>OY986968.1:6526440-6639886 GCA_963920575.1 Narthecium ossifragum
ATCATTGAACACCACTGGCTACAGTCTGGCACCATTGATTGGAACACCCAAATGCTTGAGGAACTCCGTGGCCTCCATCATCTTCAGCACCCCGCAAATACTGAACCTCATGTCGAAATCAACACTTGGGGAGAACCTCACTGAGGATTTTGCTTGATTAATAGCCAAACCAGATAACCAGAACAACTGCTCCAAGACCCCATTGATGTGGTGCGCCTCCTCCGCCGTTGCCTTTGTCTCCAGCAAGCAGTCGTCGGCGTAGAGTAGATGACCATAAATCTTCATGTCACCATAATACCACACCCCTTTGATACCCCTCTTCAACAGCGGCGCCAAGGCTTCCTGTACCAATAAAAAGAGGTAAAGGGAAATGGGGTCCTCTTTGTGGAGACCCCTGGTAACAGGGCAGTGTCCATCGAGCCTTTCATTGACGATGACAGCAAACTTGTCAGATGACGAGCAAGCAGCGATCCAAGTCCTCCATTCCTCTGAAAAATTCATAGCCTCTGTGACTTAATGTAGGAAGGACCATCTTACATAATCATAAGCGGAACTAGTATATACTTTTATCGCCATCAAGGTCCTTGACTTGGGTGCCTGGTGCAAAGAATGGATGAGCTCCGAAGCCACTAAGACATTGTCAAAGATACTATGCCCAGGAACGAACGCCGACTGCTCCACCCTGATGAGATCTCCGATGACACCGCGTAGCCGGTTAGCGAGGATGGTGGATATGATCTTGTAACTCACATTGCACAAGCTGATCAGCCGGTAATCTTTAATACACCTTGGATTCGAAACTTTTAGAAATAACGAGATGAACGTCTCGTTCCAGCTCGGAGGAAGGATCGCTGAGTTGAAAAATTTCTGGATGAGGAAACTGAAATCAGCCCGTGAAATATGCCAAAATATGAGGAAAAACTCAGCCGGTAGACCGTCCGGGCCGGGACATTTATCCACGCCCATATCCTTCAAAGCAACCACTATCTCTTCTTCCGAAACAGGCACAAGCAAATCAGCATGCCTGGCATCCTCCAGCTGCGGTAACAAAGGAAGGGGAAGATCACTGTGCCCACCCGGTTCAGCCCACAGAGACTGGAAGTGCTCCACAAAGGCCATAGCCATCTCCTCCTAGGTAGACAAAATTCTACCTCCCTCCAGAACAATCTCCACCACTTTGGACCGGTTCCACCGACGACTAGCCAAGCCAAGGAAAAATTTTGTATCCCGATCATCCGCCTTGACCCACGACCTCCGGAACAGTCTGTTGAAGAATTCCTCCTATTGTAGGATCAACGCCATATGCCTATTCTCAATGCACCTCAGCTTAGTCTCATCCTCCTTAGTCAGAATCCCGAGCTCCTCCTTCTCATAGAGATTAGCCATCAAATTTTCCGTGATCATACCTGAGTTGAACAAATCTGCCTCGTCTCTCTTATTCCAACGTTTCAGGCTCTTCCTGATCTCAATAAGCTTAGAAGCACACTGGTATGGCCTAGAGCCATTGTGTGGTCTCTCCCAAACCCTCTACACCAACGACCCAAGCTCTTTTTCACGAAGCCAGAAATCTTGCAGGAGAAAAGGAGAGGGCCCAGGGGTATGGATCTTAGGATACAGCGACAACAACAGAGGATTGTGATCAAAAGACAACCTTAGGATGTGGCGGATGGTAGCCTAGGGAAAGAAGCCTTCCCAGCAACATTACAGACACCTCGATCCAACCTCTGGATGATCCTAGCCCTACCACGCCTCTTATTCGACCAGGTGAAATGCGGTCCGACAAAGCCCAAATGCAGTAACTCCGAGGACGAGAGAAAGAATAAGAACTCCCTTACACTGCGGCTGAGGAAAAACATGCTCCCTCCCTTCTTTTCTGACGGTGATGCAAACATATTGAAGTCCCCAATCAACAAATGGGGCCGATCCCTCCATAGCACCCTTGACAACTCCTGTCACAACCTGCTCCTTCCCTCCCGATTCCTCGCCGCATAGCTGGAAGAGATCCGCATCTGCGCCCCGAGGGGGTCAGTCCAGATACCATGGATGGCTTGGCGAGAGATATGGGCGAAAGAAAACCAGCCCAACTCCAGCTTCCATGATGCCAGAAGCCCCCTGCGTCGCCCCTGTCTAGGAACAAGGTAAGCCTCCCACCCAGCTCCAAACGCAGCAATCAAACCAACCCGCTCCTCAGAAGAAATCCCAACCTCTTAGAGAAGAAAGAGGTCAGGGGAGTGGCGGGCCAGCATCCTCTGGCAGACGCGATGAAGCTTCCATAGCCCCACTCCACGGCAGTTCTAGGAAACGGCTAGCATGGGAAACCGATGGCGGGGGTACCGTCGAATCTGCCATGCTCCGCCAACAGCAAGGTCTCCCCCTCTTCATCTGAGAACTCATAGTCCTCCTCTTCCTCCACACCCTAAGAGTCACTCCGCTAGCTCTCGAAAGCAACAGAAGTGTTAGGGGGGATGAGAGAAAAGAGTAGCTCAGCAAACCTGCTCTGATGCCTCGCAAAGATCTCCTCAGGGGATGGAGATGTGGGCGATCCCTGGCCTAGCGAATGAGGAGCTTCTGGAACCGCGGACGTGGCAACACCCCAGCCGTGAGATTGAGCACTAGCCTCAATATCAATGACCTCAGGCTCGCCCAGGGGCGGATCTATAAGTGGGCTACACCGGGTTGTAGCCCGGGCAACCCACATGAAATTTTTCTAAGGGCCTATATATTAAGCCCATTTAAATTCAATATGAACACATTAAGCCCAACCTAGTCTAATGGCTAGCCCACCCGCCAGCCCAGATGCTCAACCCAGTACTGCCGAAGAGTCAAAATTAAAAGGTGCATAACTAGGTGTAGGCGGCCTGCTGGCATCACCGTACGAACTAGTCAAAATTAAAAAGTGCCAAAAAGTCAAAATTAAAAAGTGCATAGCTAGGTGTCAATGATTGGGGTATTGGGCGGCCTGCTAACATCACTGTACGAACTAGTGTTGATGCCTGCTAGGTCTAGTAATTAGGGGGGTGGCCTACTGGGTCTAGTGATTAGGAGGGCGACTTGCTGGGGGGCGGTTGAGGTATTGGGGATGCTCTACGAACGAAATCCGTAATTTGGGTGGCTGTCCCGAATTCAATATTATGTAGGGGTGAAATCTGTGGATCTATGAAGGAAGACCATGCTCTTCCGAATTCAATATTGGGCGGCTGTCAGCTGAGGTATTATACACAAATCCCTAATTTCTATTTCTCTCTATCTCATCTCTTTTTCTCAAATTAAATCCCTAATTTTGGATTCCTTGAAATTTTGGAGATCACTATCACATCTCTTCCATGATGCCATCAGTTCCATGTAAGGGATAGGGGGAGGTTTGATCTCTTCTTCGTCGAAAGAGAGGTAAAATCATTCTTTGTATTTCTCTATTTGTGTATCGATGATTTTTACATATTTTTGGAGACCGGTGGATTGATTTTGTGCATTTTAATGATGGAATTGATCCCATATGGGGAAAAACCTAGCTTTATCATATGGACGAGGATTTTTTGAGAGGTTCTATGACTATCTACATCGAAAGAGAGCTTGCTCAAGATATTGACACGGATGAGATAATTGACGAATTCTATGCTCAAAAGAATCGTCGGGCACAACTTCGATAGTGTGAGTTTACGCATGTTAATTTATTCACATTTGTTTACTTGTTCATCAAAATGTTTGATAGGCATATAATTTATTCACATAGTATTTGATTCTTGCATGACACCCATAGGTTCAATGCTTAAGTTAATGTCGTGGCTCCTAATAGCTCCTTGATTCTATTGTTTTATCTCTCTTAAAAGCAATTTTCTACAATGTACAAGGTAAAGAAAACGACTTTAAAAGGTTAGTAGTTGCATAATTGAGAGATTAGATCCCACTTGCAATTTTTTTGTTTTCATAATTATTTTATGAATGATTTTACTGTTCAAAAAAGAATGTGATTTGAATATTGAGAACACTACTTGAGCATTTATTGTTTGGATATAGTCTCTTGTTCTTGTGTAGAGTAACAGTAACTGAAACATAGGAGCGGGCTTTTTGAAATCCATTAGAGATATTACATTAAAATGTGAGCCTTTGATTGGTTTAGTTTCTATCAAGCAAACCATTAGGATAGTGTTAGTCGCGGACTTTAAATCCTGGATCCACCCATGGGCTCGCCAGGGGTCTCCAAAGGTGGCTCAACAACAGTATCCCCTGACACTGCCAAGAGCCAACCCTTGACGAGCTTGTACAGTTTAATCTTCAAAGCTAATCCATCTTCATTCCTTTGCTCTAGCAGGTTCTAAATTTGTTCGTTTTTGCACCAAACATGATCTAATCGTCATTGAAGGCTCTTATACCTGAAATACATCATAGACTATCAAAATAGCATTGCTCGGAGACTAACAAGATCTAGTTAAAAGAGTGATTTGTGCACTTTTCACGTCTTATCAGCCACCGAAGAAGAGCTAAAGCCTGCACCTACAAAACGTAGCCCGGGTAGGAATGAGCAACTAAGCTCAACAGGGAAACTACACTATGACTCACAGAAGGAAGTGGGAAACACAACAGTGTCGGCCTCTAGTAAGGTCTGGGTGTACACAGAGGCCCCATAACCCCACCGCGTATCCCTAAGGTCCACGGTCATGATCTTCCAGAAGAACTGGTCACATGCCGAGTCACACTCAGTAAGCAGGAAACCAACACTACTGACTCACAAGCAGGAAACCGGCACTGTAGGCAGAAAATGACACCGCTGAGTAGGCACTCCCTCTCCTCAAGAGTCGTAATAACTGGACACTTACTACACCTCAGAACTCGACTCAAGACCGGTACGACCTCTAAATCATCAATCAACAAGTGTTCAAGTCATCTAGGCCTTTTATCGAAATTGACTGAGCATCACCATTCAAACCTGGACCAAGCTACCAACCCCGGTCCTAGGCCTAAATCCGAGCTTCCAAGCCTCGGGACGGCGACCCATAGATCGCCCACACCCTAACCTTATGTAGCTAATGCACAATCAAATACATGCTATGAACACACGCAGGAAGGCAAATAATCATGCAACATATGTGACGATAAAATGAATATGGTCTGGGCTCAGCACCTTGCCAACCCGAGGTGGTGAACAATAAATACATGCCAAGGAACTGCTGTAGTGGTAACCCCACCAACTGCAGCCATCCCACAACAAGACAACATGTTACGGGAAGCAACCCCGGCAAACACAGCTAAGAATACAATATGCTAAACTACACATCCCGGGAGTCGTCACCCTCCCGGTTCACCACTACCCCTCATTATGGGGCTAACATGCTCAAGAATATATACAAGTTATTAAAGCGGTAAAGAAAACCGCACATGCGAAGCCCAACGAGCAAAAACCATTGAAAATGCCTCTCAGCCACCAAAGAAATCGATCTCTCCACCCGAGAAGATCGATTTGCTTTGTGAGGACCTGTCCCTCTACTCCTGGGTCGACCGGCTGGGTGGGACTCATGGCTCGTTTGATTGTTTCGCGTCGCGCGCGCGATCCGGTGGTCGTATTGTTTCTTGGACCGCAAGGGCAATTTGGTAAATTGTGCATTGTCGGTTTGTTTCACACCCGTGTGGTGCACACACAGCCTTTGATTGTTATTTGTGTTTGATTAGATTCTCATAGGCGTTCTCGATCAGAAGATCGGAGCTCGATCGGGAAGGATCGAGGTAGGCGGTCGGATCGCGACCACTGTAGCCAGTCAGTTACTGTAGCTGCAGTAGGTCGGCTACTGTAGCTACAGTACCGTGTATATTACCCCCTCTCTCTTCTCCTTCTTCTCTTTTTTCTCTCTGCTTCCCCTGTTTTCTCCCAGCAGCCCCTTCTTCCTCTTCGTTCTCCCTCCTCCGGCCACCGTTTTGGGCGTTTCAAGGTTCGTTGGAACCGTGATGGCGTGAGGAAGATCCCTGGTGTGGTTTGAAGCCTTGTTGGTGACTGGTTTGCGGGGAATCAGCCGAGGAGTGCGTTTCCGGTAGGTTTCTACCTACGAGAGTTGTTTTTGTATTTTCTCTAGATCTAGCCGTTAGCTCTTGTTGTTCTTTGTGTTGTTGGCTTCCTCTTGTTTAGTATAATTTCTGGTTTAAGTTTCATAAGCTTTGGTTGAGATTTTAGTAGGATTTAAGCATGTTTAATGTCGGATTTTCCGGTTTCTGCTGTTCTTGAAGAACAGCCGGTTTATAGCGAGTTTTCCGATCGGTACGTGCATGTTATTGGGTTTTGATGAACATAAACGTTGTAGATCTGTGAATCTACTCTCAGACCCAACTAATTGCATAATTTTCTGATTTTCATACGATTTGTTATGAATTTCGTACGGGTGGGTTGCGTTGCAGCAAGTAATGGTAAGTTAGTTTTGATTAGCGGTTTTGATTAGTGTTTTCCCAATAATCTAGCCGTTGGATGTTTCCCGATTTGGGATATGTTGATTCCAGCATGTTCATCTACTGATGTCTAAGTTAGATCTCAAATCATGCATGCATTCATCAATACCATTATCCTCAAGAAACACCAGAGGCACCAATTCATTCATATCACAAGGCGTATTATCATCGAAAGTATCACGAACCGGTAATACCTCAAAAGGAATCTCATCGTTGCATGCATCATAAGCATTGTCATCAACATTAGGAGGTACTACCTCATTCACACAACCATCAACCTCATCATCATATGAATCCATCAAAGAAGCTATTTGTCCAATTCGGGCTTCTATATTGGCTATTAATTGTGAATGAGAATGTATAATTGGTGTTAGTTCCTCAAAAGTCTCACGAACCGGTAAAACCCCAAAAGGAATCTCATTGTTGCTTGCATCACAAGCATTGGTAAGATGAGCATCATAAGCATTATCATCAACACTAGGAGGCATTACCTCATTCACACAACTATCAACCTCATCATAATATGAATCCATCAAAGAAGCTATTTGTCTAATTCGGGCTTCTATATTAACTATTAATTGTGAATGAGAATGTACAATTGGTGTTACAGCCTCAAAAGTCTCTAAATCGTTAAGAGTCCTTTCATCTAAAGATGGATCTACTTGTGCTTGTGATTCAAAGGGACTGAGAGGCTCATACCAATGTTGGGGTGGTGGGTATTGTGTTTGAGGAAGATAAGATGGTTCAAAATTAGGTGCAAAGTATTGATCTGGCATGCTTGAATCTTATGGTTGAACATTATGAGGATAGTAACCTTGGAATTGCCAGTAAGGGTATAGATGATTACTCAAATCCGGATCATAGGTGTATGAATGCGAATAATATGTCGGGTTCGAGAAATCATATGTATCATTAACATAAGCGGGTGCATAATTAGATGATAAAGAATAATTGTTCATTGTGGCACCCGGTGGCATATACTCATCGGTCATGTATAAACAATCAAATAAACAAGGACCAAGTCAAAACGTCAGAAATACGTTACAAGGGGTTGGTCCAAGCATGAGACGTCCGTCGTCGACCGTAACCCATTGATTCTCCTCACGTCGGCGTCTCCTAACAACAAGAAGATATAGTAATGTAAGTACGAATCTCTTTTTTTTCCATTTTTTTCGTTTTTTTTAAATATATGAAAGAAAATTTTATAAGGAATATTAGACTACTGTTGCATACTATTGCATGCTTTGCTGTATTATCCTACGTATGATCATAGTATGCATTGTGTTGTGCATTAGTTGCATCTGTGTAGGATGTTGGCGATGCGTTGATCGCCGATCCGGGGCTTTCGGGTAGTCCGGATCTAGCTCTAGGACCGTTGCGGGTAGCTTGGTCCAGGACTCGATTTATAGTATTCAGTCGATATCGATGATAGGGTTAGATGATCTGAATACATGTTGTTTGAGGTTTAGAGGTCGTGTCGTCTCCAAGTTGAATCTGAGGTGTAGCCGGTGTCCGGTGTTCTTGACTCTTGGGTCGAGGAGTGCCTACCCAGCGGTGTCCTTGCCCGCCAAACAGTGTCATGTCTCCTGTTGAGAGTCTGTAGTGTTTCGGCCTGGGTTCACGGACTCCCGGTAGGGTTATGGGACCCTTGTATACACCCAGGGTAGACTTGGGGGCGTCACCGTTGTGTTCCCTCCCTTATGAGTGTCGTAGTGTAGTGTCCCTACTGAGCTTAGTGCTCACTCCTACCCAGGCTGCGTTTTGCAGGTGCTGGCGCTAGCTCGTCTTCGGTCGCCCCTACCGGGTAGGTGTTTGGTGACGTGGCGGCGTCTGGCGGTGCTTGAGGTGCGGCGATCGTCAGTTCTACCCCTTTTGCTTAGTTAGCCTCCTACGGGAGACATTTTGTATAACTTTTACCATGTTGAGGATTTGTATATATTCAGTTTCAGTCTTTGAGGTTTGTGATTGATTGTATAGTATAGGATGATTATGAATTGCTAGGGAGATCACTATGATTAGAGGGAAACCTTGCCAAAATTTTTCGCAGTAGGTTAGGTTCCGATTCGCGTCGCCCGGCCCGGTTGGGCCTACGCGGGTCGGGGCGCGACAACCATGATCATGGGCCTTAGGGACACGCATGGGGTTATGGGACCCCTGTATATATCCAGATCTTACTTGAGGGCGACACTGTTGCGTTACCCTCTTCCTTCTGTGTGTCGTAGTGTAGAACCCTACTGAGCTTTATGCTCACTCCTACCCGGGCTGCGTTTTGCAGGTGCAGGCGTTAGCTCCTCTTTGGTGACCCCTACCGGGCAGTTGGTCGGCGGTGCGGCGGCGCCAGGCGGAGTCTGAGAGGTGGTGATCTTTTACTGCTTTTAAACTCTTGGTTAGTTAGTCTCCTACGGGAGTATAAAAGTTGTATTTGAATCTTCCTCTCTCCGAGGATATGTATATTAAATTCACTTGGGTTTTGTAATCTGTGGTTCGAGGCTTCTTTAATTATAGTTTTAAATTGAGGGTGCTTGTGTTGAATTGTTAGGGAGACCAATAAGTTAGAGGGAACCTGATACAACTTGAAAAATGTCGTTCCTTAACAAGTCTACTCAAAATTACAAATTTATAATTAAAGTACTAACTAACTACTTTAGGGGTAGTGAGCAGTGAATCCGAGTCGAATCCACAGGGAATGCATAGGAAAATAATTAAACTACTAAACTCAATCTAAATATTCCTACCGATAAGTTGATAAAAGATCCATGATTGAAATTAAACTAAGTTTATAATAAATGATTAATAAATACGAGAAAATGTACCAGGGAATTCTTAATCAATAACCAGGATTCTACCATGTCTTCCTAAGATCAGGGCATATTAATCACGCTGAATGGCTTTCCTAATAGTTGATAAGTGAATGGCTAATTCTCCTTATCACTCAACAAGTTCTGATTAGGATTCCTTGTTGGCAAGAACAATTATCTAAATATCAGTGACCGAATGATTAGTTACGTTCACTCCTAATTAACCCTCTTATTAGGATGAATTCATCGTAAATAGTATTACGGATATGGATTTAGGTGTAAGGTCAAGATGGGTTAGCATCTTGATGGCCAAATCTACAAAAGTAGGATGTATGAAGGATTAGGGATAAAACGTAGTGGGACTAGCACTATAGTATCCCTAACCACGAAGAAGATTTCATCCGAGATACCATGGGACTAGCATAATCTTCTTATTTGGATGAATCCAATCCAAGCCCTAGCATACACAAGCTCCGGAATCAAGTGCAAACAAGAACAATCCATACATCCAGCAAGAAATCGACACCAAGATATAAAAGAAATAGAAATCAATCCATACAAGCCAATCAGTAATGTATACAAGCCCTAGATCTAAGAAATCACTTATAGAAACCCTAGTTATATCATAAGAATCCCATGGTAAAAAGTTTAGCTACTCATCTTTAGGGCTTGATCCATAGATGAAGGTTGATGAAGCTCTTCCCCCATGGATTTCCTCCCAAAGATCTCTAAAGAAAAGTTATAAAGAGGAAAGAAACTGTTCTCCCTCTCCAAGAGAGAAGAAGACCCCCAAAAACCCTAAAAGATGTCTATTTATAGCCTAGGTATCACCCTTAACTCGTATTAGATATGGGCCTTTGATTTTCTTCACTGCGAAGGTAGGATCGATCCTTCCATGGGTGTTGGATCGATCCTACTCATCAAAATCTTCAATTTCTGGCTACGCCTGAGTCGGATCGATCCTTCCAGGGGTGTCAAATCGATCCTACCCAGTAGGATGGATAGTAGGATCGATCCTACTGTGATTAGCTGAAAAATATGTGTTTTGTCAGTCTGCTGCATAGACGGATCGATCCTATTAGGGAGACGGATCAATCTTTCTTTCCTGAGTATTTACTGTTCTGCCATCCAGACTGCGCCATTGGTACTAAAAATGTCATAACTTCTTTTAGGAAACTCGGAATTACGAACTTTAAACTTCTTCCGAAACTAGACTTCAAGATCTTTCCAACCATCTATGACACATCATCTGGTTCTTCCTGACCAAGTACAGTTTAATCTTCAAAGCTAATCCATCTTCATTCCTTTGCTCCTAGCATATTCTTTATTTGTTCGTTTTAGCACCAAACATGATCTAATCTTCATTGAAGGCTCTTATACTTAAAATACATCATAGAATATCAAAATAGCATTGCTCGGAGACTAACGAGACCTAGTTAAAATGGTGAGTTGTGCACTTTTCACGTCATATCAGAACCCTCGCCAATATTTTCCGCGTTTCGTTAGGTTCTGGTTCGCGTCGCCCGACCCGGTTGGGCTTTCACGGGTCAAGGCATGACATGCTTAGTGCTTGGGAGGCCTCGTCCCGGTCAAGCCGAAAAGGATCGATCTTCTCCACTAGAAGGATCGATTTTCCTTGTGACCCGGGACCCCGTCCATGCCAGCCAAGAAAAGATTGATCTTCTCCACCAGAAGATCGATCTCTCCACCCCGAGGAAAGATCGATCCGAATGGGTTCACCGGCGAACCACCCGCGAGAAATACCGTTGGAAAACTCCACCAAATCCCACAAAACATTGGGATCTGGTAGTATGAAGGATCACGAGTCCAAAACCGAAGCTTTCATTGAAAACAAACATGGATACAACGAGATCTACTTAAATCAAACACAATCAAGCTCGAAACCTCACAAAATCAGAAAAACAAGTAGGTAGCATCCCTACATCGACTAGAGCAGCTTCAATCCTAGCTGCTAAGCCTCGGATCATCCTCAATCTCTTTCAAATCCAGCCGGATCTCAACTCAAGAACTATAGATTTGAAAAGAAAATCAAGGAAGGGGTCACGTCCGTTCGTTCTATAAACGGACGAACCGCCTTATGAGAGATCGATCTTTCATGACGAACCGACATAACTTTTTAGCGCTAGAAGATCGATCTCCTTAGCAAGGGAAGATTGATCCATTTCACCTAGAAAGCCAAACTTGGGCTAAAACACAAGCCCAAACCCGGATTTTTCGATCTCAGGTCCACCTAACCGTTCTAAACAAACATTAACACAAACACGGTCAGTATGTGCACACGCGGGTGTGAAACAAACCGACAATGTATAATTTATCAAATTGTCTTTGCGACCTAAAAACAAAGCGATTCACCAGATCACACGTTTCACATGAAACAAGCAAACGAATCACGGACCAATCTAACCGGTCGACCCATGAGTATGCCCTCACACATGCCGTTTGTTGCCATTTGTGCTATTGACATATGATGGCTAGCTCTTTATAGGAAGGTGTATAGTATATTTGTCATATTAGTATCATCCTTATATGATAGCAAGGTAGTTATTCCATTGTCCTATTGTCACTCTTTTATCCTACGTGACATCCTATGTGGCACCTGACATTCTACATGGCATCCTATGTGGCCTTGGTGATTGATTAGAGGTAGTGGATGAGTGGTTAGTTAGGAGTAGTAGGTGGGTGGTTACCCTATCAGGTGGTAGGGACACCACTAGTAGTATTATATAGCAAGAAGTCATAAGGAGTGATCGTCGTTCTTGTACATCAAATATAAATATCAATAGAATCCTCTTGCCGGTGTGCATCGAGACTCTCAATATCTTGTCTCTTCTAGGGTTATCAAACCCTTTCAGGGAGAGATCGAGAGAGTGAAAGAGAGAATCCAACACCGACAAGCACGACAGCTCCACCGCGGTCGGTCGAAGGCGCCGCGCTAGGGCACTTTGCGGGATCTGTCCGCCGGCGGAGGCTACCTCGACTCTAAAGCCACGATCGTCCCAGATTTGGTCGGGTCCGGTCGGCGTTACTCTGATCCGTTGCCGGAAGTGAGGAGATCTTGAGCCCCCACGACTTCAGCCCTTTCCGGCGTCTCCGGCAATCTCCGCCGGCCAACCCGAGCGTCCAACGCCGGAGCCATCACACGAGCTTCCAACGCCGCAGCCATCTAGATCCGGTGATCCTGGACCCACATATCTCTCCTGGAACCCTCCTTCTTCACCTGCGTCCCCTCCAAGTCTCACCCTGACGTTGGCCAAGCCCCCCTGCGGCCCCCACGACATTCCCTTTGCCGCCCTCCGCTGTTGCGACCTCCGACCTCCAACCTTCTCCGGACACCTGAAGCCCACCCCAAGTCCTTAGGAACTCCTTCCGCGAGCTCCCCGACCGATCCACGGCCCGACTGCTAAGCATTTTTCGTACCAGGAAGAAGGAAGAGTTTCTGGACAACATAAATAGTCAGGATGGAGAAGTTCTGATGATTTTTCATGACAAGGTCCAAGTCTTAGTATCTAATTGCAACCGATAGTCATTCACCTACCGATTACGACTTTTAAAGCCGATGGGTTTTTGCCAGAAGTCGTTGAAAAGATGCCAGTTTTTGCGACTACTTGCATTGGTGTGCATATTCACTTCTATCCTCTACTTGCTAACTATGTTCAACTCAGCGCTTCCAGATGTGACGTCAGATTTCCAGAGCAGGGGATCTAATACATTACTTCTGGGGAAAAGGTTAGAGGAATTGAGGATTGGAGAGCTCGGGGAAATGATGGTTGCCATGTTGCCGGATGACCTGGCCTTTACCATCTTTGTTCCATCAGAAAGAGTTTTCCATCGTGTTCTAAAGCTTAAAGCCAACGAGAGCCTGCTTGAAAGAAAGGTGAATGAAACGTATGCGATTCTCTCCCGTGTAATGGGGTTTTCTGCTGTCCCATGCCATATTGTTTCTGCTGCAGTCCCCATACGTAAGGAGATGTCTTTCGATTCTGTATCGGGATTCACATTGTATGCCTGGAGGGATATGGATGGAACAGTGGTTGTTAACAATGTCCGGTCAGAGCTAGTGAACCTTCGAAAGGCTGAGATCATCGTGCATGTTATGAATGGGGTAATTATGGATTCCGAGTTTGAGCAGTCATTTTCACCTGATTATGAAGATCAGTAGTACTGCAGACTGCTAATGTGACATTGTTGCATCCAAAAACCAGTTTGCAGCATAATGCTTACAGTTCAAGTGGTTTTTCTACTCTGCCACTTTCACTCAGTCGTGGAATGAATATAGAGGTCCGATTATCATTTTATTTCGTGGAAATAGGGTGACTACCATTTGGTGTGTGTTATCCTTGATGAATCTTTGCCTTTTTAACTATTGGCAGCATCACAGTACTTACACCTTGTGCTGTAGGCTTCACCTGTTATTCTCTGATCTGATTATAATTGCTGATTTTAGCCCATGAAGATGGATATGTTAAGATTGACATTCTGTGTTTCAGTTGGGTGGAAATTTATATTCAAATTGAATGGTGACCTGGGAAGGATTCGGACCCTATGAGGTCACACAGTGTCCCCCTGGAACAAAAAATTCCAACTTCCTGTTGAAGCCCAAAGCCGTTATTGTGCACCGCCTATCATAAGATCTCACCTGTCCATTTTTGTCTAACTGTTTAATCTGGCTTGTATATTCTTGCAGAGATAATTACATGCTTTCATTTGCTGAAGAAAAATAGCTGTTCACCAGTGCTTTTTGCAAGAAATGATCGAAACACACTAGTCACTTTCATGTTCTCAAGGTGCAATTGCAAGAATTCGTAGACAACATCAGCAACATCAGCATAAAACAATGACTTCTAGGGTAGTCAATGAAACGGAAAAGCATTATACAAGTATTGGAAGTATAATGGAGTTACAACCTTGATAAGACGACTAAGGATAATTGCTTTTGGTACTCATTATGTTGACATTGGTGGAAGAAGTTCTCAGGCGAGCTTTTGAGCAGAGGAGCATTTTACAGGATGGCCTTTTCTTCTTCCATCTGAGCACCTTCCCTTCTTTGTATCAAGAAGGTACGTTACAAAACTTGTCTTTGAATCTCATATTTGGTTTTGAGGATTATTTTACTGAACCGAATATTAGCTTTTATTGTCCAATACTGTCCAGTAAGAAATCTATAAGTGGAAAATAAACAGATGTATCTGGATATTTCGTATAAATCCAAGCAGACAATTAGGAAGAACACAAATGAACATTTTGTAAGCAACACAGCATATAATTTTACATAGAATAGGCAATCAAGCATCACACACACCAAAGGCAACAATTCTTGGTTGATGACTATGTTTAGTCCTTAGATGCAGCTGAGACTGGCTCTTGAATAGTGTAACCATCAGTACTGAAGTATTTAGTGAGCATCTCATTGTTGATGCAGCTGCCAAGCAATGTCTTTGGAAGGGGCACTATGCTGGGCTTGGTGCTGCTGAATTCCTCTCAGAGGCAGTTGCAGGAGAGATGGGATCTGCTTTCATCTGACACTAGTAAAGTTGAAGAATTTGGAGCTCAGCGTGATTCCACTGAGAACAAAGAAATCAGACAATATATCAAGATCTGCAAATTGCATGCAGATGATTGTAGCTCATATTATGGCTGGAACAAGTAGTGCATCAGAAGCCATTTTTTCTTCTAGAAGAGTGAAAATGTAACAGGAATGACGAGAGAAGGGCTCGTCCTCACGTTGAGGTTAAAGGTTAAAGTGAAGAGGAAGATCAGCACCTGGGAGGAGATCTGCTTGAAGATGCCGAGTCCAGATACCGGTTCTTGACTCGCCAGCTATCCATCACAGGATGCAGGCAAAGTCCTTGCCGCACTTCAATGGAGATTCACTAGTAATGAGAGAAAAAAAGGCCAAAAAGTATCTTCTTCCACAATCTCCCCTGCTTAGGCTGGCTAAAGGAGCTATTGTATGGAGGGATCATTTGCAGCATAATCAGCAGTGCCAAAGAGAGGCAGCGGCCATGACATGTAGGAATATACTCTAGGAGATTGTGTGAAGATTTTTAATTGTGTACATTAAGGTTACTCTGATGACTCATGTAAACACTTCTGTATTCAATATTACTACAGAAACTAAAGTTGTTACTTACAGAAGGATTGAACTTGGAAAATTTTTGAAAGATCGCAGCAATTGTTATTCAATTTCAACATGATTGGAGAAGCATGCTGGTTTCCTTCATCAGAAGGAAGCATCAGAATAAAGAAGAACCAAACTATAAACAGGCTGAGTTTTGGCTCCCTTCCTTGACTTGGAAGGTTGCCTCCCCTTTAATTTACAATTCACACTGCCAGACCCCTCCAGATGCCTCAAGAAGCAAAGAACAGAAACCCTCTTCCCAACTCCACTTATATAAGGAGATAATTTGGAATACCTACCTAAGCCTTTTGTCGATCATCTGTCTAATGGCCAATCAGATGTTAAAGCCTGTTGCAGGCCTTCTCCTCTTCCTCAACTTCTGCATGTATGCCATTCTGGCGATGATAGGAGGATGGGCATTGAATAAGGCCATTGATCATGGCTTCATAATAGGTACATATATTTCCTGAAATCGTTTCGCCTGCTTAATTTCGTTTTAACACTGATAACAACATAGTGAATGTCTGTTTGTTACATGGCTGCAGGTCCAGAGCTCGTGCTTCCCGCGCACTTCCCGCCAATTTTTTTCCCTATTGGTGAATTTGCCACCGGGTTCTTCGTGATATTTGCATTGATAGCTGGGGTGGTCGGCGCCGCTGCAGCCGTCTCTGGCGTGAGCCATCTCCGTCTGTGGAACTCCCATAGCTTGCAGCCTGCTGCATCGTCTGCGATTATCGCATGGGGCCTCACAGTTCTTGCTATGGGGTATGCCACATTTCTAATATCCAACATGTTATTTGAGGATTGCTATAGTCATTTCTCATTTGATCATTGGAGTACTATTGGCAGCTTGGCTTGCAAGGAGATTGATATGGGGGGAAGAAGGGCCGGCCTGGTAAGACGAGCTTTACTCACGAGATTTACCGGTTCTATAACATATATGCCTCACAACTAACATCTGTGCTCTGAGTTTTCTTGTAGAGGACAATGGAAGCATTCTCCCTCATTCTTTCAGCAACCCAGTTCCTTTATATTCTTGTCATACATGGGGGATCATCTACTCTGCTTTTAGCTCCAATATAAAAGACCTGAAGCACTATGCTTTGATTAGTGGTGTGGAGTATTGATTGGATTAGACCATGGTGTTTTCTGCTACCAAAACGGGTATTGGCGATGGGATCAATTGAACTCTGAAGGAACATAGCTCAAAAGGTGAGGTTTTGTCTAAGTCCAAAAATATGTATTCATGTAGTTCGTGTCTAATAACGTTTGTACTGTGTCCTGTATTGTGTGTATAATCTTTCAACAGGGTGCTATCAGTATTCTGGATACTCATCTTTAATTGGGAGCATGGATTGCCATGTCGGTGGTATGTGCCGTGCTGGCAACCCACCGGCACGGTACGCGTTGCCGGCACGGGGCGCGTTGGACCGGCACGCCCTTGTACCGGTCCAGATGAGTGAAATTCACTCGTATTCAATATCTCCAATTGGCCAAATATAATCTCTTGAATTAGAGCAGAGTGAAAACATATCAAAGTAGTATAATACAATACATGACACATAATCAACAACTCAATACATCTCTTATATGAGCACACACCAAACTCTTTCTCAGACTAACCATAATCTGTCATTCGGTGGTCTAAGATAAATGTTTCTAATAGAACTCAAGTGTTGCATATACTGAGGAAAAGTCATATAAGGAGAATTATAGACTTCAAACTCTCTAATGAGCAACTGGTATTCTGTCACATCACGCTCGAAATCAATGACAGTCTCAGGAGCCTGTATAGTCACCACTTCAATCTGATTTGGTTAGTATGACTACTTTGTATTAGATAGCCATACGAATATTCGGAACTATCACGTGAAGTAGATAATCTGGTATCTCCAAAAATGCCCTGCATGAAGGTAGGCTCCTCTGGCCACTGAGGCTGGCCGATGTGACTAGAATACTGGGATGTAGCATAACTGTCTTGATCATATCTCTCTCCACAGTGACCATGCTGGTACGAAGGGGCAGACGAAAATGAACTGATCTCTGCATCGATCACTGTCAATCCCTCGCGCTTGGAAGCGTAGTCGTGCTGACTACCCGACCAGCCCCATCTCTTTCGTTTATCTCCTTATCTTCCTCTCCATGCTGCCCACCAATTCACCTGTCACTTCTCCTCTCTCTCTCCTCTATTTTCTTTGCTTTTCCTTCATGTGGCCACTACTCTCCTCTCTCTCCTTCCTTCTTTTTTTCTCCCACACGTGTCCCTCTTTCACTCCTTACCTAACCACTTTTTCCCTCCCCATTGATTGCGGCTCCTCCTCCCCTCCGGCTCCTCCTCTCCTCCGCCTTCGGCTCCTCCTCCCCTCCGGCTCTGGCTCCTCCTCCATTTTGGCTCCAGCTCCTCTTCTCCGACTCCGACTCGTCCTCCCCTCCGGCTCCAGCTCCCCCTCTGCTCCGACTCCTCCTTCCCTCCCGCTCTCTCCTCCCTCTTCCTCTGTTTCTCTCCTCCCCTCTCTTTCTCCTCCTCCTCCCTCCCCTCACGCTCTGGCTCCCCCTCTGCTCCGGGCTCCTCCTTCGCTCATGCTCCCTCTTTCCCTCCCGACACAACTCCAACACCCCCCCCCCCTATACCGACACGGGGTTTTTTATGCCGGGAAGCTACCAGTATGGTACATACCCTGTGCCGCCCGGTATGGAAATCCATGATTGGGAGTATTGCAACTCACGCCTGTGAGCATAAGCATGCACTGACAATGCATTTGGTACGTAGGACAAGACTACCATGCTGTGGATCTAGGATCCAAGCTTTATATACAACAATAAAGGAAGGAGATTAGTGGTAGTTTTAGTTTTTTTTTTTTTGCAAGCTGAGCCAAGAGGCTACTGAAACAAAATTACAGCAACCCAAAACAAAGGTCGGGAGTGATTAGAGTTTTGGGCGAAATGAACACTGCTAGAATTTCGATGGGCTTCCCCAACCCATCCCTAATGTGCATCTGGCCGGGAAATTTCTAGGCGGCATTTCATGGGAAGATACTGTGGGCTCAGGTGGTGGGTCCTTGAGAGCCGATGGATGATGTTGTGACGGAATCGATCTATCAGAAGATCTGAGCGAAGTACTATGATAAAGCCTTTGTTCCACTGGAGTTAGTTCTCAGAGGCCATGAGAGGTGGAGGCACACCATATGATATACGGGAGTTTTCTGGGGGGTGGTGGGATTGGACTTGCTCTGCTAGCGATGTGCGATGTGGTGAATGAACGCTCCCTTCGTGGTGTCGGCTCGGGTTGGTGGTGTACTGGTGTGTTAGTCTTCAAGTTCGATAGTGAGGAGGACCTGATCTTTGCCTTCCACTCTTGCTAGAGCTTTGATTGTGACGGCTGTAAAAGTACCTCTTGCCATCCACTCCTCCCCTCTGTCCCTCCAAACTCCCCGTCTCTACTGAAGAGTAGTGCTAGTTGAAAGCAAACTACATGTAGGGATCCAGCTGTAGCCATGTATGCTCCTCCAATTGCAAGCATGTATCCGTCGCCTCCCTACAGGACTCTGTAACCCGGCGCCAGGTTTTCTCTTAATCGGTTTTAATGGAAGAACAACAATGCCCAATGACTACGTTATATAAATTCATCTACTCCTTCGTCAACGTTTAGAGATACAAATACGAGAGAGAAAGAGAAACGAGAGGAAGAAGAGAGAGAGAGAGAGACGAGATATGAGACCGACCATGGTGCGTTTACCTTACCCCCCTCCACCATACAAGCTGTACCGAGATAGGTGACAATTTACATGACAGGGGAGACCATGAGGCTTGAAACTAGTGCCATACCACTCTCCCAAAATGCCAAATAAAATTCAGTTAGTCTCTCTTCTTTAGGAGGGCCGTTTGGTGGAAAGAAAGTGAGAACAGGAAGGGAGTTACACGGAAATCTCACTTCCCCATAAGTCATTCTTTATTAAGTGAAAAATACTTTTCATCTTTCATGGTAATAAGAAAGTGAAGATTAGAAAGTGATATTTAAGTATGTGGTAAGGCAGTAGGAGGACGGATGCAGCAGTCCGTTCCGGAGTTGCGGGGCTGGCGGCAATTTTCTTCTCCAACTCTGTCGCTACTTGGAATTGGAGTTCACGCGTGCATGTCCAATCCGTCGTGGAGGGCGAACTCTTAGCTATTCTAGGAGGTCTGGCTGAAGCCAAGCAGAAAGGTCTGTGAAAATTGGTGGTGGAATCAGACTTGAAGATGGCTATTGGTTTTGCTAAGGGCGGACTGGATTGGCCAAGAGATCTATAGCAGGTTTTGTGTACTTTATGGCGCTTATCCTCCTCTTTTGATAATGTACTCTTTGTGCATATCCCCCGTGAATTTAATACGGATGCGGATAGACTTGCTATTTCAGCCCGGGCTAGCCTTTCTAGGGCGCCTAGGTCTGTCATGTAATCTCTCTTTCACCCCTAGCCTTCCGGCTTAACTAATCAAAAAAAAAAAGGAGAGATAACTTCACTATTAGAGGTCTCCCACTATCCATCACCTGCCATCCAAGTTACTATAAACTAGCCTAATTTTCGAAATCAAACAGCCGCTCTCTCCACTTTCCTCCAACCAAACAAAACCTTAGATGGCATATTTTATTTGATCAACAAAATCACAGTTGAATAATCAATTTTAAAACGTTAGCGACCAACACATAAGGGTGGTCACTTTAATGAGTGTGCCGAGCGGAGCACCCTCGCTATGGCCGCCTTTGCGTCCGGGATCGGCGACGGATCCTCCGGATAAGGGCGGCACTGGTCTGAGACCTGCCCCAGCGGAGGTTTGGGCAACGCCGAGGCAGAGCCTGCCATCGTCTTGGGCTCAGGCAACTGGGCAGGGGCGTCGTGTGACAGAGCTGGTGGCGCCAAGCGAGCTAAAGCGTATCCAAAACCTTCATTCGGACCGAAAGGTTGTCCCGGAGGAGGTCATGGAGAGAGGAAGGAGACGGTGGAGCCATACTCTCTTCGGGCATTTCTTGGGTGGTCGTGTAGGGCTTGAATTTCTCCGGCGTCGGCTAGCTTACCTGTGGCGTACCAAGGAAACTTTCCTTGTTACAGATCGTGTGGACGATGTCTTCATTTTCAAATTTGGTAGTGATGAAGACTTGATGCATGTGCTGCTCGGTGGCCCTTGGATAGTGGACAGGAAGACTCTATCGCTCATTTGGTAGGGAGATAACTTCCGGCCTAAGACGGAGGACTTCAATAAGGCGATGGTCTGGATGAGGATGCCAGATATACCCCAGGAGTATTTCTCAGAGAAGGAGGCTTTGGTGACCATCGTGGCGAGGGCAAGTATGCCGGTGGTGGTGGATGTAGCTACCACTTTCACTGATCGTAGTAAGTACGCGCGTGTGCATAGAGATGGATCTAAAGACCCCCGCAAGATTGGGAACTTTGGTTGGATTGGGGGAGCCGGAGGTCGATGAAGGGTGTTTTACCCAACCATTCGTCTATGAGAATGTCTCGATTTGTTCATGGTGTGGATGCCTGGGGCATGTTTAGTGGAAGCCTTCAAGGGCAAAGGGTGTTATGCGAGAAGCAGGGCAGGTGAAGGATCAGGGTTCCATGCAAGTTGATCCGGTGCCGGGTGGCCAAACTGGGATGGAGCAAAGATTGGATGATAGATCCGATGATAGTTTGAAGGGTAAAGCTACTATGGCGAGTGGTACTGGAGCTGGAATGGGTGCTGAAGATGTCTTTGGAGGAGAATGTCGAGCAGTGCAATCCTTGAGACGCAGGGTGTCGCGCCCCGACCCACGAAAGCCCAACCGGGCCGGGCGACGTGAACTGGAACCTAACAACTGCGGAAAATTTTAGCGAGAGTTCCCTCTAACCTATAGGTCTCCCTAAGCAATTCGTCAAACACCCTCAATTACCAAAACTATAATTTATAGAAACCTCAAACTGAAGATTACAAATCCCAAATAAAATATACAAAACATCGAAGAGGTGAAAGATTGAGTACAAACATAAATACTCTCCCGTATGAGGCTAACTAAACAAAGGGTTCTGGGAAAGACATATCACCACTCCTCAGACTCCGCCAGGCGCCGCCGCACCGCCGACCAACTGCCTGGTAGGGGCCACCGAAGAGGAGCTAATGCCTGCACCTGCAAAACACAACCTAGGTAGGAATGAGCACTAAGCTCAGTAGGGAAACTACAGTACGACACATAGAAGGAAGAGGGAAACGCAACAGTGTCGCCCCCCAGCAAGGCCTGGGTGCACACAGAGGTCCCATAACCCCACCGAGTATCCCTGAACGTAGGAAACCAACACTGCAGACTCACAAGTAGGAAACCAACACTGCCGGCAGAAAAGACACCGCTGAGTAGGCACACCCTCTACTCAAGAGTCGTAGATCACCGAACACCGGCTACACCTCAGCACCCGGCTCGAGGCCAACATGACCTCTAAAATCATCAATCAACAGGTGTTCAAGTCATCTAGGCCTATCATCGAAATTGACTGAACACCATCATTCAAACCTAGACCAAGCTACCCAACCCCGGTCCTAGGGCTAAATTCGAGCTTGCAAGCCTCGGGACGGCGACCCACAAATCGCCCACGTCCTAATCTTATGCAACTAATGCACAACCAGAATGCATGCTATAAACATACGCAGATAATACTGATAAGCATGCAACATATGTGATGATAATAAAGGCAAGGTCTGGGCTCGGCACCCTGCCAGTCCGGGGTGGTGAACAGGTAATTAAGGTCAAGAACTGCTGCAGTGGCACCACCACAAACTCTCAGCCAGTTCACTAGCAACCTGCATCGAGAAGCAGCCCCGCAAACAACAGCTAACAACCCACACAGATAAGCCCTCGGCGCACGCCGGCATGCAATGCTAAGGAAAGCTGTAAGGCTACCCGCCAACTTATTCTAAACATCCCAGGAGTCATCACTCTCCTGGTTCACCACTGCCCTTCATTATAGGGCTAGCATGCTTAAGAATATGTATCAGTTTATAAAGCGGTAGAGGAAAACGCATAGGCGAAGCCCCGTGGGCAAAAACCAATGAAAACACCCCTCTGTTACCCAAAGGATCGATCATCCACCCAGGGAATGATCGATCCTCCTAGTGGTAGGAGGATCTCGTCCTTGTCAAGCCTAAGGGATCGATCCTTCCCTCTAGGAAGATCGATCACCAAGCCAAAGGATCGATCACATGCGTGACCAAGGACCCGTCATGTCAGTCAAGGGACATGATCGATCATCTCCAACCAAATGATCGATCCCCCAGGAGAATGATCGATCATCCTCACCCGATGATCGATCCTTCTCGGGCTAACCATGACGCACCATGAGTGATCGATCCTTCCTCAACAAGGATCGATCCTAATGGGTTCTCCGGCAACCGGACGGTGAGAAATTCCGTTGAAAAACTCCACCAAATCCCATAAAACCTTGGGATCTGATAGTACGAAGGACCACGAGTCCAAAACCGGTACACATGCTTCAAATCAACAAGCATGCGGCGAGATTAAGCTAAACCAAACACAATCAACTCAAAAACCTCACAAACCCGAAAGAAAGTAAGTAGAATCCCTACCTAGACTATAGCAGCTTCAATCCCAGCTGCCAAGCTAACGATCGCCTTCAATCTCTTCCAAGTCCAGCAAGATCTGAGCTCAAGAACACGGATTTCAAAAGGATTGAAATAAGAAAGTCGCGTCCGTTATATAGACAAACAAACGGACTTTGAATGATCGATCATTCAAGGAGGAATGATCGATCCTTCATGACGATCATAACTCTCTGGCATCAGATGATCGATCCTTCTACCGAGAGAAGATCGATCATCACTCAATGATCGATCCTTCCAGCAAGGGTGATCGATCATTCACCAAAGGATCGATCCTCCTAGCAAGGGATGATCGATCATCTGGGTGTAGAAAGCTAGACTTGGGCTAGAACGCTAACCCAAGCCCGGATCTTCCGATTCCGGATCCACCTAACCGTTCTAAATAGACATTATCACAAACACGGTCAGTATGTGCACACGCGGGTGTGAAATAAACCAACAAGGCGCAATTTACCAAATTGCCCTTGCGGTCCACAACGAGTCACGGGCCCGACCCAAGCGGTCGACCAAGGAGTAGAGGGACAGGTCTCACATAGGGGACGTTCGCTGGGCCAAGGGGTGAGGTCAGAGGTTGCTGATGGCCCATCTTTAGCTGAAAAAGTGAGGGTACAACAGAACTCTTTCAAGGCTTTGGAGTCACAGCGGATGGGTGACGTGGAGGGACATGTTGGCATTGAGGTACAGCAGAACGATGATGAAAAATATTGGGGTGTGGCCTCGGCTCAGCAAAGGGGCACGTCGTCTTCTAAAAGTGTTATGCGAGCTCATCAGAACAAGTATGTTACGGATACGCCAAAGGAGCCAGCCGAGATGGCCGTTAAGGAAGCTGTGATCCCAAGGAAGCAAGCCATGATGTCCGCTAAGGAAGGTGCTGGATCGTCGCAGGAGGTGGTCCCAAAGAAGAATCTCGAAGCAATGAGGCCAAACAGGTTGGGTGGCAACTTTATGAAATATAGGTTCAATATTTTAGAAAATGAAATAGGCATGCCTGAATGGTCTCTACATGAGACAGGCTGGTTTGCTAAGGATCATGGATCACCTAATAGGCCCGGACCACTGGTGGTACCTAGAGGTTACAGGTCTGATAGAGTTGAGGATGCTCAGAAGATTGATACAGGGCAAAGGATGGCAGAAGGGGAGATGAAGGATATCCACGAATTTGGGGAGCAGGTGCTGACGATGGCCTTGGCATCGGATCCTCCACCTTCTGCAATTCAGGTGTTTGATCCAGGAGCGGTGGTTTCAGGAATGGAGGAGGACGTAGAAACGGAGGGTCCGCCGGGTTTCGTGGGTGATTCTGGGATAGAGCAAGCTATGGAGCCTGAGACTGAGATTCATGTCAGTGAGGATTCATGTATGAGAGATGTTGATCAAGCTGATGGTGGAGTTTGGAAGAGGATCCGTGTATGCTACCCCGAGCAAGGTAATTCTATTAATTAATTCATGCCCAATTTCCTTGTATGGAACTGCCATGGGATTGGTCCCAAACGAGCAGTCCAATCATGCAAGAGGTTCATGAGGGAGATGATAGTTCTGTTGGAAGTGGTGATTGTGGATGAACAACTTCCCTTTGTTGCTGAGAGATTGGGCACTGGATGGAAGGTGTTTCTTCTCCCAACTATTGGCCGAAAAGGAGGTATTCTTGTTACTTGGAAAGTCAGCTTGGGTATGATTTCTTTTTTCAAGATAACTCCTCAAGCCATCCATGGAATAATAACATTTGGGTGCTTGGGTCAATGGTTCTTCTCGGCTGTGTACATTGCGAGGAATCGTCATGATAGAGTTGCTTTGTGGCAAACTTTGAGTAAGATTGAGAATACTGGTTGGCCTCATTTAATTGTGGGGGATTTTAATGTAATGGCAGCCCCGTCGAAGAAGAGAGGAGGAGTCCCATTCAAATATACGAGAGGAGTACAGGAGTTTTTGGCTTTCATGACTAAGAATAATCTTCTGGATATGGGATTCCATGGTCCTTCATTTACCTGGTTCAAGAGAAGGAGACATGTGGGAAAGATCTTAGAACGTCTAGACCGGGCTCTGTGCAATGTAAAATGGAGAGCTTATTTTCAAAGAGCAGAGATTCAGCATCTTGGATACTTTGGGTCTGATCAGAGGGCATTATTGGTTATTTTCTCTAGGGAAGATTCTTCTCCAGGTTCTTTCCCTTTTAGATTACAGCGATGGTGGATTTCTCACCCTTCCTTCCATAAGGTTTTGGTACATGCTTGGCAGAGGAAGCGTAAAGGGTCAAATCAATATGTATTCAAGGGTTGCCTTATTGAGATGAGGAACAATGTTAAAGCCTGGAATAAACAGAATAAATTTTACATTGATAATTAAAATAAAATTCTAGTGAATAATTTGCATGGCTTATATCTCAAAGAGGAAGATGGGCCATTGTCGGAATGGGAAGAGGACTGTTTACGCTCAGTGTAGAACAAATTGGAATTATTTCAGAGGCAACAGGAGATGTTTGAGGAGCAGTATTGCAGAGAAAGGTGGGTTATTGAAGGGGATCAGAATTCTAGATCATTCCATAAATCAGTTGCTAGTCTTGTGAATAATTACAGAGTTGCAGAAATTTGTACATATGAGGATACTGTTATTAAGGAACAAGAGGGAATTGCTGTTGCTTTTGTGAATCATTTTCAAAAGATGTGGGAGGACAAGCATAGGGGTAGAGTTGATCTTGCCTATATTACCAGCAATATCGGATGAGGATGGGGCTGCTTTGCTGGAACCAGTGAATGATGCAAAAATTCTAGCTATGCTGAAAGTGATGGGTAACAATAAAACTCCTGGGCCAGATGTAATTTCTAGTGAGTTCTACATCTAGCACTGGGATATTGTAGGTCCAGATCTTATCAAGTTAGTTCAATCTTTCTTTAATATAGGGAAATTGTCGAGCCATTGGAATGATACATTTATCACTTTTATCCCGAAATGCAAGTAGCCATGGAGGATAAAGGAGTTCAGACCAATTAGTTTGTGTAATGTGGGATATAAGATTATATCTTCAATCCTTGCCTTCAGAATGTGGCCGTTAATAGGAGGCTTGGTTAGTCCAATGCAGTCTGCTTTTGTTAGTGGGAGGTTAATTTTGGATAATGTGAATTCTGCTCAAGATCTTTTCTTAGGAAAAGATCGATCCTTTGGTGGCAGAGAGAGATTTTCATTGGTTTTGCCCACGAGGCTTTGTATGTACAGATTTCTTATATCTTTATACTTTGTTCATACTCTTAAGCATGCTAGCCCCATATTAGGGGTAGTGGTGAACCAGGAGAGTGATGACTCCTGGGATGTTTAGAATAAGTGGGCGAGTAGCCCTACTGTTTTTCATAGCCTTCCATGCCGGCGTGCGCCTAGGGCTTTTACCTATGTGGTTTGTCTTCTGTTGTTTGTGGGGCTACTTCCCGATGCAGGTTGCTGGTGAACTGGCTGACAGTTGGTGGTGTACCACTACAGTAGTTCCAGACCTTAAATGTATGTTCACCACCCCGGGCGGGCAGAGTGCCGAGCCCAGACCTTGTTATGATATCATCACATCCTGCCGCATGCTTAACTGCTTATATATGTATGTTCATCGCATGCATCTCTGTTGTGCATTAGTTGCATAAGGTTAGGGCGTGTGCGATCTGTGGGTCGCCGTCCCGAGGTAGTTTTGGTCCTGATTCGAATTGTGGTGTACAATCAAATTCGATGATAGGCCTAGATGACTGGTACACATGTTGCTTGATGATTGTAGAGGTCGTGTCGGCCTCGAGTTGGATTCTGAGGTGTAGCCGGTCTCCTACTGTGATGACTCTTGAGTAGAGGGGTTGCCTACTCAGCGGTGTCATTTCCTACCAGCAGTGCCAGTTTTCTGCTTGTGAGTCAGCAGTGTTGGTTCCTGCTTACTAAGTGTGACCCATCATGTGACCAGTTCTTCTGGAAGACCATGATCGTGGACCTCAGAGACACGCGGTGGGGTTATGGGACCTATGTATACACCCAAGTCTTACTTGAGAGCGACACTGTTGCGTTCCCTTCTTCCTTCTGTGTGTTGTAGTGGAGTTTCCCTGCTAAACTTAGTTGCTCACTCCTACCCGGGCTGTGTTTTGTTGTGAGGACCCGCCCCTCTTTTTCCTTTGGCTTGTTATTGACCCCAAGGGCAATTTGGGAAATTACGCCTTGGCGGTCGTTTCACACTGGGTGTGCACACACATACCTTGTTTGGTGCTTGTGTTTGTTTAGAAAGGTTAGGTGGACCCGAGATCGGAAGATCTGGGCTTGGGCTTGTGTTTCAGCCCAAGTTTGCCCTTCTGGGCATAGGAGATCGATCCCTTTGTCAAGGGAGATCGATCCTGATGCTAGCAGGATCGATCCCGCATGCAATGGAGATCGATCTCACTTGCCCTGGAAGTCGTTGGCGGTGGAGTTCGAAGGACGGCCACGGCGATGGCCGTCGCTTCCCCTGTCAGGGGAGGGGAGACTTTTGCTCCCCTCCTTCGCCTTTCCCCCGCCTTCGCCGGCTTTCCCCGGCCTTATCCCCTTCCCCTTCTCCTTCTTTTCTTTCTCTTCTTCCTTCTTCTTCCTCCGGGCTCTGTTTTTCCTCCTCCATTCTCCCTCCTTCGGCCACCGTTTCTGGAGCTTGAAGGCTCGTTGGAACCGTGATGGCGTGAGGAAGATCCTAGGCTAGGCTTCGTGGATCGCAGCAGCTCTGTTGAGGTAGGGTTCCTACTCAAAGACTCCGGCTTGTTTTAAGGGTTTTGAATCCGGCTTTGATTTCAATAGATCTCCTTGTGTAGCTGATGATCTTCGGTTTTGAAGCCTTGAGTAGCTTCTTGGTGCTTGGATCTACCAGCCCACCTAGTTTGGTGGGGTTTGGTTGCGGATTCCGGCGGCTTTCCTCGCCGTCCGGCCACCGTTGAACCCATCGGGATCGATCTCATGGGATGAGATCGATCTCGTTTGGGGTGGCACGCCCCGCCCGAGCGGGAGCGATCTCCCTGGGAGGGAGATCGATCCCTTGGCTGTTGGCGTCGGCGCGTCAAGGGGTCACATACGAGATCGATCTCCATATGGGTGGAGATCGATCCCGTTTGGGTGACCAGGACGGGTGCTGCTAGCCTCGAGGAGGATCGATCCCATTGCTGCATGGGATCGATCTCCTTCGACGCAGGGAGGGTTTTTACCTGTTTAAATGCGGTTTTGCCCGCGGGGCTTCGCATGTAAGTGATTTTGACGGTTCTGCCCTTGGGGCTTATTATGTTACTCACCATGCTTGCATATTTACTGCTTTGTGGTTGAACCGAGAGGGTGATGCCTCTCACCCTCTCGGGATATGTAGGATGGCATCACCCTCTCGGGATATGTAGGATAAATGGGCTGACGGTATGCCATTTACTGCTTTGTGGTGAACCGAAGGAGTCATGACCCTCGGGAGTGGTTAGTTTAAATGGGCCGAAGGTGTGCCCCTGTTGTGTTGTTTGTTACTGTTTTCCTTATTCATATCCTGCCCTGCTTCCTGTGCATTAGACATGCTAGGTTACAATGGGTGGGGTTGACCCGTGAACTTCGGTGATCAAAGGCTAAGTGGTGAATGCCGTTACCCCTACTCGTGTCCCTTTGTTGGTGTCCAGCAAGGGTAAGGGTGTCCTACAGGTATCCTCCGGCCCACCCTGTGTCAGGGACCGTCAGAGGTAGCCCAGTCCTCGAGCAGTGGCTTTCGGAGGGACGTACGTTGGACAGGAACCGGGGGGGGAGAACCATCGATGGGATTGATGGACTCCCTGGCTAGGCTTAGTTATTGGTCGGGAGTTGGGGGTCGTGTTGGCTCTGCTGCTTGGAGTACTGAGAGATGGTAGTCTTAACCACGGTCGTTCCGCCAAGTGTGGAGATCCCGCTTGGAGAAGGGTGTCCTACTAGTAGCGTCATGTCCACCCTGCGACAGGGATTGTCGGAGTTGCCCACCCGTGAGCAGTGGTTGTCGGAGGGGCGTACTTTGGACAGGTGCCCTTCGTGTTCTTGACGGGATTTATGGGATCCTTGGTAAGCCTCAGTACTTGGCTTCAGAGTTGGTTCGTTTGATGTTGCCTTCCTAGTGAGAGTGGTAGAGTAGGACCCTGCTGAGCTGTTACTCATTCCTACCTGGACTGTGTTGTTTGCAGGTGCGGGTCCCAGCTCCTCTCCGGTGCTTCCCCGTCGGTCGTCTCGTGGTAGCGCGCCGGCACCTGACCATGTCTGAGGGTCAGGATGGTTTTGTTTGTGCCTTTACGGAGACCCCGGTGGGTGTTGTAGCTTTTTGGGGACTATTGTTGATCCCTTGTAAATCTTGTTGTAATAGAACTCTTGTTTAACTCTATTATATCTGTTTTGGAATAGATGTTGTTAGTTTGCTTCCGCTTCGATCTCTTGTTGTCAGCTGTTTCCGCCAGCTGTCTGGTAGTCTCAACTGTTTCCGCCAGTTGAGGCTAGTAGTTGTAGGTTCTTCCCCCTCGTGTCCCAGCCCGGTCTGGCGTCCGCGGGTCGGGGCGCGACATTTGTAAATGCAGATGTTAGCTCCTCTTCGGTGGCCCCTACCGGGCAGTTGGTCGGCAGTGCGGCGGCGCCAGGCGGAGTCTGAGGAGTGGTGATCATTTACTGTTTTTCGAAGCCTTGGTTAGTTAGCCTCCTATGAGAGTATAAATGTTGTATTTGAATCTTCCCCTCTCCGAGGATATGTATATTAAACACTTGGGTTTGTGATCTGTGGTTTGAGGTTCTATAATTTATAGTTTTTTAAATTGAGGGTGTTTTTTGATAAGTTGTTAGGGAGACCAATAGTTTAGAGGGAACCATTGCCAAAATTTTCTGCGTTTTGTTAGGTTTCGGTTCGCGTCGCCCGGCCTGGTTGGGCTTTCCAGGGTCAGGGCGCGACATCAAGGCTGCTTATGATTCGGTGCGATGGAGGTTCTTGAAGGAGGTACTTTTAAAGATGAATTTTCCATGTAGGTGGGTTGACTGGATTGTTGAATGTATAACAACTCCCTGATTCTCTGTTATTATTAATGGGAAGGTGAATGGGTTGTTTAAATCTCAACGTGGGTTGCGCCAAGGGGACCCCATTTCCTTTTTTTCTCTTTATTCTTGTCCAATAAGTGCTGTCATGAATCATTCAGCAGCCTCTATTGGAACTTGAAGGGGTGCAGTTTCGTGGCAGTCAGATGAAGTTTAATCACATGTTTTTTGCAGATGACTGCCTTTTCATAATGAAGGCATCTAGGGTGGAAGCCAAGAAGTTGTGCAATGTATTGAGGAAGTATAAACTGATGTTAGGGCTCAAAGCAAACCCTGTCAAGTCGTGTATCAAGTTTTCTCCCTCTTTGTCTGATGGAAAAAAGAAGAAGATTGCTGATTGTTTCGGGTTTGGAGAGAAGCAAGGTCCTTGCTGGTACCTTGGGGTACCAATTGATGTGGTCAGATTAAGGCCAACTACATTTAATTCACTGGTGGAAGGTGTACAAGATAAATTATCATCTTGGAAGGCAAGGAGGGTGGCTGAGGTTGGAAGGGTTGTGCTGGTGCAGTCTATTCTTCAGTCACTTCATGTCTACTTGATATCTACAACTCAGGTACCTAAATCAGTGCTAAATAGGATTCATGTTTTAATTCGGTCCTATCTGTGGCAAGGTAAGCTGGGAGGTATGTCTACGGTGGCTTGGGATCAGGTAACAAAGCATAAAGGGCATGGTGGGTTGGGTATAAAGGATTTGGAAATGTGGCAGAGGGCTTTAAGGAAGAAACGTGTTGCTTCCCTTTTGGAGAATCCTAACTCCAGTTGGTCAATTTTGGTGCGGGCTAAATACAAATTTCCAGGTATGCTTTCTCATGAGCAACCACCCTGGAGGCCGTCGCTCTTTTGCAGATCAATTTATGCAGCCTCTGCTCTTGTCAAATCAGGATTGCAGTGGTCTTCTGGCGTGGGGAGTGCTATCAGAATTTTTGAAGACTAGTGGTTGTCACATAGTCCCTTGGTAAAGATTCCATGTTTGGTAGCTGTAATAGAAGGAATTGAGAATTGGATTGTGGGAGATTTAATGACAGATGAAGGCTTCTGAAATGAGGTGGAGGTGGGTGGTATGTTTGCACCCGAATTAGCTGAGCAAATCTTAGATATGGGAATAAGGTCTAGCAGTGGAGGAGATAAATACTTGTTGGTAGGAGGACCAGTTGGAAGGATCACCACTTCCTCGTGCTACAACATGTTGTATGAAATGAAACACGATAGCATTGAGGAGGAGAATACAACTTGGTTAAGGCTGTGGAAGGTGCCCGCAGGACCCAGGGTCAGACAATTTTTATGGAAATGGATGCACATGAAGTTACCAACTATGGAATGTCTAAGGAGTATTCACTTGGCTAGACCCTACTTGTCCACGATGTGGCCATGAAGAGGAATCTATTCAACATGCTCAGTTCCGATGTCCAGGAGCAAACCAGGTTTGGAAGCTGGTACTTGATGGGTCAGGTATGAATTTGGATATGCTTGATATTCAGAGATGTGTTGAGATCTTTAAAATGTCTTCTTCTTCGGATTTAACTATACTCTTAAATCTGTGGTGGCATATACACTTTGGAATTTATGAAAAGCTCGTTGCTCTGTTATTATGGGGGGTGAGCAATGGGACCTGTAGAGTTTGGTAAGATCAATTAATTGGAAGGCTAGGGAGTATGGTTTGTTGAACAAGAGGAAGCAGTTTACTGGGAGAGAAGCATGGGTTGGGAGCCGAGTACAAGTGGATGCCTCAATGGACCTTCCTGATGATTCAGTAGGCATTGGCATGGTGTGTATTGATGACAAAGGGAAAGGTTTATGGGTTAATTCTAAAGTTGACGCTGCTAATTCGGTGATTGAGGCGGAATTGAAGGCAATTAAGATTGCTACTATTGAATTCAGAAACATGTGAGTCAAGAAGCTGTTAATTGAGAGTGATTCTAGTACTGTTGTCTGCATTATTACTAGAGATCAGCCGTGCCTCGTCAGTTGTGTTGAACTGATCAGGGAAATCTGGTGGATCTTTGGAAGTTTTGATAATATCTCGTTGATGTACATACCAAGAGAATGTAATAGCATGGTGGATAGGGTAGCTAAACAGGCTCGTCATCTGGCTTTGCTTGTGGATAGACATGAAACATTGCTGGGCTTTGATTGATTTGTAGTGTTGGTGTTTGTAAGGGGTCTATCACTCATTAGCCCTTGGGCTTACTTTTTCAAAAAAAAAACAATAAGGGTACATATCATATCATCCCGAAGAGAGATAAGACTTTTCATCATGGACGTGTATAACTTCTCCTAGAGTACTTGTCAAATCATCATACATCTTGACTTTTACTAATTCTTATCCCAACAGTCTTATATGTAAGAAGTCTCATAAAGACAACATCAGCCTCCTTGAGTTTAGCAATCTTAATGGGTTCCCAAGGAGAAGCCATGCATATGAACTCCCACAAGTTTGTCTAAGAGATCATGTTAGTGGCGTGTTAGTCTTCAGTTTGAGAGTGAGAAGGACCTGATCTCTGCCTTCCTCTCTTGCCAGAGCTTTGATCGTGACAGCCGCAAAAGAACCTCCTACTATCCAATCCACCCCTCGATTCCTCCAAACTCTTTGTGTGAAGACCCATACCTCTATACCTTGTTCGACCGCGTAGGCCAGACCCGTGGGCTCGGTTGGCTTTGTTTCGCGTTGGATGCGATTAAATGAACACATTGTTGTTTTTGGACCTCAAGGGCAATTTGGTAAAACTTGCGCCTTGTCGGTCGGTTTCACACCCGCGTAGTGTACACGTGGCCTTGGATTGATACATGTGATTGATTAGACCCTTAAGTGCACTCTCGATCAAAAGTACGGAGCTCGATCGGGAAAGATCAAAACGAACGGTTGAAATTAATCTCAGCTTACTATAAATACCCTTCCTTTATCTCTCCTTTCCTTTCTTTCTCTTTCCCTTTTCTCCTCCTTTCTTCTCGTCGCTCGAGAGAGGACGTCGAACGCTGTTCCCCGGTGGCTTGGAGGCGGCGACGGCGAGGGGGAAGGCCGCCCTAGGCTGGTTTAGCATGGATTAAGGGAGGATTAGTGAGGGATTAGCGAGTTGAGGTAGGTTTCTACAGCTAAACTGAAGTTTAGGGTTTATTAGGTTTTTGATCAGTTGTTTTGTTGATTTCTTTGTGTTAGATGATTCTCCTAAACTTGTTTAATATCTGATCTAAGTCTCATATGATTTTATTTTGATTTGATCTGGATTTATGCATCTTTTTCTTGGTTTTCTCGGATTTCTGTCTTTTGAATGAAACAGATGGTTCGAGCTTAAATCCAGAGTTCTGTGTGCATTATCTCGGGAAATCTTCAATATTTGTAGATCCTTCAGTTTACTTTTAGATCCGCTTATTTTGAATTTTCTTATTTTTATACGACGTTTGGTGATTTTTCTCGTGACTTGTGACGGGACTGGTCTGAAGCTGCCTGACCAGGATCCCAACCCAACGCCATAGGGCTGAATGTGCATGACTCAATTGGATCGGGGTGTGACAGATAGCATGCTATATATATATATATATATATATATATATATATATATACTAGTGCATGCCCGTGCCCCTGGCACGGTTTTCATTTTCCATTTTTTATTTTTCCTTGTTATTAAATGCTTACTGCTAGTGTAAAATTTTAACAATAAAAAAAATATTAGAAATGAAATTATTACTAATATTAAGATATCTAAAAACAATGACAATAGAAACGTAGGCACCATTTTGGATTGATTTAGAACATATGAATTAGCTTTTATACCGTCACATTTATAAATTCAGGATAAAAGACTTAATTTATAAATTAAAAAAGAAAAAGAAAAAGATGGCATCCATCAATGAAGCTCCTCAAAAGAACATTTACCTGTCTAGATGAATTTCTCTGCAAATCAACAGAGAAATCTACATGATAAGGGGTATATCTTCATCAGATAGAGAGAATGAAATAACAATGACAAACTCCTCTAAAGCAATTGAAATAATGTTCAATACACACAAATGTCAAGCAGTTATGGAGTACATATGACTTTTGTAGCATTTTACATAATCAACCAAAACAATCAAACATAACTACATGCGATGTTTTCTCCATAGACAACGGTAATAATTATGCAGTGATGATTTTTTGTTAGTGAGATGCATGTGGGGTACGGTTTAAATTTAGTCATGTTTTTTTAGTTATGTGACCTAACACGAGCATCCATCAATGAAGCTCCCCAGAAGTACATTTATATGTTTAGGTTATCAATGACACACAAACAAAGAAATATACATGTTAAAACAATAACATAGGTAGACTCACTGAAGCTCTTGAAATAAAATTTGAATACATCCATATATCAAAGCCAGTTATGGATGATATCTCCTCGCTCGTGCCCCTGGCACGGGTTTTATTTGTCGAAATTTTTATTTTTATAGTTCTTTTTCTTGATCATAAGATTTTTTTTTGTTGATTTTGCTAGTTAAGATTATTTTACGATAATGGCCCACGTGTTTTAATAGATGATTAATGATGGATTCCTAGTTATTTTACCATGTCATTTAAAGTGGATGAATAGCAAGGGCCTTTGGATCAAAATTCTATTATCATAACTGAAATCAGTCATTTGAATTCTGATGATAAAAATAAAATGTTGCACTATGTATACTTTCTCTCTCTAGTCTACAAAGAAAATAGCAGTCTCAAAACAGAGGAAACTAATGGATTAAACACCCAACCCAATTTCCAAGCTCAGTACATATCCATATGCCAATGATCCTTCAACGAACAAAACATTTCAATCTTATTCAAAAGGAATCATTGAAGCACCAGAATTGTTCGATAAACACAGTCAAGATACTATCCAAAACCCAACCAAATAACACAACAAATTAAAAAAATTTGAGCTATCCCCATCCAACTTGAAAGAGATGAGATCTAAACCTCATTCTCCACTGTATTAATATCAATCTATCTGCCTCCTTCCACTCATGAAACTGCTACCAGATCTCTTCCCGAATGGACAATTGATCACGGGGTCTCTGATCTCCAACATCATCCATGTTCCACTCTCCGCCTTCCCTCTACTGTCTTTTCGGATCCAATAGCCACATGAACAAGGACCCTACTCGCCATGTTGAAGGCGGTTGGCAGGCGCTCTTCTCCTCGTAAAGTTCCTGAATTACCCTTCAATGCAACATCAATTGTAACAATCAGCTTCATAAACATCAATTGTCCATCACAACCATAACTGATTAAAAAATTTGCATACAGAAATTGACAATAAGATAGAAACTCTAAAAATGATTCCTTTTTAGAGTTTAATTGACTCAATTTACAATAACATAGAAAGAAACAGGTGTTGTACCATGAGTATAAATCAATTGAAAGAGCATGGAAATGAAAACAGTAAAACGTACATGTATCGGAAGATTTGGCCCAAGAGGAAGAACAAAAATATTTGTGAGGCCCGCTGGGTCTACCGTGGGACAAGATGCTTGCGCCTGGAGGGCGGGGATGAGTCGGGTAGCCGGGTAAGCAATCCCACAACGCCTGGGTATGGTCTGGGGTTCGATATAAGTATATAGTAAGCCCTTAATAGAGACAACGCGTTTTAAAGCCGTGCTGGCAGTGATCCGTCAGAAAACTTCAAGGTTAAGCGTGCTTGCCTTGGAGCGGTCCCGGGATGGGTGACCTACTGGGAAGTTTTCCCAGATTTCTACGGTGAGCCAAAAGCGGACAATATTGTGTCGGACGTTACAGTATGGTATCAGAGCCAGTTCCCAGCCGGAAATTGTGCCAGCGAGGACGCTGGGCCTCCAAGGGGGGTGGATTGTGAGGCCCGCTGGGTCTACCGTGGGACAAGATGCTTGCGCCTGGAGGGCGGGGATGAGTCGGGTAGCCGGGTAAGCAATCCCACAACGCCTGGGTATGGTCTGGGGTTCGATATAAGTATATAGTAAGCCCTTAATAGACACAACGTGCTTGCCTTGGAGCGGTCCCGGGATGGGTGACCTACTGGGAAGTTTTTCCAGATTTCTACGGTGAGCCAAAAGCGGACAATATTGTGTCGGACGGGGCCCTCGGGTGGATCCTGGTCAGACCGGGAGCCTGGGGGCGGGGGCCCAGTGGAGGGCAGGGGCGTTACAATATTGGTTCGCAAAAAGATATGGTCCATGACTACTGAACAACAACAACATATCCAAGAGCCAAATGAGAAAAGTATCTTATTCAAATGCCAAGTAGCTAAACAACTAAGTCTAAAAGCGTCCAATAACTTAGAAGGAAACGATTTTATTTGATGTGTTAAAGAGAAACCAAGAAGGTAGAGTCTAACATAATCAATACATAATGAGGAAACATGCCAGTAAGAATAAAGAATTACATGTCCACCAAAGCATATAAACACACATGCACATGTAGGAATGCTAAAGTTAAAGAACCAATAATTATTAATATCATGAAAAGATCAAACATATCTATAAAAATAATCTCTATGTTACCAATTAACTGGTACAAAGAGATCATATTTACTTTCTAGGATTATAAGGTTGGTTTAAGTCTCTGCCACTAAGAACTATGATGGACTCAAAATTAATACCATCCCACCCATCATAGTTGGCATCCAATGTGACTTGTGATTCGAAGATATAATTAAGCTATTAAAGTGGCAGACATGTATCAGTGACTAATACTCCACCACCTATCTACTTAAATGACTCAACCAATTATTCATATGGCATGCGGTGACTATTGGCAGATGTGCACTAATTTGCACCTTCAGCCCCCGTTTGGTTGGGGGTTAAGGGGGTTAGGGTTAAGGGGGTTAGGGGTAAAAAAGTGGGGATAAGAAATGGGGTAAAAAAGTGGGGATAAGAAATTTGGTAAGAAAGAAATCAGTAATTGAGGCAATGCATTAACAACAGACTAAGTATTTGGATGAACTGAAATGATTGATGGAGGGGGAGAAGGCCCGAAGGTAGTCGATGACGACGGACATGTGGCGGTCGCGGGAGAGGAGGCGAAAGATGGCACTGTAGGTGGTTCGCGAGTGTCCGTAACCGAGCTGGCGAGCGGACCAATCGAAGAAATTGACGCGGAGAAGTAGGAGAGTCTTAGCTTTGGTCGTGCTGCGGCTGGTGGCGTCTACTCCGATGATGGCGGTGGGGTGCGGTCGGTGGCGAGATCGAGAGAACAAAGGGCGGCGTCGAGACAGGGCTCGTCGGGTGAGGTGGAGAGGACGTGGTAGATGCGGTCGAGGGTGGAGAACGGTGCGGAGCCGTGCTGGAGGAGGAGGAGGAAGAGGAGTAGGAAGAAGTGGTGGAGAGGAGGCGGCGGAGTAAAGATGGGATCTTGGAGGAGGAGAGCTGGCATGGCTTGGCTTTGAGGAGGATGGGGAGAAGGACCATGGCCCCTTTGAGAGGAGCCCTAGCGACACCACGGTGAAACCCCTTTAAACAGAACACCTCAACAAACCCCTTTAAACAGAACATAATAAGTTAAGGAGTAGTAGGCACGTCACCGATGGCTGGATGCTACCACCATTGTGGGCGGTCGGAGAGGCAGTGGCGAGGTGCGAGAGATGATGGCGAGGCACCGGTGGCGAGACTACTCGGGGCACCGTGAGGGGCGCCGGCGAGGGCGAGGCAGGAGCGGCTACGGCGAGGAAGGTTGACAGCGGAGAGGAAGATGGTTGACGGCGGCCTTACGTTGTCACAGTCGAGGCAGGGCGTGGGAGTTTTAGAGAGGACGGAGGAGGAAACCGTGATCTCCTTCGTTGTCATGCTCAACCTTACGTGGGTGATTCGGTTGTAAATGGGAAACCATCCTCATAGCCGTCAGATAACCTTGGGGAAATTCCTCTCACCACTTGCTGAGTTGAGGCAATCAGCGGGTGGCGATCCTGATGGCGGGGGTGGCCGTGACGCCAGAATAGGGGAGGGAGATGCTGGCGCAGGAGCGGAGAGACGTCAGTGAGATCTTCATCGGCCCTGATTCGCCAGTCCATGTACAGAGTCACGGTCGCCTCTAATGCCGGCGCTGCCTCGTCCACCGCCTAGTCACCCGCGGCCTCCCCCTCCTCCACCGCCACAGCCACCTACTCCCTTCTCTTTCTCCTGTGTGCAAAAAAATTGCTCTCCCTTTCCTTGTAATTAGTGAGGTGAGAGTGTGTTATAGTTCTGTAGAACTGAAATTTTTAGCGGGAATCAAAGTTTGGGCGGGAACTTAAAATTTTGGATGGGAATCTAGAGGTTTTAGATGGAATCTGGACCGTTGGATTTTTTTGGAGATAAATCTGGACCGTCTTTTACGTTTATAGTTGAGACATTTCAAAAACCGCCCTTCCTTATATAATCTGGACCGTCTTTTTGGAGATAACTCTAGACCGTTGGATTTTTTTTGGCTGTTTCCCGGCCAGATCTTGCTGTTTCCCAACCAGATCCAGCTGTTTCCTAGCCAGATCCGGCTAGATCCGGTCGCCGGCGCCGCCTCTCCCTTCTGGGCCGTGGCGGGTCAACCCGAACCCGATCCGACCCGTTTAATAAACAGGTTAGACGGGTCGGGTCGGGTTGACCCGTTTATAAAGGGGTTGGGTTTGGGTTTATAAACCTGACCCGTTTATTAAACGGGTTGGGTTCGGGTTTGGTCTTTAATAAACGGGTCAGTGCACAACCCGACCCGAACCTGACCCACGAACCCGAATTGCCACCCCTAATCGGCGGGGTTATGGGACCCCTTGGCATACCTTAGACTTAGGCGAAGGACGAGACAGTTGTGTGGTCCCTCCTTTGTGCGCGTCGTAGAGTAGGTCCATACTGAGCTTTGTTGCTCACCCTACCCGGGCTGTGTTTGCAGGTACAGGCGTCGTTCCCTCGTTAGGTAGTTACCGTGTTGGAGGTGGTTCTTCTTCTGGTGGTGCATGAGATCAAGAAGTCATGATCAACTTATCTCACTTTAAATTTATGTACAACTTTAATTGTGAAATTTCAAATCTGTTATATAAATTGTGAATTCGAGGAAGAATGCACATGTATCCTAAATTGTGTTATCTGATAGAGGTTATTGTATTTGAAAGAGCTATACTTTTATTGTATTATTCCTTACTGCCAATTGAGGATTGTAAAAGTTAATTATTTGTATTACGTCCTTGTGATAGAATTATTTAAATCTGTCGTGAGATTTGGCTATACTTTTGTTGTATTATTCTTTACTGGCAATTGAGGATTGTAAAAGTTAATTATTTGTATTACGTCCTTGTGAAAGAATTATTTAAATCTATCGTGAGATTTGTAATTGTATACCACAGGTTATGTGTATATAATCGGCTAGCCTTTGGGTTCATCTTTTGAAAAAAAAATGGTGCCCAACGACTACATAATATAAATTGATCTCCTCATACGTCGACTTTAAAAGATACATATAAGAGGAGAGCAGGGGCAAAGCTATCAAGGGGCAAGGGGGGGCTAAAAACCCTGGATTTTCAGAGAAAAACAAAATGAAGTATAGCCATATAGGTCTATAGGAGTAGGTTTACTTTAGTTTTTGAAACCGGGTCGGATCGAAACCTAGATCCGACCCGTTAGGTTAAAACCTATTCTAAGTTTCTAAGGGCAAGGGGTATACGCAGGGGCGAAGCTTACGGGGCAAGGGGGGTTGCTGTCAATTGCAATTTGCAAAGTCAACTATTCAACTATTAAACTATTCAAGCCTCCCATCAATTGAGTTGTAGATTTCAACGTCTCCACCTCCATAGTTTCTGGTAAGGGATATTTCAAGCATTAAATCTTTTCTTATGTTGATCTCTAGACCATATGAACCACAACTGTCAATTGTGCTTTATTTAGTTCATGATAGGCCAAACCTTAACTGATTAAATTATCTTCCACCTCCATAGTATTGTCGGCAATGTTGTTTGGATTAGTAGCTTTGGTGGATTTGTTTGAATGATTTATTTGGTTTTTATCATCAATGCTTTTAATTTTCTTGATTGTCTATTAATTAAGATGTCTTTTAGATCAATTGTGATATCTATCTCACTTAAGAATTTTCTTCTACTTTAAACAGTCCATTATGGATAGATTTGTAATTAAAAAAAAAGCCAAATCCATCACCTCCTACAGTAGAAGATGTTGGGCATAATAAAGCAGAACCTAGTGCCAAGAGAACTCATAATCTTACATCAAATATTAGCTTAGCAGATCTTCCAACGGATCCTGGTTTGCGACCTAAGATTACAGACTATCCGCTTAAGGATCGTGATTATATTCGTAGGGCATATCTACAAAAAGAGCCTTGTCAACCTCGTCAACATATTTTTCCTCAGAAAAAGTAGGAAATGCATATCGAAGGTTCAATCCTTGTTGGTTCAATGAGTTTGGAAGTTGGTTGGAATATAGTGTATCAAAAGATGCTGCATCCTGTCTGCATTGTTATCTCTTTAAATCGGATTTTGAAGAGCAAGGTGGTGGTGACGCCTTTATTACTGAAGGTTTTACAAATTGGAAAAAAAAGAAAAGTTTCTTATACACGTAGGAGGGCCTAATAGTGCTTATAATCAAGCATACACAATGTGTCAAAATTTGTTGAATCAAGATCAACATATTGAGACTTTTCTCCATAAACAATCAGAGCAAGCAAAGGTGGATTATAGAATCCGTTTGACTGCATCAATCAAGTGCATTCGGCTACTTCTTCGACAAGGGTTATCCTTTCATGGCCATGATGAATCAGATGAATCAAGAAACATAGGGAATTTTTTTAGAGCTTTTGCAATTTTGGCTGAAAATAATAAAGAGATTGAAAGTGTTGTTCTAAAAAATGCTCCAGGAAATTTGAAGTTGACGACATCTGATATACAAAAAGATATTGTTGGTGCTTGTGCAATTGAAACATTAAATGCTATTATCACTGACATTGGATATTAATTATTTTTTATTATGATTGATGAATCTCGAGATGTTTCTATCAAAGAGCAAATGGTTGTCCCTTTGAGATATGTAAATAAGAATGGTTCTATAATAGAGCGTTTTATTGGAGTTGTGCATGTTAGTAATACAAAAGCTCTTTCACTTAAGAAAGCAATTGAAGCACTATTTTCCAAATATGGATTAAGCATTAAAAGACTACAAGGGTAAGGCTATGATGGTGCTAGTAACATGCAAGGTGAATTCAATGGTCTAAAAGCTCTTATTTTGAAAGAAAATGAGTATGCATATTCAATTCATTGCTTCGCACATCAACTACAGTTAGCTCTTGTGGATACCGCTGCAAATCATTTTCAAATCGCTACTCTTTTTGTTTCAATTTCAAGAGTAGTTAATATTGTTGGAGCATCATGTAAAAGAAAAGATCTTTTACGAGATAAAGAAAAATCCAAAGTTATTGAGGCAATTGCTCGTGGTGAACTTGTGACTGGACGAGGTCTTAATCAAGAGACTAGTCTGAAAAGGCCAGGTGATACTCGTTGGGGTTCACATTATGGTACATTGCTAAGCTTGATTGCTTCGTATTCTTCTGTGATTAAAGTTCTTCAGATTGTGAAAGGTGATGGAACAACTTTTGAACAACGAGTTGATGCAGGTGTTTTATTGGATTTGTTATATTCTTTTGAGTTCATATTTGATTTGCATTTGATGAAAAATATATTGGCAGTAACAAATGAACTCTCAAAAGCACTACAGAGAAAAGAACAAGATATTGTAAATGCTATGAAACTTGTCAGAATATCAAAGGAGAGATTACAGAATATGAGAAATGAAGGTTAGAATTCTCAAATCGATGAACTATGTTCATTTTGTAAAGATTATGATATTGATGTTCCATGTATGAATGATAAGTATGTACCTTGTGGTCGATCGCGTCGAAAGGGTGAAGATATCACATATGATCGTTATTATCGTATTGATTTATTTTACACAGTAATTGATATGCAGCTTCAAGAGTTGAATAATCGATTTAATGAAGTGAATACAGAATTTTTGCTGTGCATATCTTCTCTAAATCCAAAAGATTCATTTTCATCTTTTGACAAATCCAAATTGGTTCGTCTTGCAAGATTTTATCCCGTTGAGTTTTCAAATGTGGATTTTATGGCTCTCGACAATCAACTCGAGACTTATATTATGGATATGCACTCTAGTAAGGAGTTTCTAGAATTGAATGGCATAACTAAGCTTGCAAAAAAAATGGTTGAGACAGGAAGAGATACAGTATATCCGTTGGTTTTCTTGCTCTTGAAGTTGTCGCTAATTTTACCAATTGCAACTGCAACTGTTGAGCGAGCATTTTCCGCTATGCATGTTGTGAAAAATAGATTGCGGAATCGAATGAGTGATGAATGGTTCAACGATTGCTTGGTTACATATATTGAAAGGGATGTTTTTGATAGCATTGATAATGAGAAAATCATCCAGCGGTTTCAAAATATGAAAACTCGTCGAGGACAATTATAAGAGGTAATTTTTATGTAAAGAAATATTTATTCTATTGGTTATACTTTTTTTAAGTATTTATATTATCATTGTTTGATGACATATTTTTCTATGTGTAGATCGTAACATGTTGCCGACATTTGGATGCTTGAAGGAAAACTTTTTGAGATCAGTTAATTACATTTTACTTGCATAGTCTTGCAGTTAGTTCTATACTTTTGTATAATTTATGATTTTCTATAAATATTGTTACTGTTAAAGATATTTGTACTTGATGGAGTCTTAAGAAATATGTACGTAAGGTACATTCTGCCCCTCCCTCTAAAATATTCTGGCTTCGCCCCTGGAGGAGAGAATAAGAAATAGAAAATATAAAGAGACAATGAAGACCAAAATATTTCATTCTTAAAGTGAATAGTTTAGACTATATGATGTAAAGTGTTGGCATATAGAGAATTTCTAAACTAGAAAATGACTCGTTTTGTTGCAGTTTAGAGAATATATAAGAAAAAATATCGATGATGTCAATGTTGTACGTCCTAAATACCATGAAGTTTTTTTTTTGAAAAGGGACCCTTGGTAGTCCCTTTTAGCAAGTTAGGACCCAGGTCTATTTTTTTGCAAAATAGGACCCTTATTTTCTTTAATGACAACAATACCCTTCAGCTTTGATGACATGGTATATTTGCCATCGCATGCACATGACGTGACAAAGCATTAAATGCACCACTACCAATCATGATATGACACTTGACACTTGTGAGACCCACTTATACTAAAAATATATTTAAATATATTATTTTATATTATTGAAATAATATAAAAATAAAATCATTTACTAAGTTGAGGAAAATGTTTCCACTCACAAAAAAACATTTGTACGCACACAAAATTTTTCTACGCTCAGAATATGTTTTTACTCGCACAAAACCGTTCCTACACGACCAAAAATGGTTCTACGCGTATAAAAGTATTTACACACATAAAAAAATTAATTACACGTAAAAAGCCATTTCTACGCGCATAAAAATATTTCTATGTGCAAAAAGTAGTGCACATGCAAAAAATATGCATGTATTAAATAATAATAATTTATATTATTATAATATTAATATATTTGGGGCCGTTGATGCATGCCACTGCCTTATCAGTTGCCACATGGAGCCGGAATTTATTGCCTTAGACGGTTTAATGGATGGGCCATGCCATCCATCTCAGGTAAAAAGTACGGATATAAGGGTCACAAAATACATCAAGGGTCATGTTTTGCAAAAATAATTGAGTGGTTTTATATGCACCACCATTTTTTATAAGTGCATCACATTTTCCTAAGTGCACTTAGACATTGATGAGACAATGATGAGTTAAACATTAGGAAAATGTGGTCCACATATAACTTTCAGTGGTGCATTTAAAATTACCCAAAATAATTACAAAACGAGCCCCAAACAAGCTGTCCTAAAGTGCCAAAAGGGATTAGCGGCAAAATTTTTGCAAAACAGGCCCCAAACAAGCCCTAGGTCCTAAAGTGCCAAAAGGGATTAGCAGTCCCGTTTGGTAAAAAAATCTAAATACCACCATCATTCTTCTTTTGTACATACTTATTGAGCAAATACATAAACAATTTGTTAATAGTTCACTAAAGAATAATTGTCATATTTTACCATGTAACATCAAATCTTAATTCCTTTATCCAAAAATAATTGTCATATTAGTTTTTTTCTTAGCTAAATTACGCTTTTGGTACATGTAAAATATCCCACATACCACTTTGGTACTTATAGTTTAAAAATTATGATTTTGGTACCTCAACTTAATGTAGATACTACATTTAGTACCTACTGTTAATCGTCGTTACCTGACTTGACGGTAATCCAGTCACGTGGTATCACGTGAGAGGTTTTGCACGGTTTCCCCCGTCATGAAACCGGATTCATCCTTTTTCCTTCATTTACTTAACTGCCATCAAAGGGGGCTAGGGTTTGAACGACGGGTGCAATCGGCCGGACTAAAATCTAACTATTTCTCGCCGGATGTTCACCGGAAAACAAGAAGACCATTATTAAAGTATGGTTTACTACCTTTTATTGTCGACTATTGCTCTCGATTTCATCATCTCTTCAACCGGACACATCTAGTCTTCATGTAGGGTTTGACCTACTCTTTTGTTGCTTGATTTGGACCTTCGCAGCTGTCCCGTGAAGGTTTTCGAACGCCATTAAGTGCAGAAGGTCACCATCGAGCATGAGCCCAAGCCCCAGTGTTGGATCTAGCTCAGACACAAGTAGACATGAAGACTATTGTTCTTGTGGGTTGAGGGCGAAGTTGAGAACTTCATGGATAGAAAGGAACCTTGATACCGCACAACCCATCGGGTAGGATTCATAAAATCCTCTCTATTTGAGCAAATTCTTTTTCTCTGTTTTATGGATTCATTTACTACTCTTTTTTCTTCCACTTATAGGACCATGGTGATTGTCACTACTTGAAATGGTACGATGAATTGCTCGAGGTTGAACTGGAATCTTGTCGCTTAAGGGAAGAGAATTACATTGCTGAGATGCAAACACTGAAGAAAGTAATTGATAAGAAAGATCGGGTGGTGGCTATGCTAGAGCTGCAAATGGTCCCCTTAAGCGACAAGATTCCATCGATGACGAAAAAGCCTGGTGAAGCTCCTCCGGTTAATGGTCCCTCGGTGGTCCAAGGTAAAACCCTAACCTAACATTGTAAACCCTTTTGCCCCGTGGTCACGAGGTGAAAGAAACTTAACTAACACTGGTCACGTGCAAGTCAGTTTACCATTTGACATTTGATTTGTATTTTCATATGACCAGTTTACCGTTTGGCATTTGAGGTGTAATTTATTAAAATTACAAGTCAAATGAAATACCATGATACATGGTTCGGTCACACATCGCTACCCCAAATCCAATTAAAATTCCACCACCACCACCACAACAGTTTTTCTCAAGTCATTACAAATCATCACCCCCACCAAAAATACCTGGTCAATTGCTATCTCATTATAAAAAAAAAACATAATCCTATTAAATACCATTCCTGCTTCTCCCTGTTACTCCTCTCCTCTCCTTTTCTTTAATATATATATTCATCAAGAAACAAGAAATAATAGTAGCAGGAAGAAAGCTAGCGAACACAACACCAACCCCCCAACCGCTCTCGCGCTTCCCTGTTGACAACGACCGCCCCTCCGACTTCTCCCCCTCTTCTCAAGCCATCTACCGGCTTGCTTCAGATCTCCTCCTCCTGCTCATCGACATCCCTTCCTTCTAACGCTTTAAATCCCATCGCCATCCGATCACATTCATGGGTGACATCCTCCGCCTCGTATTGCCATAGGATTGAAGTATTCCATTGAAGCAAGTGTTCCTCGAGAGGCGCGTAGATCTCCGTCCTCGAGGGTTGGGTGAGTCGCTGCCTCCGTGATCTCTGGTTTCGTTTGATGTTTGCTTTTCTGTGAGATTTCTTGGATGCTAAGGCTGTGTTTTGTTTGTGTTTGTGTGATTTGGGTTCAGGTAAAGATGTTGGTTTCCGGGCCGTTGACTGCCGGCCAGGTGTGTGAATCCCGTCACTTTGCTGGAGTTCTCGTCTTCAATGGAAATATTGATAATTGTGTTATTTGTAGAGAATGTTTTCGGGATTCGTAGCTGATTTGCTTGGTTTGAGTTCTATAATGATATCTGTTGTGCAATTGGGTCCCGCTTTCAGTAGTGCAAGTGCCGGATTAATCTAGGGGGGTAAATTGGGTTCTCGGGTGATTCTATCAGTACTAGTGCATTCTGATCGATCTTGCTGAGTCAGTTTTTATGGCATTTCTTTCAAAATTTTCCCCTTGTTTTTGTTTAATAATATAAGTGAATCTCATGTATGAAGAACAGAAGGGAAGCTCATTTTTGAATTTGAATTGTAAGTATGGTTTATACCTTTGGTTGGTTGTTTCTTTTTGGTAATCCTTGGTTGAACCTTGCATTCTAGACACTAAAGAGTCCTCTTTTTGCAGCCGTATAAAGTCCTCAGCTCGCAGATTAAATTAGTGAAGATGGTACAGATTAATACTAGATCTGCTACAAGGCCTTTTGTGCCTTTGGTCAATCAAATATTTACCTGATATTGCCATGATTCCCTGGGATTTTATCTGTTTACTTGACTTTTCAACTTTTACTCGGTTTCTTTTCATTTTGAGTCTGATGCTGGACAATTTTCTATATGTCCGGGCCATATTCAATAACATTTGCTTTATGCAGGTTTCATTTTTGCTTGGCTTCTTTCCAGTGCTTATTGCATGGATATATTCAGAGATACTGGAATACAGGAAATCTTCAGCTCCAATTAAAGTGTAAGATATTTAAAATAATGAGAAGATGTTTTTGCAATCTCTCTCTTTTGATTCGTGCTTGTTCATGTTGCATTTTCTCATGCAATTTTGTTGTATAACATTTCTTTAATTCTGAAGTTGTTTTGTTTGTTGAATGAAAGTCTAATGGAATGTTGGGAAACTTGATATACTTTCTTCTTGATACAGTTTCATAGATCTTAATAACTTTCATAGATGTTCCTGTTGAATTGAGTCAATAATTACCAACCTATATGTTAGCATCTTCTTGGAATTGAAAATTAGAAGATTCAGCAAAATTAAGGCAATACGCTTAAGAAATAGACATACATATATTATCGGGACTTACATATTTGTGGACATTTTGATGTATTTCGTTGGTCGAAGAGCACCTTTTAGAGATTAAGCGTCATCTACCAACTCATGCAATACTAAGTGGAAGTCTATGAAATAAAGCAGAAAGCTATAATCTCAAAGAGATACTCGAGCAGACTAGTTTAGGTTCTAGCACTAACTTTCACCTTATAAAAGTCTTAAATTTCACATTTCACCCTGAAATCATCAAAATATCATTTTCCCCCCTTAAAATCTTAGTGTCAATGATTAGTATGCTGGGCAAAACTGTTTGTGCTGTCCGTTGTGTATCATGACAGTCCAGAACAGGCAGGAAACAGATCTGGTTTCCTGGTACATCATTTGGAACTCAGATTCATTCATTGTTTTTTTTTGGGACGATGAAATTTAACTTTTGTACTAAAGTTTTACATTTTCTACCTTATATATGTACTTAAAATAAGTTTTTGATTTGATTTTCATTTGAACCTAGCAGAAACTGAAGGGGAAGCTAATCCTTATCTTTTCTTTGTTTCACCAAATCTTTACGATATTTTTGCTAAGAGTTTTTCTTTTTGGTTAAATAATACTGATCAGTGTCTCCTCTCTAATTTGCAGTCATTCAGATATTAATTTGTCTGAATCGGGAAGTGAAACAGCAAAGGAAGAAGATCAGGCTGTTCTGCTTGAAGGAGGTCTAACAAAGTCATCATCTGCTAGGTTACAGAGTGCATCTGTTCGAGCAAATTTAATAAGGTAATTGCTTACTATCGAAAGGTTTTTTAATGCATTCTGGTATGAATCAGTGAAACGTAGATGTATTTTTTCTAACATTCACATGGTTTGTAGGTTTATAACATTGGATGAGTCATTCTTGCTTGAAAATCGAGCATTACTGAGAGCTATGTAAGATGATCTAGCTGAAGAGCAGCCACAGTATACAGATCCTTTTGCCTCTTATGTCTGATTAAAATGTCGATATCTTGCAGGTCAGAATTTGGGGCTACTCTTGTATATTTCTACATATGTGATCGGACAAATCTGTTTTCCGAAACTAAGAAGGTGCTTGACTTTGTCTTTTGGTTATATCACTGTCTTCTGCATTTCTTTTGACATATAAGTAAAGATGAAATTTGGGCTGCATTTACAATGATTACTGCTAGCTACATATTGTCAGGATTGGTGAAAAGATAATTTCAAAACTGCAATTTCAGTAGGCAATATTATTTGTTACCAGAAGATATTTGTGCACTGATCTTCATTGCTCTAACACCAGCTGAATTATGAGTAAAAAGCTTGTGGATGTGTAGAAAATATCCATATCTAACAATTTACTCATAATCTGGATGATTTAGTGCCCATTGTGGCAAAAAGATGCTACATGATAATGCTGAAAATAAACCTAAATATGTTAACACTTTGGGTTCTTCTGTAACAATGTTGATAATTCTTGCTGGTATTTTCAAGTTCTTAGCCTACATGTTGTGCTATGTCAGCTAGCTTTAATCATGGTTACCTACTATAGTGTACCGTGCTAATGCACCAGCATAAGATGCTAATACCTAAGAAGTACCATGAAACTCTTTTAAAGGTTATCGGGCCGGTCTAGGGCATCACTTGATACCTTTTGTACCCTATCTGGTATTGCTAAAGCCGCTGAAACTTGTCTCCGGTCCTGCGGAATCCAAAATTGAAGCAGAAACGTAAAGCATTCTTTCTTTCTTTTGCTCAAAGCTGATTACATTTGATTTTGTTCATTTGATGGTAGTAAAGTTGCTGGCTGAAGTCGTGCCTGCCCTTTTACTTCCCTTTTGTGACTTCAATGATTAATAAGACTAGTTTTCTAATTAGGAGACCCTACAACACACGAGTTTTTGACAAGGTTGTACTCATAAGGCTATTATACTCGAAAAAAGGCTTTGCCAAGAGATTAAAACTTGATTTGTGAACCATCTATATTGAGTTCTGTGTCGAACGAGCTGTTATCAATCAAGAGTTGAAGACTGCTAAATTCACTGTCGTTTTCTTCATCACTTTGTTTCATACATAATAAATGTGCAAGATAATGCTGACATTATTCATCCGTGAGAGATACCTTAAACATGGGGAAGAAATATGACCTAGCTCAAATATTAGGTCATATTGCTTTACGCTCCACTGTTTTCTTGTCGGTTTTGAATTTCAGAGACATGGAACTCTTGATGCAAGCTCAGAATATGACTTTTATTTTAGCTTAGATATCAAATTGGATTGCGACATAATTATACCTCTTTGCTCATCTTTTTCACTTTTATTTCTTTTGCAGATTTTATCCTTTAACTTGGCAGTATCATATATTGCTTATAACCTACTAGCAGTTGATGTTATCAAACTAGCGCATTTTGTGTAAGATAGATGAGCAGATCGATCCATGCATTTTATTCACAACAATCAACTCGTGAAATTATTTCTATTAGAATGTTACAGAGATTTTGAAGTTTGTCTTCACATGCACTTTGTGGCTCATGGCTATGACTCTCTAAAGAGCTTTCTTATCATAGTGCTCGATCATAAAATTTCTCTATGTTATTGTTAACTATATTGTATTGGTTGAAGATGTCTCCTTTTGCTTTAGAATATGTGCCAAATGAATTTTTTTTTTGTTGCCTAGTCTTTGCTATATGTTGTTGCTTCGTGGATATTGGAGTTGATCATATAATTATTGTGCTTGATGTTTTCAATATTAGAAACATGAAAGATTTGATAATTTTACATATTTTTGCTTGCTTATGAGATATATAATATTTGCTTTTTACTGACCCCACTATTCTATGAGGCACTTGCATATTACTCTCCCTGGCTATCTAAGTGGCTATATTTCGGGACCTTGAATTCATGTTTTATTGGAAACCTGTAGTGTTGCTTTTTATTTACTCAATAAGAAGAAGAATTGCGTTCTTGGAAATTTACATGACAAACTTGCATCGTTTAACTTGGTACTTGCTTTTTCCAGAATTATAGCAGGGACCTTTTTCTTTTCCTCTACATGCTTCTTATAATAGCTTCAGCGTTGACTTCTCTGAAGAAGCACCATGACAAATCAGCATTTTCAGGGAAATCCATTCTTTACTTGAATCGACATCAAACTGAAGAATGGAAAGGATGGATGCAGGTTGGAAATTTTGAAAGTCATCCATATTTAACTTCTGAATGTAAATAGTTCTTTGGTGATAGAACAGTAGACGACTTTCAGCCTCTTGTTCAGGTTCTTTGTCTATATCTGTATTTGTACAGGTCTTGCAATATTCATTGCTCTTTAGGATATTCTGATCTCTTGCTTGCTTTTCTTCGTATGTTCATTCTGAAGACTAATGACAATTTGCGTATAAGACTCTTCTTGAGTGTTCTTTGGTTTAGTTTTGTCTAGTTAATGAGCCCGTTTGGATTGAGGATAAGTATGCATAAACCCCGTTTATGCATCCAAACACTTTTCTCTCAATCTTACATAACTACCTTTGATGCTTGCATAACTTTTATATTATCCACTATGCAAACTTATCCTATCCTTAATCCAAACGGGCCCCAACTCATTATTAAGAAACTTTAACTTGCCCCATGCGATGGAATCCTTTTTGAGTTATCAATAGATTAGAAATTTATCTTATAGCATGGTGGATGTGGAATATATTTACTGCTATTTGACGAGTTTGAGTTGGCTTATTGTAGTTGTTAATGAAAAATTGGGAGAAAGATCTAGATGTTTGTAAAGAGCTTTTCTGAGTTCAGGATTACACTCTTTCCATGGATTTGAGTCATTTGACAGCTAAGTTATAGCAGGTCCCGATATTTACATCTAGAGCACAGTAATGAGCGCGTTGTGAGGTTAGGGGAGCTTAGGTGGGGGCATTTTATCCAGACTCCTAGGTGTTGGGATGTTATCACGATGTCTATGATCAAGATTTTAATATGTTGTTCTAGATATTAGCTAAACATAAAGTGAAGTCTCTTTGAGAATTTCACATAGGCAAAATTTGAAAGTCAATGTACATCAGAACTTGGAGTAAGAATAGGAAGTTTAGTGATATTGCAATGGATACTTCGATGTTGTGAGCTATAGGAGTCCTTAACCAAGCTTTCTTAGACACATCCGGCACCATGTATAGACATTTCCAACCTTGGATATCAATATAAGTTCTGATATCTTCTTTGTAATTCAATGGCACGACTTTCCAACATTCCAATTATATTAGGCAACAAGCTTTGCCCACAACATTTTTGCAAGGATTGCGGAGATGCTTTGCTAATCCTTGATTAGTTTTTCTTCCTTTTTTCCCTAAATGCTGGAAGTCCATCTCTTTTGTACCTTGATGCCTTTAAACATTGTTAGGCACAAAACTTGTCTTATTAAGTGAATGCATGAGAGGTTTTTTCAGCCATATGTTAGATTATTATAGACTTGGATTTGAAACTGCCTGCAGCTGCGGGCCTAGGCTATTGGTCTCTGCCCTTGTCTTTTCTTGGGGGATCCTATGTGGAAAGTGCTGAGAAAGCATTTGCTCTTTGGAGCGCTCTCACTCATCGGTTGCTTCTGACATTCATTGATTTCATTCCATTTTTCTTTTCTTTGTTACTTTACTAAGCATAGCGGCCTGATTTGATCAAAAGCACCTCTTCTTTCTTCCTCTCTTAGCGGTGAGATTTTATAATTGACTTCTTTGTTCTGTTTGAAAGTCATCTACTGTTTTCCCTCAAAAAAAAAAAGAGAAAAAGGAAAAAGAAAACCATGTACTGTTCATTTGGTTCTCAAATTCTTTAATAAGCAAAAGTCTTGATCTTGTTGGCCAAGTCATTTGGTCTAGCCCAAACCTTTGATCTACTACCATCGTCCATTTTCTCCAGGAACATCGAGTCATCACACTTCTCTACTTTAGCTGGCCGCTCGACAAGGCTAAAAATAGATTTGTGGAGCAGAGTTCACCATGCGCTATAGAAAAGCAGCCAAAGGATTTAGGGTGTACTCCGTCTTTCGAGCCTCTGTTTAGCTTCTAAATCAGAAGCTAGTACAAAGAATGCTGCTTTAGTGGGTCCCAGCCCACTGTTCTAGTGCTGGAATTTACTCTCCCCCTGCACACTATCCAAAGAATGAGGATGGCCTATCAATGATGATCGAGCCAGTCTGATCTCCTTTATACCGACCTCTCCTAATGAGTGAAGTTGAGATGATGAGAAAGAGATTAGTCTCAAGGCCTGGGAGTGCTCTTTGAATGCAATTCTGCATCCTCAGGATTACATAAGTGTCTTTTTGGTATGGGCATAGCAGGACTTACCGATGATCTAGCAAGAATGGTACATATACAAACACTATGGGCACACTTACTAACTGTTTAAACTTTCAAGATTTTCCAATAGTCGAGTAATTTTAAAAGCAATCCATCTCTTATGGATCTTTAGTGTACTCATTAGCTTTCATCTGATAATAACAGCTTTCATTAATATGTTGTCCATTTTCACAACATGCTATAATTTTATGAGTGCATGAAAGTATGAAACTATTCGTTATGCATACTCATTACGATTGGACAAACTGTAAAGATGAAATTATTTTGTTTCTTTCATTTTCAGGTCCTTTTCTTAATGTATCACTACTTTGCTGCGACGGAGATCTACAATGCAATACGTGTGTTTATCGCTGCTTATGTTTGGATGACTGGTTTCGGAAACTTCTCTTATTATTATATCAGAAAAGATTTTAGCCTTGCTCGGTTTGCCCAGGTATCATTGTATTTATCTTATTGTCAATATGTTAACCTTTGTTACTTTTAAATGAGAAGACCAACTCTTCTTTGATATTCTTATTTTTGCATACTAGAATAGTAAAATCTCTTTTCATTGTTTGCAGATGATGTGGCGGCTAAATTTTTTTGTGGCATTCTGTTGCATTGTCCTGAACAATGACTATATGCTATATTATATTTGTCCTATGCATACGCTCTTCACACTTATGGTATATGGCACCCTTGGGATCTTTAATAAGTATAATGAAATTGGATCAGTTATGGCTGTGAAGCTTGTTTCCTGCTTTCTGATGGTGTTCTTAATTTGGGAAGTACCTGGAGTTTTTGATCTCTTGTGGAGTCCTTTAACTTTTCTGTTAGGTTTGTATCCTTTATGGTGATTCCATGTTACTTAATTATTGATCTCGTATGATTATTAATTTGGTACCTTTTCTGCATCTAGGATACAAAGATGCAGAACCTTCGAAAGCAAACCTTCCACTCTTGCATGAATGGCACTTCAGATCTGGCCTTGATCGGTACATATGGATAATTGGAATGATATACGCATACTTTCACCCAAATGTAAAGCTTTTGATCTCCATGTACTTTCTATCTTAGTCAAGTTGGGTCGAAAATTGTCATTTCATCTATATAGATGGCTTGTATTCACCTATTCTAAATTGTATTACCATACCTTTCACTTGTTTACATTCGTGCATATCCTCATTGCCAGTAAATAGTTCTTCATTGTTGTAGACTTTAAAGATTTTCTTTTCTGCTCTTAAAAAAGGTTGAAAGATGGATGGAGAAATTAGAGGAATCTGAGCCCAAGCGGAGATTGTCAATCAAAACGGCCATAGTCTCTGCTGCCTTGTTGGTAAGTCAATTTATTGTGTATGTAATGAGGTGCAGCGATCTTCACTTGCTATTCCCACATTATGCTATCATTTGATTTGCCTTCTGTAGGGTGGCTATTTGTGGTATGAATATATCTACAAGCTAGACAAAGTCTCGTACAACAAGCTCCATCCTTATACATCATGGATTCCCATCACGTATGTATCAAAAACTCGTTGACTTTCCTAATAAGTTTCTGATTTAACCAAATAAGCTTTTAAAGACAACTTAATCATTCATATATTTGGTTTTTTGATTTAGTGTTTACATTTGCTTGCGAAATTTCACGCAACAACTGAGAAATTACTCCTTGACCCTCTTTGCGTAAGTTAATTTATATTTTATGCAAAGTCTGGTTCATTTAATTGTTTCAATGAATATTGTTATTTAAACAAATGTTTGTTTCTTTTAGGTGGTTGGGCAAGATCACCTTGGAGACCTACATTTCCCAGATCCATATCTGGCTAAGGTGTTCATATGCTTTATAGCTTCTCAACCCTTCTAGCTTTGTTCTTTATATAAGCGAATACTTGAAATTCATATAGTATGGGCTGCAATTATTCTCATTAATGAAATACTTGTCCTTTCAATGATTTAACATAAAGTTCACAATCTTGAAAATGTTAAAATTTTCCGAGATTTAACTTAAAGTTGTAGTCCAACGCTTTCTCTTTACATGTATACGTAGATGTTGGCTTGCTTGTACTTAAATATGTTTCATTCAGTACTGTGTCTTTTCGTGCTTGTAAGTGGAAATCGTAATTGAAAATTTGCATGCTCTTTTTTTTTCTATAGTTACTTGAATATGGGTGATACTTTTTGGCTTTGGTGCATAGAACCATTAGGTATCCAGGATGGCTAGAATTTTTTTAAAATAAGATGGTACTTGAATATTACATTCTTGATTCATGCTTACATCTATCTTTTTAACTTTGGTCCTAGAAACTTGAGCTATGATCCTCTATTAGTTTGTTCTTAGTTGAGGTGTGTATCTCATGTCTCCATCAGGAGTTATTCTTCACAATATTGGTTAGTGTTTGAATTTAAAGATGGCCTTCATACTAAGAACAGGAAGTTAATGTTATAGATGCACGAGGTTTGCATGTTCAATGTTTCATATTAGAAGATGTCGTACTACATAGATTTGGAGAGTTCAATTTGGAAAGCCTGGTGTGTGGTCTTAAAGACTCAATTGTTTAACTTATAGTTGTAAACGCATTCGACATTAAGAATTTCTTATTAATTTCTAGTCTAGTCATTTTTTAGTTTTTTCCTCAAATTAAGATTTTAATTTGGGTCTCTTTTGGAGACCATCCAAGCAAGGATTACCATGCTGTGTGGCCGGTGCCATGCAGGCTGGCACGGGCCCCATGTCGATTGGCATGAAGCAAGGAGCTCCGTCACGGTATTATGCGTTCGCATGGGAATTCAACCGTCCGGCATGCATGGCTTTGGTGTCTTGAGTGGTTTAGGAGGTTTTATGTTCAATTAAGACTAAAAGCTAGCTTTTAAGTGTTACACATAAAAAAACATAACTGAAAGATTAATGTCATTTATACTTCATGGACGTCAAATTTAGAGTGTAACAAGTTTACATGAATCAACAATAAATTGTACATACACTATCATTGTATCCACAAATAATAATGAGCTGGGTCTAGAGGTAGTTTTAGTTTGATAGCCCTCATATTCTTCAGGAACTATAAAATCTGCGAGAATGTCAAACGTGGCCAATAATGCACATCGAACTCACTGATGAGGTTAGTGCAGTGGCCAGGCTTCCTCTCGAAAATGACCTCCTGGGCGAGTATATAGGTGGGAAACATCTTCCTATGTGGATCATATGGAGACAAAGGAGGGTATCCATATGATGAAGATTACTCCACATAGCTATTGTATTGGTATGGCTCTGGCAGTGAGAAAAGGATGGCAATGACTCTCCATAAGGACCATAAGTGCAAGTAGTGTGACATGTGGCAATGGCTGCTGGAATCCTCGGAGAACTTTTATGCTGACTCTGCATCGTACTTGTATCCATTAGAGTGGAAACCGTGCTGACAAGATGGAATAGATGACGACAAACTGGTATCTCCGAGACTCTTTCTCATGCTGTAGGTTTTGATCCTTGCGCTGCCAGTCCGCTGCCTCTGCCTCTCATACAACCTGCTACCCCTCAAATCTCTTGCTCTGGTCCAAGTCTTGAGGCTTGAATAAACGTGAAATATTGCTCCTTCATGAACGTGATATCCCTCTTAGAGTGTGTAGCAAGAATGCACGTGTCCTCTCCAGTATCATCATCATTGTTGTCCCTATCAACTTCTCCCAACTAATGCGTACTAGTGTTTGATGTGGCGATCTCTTTGTCTGCAATATGTCATGATGTCGCCTGACTGTTAGTACCTTGTGCATCACCATCTCTGCCACCTTGCATAGGGCGCTTAAACTCTGCATGAGAGTCAATATATCACTATCGGATTGCGTCATAGCGGCATGGGCTCCCTGTGGCTCTGTTAGGACTGGGGGTGTCATTAGTCTGACATGCTCCATCATCCAGGTGTCAACGTTCTACAACCCCACATTCTCAACGATATACCTGGATGGTTGAGGTGGATCACCTAACTCATTTAGTAGTTGATCTTCCTGGTTCTCTGGAGCCTGTAACCAGTCAACTACAGGATCATCCTTTCACGAAGTTGACGGTGTTTAGCACATCATATTCCCCCATGTCTCTTGTCTGGTCCTCACTGATATGCATCCGATGGAATTTAATGTTGTAGCTGATGTACACCATTTTCTCCAACTAAGCATACGACAATCGATTCCACACCTTTGTATGAATCCATGCAAATGTGGACCATTTACGCTTGATCGCACTAGATGATGTAGTGTATTATAAGATACAAAAGCTTCCTTAGATTTGGTGTTGACTCTCCATATAGAATCTATCACTATCCATAGAACGAAATTTTCCATTAGCATTTCAGTTTTGAGTAATTTGTGTGTGATGCTCAATTGTAAGTTACATAAGCCACAACCGGTAGCAGTCGGTTGTTGTTGAGTAGTAAAGGGAGGAGACTGCCAAGCGAATTAGTGGTAAGTGCCTTTAATCCTTGTTAATTTCTTTTGTTAATTAAGCAAGTAGATGGCCGCCATGGAGAGTTGGCGCAGACCTGAGGAAGAAATGTTTTGGTCTATATTCCCAAAATACCATCAATTTATAGCTCAATTTGTTTAAAGAACCTTTAAATGTATATCGGCCATCAAGGTAGTCATACTTGATACGATTGTACACAACATAAAACGAGATACCTCTACAACATTGTTTGAAAATAAATTATTTACTGCAAAGCATCAAAATACTCTTGAGATCACATCAACCTATGTGTGCAAACAAATGTAAAACTAACTATGGAAACAACTATAAGGGTAGTAAATGGCCACTGCATAGCTGGGTGGCCAATAAGCAGCTACAACTGTTAGATGCCAGCTCAGAATCCTTAGGCAGTCACTCTCCATTTCGCTTTTGATGGCTTGGCCTATCAAACTGGCTAGGCTGCTCTGTGCCTAGATGCATAGACAGGCCTCCTGGAAAAGGTTGGAGAATTTGCAATATAATGCAATTTCTCTTCATTTGGGCACTGTAGCCCCTCTTCTTAACATCCAACCAGGATGAACAAGAGAGCAATCTTTTGCTCTATTGATTTTCTGCAATGATGAAGACAGCAGAATCCAATTCTGGATCCATTTTCAAACTAATATCTTGAAGAACTGTAAATTTGTAATTTAGCTGTGATGATCCTAAATTTTTTATGGGGCCCATGTTCTAGATGGAAAAATTATAGGTTGTTGTGTACAGAAACTTCTTGCAATAATTTGGTAGTAAGTTATGCTAGCATCTTTTTTGCATCTGTCAAGATGACAGTTTAACATGGTAAGTACTTTGTGGTGAGGTACCTTGGCACAACATCATTTGTCCATAGGTATTACACTGGAAGGAAATCAGCTATGATATATGTATATAATGCTGCTCAACTGCATACTACGCACTGGCACTCCTTGTTTAGCTGTGCCTCGTGCTTGCTTATGATTGCCTGACATGCATGTAATGATACCCTCAGCTCATTACAATTTATTATTAACTGTCCTTTTAATGGATCAATGTGTTGGACAAGATGTGAAGCTCGTAAGCTTGGTTTACACAACCTGTGTCATATAAACGTGAGTTGTAGGAAAAAATTCACTCAAATCCGAGACATCATCTCCTGCAATGAAATCTTTGTAGGCATCTGTTATTATCATTTTACTTCGAGTTATTTTATTCCACGCTTATGTAATGTCTGTGGTGGCATTCCTGAACTTTGATTATATGAGTCAGGTCAAACATCCCTAATGGACAACCCAAGTGGCTTCTTTCCTTCATTCCAGACTACCCATTGCTCAACTTCCTTCTCACTACTGCAATTTATCTCTTTGTGAGTAGTTCTCAGTCTGTACGAGTCCTTGAAATCCTTGGAAAGTTTTGAATATGAACATTTTTTAAAACTAGATTTTTCATGTTGTAGATATCCTACCGGATCTTTGATCTGACAAATGTACTGAAGATAGTGTTTGTTCCAAGTAAGGATGACAGACGCTTATTTCAGAACGTTGTTGCTGGCATAGCTATTTCTCTGTGCTTGTACTGTGTCTCATTGGTCCTGCTCCACATCCCTCCATTATCGGTAAGTTATTCAACCCGTAATTTGTAGATTGTGTTTATTGTAGTAAGTTCAAGCTTTCTTTAAGTTTCTTATCATTTTTAACTTGCGCTAACAGGGATAGCAGCAATGGAATCAACTGCTAATGAGCTTAAAGTTGGACTTAGAACAATAAGCCTAGCTTGAATTTGGGTCTAGATTGCAGGCTTTACTTCTAAGAGACTGATATCTTAAACCAATGAAGAAACGGAGGAGGAAGGTATACAGCGCTTAAATCCAGAGGACTTAATTGGTCGGAATTGGATCACATCAGAGGAATGTGTAAATTTTTTGTTTTTTTGTTTTTTTGTTTTTTTTTTGGGGGGTGGGGGAGGGGGGAGGCTCTGTTTTTCTCTCCTTGTCATGGCTGCTTTGTTCAACAAATTACTCGATGCTTAATGGCCGTGGGTTCCATTCTTTACACCAGAGATGTAAGTTAATATCATTCATTGTACTTATGTTTTCCATTGTAACGTAGTCGATTCGACAAGTGATCTGATATTTCGGTGATTTAATTGGTTTCTGTATATCCTTTCCGACGGAGATGCAAAAGTGTGTCGCCATTGTTGATATTACAAGCACGCCGTAGTTAGCAACTAAAGAGAAGCATCTTATGAAAAGATCTTGCCTTGAGAGCATGTGAGGAGCTCTATTTCGTAGAGCATTCTTTTCATCCCTCTCGTCTTCTCGTCACTGTTGCTTGACATTTTTCAAAGGTAATTTTATACGCATCACACTTATTGCTATGTGCATCACAGTATTGTACATTTCATGGTGCACTATCGAATACAATGTTAACATATCCCTATGAGTAAAGTTTTGTGTGCATGAACATGTGGCATGTGTAATGCACATGTCATCGAATCGATGGTTCATTACGCTAATCTATCGGTAGCCACCGATGGTGTAGATCAATGAATCAGTAACTCACTGATGATTGAATTGTACCGATTGGTTGATAGAGTCCATTGGTATCTCATTATCGATGGACTATATGAATAATTCAATCGGTAATGAGATAGTGATTCATTGATCTAATCCATTGGTAGATCACTGTCAATTGACTAGATGAAAAAATCAGTAGCGGACTATGGATTCGATGGCATGTGCATTACACATGTCACATGTCCACTACCAAATGATTAAATAAAAAAATTGATAGTTCACTACCTATCGGTCGGGTATGCATCAGCAAGTACACAAATCAGCGCGCTCTATGTTTAATATTGATTAGGCTATCAGGCAGGTCCATTTCAAAAACAGTTTGTAGGAAAACGTGTGGTGTATTTGATAAAAAGTTGAAGACTCGACTCGAAAAGTAGGATAAATAAGAAGAAAACAAGCCACACCATCTGTTTGAAAGAAGATCCCCTCTAAATCAATGCTCAGTTTACATTGTTGAGATCTTTAGCTGGGAGGAAGCGGCGGATCATGTCTCAAGAATTCCTCCACTGTTGACGGGAACTCGAAGCCGCCATCGCCGTCATCCTCTCCACCAAGGCACGCAGCCTTAGCCAGCAGCAAGTAGGCCAGCCTCGCCGGCTCCCTCCTCTCCCCATTGCCATCATCGCTCAAACCCTTGGAGTTACCGTAGTACTGGATCCAATCATCCAACCTCCTCGTCTCTCGCTGGCACCTGGGCCCCTTCACCCCTGCTATTCTCTCATAGAACCCCCCACCACTACAGTGGCAAGACCAAGAGTTCTCTGCGGCCATACCTCCTCCACCGGAGAGCCCCAGAAGAGCCATCAGCTGCTCGATGTTGTCGCCGTCGTCCACGGTGTCGGATGGTAATGATGATCTTTGTATGGATTCTTCTTTCGTTTCTAGGTTAAAATAGGTGGGCGGTGAGTTGGAGAGGAACTCGAGGGGTGGGCCGCCGCCGCCGCCGCTGGTGCTGCTCTCGGGGATGCGGGGGACACAAGGGTGGTCGAGGAAGAGGGGCGAGCAGAGAGGATCCGAAGATGATGTCTCCGGCGGTGGTGATGGCTTGGTAGCGCTACTGGCTTCAGACGCTAGTCTGGTCTCCACCTGCAGGAGCGCGAAGGATAGGAAGAGGTGAATGATTTGTTGGAAGAGAGAGGTGGATCGCATGCGCGATTAGTTCAGTACCTGCTTGAGAGAGGAGAAGAAGCGATCGTGGCAAGAAAAGGGACGCTTCATGGATCGGAGAATGCTTATTGTCGTCTCCGCTCGCCGCAGCCGCACTGGATCGTCCTCGCGGAAGCCTGCCACCTCTCTTTGAATCTTTTTCCCCATTTAGAACCCTACTTAGGGGTGTCCATCCGGGCCGAGCCGGGTTGGAAGCAATACCCGGTCCGGTCCTTATAATCATCGGGATAGACCGAGTCAGTGCTAGGCCCAATAAGCCTTCCATATGATCCGGCCCAGGTATGACCCTGCCCCGGTTGAAGACCGGGCTGGACCGGGTCGAACTTGGCCCACCAGCCCCCTTTCTCCTCTCCCACCTTTCTTCCGATGATGATCGATCTTCTCTCTCATGTGGGTCGATGTAGATGGTTTGGCGGCGGGAGAGGAAGACGAGGTGGTTGAGGAGGCCGATGATTCGAGAGGTCGGCTGGTGGACCGACATGATGACGGTGCTCCCGCTCTAAGCGATCTTCTTGAGCACGGAGACGACCGGCGACGAGGTGGCGGGATCGGGGCGACCGGTGACGAGGTGGCTGGATCGGGGCAACCGACGATGAGGTGGAGCAGGAGGGAGAGATGGGGCGTGTCGTGGGCGACGGTGTTGCGAGCGTCGTGGACAATGGTGAGGTCGGTGAAGCTTGGGCGCGACAAAGAGGTCGGGGCCGGGATCGGGTGATGTGTAAGGCGGTGGAGGTTGGAGGAGAGATGGGGCGGCGATGAAGGAGATGATCGTCATCTGGATCTGGGACGGCGCGATGTGCCGAGGACGGCGAAGGAAATGGACAGGGGACTTCTTAGTTGGAGAGAGGACGGCGACCTCAAGAGGAGGTGGTGGTGTGGTTGGTCGGCGAGAGAGGTCTCGACGGGGCGGCTTGGTATGGAAGGCGTCGGAGGCCTGTGGGATGAAGGAGATGGTCGGGAGATGATCGGGATTCGGGAAGGAGAGGAAGGAGGCGGCGATGAAGGAGATGATCGAATCGAGATGATCGGGATGGGGATCAGGATGGAGGCGAAGGAGATCATCTCGTCCAACTGGGCCGGCCTAAATCCTTTAGAGGCCTTCTTTAAACCCGGATCGGGTTTTTGACCAAGGGGCCCTCGTCCGGCCTTGAACCCGGATCAGCCCGATCCAGCAGGGCCAATACCAGGGGCGGACCAGGCTACGGCCATGGCGGGCCCGAGTCGGACCCTTACTGGGGCGGGCCATTTGGGCTTTTTGGACTCCCTTACCCTTACTACATGGGCTGTGATCGAATAGGTCGGGCTCGAGCTTGATTAAGCTCGAATCAAATTCAATTAAGCTCGAGCTTGAGCCCACTAATTGGGCTCGAATTTTATCGCACTCGAACTTGACAACTCTTAGGCTCAGCTCGAAAGCTCGTGAGCCAAGCTCGAGTAACATTTCATATATAAGAATAGCTATTAATTTTATGTGTGTGTACATATAGACAAACATGCACACAGACACATACTATATAAGCTTGATTAAGCTCGAAAGCTCGGCTTCGAGACTGGCAAGTCGAACTCGAGCCTAATCTAGTCAAGTATGAGCGGAGCTTGAGTTCGACTTTTAAGCTTGAACCAAGCCGAGCTCAACTTCAAGCCTTCTCTTATTGAGCCAAGTCATGCTCGAGCATGCCAAAGCTCCGCTCGGCTCGAACGCCACCCCGCTTCCTAGCTAGTGACCTTTATTTGCGCTTTCGGACCTTGTTTCTTAGGAATCGAGTTCCTGCAACTACTGCAATTGCCGCAAATGCAAATCTCAGCCATCAGATCATGCATAGATGGCTGAGATCCCTCTTATTTTTTTTTATAGATAATTGGTATTTACACCAAACTTGTGGAACTTGTTGACCGGTACACCACTGTTATTAGATTTAAGGTGTAAACACCATTTGACGTCAGTTGTGGTTGGTTATATATTTTTGATGACTTTTTTACCCCCATGATGTCATTGGTCTCTCCCTCGTCCTCTCATCCTCGCCCCTTTCCTCCTCCCTCTCACCTGACGTCATTGGCAACTCCGCCGCGGCGATCAAGAAGTGCGATGCCTCCAATCCGCTAGCCTCCCTCTGACGCCGGGTGTGCCGACGAAGCAATTGTTGGAGATGGCTTAGGAGTAGGCGAGGGAGGTGGGGTTAGGGTCTCAGGAGTGTCGGAATCCACTATTTCATACGGGGGAGGAGGAGAGGAGGATGGTGGTACGGAGGAGGAGGAAGAGGCCTGGGACCTGGCGAGGGTGATCTCATCCTCGGACTCGGCGAGGAGCGCGATGGCGGAGCTGACGGGGGCGACGGAGTCCTCGGGGACCATGATGGCGGTGAGGTACCCGTCATAGAAAGTCTCGACATCCATTTCGAGACCGGAAGAGGGGGTGAGGAAGGTGGTGCCGAGTTGGAGATGCCCCGCCATGGATCATGGGTGGCACGGATTCCAAGAGAGAGAGAGATGGATGTTCTGGGAGGGTGGCGGCGACGAATCCGAGAGGATTGAGGAGATCGGGCGGATCTCGGCGTTGAGGGAGGTCGTGGACGGTGCGAACGGCGTCGAGGTGTCGGCGGCGGTCGTCGGAAGAGGAGACGTCGGGAGTACGGGAACCAGAGGGGGGCGGAGGACCTCGGAGAAGATGGAGATCCGCCCAGCGGGCGTCGTCGTCGGCTCACACACTCCCTCCCTCCCTCCCTCTCTCTCTCTCTCTGTATATATATATATATATATATCCTCCCCTCTTACTTCTTGCAGCCACCAACCCATAGTTCCAGCAATCACCACCGCAGTGGAGAAAAGAAAAAAGAGAAAAATGAAAAATGAAAAATATAAAAATGAAAAAGAGAAAAGAAAAAAGAGAAAAATGAAGTTCGGAGCTCGTCATCGGTTAAGTCCAGTATAGGAGGGATAGTAGAGACATCAGGGAATGATTTTGGTGGCTGATCGATGAGAATGGCAGCGGAGATGGGGGATCGAAAGAGAAAAGAGAAAAGAGAAAAATGAAAAATGAAAAATGAAAAAGAGAAAAATGAAGTTGGGAGCTCGTTGTCGGTTAAGACAAGTATATGAGGGATAGTAGGAACATCAGGGAAAGATTTTGGTGGTTGATCGACGAGAATGGCGACAAAGACGGGGATCGAAAGAGAAAAGAGAAAAGAGAAAAATAAAAAAGTGAAAAGTGAAAAGAGAAAGGAGAAAAATAAAAAATAAAAAAAAAGTGAAAAGAGAAAAGTGAAAAGTAAAAAATGAAGTTGGGAGCTCGTCGTCGGTTAAGAGCAGTATAGGAGGGATAGTAGGGACATAAGAGAATGATTCTGGTGGCTGATCGACGAGAATAGCGGCAGGGTTGGGGGATCGAAAGAGAAAAGAGAAAAATAAAAAAGTGAAAAGTAAAGTTGGGAGCTCGTTGTCGGTTAAGACAAGTATAGGAGGGATAGTAAGGACATCAGGGAATGTTCTGGTGGTTGATCGACGAGAATGGGAGCGGAGACGGGGGATCGAAAGAGAAAAGAGAAAAATAAAAAATGAAGTTGGGAGCTTGTTGTCGGTTAAGAGCAGTATAGGAGGGATAGTAGGGACATTAGGGAATGATTTTGGTGGCTGATCGACGAGAATGACGGCGGGGTTGGGGGATCGAAAGAGAAAAGAGAAAAGAGAAAAATGAAAAAGAGAAAAGTAAAGTTGGGAGCTCGTTGTCGGTTAAGACAAGTATAGGAGGGATAGTAAAGATATCAGGGGATGTTTCTGGTGACTGATCGACGAGAATGGGAGCGGAGACGGGGGATCGAAAGAGAAAAGAGAAAAGAGAAAAATAAAAAAGAGAAAAGTGAAAAGAGAAAAGAGAAAAGTAAAAAATAAAGTTGGGAGCTCGTCGTCGGTTAAGAGCAGTATAGGAGGGATAGTAGGGACATCAGGGAATGATTCTGATGGCTGATCGACGAGAATGGTGGCGGGGTTGGGGGATCAAAAGAGAAGAGAAAAGAGAAAAATGAAAAAGTTAAAAGTGAAGTTGGAAGCTCGTTGACGGTAAAGACAAGTATAGGAGGGATAATAGGGACATCAGGGAATGATTCTGGTGGCTGATTGATGAGAATGGCGGCGGAGATGCAGGATCGAAAGAGAAAAGAAAAAAAAAAGAGAGAAAACTAAGAAAGAGAAAAATGACAGCAAATCTGAGGTCGCTAGATGTTAAAACCGACATAAGAGGGATCTTAGTGATATAAGGAATTGTTCCCCGGTAGCAAAATTGGTACTATTTTCTATTTTCATTTCTCTCTTGAATTTTATCTCTTTATTTTTCACTTTTTAATTAAAAATAAGATGATTTTCTTTTTTAAATTTTTTCGTTGGATGATTTCTTTTTTCAATTAAAAATAAGAAGATTTTCTTTTTTCAATTTTATCTCTTTAATGTTCTCTTTTTAATTTTCCCTCTTTAATATTCCTATGTCGGTTTAGCTCAATTTAGGTCATAATAGGTCCCGGCTTGAACATGCTCAAATCTGGCTCAAATATGGGTTGCTGGCTTGATGTGGACTGTAATCTGCTAGGCTGAGGCATGGATCAATATGGACCGAACTAAATCAAATCAGAGAGGAATCTGATCAATTCCAGTGGTTGAGGCTGGATCTGATTGAGACCGGACCAGATCAGATCAGATCAAATCGGATCCGGAGCACCTGACTCGGTTGAACCAGCTCAATCCTGCGCTGCTCGTCAGTGTTAGTCCTCTGGAGGAGCAGAGCTGTTGTGGGCGGTGTTGCCCTTTGTTTGTTTGGTCGCTCAGGTTGTGAGCTTGCTAACCTTCTTATCTTGTGCAGATGTGCTTGTTCCCTTTTTGTTGTTTTCGGTCCTACCCATCTCGAATTTCGGGACGAAATTCCTTTAGGGGTGATAGGTTGTGAGGACCTGTTCCTCCAACCCGATCCGACCCCGTTAGGTCGAGGGTCTGGCCCGTTTGGCCTTGTTCCGCGATCGGGTTGATCACGAAGACCCCAAGGGCAATTTGGTAAATTATGCATTGGCGGTTGGTTTCACACCTGCGTTGTACACACACGGCCCCCTTGTTTGTTATTTGTGCTTATTAGAACCTTAGGCGAACTTGAGATCGAAATATTTGAGTTCGGGCGCGCGGTAGTTGTCTTTAGGACAGCTGTCAGCCCAAACCGAGCGATCGCTCCAGGGAGCGATCGGTCGGATTCGAGGTCGGCATCGCCTCCGACGTGTCCGGATAAGGACGCAAACCGACCTAGTCCGATCGATCGCTCCCCTGAGCGACTGATCGGATTCGGGCCTATAAGTAGCCCGCGAACCGCCTCTGTTTTCTCTTTTTCTTCTCTTCTCTTCACCGTTCCTTTGATCCGCAAGGAGAGCTCGATCCAGAGGATTGGGGACGTTGTCAGTAAGGGGAAGAGAAGATCCATACCTCCCTTGGACAGTTTAATCGAGGATTAAACGTAGATTAAGCGTAGTGAGATAGGATTCTATGTTTAGGATAGCTTTGGTGTTCTTGGTTGATTTTAATTGTTTGTTCTTCAATTAAACTATGCTATATGGTTACCCTAGAGATGATGAATAATTGTCTGGAGTTTCTGTGGATTTGGTTTGAATTTAAGTTGGATTTAAGCATGTTTTTCATCAATTGATTTTTAGATTTTCTGTTCTAGCAAAACAGTGGTGTTCTAGCTTGTTTTCCGAGTTGTACGTGCATGATCTTAGTTGATGTTCTATATGAAAGTTGTACATCGCTGCATTAGCTTTCATTTCCAACTGGTTTCATGATTTTTGGAGCTACGTAGAATTTCTGGTGAATTAAATGGGTTGTCTGTGCTGTAACAAGGAGGCCATTTTAATTAGTGTAATTAAGTGTTTTTCGTTATTAAATGGATCTGATTTTTGGAGGGGATGATCTATGTGATATTTTAGTGTGATCTGCAAAGGTTTTTTTTAATCCGAGATATTTTCAATAGGATTTTTATTGGTTTGGTAAATCTGGATTTTTACCGAAATTGTGAGTTTTGATCTATTATCGTTTATCCGATCGATCCCGTTTTTGGATATGTGATCTGGGGTATGCCATTGAGTGGGCATATCAAGTTTCATGTCGATCGGACAGCTGGATTGATAGAAAATTATTTTCCAATTTTCGTGATATAATTGGTATGATTTCTGTAAATCGATTATTTTAATCATATCTTGGATATATATTATTTTAAGCCCGTGCGTGGTTTGTGGTTGTACCAGGGGAGTTGCGCCTCCCCTGGGATGTGTAGAATAAATGGGCCTTAAGTACGCCCTCAGCTTTAAGTAAAATATTATTATATTACTGTCATAACTGCTTGATAGTTTAGATGGGGTTGTATCCCGTTTGTAGGCCTGAGTGCCTATTTTATTCCGTTTTATTCTAGATCGATGTTATGTATACCCTTGGCGAGGTGTAGGCTACGCCCGGACTTGTGTTTTATCTGACATCTTGTTGCATGCTTACACTTCTGTTTGTGCATGGGCATAGCATGCACTTGATTGCATTAGATGCATAGAGGATAGGACGTGGGCGATGGGTTGATCGCTGATCCGAGACTCTTAGGTAGCTCGGATCTAGCCTTAAGACCGAGGTTGGGTAGTAAGGTCTAGGATTTAATCTGTTATAATAATCTGATGATTTGAGGTGACTGTCTTGGTGGCTGCAATTGCTTGATCGAGGTTTAGAGGTCATTCTGGGTTCTAGGCTCAGTCTCAGTTTCAATGTTAGGGGGAGTTACGCACCACCCTGTGTTCTACCCCTGTTGTTTCAGCGTTGGAGTCGCTTGGTTGAGAGGGACGAGTGATGACGGTACCAGAGGTTATCAGGTTGCGTGCCCTGGGGTAGATGGTGCGTGTAACGTGGAGTTCCCCTACAGATGATTTGGAACCTGAGACTTTACTGTTCCCTTCCTTTGTGAGTGTCATAATATAGAATCATACTGAGCTTATTTCTCACTTTTACCCGAGCTGCGTTTTGTAGGTGCAGGTGTCAGCTCTTCTTCCGTAGATCCCAACTGGACAGGCACATGGTGGCGTGTCGGCTTCAGAGGTGTTTGAGGACTTGGGGTTCATTTCATCGTGTTGGATGACTTAAATGTATATTTTCCTTCTATAAGGATTTTGAGGATTAAATATTGTATCAGAATCTTGAATTATATTTGAAATTTTATATTGACCCAGATCAACTCTTAGTCTAGTCATATTTATTTGATTATAAATGCGCCAGTGATGATTAAGTAGAGTAGGAACCCTCACGGCTCTACTCGGATGGGCTTTCTGGATCGGGGTGTGACACATCGGGATCAGAGCAGACTGTAGGTCCCAGGGATAGGATTAGGCTTGCGGTTGAGGTTTGAGAGTGGATTGGGATAGTTCTAGGGTTAGAACATGCATGCATGTTTTGTTTGCGCTCGTGTGTGATGTGTTTCCGCTTTCTTGATTGTTGCTTGTTTTGTTGTTTTCTGGCTGTGACATGAAGTCTTAGGGGGAGATATGCATGCACGCCGGTGTCGTCCGTTCCCTTGCTTGACAATGTCTCCCCCCGTGCTGGAGATGAGCGAGTAGAGAACAGGACGTGTGTCGCCTTTGTATTCTCAAAAGTTTGAGAGGCGAACCGGTTGAGGTTCATAGTTTCGGTTCAGGATCCACGAGCTAATCACTCGTACCAAAACTCCGGAGTTATAGTAGGGGGGCCCATATTGCCTTTACCATAGAGCCGCGGTCGACCCGACGAATCGACCGCTAGCACCACTGGCAGCGCAGACACGCTGCCCGGGTCAGGCCTACAACCCACCCCGTCCTGGGCCTCTACATCCCACACGACAGGGCCGAACACAGGGGGCTGCTGCCTGGGCCTGCAGCCTGGCCCACAACCATGCCCTGGGCCTCTACATCCCACTCGGCAGGCCCGCAACCAAGGCCTGCAGCGCCCACGGCCAACACATAGGCGGCGTTGGAGATCCTTTGACAGTAGAGGACTGGTTGAAGGAGGTGTCCCGGATTCCGGATATGTTGGACATTCTGGAGGATCGCTTGCTTGGGAAGTTGTTGGTTCCTTGTCTTCCCAGGGACCGATGCATAGTGTCTCTTGTCAGGGTCACTAGGGACACTGTTGGTTGTGTGGTGGGAACAGTTCGCGTACTGTCCTCTGGCATCTACCATTGGAGGGTGGTGTAGTTGGGAGTACCCTCCTGTGGTTCTGAGTACTCGCACTGCGTGGCGACACGCGGGTTGGCCGGTTCATTTGACTCGGTATGCTAGAGCGACAAAAGGGTGCACCCTGGATTGTGCTCTAGCTACTGAGACAGGTGACTGGAGGTTTGACACCGGGCTGTTGCTCGGTGGTCGTTTCGAGTTCGGGGTTGTTGTTCCGGGTTTCGAGGAACGACATGGAAGCTGTTGGCAGAGTTCAGGTGTTTCAGCAGCCTCGTGCCGGTTCTTAGAGAGGTAGCCTGGACCGCCATACTGAGAGGGATCCTACCATGTGATCGAGTGCTAGCCGTCAGGAGTCGTTCCGCCGACGGTGCTGGCTGCAAGGGGCGTAACACGCTTATCGCAAAGCAGTCAAGCGTGACGCACGACGTGGGCCTGAGCAGTGTGTTGATGCCTCAGTTGGGGCAGGTATCAGGGGCAGACGCGGGAGTTCAGATTCCAGGTAGAGGCTTGCTGGAGACAGTGCGGTGACCGGTCTAGCCAACGGTCCGCACACTCCAGAGGAGCGAGCAGCTTTAGCAGCATCCAGTTTCAGGGCCTCCATGTTCGACTTTCAGCGTCAGACTTCAGGTTCGGAGTGTCTCGCAGCGTGCAGTTTCTTGGTGGCTTGGGTTTTTCCCTTGTGACTCGTCCCTGTGTAGCCGTGCCGGTTTGGGACCGGAGTCAGTGTCCTTTGAGAGTAGCCAGTGATTGGGACAAGAGCTTGGGTTGGTAGCTCTTGTCAGGGAGTTTGCTAGAGGTTGGGAGACTCTAGGCCTCTGTTTGGTGTGGGGTTAAGGGGGGTTATCCCCCCTTAACCCCCCATTTATCCCCAAACAAGAATGGGGTTAGGTAATGGGGTTAACCGGGGATAAATTTATCCTGGGTTAAGCACCATGACCTAAATGACTATACTACCCTCACATGATATTGTTCTAATATGGGCCTGTTTGGTTGCTGAGAAGTGAGCTGAAGTGGAGTGATTTTTTGGGGAGTGACTTCACTGGAGTGATTTTCTGGGGAGTGACTTTCTGGGATTTTCTAAGTTTTGGTGTTTGGTTGGTGCTTGAAGTGGAGATATGGTTAAATTATTAAATTAATGTGGACCAATCACGAGGTGATACGTGGCATGTGGGACACATTTATATTAATATTTTATTACAGTACGATATTAGTAATATTAAAATAATATTATTTTGGATGACGTGGCCCAATCACGATGTGACACGTGGCATGTGTGACCCACTTATATTAATATTTTATTACAGTATGATATTATTATTATTAAAATAATACTATTTTAGATGACGTGGATCAATCACGACGTGACATGTGGCACGTGGGACCCACTTATATTAATATTTTTATTACAGTATGATATTAGTAATATTAAAATAATACTATCTTGGATGACATGGACCAATCACGATGTGACACGTGGCACATGGCACGTGGGACCCACTTATGTTAATATTTTACTACAGTATGATATTATTATTAAAATAATGCCATTTTGGATGACGTGAATCAATCACGACGTGACACGTGGCATGTGGGACCCACTTATAATAATATTTTATTACAGTATGATATTATTAATATTAAAATAATACTATTTTGGATGACATGGACCAATCACGAGGTGACACGTGGCACATGGACCCACTTATAATAATATTTTATTACAGTATGATATTATTAATATTAAAATAATACTATTTTGGATGACATGGACCAATCACGAGGTGACACGTGGCACATGGACCCACTTATATTAATATTTTATTACAGTATGATTTGATTAATATTATTTGCCACTTCTCGGCGTGCCATTATATATAAGGGCATTTTTGGTATTAGCTACAAATTCTACCCTTAACCCCCCTTATCCCCACTACTTAACCCCCATTATCCCCAAACACCAAAATGGGAATAAATTTATCCCCACTCCTTAACCCCACTTTTCTAACCCCAAAATTCCTTAACTCGGGTTATCTTAACCCCATACCAAACGGAGCCTAGGTGTCCGTCGCCCACGTGTGGTGTACGTTAGGGGGTTCAACGACTTTCCTGGTTGGCCGCGCACTGAGTTGTGTTTACTTGGCCGTGGGAGGGTGTTGTGAGTACACATGACAGGGTTGTTTTGCTCTTGTTGAAGGTCGCGGGTTGGCGATCCTTATGGTTGTCGAGAGCTGGGGCCTGTTCATCAGTTTGTGGTGAACCCCTCTCCCTTGCTTTCTAGGGTGCTTGGGAGAGTGGTTTCCCCTCGTGTTGTTTGTGTAGCTGTTCTGTAACGCCCCGCCCCGGGATATACCCACCCCGACCGCGGGACGCGAGGAAAACCTGTCCTACACTAATACACATAATCAACCTGCTCTGAAACATTATAATCTAAACCATCATCAATTCACTAGATTCATCCTGACAGATAATCACAATTTAAACCAATATGCTCAAAGTCATATTCACCAACTTATTACAGGACAATCCAATACTTTATTACAACCTTCTGGTTTCAATAACATGAATCAAATTAATAGTTAATCTCAATAATCCCAACATCAATACAAATTTCAAATGAATTAAATGGAAAAAGATAAATTGAAATCCATGATGAATCCTCCAATGACCTCAAGCTCGGGCGTCACCACCTGATGAACCTGCAAAAGTAGGGGTTAGCAAAAAGCCCAGTTGGCGACTAACTGACGACACACAAGAAACTAACTAATAACCAACATAAATAAGCAATATAATATGGCGCCTAAGTCTTGGCTCAAGGGAAGTCACAACCTAAGCCCAAGCTCGCAATCGACCCATCGCTCTCCACCACGGTCCGGGCGACTACCCTGCCAACCGTGGGCACAGCTCGCTCTCCATCACAGTCTGGGACACTACCCTGCCAACTGTGGGCACAGCTAGACTGGCGTCGACCAGCAGACATTAGGCTACCTCCCAATAGCCACTAAGACTAAGGTTTCAGAGAATCAATCGATTCTCAAACAATAACAATTTAATTCTCTTATCCAATTTGGATTTCATAATCATTCTACTAACACCCCGATCGATGACGGGGATCACGTCCACCCGTAGCCTCGATCGCAAATTCCTAGACCTGACCCCCGGCCTATTCATGCAATGTGTTCTGTACACAAGCGGCTACTCTAACAAAATAGTATAGCCCACATCCATCACAACCATATTGTACCAACATTTACGCACAACTCATAAGCATCATAGGATTGTATCTAACCACATCTCATCCAAGCATTAAGGCGGTTCACATACATACGAATAAGTATTTCCACATCACATAAATTAGACAGCAACAATTAGCCATAACTAACACATCACAGACATCCATCATCTTCCATAAGAAGTGATCAAACAGTAATCAACGTTCAGTCAAACAATAATTCTACAATTCAAACAAATAGCATAGCACGTATACAAAAATATCCATAATATAACCAGCATAGGATTTCCACCATGAGCATCACATGAAATATAAATATCTACACATCATCCATGATTTACGGTAGTGATACTAGTTAGTATCAAGTATGCAGTTTGGATATTCCACCTACCTCAAATAATAGAGAAAAACAAGCTAATGCCCATCCAAAATCCAAGCACCTCAAGTACTCCCAAATCTTCACAGATCTTCCGATGGCGAAGCGTCCCCTCCCCCCCCGCCTCTTCGCGAGCGGCGGCGGCGTCAAGTCCCTCTCGCCTCTTCGCGAGCGGCGGCTGAAGGAGAACTCAGTGAAGAAGAGAAGAATTTAGGTTAAGTTATCTCATTAGTTAGTTTAGGTTTAGATATAGATAAGTGGCCCTTTTGCTAAAAACCCCCCTTATGAAGTAGCATTTGCATAAAAGTCCCCAATTTGCATATGGGTCCTCACATGTTCCTTGAGAAGCTTTTGGGTTATCGCCTTCGCGTGATACCGAGTTTGAGGTCGAGGCCCTACAGACGGTTTTGAGCGTTGCGAATTCGCATGTGGATGCCAGCAGCATATGGAGATTCGAGGACACAGTCGACCGAGTCAGTAGCTCAGGACTTCGTTCGCCCAGGTGTGCTGCATCAGAGTGTGTTCCGGTTCACTTTGTGGGTAATTCCTTCCCTACATACATAGGCATCAGGAAGTTTGACATTGTTAAAGTGGCAAGCACGTGTCTGCTACAATGGGTCGACGACGTGTTAGCAGCTCAGAGATTCGTCGACCACTTCAGATATTGGCTTCCGCGTTGACTACACCAGCTGAGACTTGGGATTTCGACATCCTAAAAACAGCTTTCCGGACCAGGCCGTACCTTGATCAGTTTGTAGTGCCGTTCGTCAATATCATCATATCTACTCACGCGTTGAGGAGGAGCAGGAGCGACCTTTGGGTTTTAGGTCTCAATTTGTCTTGACGAGGAATTTTGGCTTTCCTTGTTACCCGGCTTTGTATCAGGATTTCATAACTAAACTACATGATGAGCTTAACTAGAAAATTGTGCTCGAGTTTATTTTTGTTGATGTAAAGCCTAGAATTGAGATTTGAGAGGTCTATACATGTTTTTTGTGTAATGAAGTAACCTGAAGAAAAGACATGCTTTTCTCCTTGGGTTGACCCATAGTCCAACATAGAGAGGCATATACAATAAAGAAGCCGTCTTTTTTTTTAATTAAGGAGATGAGTCCAAAGGCCAGATGCAATTACAATATCGAGCCAGGCCATTAGCCCCGTCCTCAGTAGACCATACAAAATTGGTCCATAAAAAATTAGTCCAAGCTCGCTGACACCATCAGGCCGCCCAATCTACCTGCTCATTACACTGTCTTGGCACACCCAACCAATCATATCCCTTTTGCAAGACCGTCAATCTCCTTAGGCCATAGCCTTCATCTGTTTAGAACCCAACAACAGAACTGCAATCCGATGCAACAATGAAAACAAAGCAGCTGTTAGTAAGGAGCTATACGCCTTTATGATGTATGTGGAGGTTTATATGAAATTAGGCTAGTATTTTGGGAGGTATATGAAAAATATCTTTATGATATTCCTGCTACATGTTTTATGATTAGGATGACTTGGAGAATTTACCCTATTTTGTGTTATTTGTTTCAGGCTGAGAAGAACAAATACGAAGGGAAGTCGAGGGATATATTCCATTGAGGAATATAGTATTCGACGTTTGATCGTAGGACCAGAACCAGCTTGAAGTTGTGTAGCTGGAGTTGTTTCTCTATTGCAGAATTAAAACTATCTTGAGCTTTATGGATGTAGCTTATTCAATGTTAACATACCCATTTTACCTTGTGGATTCTGTGAATATCAATTATCTACTATTGTACTTGATGTTTCATCTAAGTTGTCTTTTCTTGTGGATCAAGAGAGGTGACGAAGAGGCGACGCCTAATTACTCTGCCCAAATTATTAGTTGTTGTTGATGTGGAAATTTTCTCGTAGATCGGCGATGGTCAAACTTAGTCTTCATACTAAAATCATAGATGTGATAAAGTTCAAACTCCTTCAAACTATGTTCGAACAAATGTGTCTATTTAAATGAAAAGGATGATCAAGTTTAATTAAACTAAATTAAATAGAATGGCAGTAAAGAGAATTGAAAGTAAGTCTAGATTATGATGTGAATAGAATCTAAATTAATCTAAAATTATCTTAACTAACTAATTAAACTATATGAACATAAAACAGTAACCGGAAAGATAAAGAACAGAAATTACTTATTTTAACCTAATTAAATCTAAATTATCCCTAAATTAAACCTACAATCGAAAAACAAAGAAACAACATTAATAAAACTAGTTTAACTTAATCTGAGAGTTAATCTAAACTAATTAAACCTAGATTACACTAAATTGAACTATCGGAAAGAATAAAAACGGAAAACCCATAATTCTAAGTTAAACTACAAGAAAGAACGAAAATGAAAACCATTAAACTAATCATACTAACTACATTATTCTAAGAAAATAGTAAGAAGAATAGTAATCCAACTAAAGATCTTCATTAATAAAAACTTACAGCTACAAAAGAAACGCAAGAATTCATGCTCATGACAGGTTACAAGAGTGTCGGGGGGGTTTACAGTGGTGAACAGAAAGCTATTTATATCTACGGACCTAATAACTACTCCCGCCTTGAGTGGTAATGGTGCGGATGAAGGAGATCGTGCGCTAACTGAGCCACAAAGGCTTCTTCAACGTTTTATTCTGGTTTGGAGAGTACACGTGGTCGATGCTCTTTCATTGCACACGTTATGATTACGCTGGATTACTTATCATTCCTTGTCCACGTCATACCTGCATGTGTTTTATGACCTTAATTGACACATGTTTTAATTGCTTCTAGACGATGGCTTCAATTTGCTTGCTTCTTCATGACCTTTGGTCGATCATCATCCTTTGCTTGCTTCATGTTTGTCTTTGACCAATGATTTGGTTTCTTGCTTTATGGACGATGCTCCATCCTTGCACATAGATATATGAGCGCTCATTTGGGCGATGGTTTGCATCTGGACGATGAAACCATGGGCTTATCGGTCATTGGTCGTTGCTTATTTTGTCTACGTGTCTGTCATTAATTGTTTAGCCATTATTTTGACTAACAGTTATTAGGAGCTCTTTTTAGAAATAATAACTATCTTCTCATGAAGTAGTCTGATATATTTTCTATTGCAATTTGAAATTTCTCCTTTGCACCAAAATGTTCAAAACAACTTTTTTCTTCTTCTATTCTAGTGGTTGGGAATTGTATGTTCTTGGTTGGCGTTGGCACCCATTGGGGAGAGATGAACAAAGTATGTGGGTATAAAAATTCCTAATATAGCAAGTTTCTATGACGACAGATGAGAAATGTTCGGATTTATACTGTTGCTGAAGAGAATTTGACACGAGTTTTGTTTGGCTCTTGCACTTTCCTTGTACCATTATACCAACGTGGCTCAGAACAGTTTGAATCTCATCCAACTGTTTAAATCATTAATAAAATTCTTACATGGATTAAAAAACCCCTTTTATGTAACTCAGAATAGTTTGAATCGCATCCAACGTTCTAAATCATTAATAAAGGATTGACATGGATTCAAAAACCCCATTTATGTAAAAATCCCTCTTTTGTTCCCAAACTACGTCGTGAGTAACTACTTGCCACGGAATTTGGAAAATAAAATTAAAAAAAAACACGTCGCCTACTACCATTTGCCACTTGTGGGATGCACGAAAAGCATTCACATTAATGGGGGCGTTTGGTTGCCTGCATCAACAGATGCATGGTTCAGTTGATGCAGCATCATGGTCCAAACCCATGTTTGGTTGGTCAGATGTCAGATGCATCAGCTAATGCTGCATCAGTTGATACAAAAAAGTGACTTCATGCTACATCAAGAGATGCAACCAAATTGGGTGCATCTCATGATGCTGCATCAGCTGATGATACATCACATGTGTATCACGTGATGCTTTCCCGTTTGCCTCCTTTCCTCGAAACAAACGAGGAAGACGATGGCCGCGACCCAGGCAAGGTGGGCGGCGCCGCTGGGTCACCGGATCCCGCATGGAAGGGGTCGGAGGGGAGTCGCAGCGGCGAGGGGATCCCGGATCGGAGGACGACGGCGCTGGGAGGCCGTGGGCGACGGATCTGAGTGAGGCGGCGTTGGATCTAGTGGAGGGGATGAGCTGCATGTCGAGGACAACGATGGATTGTCGGATTGGGCGCGTGGAGGCGAGGGGGTGTCTGATCTGGAGGCGGTTGGGAGCGGGGTAGTCGGAGACAACGATGCCGAGTGGTAACGGATCTGAGTGAGGCGGCATTGGATTCGATGGAGGGGACGATGTGAGGACTCGTACCTCCAACCTGGTCCGATCGCGTTTGGTCAAGAGTCTGGTTTTGTGGTTTGGCTCGGTTGGCCTTGGGATGCGATCGGTTGATCGCATCGTTGTTTTTGACCCAATGGGCGTTTTGGTAAATTTGCTCCCTGGTGGTTGGTTTTACACCCGTGTTGCACACACTGCCTTCGATTGATGTATGTGTTTGATTAGAACCTTAAGGGCACTTCCAATCGGAAGATCGGAGCTCGATCGGGGGAGATCGAATCGGATAACTGTGATCGATTCCAGCTTTCTATTTAAACCTTCTCTTTTCTCTCTCTTCTCTTCTTTTCTCTTTCTCTCTTCCTCTCTCCTTCGTTGGCTGCCGGCGTGGAGCTCCGGCTGCGGCTTTTCGGTGCAGATTCGCGGCGATCGGAGTTGAGAATCACGTAGATCGCCTGCTTGTTGCAAAATGTAGGTGTTTCTACCCAATTCCTATGAGTTGGTAACCCTAGGATTGCCTTTTTGTGATTTTTGGTTGTTGTGTGTATTAGAATGCTTTGATTTTCGGTATTCTTGTACCTTACCATGTTTAGAAGCTAGCTATGGTTTCATTTTTGTATTCTTTCGGACAGATTCCTTATTTTTGTCGGTTTTTCGACGGGGTCAGACTCAAATCTGATATTTCACAATCTGAGTTTGGTTTTTATTGGATGAATGAGTTCCCCACCATCAAATAGACCTTCATGCAAAGTTTGAATTGATTCCATCGCTGTTTGATAGATCAAATCCAACAAATTTAGTTTTTCATCGGTTTCGTCGGCTTTCGGGCCATTTTATTTAATGCGGAGGATTTGATCATCCAAAGTTGGATTTCATAGTGTCATTAGATTCCCCACATCCAATTGCACATACCTACCAAGTTTGGTTTGATTTCGATACGTTTTGATAGATTAAATCCAAGAAATTGGATCTCATGCACTATTCACTCTTCTCTGTCAATTATGAAGTATCGATCATTTGGATAAAATGATCGATCACTTATGTTGGAGTGTTCTATCTCATGTAAGGATGATCGATCTTCCTTGTAAAGAAAGATCGATCTTTTATCTTGACAGAGGGTGTGTTTGAGGAAGATCGATCTTCTAGTGTCAGAAGCTCAGAAGATCGATCCTTCTTCCCCAGACAGAACACCATCTTAAGGAAGATCGATCTTTCATTGTGAAAGAAGATCGATCACTCCTTCCCAGGCAGGGAACACTCTTAAGGAGGATCGGAAGATCGATCACCTCTCCTTGACAGTGATTGTCACACCCCGACCCAGAAAACCCATCCAGGACGGGGCGTGAGGGGAAACCTACACTATTCATCTCCAAATGGCGCGATACAATGCGGAATTAAAGAAAAACTTAAACGAAGTATTCCAGAGGTGAAACAGAAATTCAATTTACATAACATCATGTTGTACTGATTCAATATTTGATACAAATCTTCCAATGAAAGAATATTATACAATAATCTCAAAGTTCCTCGAATATACATAATTTACAAAACTGCCAAAGTACAACAAATCGATCCTCCAGCAACCTCAAGCACCTCTGGATGTAGTCGCGCAACCAAAGCTGATCCGCCTGCTCTACTAAAGAAGAACTGGCGCCTGCACCTGCAAACGCAGCCCGGGTAGGAGTGAGCGATAAGCTCAGTAGGGTTCTACTCTACGGCACACTGAAGGGAGGAAAACAACAACAGTGTTGTCTCCCAGCCTAAGTCTAACGGATGCCACGGGTCCCATAACCCAGTTGATGTCCCAAGGGCTCCTGTCATGAAACCTCTCTCCTGAACAAGTTACCAGGAGGCCAAGGAACAGTAACAAGCAGGATCACCCTTACCCAAGCTAGAATACCAAGCCTTGGGGAAACACGTCGGGGACGCATCAACATCCATCCTTACCACTTGGCTTTGGAAGACAACACGACCTCTAAACCTCAAACACTGATCAGAGTCAACTAGCGTCAATCCTCAACATCATCCGAGATTCAAATTATACAATCACACCCTAACCTGACTACCCAGCCGCGGTCCTAATGGCTAGATCCGAGCTACCTGAGAGCCTCGGATCGGCGATCAACCCATCGCCCGCCTAACCTCATATGCCTCTAATGCAATCAAGATGCATGCAATGCTCAGGCACAGATAACAAGATATAAACATGCAACAAGATGTCATTAATCATACAGGGCTAAGCATAGCTGACAGCTAGCCAAAGGGGTAAGCATAGCAAGGGCCTCAAAATGCATATAATCTATGCTAACCAACCAAACATCTGAGCAAAGCATTAAACACAGATATACAATAATCTTCAGTGCCCTCTTGCACCTGACAGACTAAGGTTCCACAGTTACCCCGCAGGTAACTGGCCACATTTATACAATAGCCCTCGGCACTCGCCGGCAAGAGGCTAAGGTTCCACAATTCCTTATTAGCTAGCACTCATGGCCAACTAGTGGTTAAGCAAACCAATATAGCATTTAACTACTTATCAAACACGTATTAAATGCGATCAAACTATAGATTCGTCAAAAAAGGGAAGATACTCCATTCGATCCTCAAACTCGATAGAAGTCCTTTGAAAACCTCATCGAATCCATGTACATGCTTCCCAGCATGTTTAGATACTAACCCCAAATCAAAGCCATCCAAGAAAAGCCAGAAAACCACATTCAAGGGCCCACGGAAGATGTCACGGTCGATCCACCGATCGACCGTGAGGCCAAAACGAGGAAACCACATGGGCGACGGTCGATCGGCCCATCGACCGTCGGGAGCCCAAAACGAGACGGAGCCTCACGGACGATGGGACGGTCGATCCGACGGTCGACCGTGAGGCAGGATGAAAACAAAGGTACAGCCACGGTCGATCGATACATCGACCGTGGAAAGCCAAAATCCCGACAGAGCCACGGTCGATCCAACGGTCGATGCGACGGTCGATCCAACGGTCGACCGTCAGGCCCAAAAAGAGCAAATCAATACTTGACGGTCGATGCACCGATCGACCGTCGAGCCTCAGGCACAGTTCATTAGAACAGTGCCGAAAATCCATTTTCTTAGATTTTAAGGATCAAAACTAGTTGGAAATCATTGAAACTTTGCAAACATACGTAATCAACGATGGGGAATCCAATGGTGCGAAGAAATCACATTTTTGACGGTTAAATCTCTAATCTAGGTCAAAACGGACGAAAACTGATGAAACGGCGATAAATCGGAAATCAACCGTTAAAATACAGAAATCAAGAGATAGGAATACTTCAAATCCTCCATACTACATGCACAAAGAGTTCCATAGCATTCTAACAAGTATTCCTACAGCGAAAGAGCAAAAAATCCTATCCTAGGAGAACCCGTCCACAAGATCGGGGTAGAAACACCTATCTGGGCAAGCAGGGAAGCTCCTCCACGTGTCCAGCCAGTCGAGCCGCGAAGATCCGCTCCGTGGAAGCCGCATGCCGATGCCCTAGCTCCCAGCCGGTTGGAGAGAAGAAGAAGAAGAATGGCAGGAGGAAAGAAAAGAAACCAGGAGAAAGGAGGAGAAGAGGAAGGGGGGGTAAGGTGGAGCTCAACTGCTCCAACTGCCCCCACCAACAGGCCGTTAACGGGCCGGATCGATCCAACGGGTCAAAACCCACCGACTCGCTCACGAGTCCGACCGATCGAGCTCCGATCTTCCGATCGGAAGCGCCCTAAAGGTCCGGGTGTGAAACTGACCACCAGGGAGCATATTTACCATAATGCCACTGGGGTCAAAAACAGCGATGCGATCAACCGATCGCATCCCAAGGCCAACCGAGCCAAACCACAAACCCAGACCCTCGACCTAACGCGGTCGGACCAGGTTGGAGGTACGGGTCCTCACAACCTATTACCCTTAAAGAAATTTCGTCCCGAAATTCAAGGGTAGGGCCGGAAGAAGAAGAACCAACTAGTCCTAGTGGCACGAACGCCCACACAAAGGAAACTACATGCTGGTTCAAACAGTCGGGGGACTCCTGGCACACGCGATCCCCCTGCTCCCACGTCAAGCTCTCTGCACTACCATGCCTCTATCTGATCATCACCAACGATGTCGATCTGCCTCTCAGCATCTGATCTCGTCTGCCCACAATCTGCACTGGCTGCTCTATGTAGGCGACGTCCTCCTCGACCACGACGTCGTCGTATCTGATCATGTGGGATGGACATGGAATGTACTCCCTCAGCACCGGACATGTGACGGTAGGACACGCAACTGACAAGTGCGTAACTAGATCCAATCTGTAAGCAAACCCTCTGTCGCCAACTGCGAACTCTAACGGCTGTCACCTCTGACCTGATCTGCACTGACCTCTCTACCTCAAAAGGTGTAACGCCGGTGTTGAGCCGTCAATTGCGGAGGTAGGCAAACTTCACCATGTGGATGTGCTCTCATCGTCTGACGTCTGCATCAACAACACGTGCTCTAAGCACGTCACCATGAATCTGAATGGTCCTCTCTGACCGTCTGTCCATCTGCGCCGTGAGATGCTGTGCTGAAAGTCAACAAAATGGCCTGAAGTGATGGAAGCTGAAGCATCACGCCATCTGATCACCTCTCTGACATGTGGACTGCTATGTGGCACACATACTCATCTCACATGGTATGTGCTGACCTGACCTCTGCATCTGGTCTCTGGATCTGACCTCTGAATCTGATCTCTGCATCTGATCCTGAATTTGATCTCTGCATCTGATGCCAACCAGGCTGATGACGAAACCCACTATACATCTCCATGCCTCCTGAATGAACAGCAACAGGAGAGGAGTGAACATCATGTCGGATGTCCTCTTGCCACTCTGGATCTGCTACTCCGCCTTTGGAGTACTATCAACTGTCTGCCAAAGCCGTCAGGAAATCTCTACAGGCTCGATGTCATCATCGCTCCACGCCGTCATGGGTCTGGTGCAGACTCTCGGTGTAGGGCTGCCTCGGCCTCCACCTCATCTGGCCTCTGCTCTCTGCCAACTCTGACTGGTCCTCTACACGAAGGAACCTTCAAGAACACTCTGCCAGGGACGGAGAACTCCACAGATCATCACCTCTGATCTGAATAGCTCTCTCGCCTGCTCTGCGCCAATCTCCCTGAGGACTGCCTGATGACATCTGGGATGGTGGATGATGCCTCAACAACCTCGGTTGAGAAATCGGATGAATGGCACGAACTGCGGTGCCACACCTAGAATGGCACTGCATCCGTCTGGACTGATGGCTGCTGGAAAAAGGCAAACTCTGGCAGTGGGACGTACTCTACTTAGTTGTCTCCTGCAATCTGGTGATGACGTCCGCCCTGGTGTGCTTCCGCTCCCACTCTGACACTGAAATGGAACTGCTATGGATCCGCCGGATCTGCAATACTGCTAACGAACCACAACCTGCGGTCTGCTGATGCTGTCCAGCCCTCTGTCACGTGCTCGGTACCAACCGCAGCACGGATCTCCACGATCTCTGGATATCTACCCTGGGTCTATATCATTCTGGCCTGGAGAGCTGGGATGCTGCAACCACCAAAGGGAAAGTCATCTGGAATCTTATCCTCGAAACCTGATCCAACTGCCTGTCTGCCTCCGACGAGCTGACAAATCCACCAAATCTGCTCTAGCCCCTCTAACAACTGCCGGGGGCTATTACCCTTAAAGGCACTGACGCAGTGACTTTAAGGCAAAAGCCCCGGTCTCCTGGCCACTCTGGTCAACGGTCCCACAATCTTGGGGATGCTTCCACTAAATCTCGAACACCATCTTCGACCTCTGCCGTCGCACATCTGTGTCGAGCCCAGCTGAATCAATCGATCTGCCTGCTGCTGATATTGCCTGTCGGTCGAAACCTGCCTCTGAAGGCCAAGACCTCGCGCTGGGAGCCAAATAACGCCGATACACCCTCGGCAGCTGCGATGCAAACACCAACATTGCTCGTGCTCCTCCTCAACGCGCCAGTAGATATGATGCTGTCGACGACGCCACTGCAACTGATCAGGATACGGCCTGAAGATCCTTCACATCACCTCTGTGAAAGCTGCTGGTGCGTTTGTCAGACCAAACGGCATCACTGTGAACTCGTACAGTCCGTACCTCGTACGGAAGGCTGTCTCTGAGATATCGCAATCCCGAATCCTCAGCTTGTGTAGTCAATGCGAAGGTCAAACTCTGAAGGGGTCGACGAATCTCTCAACTGCTAATCCGTCATCGTTACACTGCAGCGGGCGCATACTCTGTGTTGCAACACTGTCCAGCTTCCTGAAGTCTACACATCTATGGAGGGAACCGTCCACAAATGAGAACCAGAACACACCCTGAGGCAACATATCTGGGCGAACGAAGTCCCGAGCTACTGACTCGGTCGACTGAGTCCTCGACTCTTCAAATGCTGCTGGCATCCACATGCAAGCTCGCAATGCTCAAAACTGCCCAAAGGAAACTCGACCTCAAACTCGATGTCCCGCGAAGGCGACAATCAGAAAGCTCTTCAGAAAGGACAGCTGCACAAACAACAACAACACGAGGGAAAGCTGCTCTCTAGAGCACCCTCGAAAACAATGGGGGAAAAGTTCACCACAAGCCGGTGAACGAACCCCAACTCTCGTCAAGCAGAAGGATCGCCGAACCGCGATCTTCAACGAGAGCTAAACAACGCCGTCAGGTGTACCCACGACACCTTCCCACAGCCAAAGAAGCACAACTCGGCACGCAACCAACCGATGCAACCGAGAAAGCCGTCGAACCCCAACGTGTTCCACACGTGGGCGACGGACACCTAGAGGTCTCCAACCTCCAGCAAACGCCCCGACAAGAGCAACCAACCCAAGCTCTTGTCCCAATCAGTGGCTACTCCCAAAGCCACACCCGACTCAGGTCCCAAGCCGGCACGGCTACACGGGGACAAGTCGCAAGGGTGAAACCCAGAGCCAGAAGGAAAACACAAGCTGCGAGAAGCTCCGAAAGCTGAAAGCTGAAACTGAAAGTCGAAGCTGGCGGCTTTGAAACTGGCTGATGCTGAAGTTACTACCTGGAATCTGAATTCCCGCGTCTGCCCAAGATACCTGCCCCAACTGAGGTACTAGTCCACCGCTCTGGCCCACGCCGTGTGCCACGCCCGACTGCCCTGCGGTAAACGCCCAGTGTCCCTCGCAACCAGCACCGTCGGCGGAAAAGACCCACAACGGCTAGCACTCGAGCACTCGGTGGAACACCTCTCAGTATGGCAGCCCAGGCTACCTCTCAAGGACTGGCACGATGCTGCTGCTACCACGGTTGTCGCTGATGTTGAAACCTCTGCCTCTGCCAACGGCTGCCCTGCCGTTCCCCAGAAGCAGGAACGACAACCCCGAAACTCACCACGACCACCGGCCAGCTGCCCGGTGTCAACCCTCGAGTCACCTGTCTCAGTAGCTAGTACACAGTCCAGGGTGCACCTTGCTGTCGCGCTAGCCTACCGAGCCAGATGAACCAGCCAACCCACGTGCCGCCACGTGGTGCGAGTACCCAGAACCAGAGGAGGGTACTCCCAACTGCACCACCCTCTAAGGGTAGATGCCAGAGAACAGTACGCGAACTGTTCTCAACTCACAACCAACAGTGCCCCTAGTGGCCCCGACAAGCGCCACTACGAATCGCTTCCTGGGAAGGCAAGAAAACAACAGCTTCCCAAGCAAGCAATCCTCCAGAATGTTCCAAACATCCGGGATCCGGGTCACCTCCTTCAATCAGTCCTCTACTGTCGAAGGATCTCCAACACCGTCTCTGAACCCTAGCAGGTTCACCTCTCGAGATTTCGAAAGTACAAAGACGACACAGTCCAATCCCAACTCGCTCGTCTCCAACACGGGGGTAGACGCTGTCAGGCGAGGGAACGGACGACACCGGTGCGCATGCACATCTCCCCCTGAGACGTCATGACGCAACCGGGAAGCAACAAAACACAACAGCAAACAGATAAATAAGCATGTCACACACCATCGCAAACAGATATGCAATGATGTTCTAGACTTAGAACTATCCCATTCCACACTCAAAATCTCAACCGCAAGCCTAATCCTATCCCTGGGACCTACAGCCTGCTCTGATACCAAGTTGTCACACCTCGACCCAGAAAACCCATCCAGGACGGGGCGTGAGGGGAAACCTACACCATTCATCTCCAAATGGCGCGATACAATGCGGAATTAAAGAAAAACTTAAACGAAGTATTCCAGAGGTGAAACAGAAATTCAATTTACATAACATCATGTTGTACTGATTCAATATTTGATACAAATCTTTCAATGAAAGAATATTATACAATAATCTCAAAGTTCCTCGAATATACATAATTTACAAAACTGCCAAAGTACAACAAATCGATCCTCCAGCAACCTCAAGCACCTCTGGATGTAGTCGCGCCACCAAAGCTGATCCGCCGGCTCTACTGAAGAAGAACTGGCGCCTGCACCTGCAAACGCAGCCCGGGTAGGAGTGAGCGATAAGCTCAGTAGGGTTCTACTCTACGGCACACTGAAGGGAGGAAAACAACAACAGCGTTGTCTCCCAGCCTAAGTCTAACGGATGCCACGGGTCTCATAACCCAGTTGATGTCCCAAGGGCTCCTGTCATGAAACCTCTCTCATGAACAAGTTACCAGGAGGCCAAGGAACAGTAACAAGCAGGATCACCCTTACCCAAGCTGAAATACGAAGCCTTGGGGAAACACGTCGGGGACGCATCAACATCCATCCTTAGCACTTGGCTTTGGAAGACAACACGACCTCTAAACCTCAAACACTGATCAGAGTCAACTAGCGTCAATCCTCAACATCATCCGAGATTCAGATTATACAATCACACCCTAATCCTGACTACCCAGCCGCGGTCCTAATGGCTAGATCCGAGCTACCCAAGAGCCTCGGATCGGCGATCAACCCATCGCCCGCCTAACCTCAGATGCCTCTAATGCAATCAAGATGCATGCAATGCTCAGGCACAGATAACAAGATATAAACATGCAACAAGATGTCATTAATCATACAGGGCTAAGCATAGCTGACAGCTAGCCAAAGGGGTAAGCATAGCAAAGGCCTCAAAATGCATATAATCTACGCTAACCAAACAAACATCTGAGCAAAGCATTAAACACAGATATACAATAGTCTTCAGTGCCCTCTTGCACCTGACAGACTAAGGTTCCACAGTTACCCCGCAGGTAACTGGCCACATTTATACAATAGCCCTCGGCACTTGCCGGCAAGAGGCTAAGGTTCCAAAATTCCTCATTAGCTAGCACTCATGGCCAACTAATGGTTAAGCAAACCAATATAGCATTTAACTACTTATCAAACACGTATTAAATGCGATCAAACCTTAGATTCGTCAAAAAAGGGAAGATACTCGATTCGATCCTCAAACTCGATAGAAGTCCTTTGAAAACCTCATCGAATCTATGTACATGCTTCCCAGCATGTTTAGATACTAACCCCAAATCAAAGCCATCCAAGAAAAGCCAGAAAACCACATTCAAGGGCCCACGGACGATGTCACGGTCGATCATCCGATAGACCGTGAGGCCACGGACGATGTCACGGTCGATCCACCGATCGACCGTGAGGCCAAAACGAGGAAACCACATGGGCGACGGTCGATCGGCCCATCGACCGTCGGGAGCCCAAAACGTGACAGAGCCTCACGGACGATGCGACGGTCGATCCGACGGTCGACCGTGAGGCAGGATGAAAACAAAGGTACAGCCACGGTCGATTGATCCATCGACCGTGGGAAGCCAAAATCCCGAAAGAGCCCGACGGTCGATGCGACGGTCGATCCGACAGGCCCAAAAAGAGCAAATCAATACTTGACGGTCGATGCACCGATCGACCGTCGAGCCTCAGGCACAGTTCATCAGAATAGTGCCGAAAATCCATTTTCTTAGATTTTAAGGATCAAAACTAGTTGGAAATCATTGAAACTTTGCAAACATACGTAATCAACGATGGGGAATCCAATGGTGCGAAGAAATCACATTTTTTACTGTTAAATCTCTAATCTAGGTCAAAACGGACGAAAACCGACGAAACGGCGATAAAACGGAAATCAACCGTTAAAATACAGAAATCAAGAGATAGGAATACTTCAAATCCTCCATACTACATGCACAAAGAGTTCCATAGCATTCTAACAAGTATTCCTACAGCGAAAGAGCAAAAAATCCTATCCTAGGAGAACCCGTCCACAAGATCGGGGTAGAAACACCTACCTGGGCAAGCAGGGAAGCTCCTCCACGCGTCCAGCCAGTCGAGCCGCGAAGATCCGCTCCGTGGAAGCCGCATGCCGATGCCCTAGCTCCCAGCCGGTTGGAGAGAAGAAGAAGAAGAACGGCAGGAGGAAAGAAAAGAAACCAGGAGAAAGGAGGAGGAGAGGAAGGGGGGGTAAGGTGGAGCTCAACTGCTCCAACTGCCCCCACCAACAGGCCGTTAACGGGCCGGATCGATCCAACGAGTCAAAACCCACCGACTCGCTCACGAGTCCGACCGATCGAGCTCCGATCTTCTGATCGGAAGCGCCCTAAATGTCCTAATCAAACACATACATCAATCAAAGGCCATGTGTGCAACGCGGGTGTGAAACTGACCACCAGGGAGTATATTTACCAAAATGCCACTGGGGTCAAAAACAGCGATGCGATCAACCGATCGCATCCCAAGGCCAACCGAGCCAAACCACAAACCCAGACCCTCGACCTAACGCGGTCGGACCAGGTTGGAGGTCCGGGTCCTCACAGTGATCACCCATGTAAATGATCGATCATCTTGGGTAAGATGATCGATCCTTTATATGTTGATTTCTATAATTGATCTGAATTTGATGTTTTCGGTTTCTTTTCGACCCGGATTTCTCATGTGGCTTTCCCGATGATAGGTAGGGATTATTATAATATTTTAATCGAGATTTTGATGGGTTTATCTCTGGATTATGCCGTAAGTTCTAGCCGGGCCGTTAGGGAGCGCCGTTCAAAAGGATCCAGTGAAGATCTCGCCGAGCCGTTGATCGCGCGGGATTCTAGAGATTGGGGATGTCGTTGGAGAAGAGAGGCAGCGGCCACTTGTCGCCGAACGGAGAAGGTGGCCGGGTTGGGCGAGCAGCTCTTCTCCGCGTGGGGCGATGGCCCTCTCCAAAGAAGAGGGACTGAGAAAGGGGGTGAGGGATGGGAGAAGTGATGGCGAAGAAAGTGAGAGAGAGACATGGGAGGGATGAGATGTGACGGTGAAGAGGTTGGCGGTGGGATGGGGTGATGGCAGCTCCTCTCCATTCTCTCTCTCTCTCTCTCTCTCTCTCTCTCTCTCTCTCTCTCTCTCTCTCTCTCGTGATGTCGAAGAGACGTGATGTTGAAGAGCTGAGAGGTGTCATGTCACCCTCTCCCCCGCCCCAGCCTCTCTGCGCTCTCTCTCTCTCCCTAAAAAAACTGGGTTCTCATGAATTTTTAGGCGGGGGATTTTGGCGGGAACCAAGTTTGGGCGGAAGTCTTGATGTTTTAGATGGAATCTGGACCGTTGTATGTGTTTGGAGATAAATCTGGACCGCTCTTTATGTCTTATAATTGAGATATTTCAAAAACCGCTCTTCCTTATATAATAGATATATGTATATATATGTAGTTTGTGAATGTTTTATCGCTTTATGGGTAACCAGGGGAGTGACGACCCCCGAGAATGTTTAGTATAAATGGGGCGGAGGTGTGCCCTGCATGCTTAAAATAGTTTTACTACTTTGATTAATAGCACTGCTAATTGCCGGCATGCGCCGGGGGCATAACCCGTCGTATTGGTAGATTATATATCTTGTATGTGTGGCTTGTTGGCTTGGTCGGGGTTGTATCCCATTGTAGCAATTTCAGTTGATGGTTGTGGACGCCGTTGTAATGCCGAAATTAGCTCGATTGCTTTTGTCGCTTGGCTGTTGGCCAGTTACCTGCGGGGTAACTGTGGAACCTTAGTCTGTCAAGTGTCAGAGAGCACTGAAGACTATTGTATATATGTGTTTATCGCTTTGCTCTAATCGTTGTATTGTTGGTATAGCTTACATGTATTTGAGACCCTTGCTATGTTCACCCCTTTGGCTAGCTATGGGCTATGCCTAGCCCTGTATAATTAATGTCATGTTGTTGCATGCTTATATCTCCTTATCTGTGCTTGAGCATTGCATGCATCTTGTTTGCATTAGAGAATAAGGCTAGGGTGTGAGTGAATAAGGTCTTCACTGATCCGAGGCTCTCGGGTAGGTCGAATTTAGCTCTAGGACCGTGGCTGGGTAGCAAGGACTAGGGCGTGATTGCTATGCCAAATCTCTGTATTCTCTAGGATGGGTCTAGTTGGCTGCTATCTGTTGTTTGAGGTGTAGAGATCGCCCAGAGTTCTCGTCTCATGCTCAGTATCCGTGTTAAGGGAAGTTACGTGCTGCCTTTGGTCCTACCCCTTTGTTGTTCAGCGCTGGACGCTTGGTGGTTGAGAGGGACGGTTGTTGACAGTTAAGGTCACAGAGCGCGTGCCCTGGGGTAGGCGGTAGACGTAACGTGAGTTTCCCTTAGAGGTGAGACAGAACCCGGGACTTTGTAGTTTCCCCTCTTTCCTATGCGACGTAGAGTAGAACCCTACTGAGCTTATTGGTCACTCCTACACGGGCTGCGTTTGTAGGTGCAGGCGTCGGCTCTTCCTAGATGGTTCCCGCTGGATCAGGTCTTGGCGGCGCGTCAACTTCAGGAAGCGTTTGAGGTCACAGAGGGACAGATGTATATTTTGACAGCTTTTGTTTAAAGTTATCTTTTAAGGATGATGTATTTAACATTGAATATATGAAATATTGTTCTCTCTTATGATTGAGTTGAAGGTCCAAGGGGGGGTGAATTGGACTATTTTGCGGAAATACAATAGATGAAAACTTAAATAGAATGCTAGAAGACTAGTATGCTTGTTTAGATATGAAAGCAATAAATAAAGCAATTAATGAAGCAAGATTTAGGAGACTTGCACTAGATTTTATAGTGGTTCGGCAAACCTTGCCTACATCCACTCTCTCAAGGGCCTCCTTGAGGTTCCACTACTTGTAATCCTTTCTTAGAAGTTTTCCCACCAAGCTTCCGGGTGCTTGACAACCTTACAAATCCTCCAACAACTGCTGGAGCTCTCCCTAAGCTTACGGGTGCTTGAGAACCTTACAAATCACTCCAAGCAACTCTTGGAGATTTCTCACAAAGTCTACTTCACAACTTGAAGTAGGTTTACAAAGATTTAAGCTCTCAAAAGAAGACTAAAACTTGTTACAATGTAAACTAATATCTCCCTTAGTCTTACACCAAGTTTCATGGGTCTTCGCATATATACTTGAGCTTTAAGACCTCAAAAAGCATCTCCCAACGACCACTTTGTTTTTCTGCAACAGCTCTTTAACGGCTAGTTTTCTGACTGGCGGTCGACCGTCGCATCGTCCACCACATCGTCCGTCGCCATCTTCTTGAGTCGCGGTTGATCCACCTATCGACTTTCAAGCTTCACGGTCTACCGTCATATCGACCGTCACATCGTCCGTGAGGCTCTGTGAGGAAAAACACTTTCCAGGGTCGATGCCTCGTTCAACCGTCGCTTCTCCTCAACCAAGTTACATAGCCCAATCCATCGACCGTCGCATCGACCGTCGCTACTTTTATCCTCCGCGGTTGATCCACGAATGCATCCGCCAGTCCCACGGATGATCCACGGATGCATCCATCAGTCCCACGGATGATCCACGGATGCATTCGCCAGTCTTCACGGTTGATCCACGGATGCATCCACCAGTCCCACGGATGCATCCACGCATCGACCGTCAACTTAACAATAGCTCAAATATGAAAGTTAAAGCTTGTTTTTAACATATATTTTATCACATATATATTTTAACATTTAGGAACATATTGGCATCATCAAAACACTATTAGGACTAACATGAGTTTTATTCCGCAATGAAATATTTAGTTTTACCTTTATGCCCTTAGAAGTCTTTTAAGTTCAAATTAATTCCGCTTTGTGTATTGTCGCGCCGTATCGGATGTAACTAGTGTAGGTTTCCCCTCATGTCCCGGGCCGGATGAGTTTTCTGGGTCGGGGTGTGATAGACGAGCTGCACGTCAAGGATGACGATGAATCATCGGATCGGGCGCGTGGAGGCGAGGGGGCGTCCGATATGGAGGCGGTTGGGAGCGGGGTGGTCGGAGACAACGATGCCGAGTGGTGACGGATCTGAGTGAGGCAGCGTTGGATCTGGTGGAGGGGACAAGCCGCACGTCGAGGGCGACGATGGATCGTCGGATCGGGCGCGTGGAGGCGAGGGGGCATCCGATCTGGAGGCGGTTGGGAGCAGGATGGTCGAAGACAACGATGCCGAGTGGTGACGGTGTGTGAGGACCCGTCCCTCTACTCCTGTGGCTCGTCGTGGACCGCAAGGGCAATTTGATAAATTGCGCATTGTCAGATTGTTTCATACCCGCGTGTGCACACACTGACCATGTTTGTGGTAATGTTTGGCTAGAGTGGTTAGTGGGACCCGGGATCGAAAGATCCGGGCTTGGGTTTAAGTTTTAACCCAAGTCCAGCTTCCTGCGAAAGAGGGATCAATCCTTCCTTGCTAGAAGGATCGATCGCTCAATGACAGGAATGTGGATCGTTGAGAAGGATCGATCGGTCTCTTGGGACGGATCGATCGGACTCGGAGAAGGATCGATCGTTCTCCTTGGACGGATCGATCCTACTAAGTCGGTTCGTTTGCCTATAAAACAAACGCAACCTTCCTCCTTGAATCTCTTTGGAAAACCGGATTCTTGGGCTGAGAATTCCTGAATTTCGAAGAGTTCGTGGACGATCCAAGGCCTAGCAGCTGGGATTGAAGCTGCTATTGCTTAAGTAGGGATCCTACCTACATTCATCTCGGGTTTTTGGAGGTTTTTTCGGCTGTCGATGTTCTTATGCTTAGATCTTGTTGTATACTTGTTAGATTGTAGTATTTCCGCCGGTTTTGGATTCGTGATGCTTCGTACTACTAGATCCCAAGGTTTTGTGGGATTTGATGGAGTTTTCCGACGGTATTTCTCGTCGCTGGTTTGTCGGAGAACCCAACCGATCGATCCGTCTGTGAGATAGATCGATCCATCCTTGTTGGTCATGCTGAACCCGAGCAGGATCAATCGGCCCCGGGTGAGGGCGATCGATCCTGGTGCCTTGGATAGCATGGGACGTTCCCTATCGCGAGTCGGATCGATCGTCCTGGGAGGTCGAATCGATCGGACTCAGCGCGGTATGGAGAGTTCGCTCTCTGTCATTAGAGGGATCGATCCTCCCTTGGGGGAGGGATCGATCCGACTATAGCAGAGAGGAAATTTATCTTGATTTGCTCGCGGGGCTTTGCATGTACGGTTTTCGTTACTGTCTTAATATGTCGCGCCCCAGCCCAGAAAACCCATCCCGGACCGGGACACGAGGGGGGGGAAACCTACATCTACTGACAACCAACAGGCGGAGACAGATACAATAAACAAAAGGCGAAAGTAAAGTGAACATCTACTAGAACAAGACGTCATATACATCAGAGTTATATAAATTTACAACATTTATAATTATCAAAAAGAAATAATACATCGTCAGGGGTCTCCTCAAAAGCACAGTAAAAGCCGTCCTGGCCCTCATACATGGTAGGTAGGCGACGCACTGCCGTAGGACGAACACCGGGGCCCCACAGGAGAAGCGCTGGTACCTGCACCTGCAAACAACGCGGTCCAGGTAGGAATGAGCCAAAGCTCAGCAGGGTTCTACTCTACGACACTCACAAGGAAAGGCGACACCAACCGTACTAACTCTGTGCCAAGTACCGAGGCCAGCCAAGGATCCCATAAATCCCGTCAATAACCCGAAGGGCACCTGTCCAAAGTACGTCCTCCGATGGCCACTGCTCAAGGGTGGTCCACCTCCGACAGTCCCTGACACAGGGTGAACATGACGCTACCCGTAGGACACCCCTCTCCAAGCGGAACCTCCACACTTGGCGGAACGAACGAGGTTACGACAACCATCTCCCAGCACTCAAAGCACAGAGTCAATACAACCCCTAAACTCCAAATCAAAGGCTAAGTCCAAACCGGGAACTCACCCGTCCCATCGTTACCCCCTCAAGGTTCCTACCCATGCAGACCTCTCCCATCTCAACAGGGAGAACCTCAGCCCATGTAGGACACCCGTCCCCATGCTGGATACCAAGCAGGACAACCCATAACGGGGTAACGCTAACCACAACTTAGCATTTGATCCTGGAGTACTAGGGACAAACCCCAACCCACGACTAGCCTATCATGCCTATAATGCACAAGGAAACAGACAAATAATAAAGAAAGCAGTATGAACAAGCATCAAGCAGGGGCACACCTTCGACCCATTTATACTAACCACTCCCGAGGGTCATGACTCCCTCGGTTCACCACGAAGCAGTAAAGAAGCATGCAGATAATCACAAGCAGTAAGGGCATACATTCAGCCCATTTATTCTAGACAATCTCGGGAGTCACCACTCTCCCGGTTCAACCACAAAGCTCTAAACAAACAACAGTTTATAGCTATACTACTAAACATATCAGAAAGTTGTACACAAAACCATCATGGCAAGCCCCGCGGGCAAAACCGCTAAAACTGCATACATACAAAGCCCCGCGGGCAAAACAGCATCAAACATGCGTTCTGGCACAAGTTGGATCGATCCAACATCTTTGGATCGATCCGACTTGCTCTCGGATCGATCCAACTTGCTCTTGGATCGATTCGGCCTGGAAAATCGAGAAAACATCCACAGTCGATCGATCCAACTAGCTCTTGGATTGATCCGACTAGCCTAGGGATCAATCCAACTCACCCTTGGATCGATCCGGCTAGGAAAACCAAGTAAAGCCATTCCCTCATGTACTGTTCCTGGGACAAGTTGGATCCATCCAACTACCACCTTGGATCGATCTGACTTCCACTGACGAACAAGTCGCCCTGAGTGCAACTTGGATCGATCCGACATCCTCGGATCGATCCCAACCGGCCCTCCGCCCAGCTTTCGACGGCGATCACGGCCGAAAAGCTGAGCCAAACTTCACCAAACTTGGTGAGTAGGTAGGGCCGATGCTCACTGTGAGGACCCATCCCTCTACTCCTGGGCCGACCGGCTGGGTCAGGCCCGTGGCTCGTTGGTTTGCTTCGCGTCGAGCGCGCGATCCAGTGGATCGTATTGTTTCTTAGACCGCAAGGGCAATTTGGTAAATTGCGCCTTGTTGGTTTGTTTCACACCCGCGTGTGCACACACTGGCCTTGTATGTGTTAGTGTTTGTTTAGAATGGCTAGTGGGACCCGGGATCGAAAGATCCGGACTTGGGCTTGAGTTCTTGCCCAAGTTTAGCTTTCAGCACACAAAGGATTGATCCTCTCTGGCTAAGAGATCGATCCTCTTCGTGCCAGAAAGCCTTGTGAGAGCGACATGAAGGATCGATCCTTCCTTGAGGAAGGATCGATCATTTATGAGTCGGTTGGTTTTCTGCTTCGCGAGGACGGCCGCCGTTGGCCGTCGCTCTCCCCTGTCAGAAAGGGAAGACTTCCCCTCCCCTTCCCTCACTTTTCCCCCTCTTTCCCGGCTTTCCCCTCCCCCTTTCCCCTCCTTTCTTCCCCTCCTCTTCCTCCTTCTCCTCTCTTTCTTCTTCCTTCTTTCTTTCTCTCCCGAAGCTCTGTTTTTTCCCCTGTTCCGGCAGCCAACCTTCCTCACCTCCGTTCTCCCTCCTCCGGCCATCTTTTTCGGCGTTCTAAGGCTCGTTGGATTCGTGACAACGAGAGAAAGATCCCTGAGATGGTTTGGAGGCTTGTTGGTGATCTTATCGTGGGGAATCAGCCGAGGAAAGCGCAGCTAGGTAGGGTTATACCTACTGATGTGTATTTCGGGTTTTCTTGAGATCTAGCCGTTGGATCTTGTTGATCCTTACTTTGTTAGTTTCCTTATGCCTTGTAGAATAACTGATTTAAGTTTCATGTTAATCAGTTGAGATTTGAGTAGGTTTTATGCAAGATTAGTCTCGGATTTCTGGTTTTCTACTGTTCTTGAGAAACAGCCGGCTTGCGGCGAGTTTTCCGGCCGTCGAGTACATGATCTTGGCTTTTGATAAACATAATAGTTGTAGAGATATTCGTTAGATTTCCATTCCATCTTGTTTCGTAATTTTCCTATTTTTCTACGATTTCTTATGATTTGTTTGCTGAAGGGCTGCATTGCAGAAATTAATGGGTAAGTTAGTTTGATTAACGATTTTGATTAGCGTTTTTCCGTTAATCCAACCGTTGGATGATTATGAATTTTGGATATGTTGATCCTGGTATATACACCTACTGGTGGCTAAGTTGGATCTTGAATCCGACGTCGTTTGGACGTCAGATCGATGGGATTAATTAGCCCCTAAGTAGAGGCTTTGGGTGTTTTTGAATATAATATTATATTTCGGAATATATATTATATTGTGTTTTGTTCATCAGCGGTTTTCGGGGTTGCTTCCCGTTGTAGGAGTCCGCGGTTGACGGTCGCGGTACCGTCGTAATGCCGGGACCCGCTGCGGATCGGCTGGCAGCGGTTGGTGGTACCGCTGCAGCGATCCAGTAGACTTATATGATGCTTGACATACTGTTGCATGCCTTTCCTATTATCTGTGTATGTCATGGCATGCATTGTTGTTGTGTGCATTAGTTGCATTGGTTAGGGCGTGGGTGATCTTTTGGTCGCCGTCCCGAGGCTGGAAGCTCGGACTTAGCCCTAGGACGGGGGTTGGGTGGTTTGGACCCGGTTTGAATTGTAGTGTCCAGTCGATTCGATGATAGGCTTAGGTGAGTGGAGCACTTGTGGATTGATGATTGTAGAGGTCGTGTCGGCCTTGAGTCGGATGCTGAGGTGTAGCCGGTGTCTCACTGTGCTGACCCGGGGAGTAGTGAAGTTGCCTACTCTGCTTGTGTGTCGCTAGTGTTGTTCCTGCTTTTGAGTGCTGCTCCTAGGCCTCAGGGACACGCGGTGGGGTTATGGGACCCCTGTATACACCCAGGTCCTACTTGAGGGCGACACTGTTGCGTTTCCCTCTTCCTTCTGTGTGACGTAGTGTAGATCCCTACTGAGCTTAGTGCTCACACCTACCCGGGGCTGCGTTTTGCAGGTGCAGGCGTCGGTTCTTCTTCTTTGGCCCCTACCGGGCAGTTGGTCGGCGGTGCGGCGGCGCCTGGTGGCTTTTGAGAGGTGGTGATCCTTTACAGCTTTTATCCTATGTTAGTTAGTCTCCTACGGGAGTGATGTTGTATTTTGAATCTTCTCCTCTCCGAGGATTTGTATAATCAACACTTTGAGTTTTTAATCTGTGGTTCGAGGTTTCATTATTATATTGTCTTTTAATTGAGGGTGTTTTGTGATAGACTGTTAGGGAGACCAATAGGTTAGAGGGAACCCTCGCCAGCTTTGTTTTTCGCGTTTTGTAGGTTCCGGTTCGCGTCGCCCGGCCCGGTTGGGCTTTCGCGGGTCGGGGCGCGACACTCACGAAGCTACTCATGGCTTCAAAACCGGAAAACATCGCCTATGTATGAAGATCTACACAAAACACATCAAAATCCGGCGAGAACGACGATGATCATGAGAAAAACCCGACGGTGCCGTAGGTAGGGACCCTACCTCACAGGAGCTGCTTTAATCCACGAAGCAACGCCTTGGATCTTCCTATCTCCTTCCGAGGTTTCGCCGGCAACGAGCTCCGAAGCGGCGAGATCGGGAAAAAAGGAGAAGGAAGCACGGCATCTGTTCTTATACAGACGCCTCAGTGTGATTCGGATCGATCCGAACTCCACCTCGGATCGATCTGAACTCCACTGGCGGCAACTCTTCCCTAGTGCGAGTCGGATCGATCCGAAGTGGAGTTCAGATCGATCCAACTTGCGCTGGGAAGGGAAATTGGGCCCGGTTCAAGCCCAATTTCGGATCTTTCGATCCCGGGGTCCACCTAACCATCTTATTCAAACACATACACCAAAACAAGGCCTGTGTGTGCACACGCGGGTGTGAAACAAACCAACAAGACGCAATTTACCAAATTGCCCTTGCGGTTAACGACGAGCCACAAAAATAGAGGAACGGGTCCTCACATAATACCTGGTACATATGTTTAAGCATGTTAGCCCTATAATAGGGCAGTGGTGAACCGGGGGAGTGATGACTCCCGGGATGTTTAGAATAAACGGGCGGGTAGCCCTACAGCTTTCCTTAGCCTTTCATGCCGGCGTGCGCCGAGGGCTTTATCTGTGTTATCTGTGAGCTGTTGTTTGCGGGGCTGCTTCCCGGTGCAGGTGTTGTTGTGAACTGCTGACAGTTGGTGGGGTACCACTGTAGCAATCCCTAGACCTTATTTTCCATGTTCACCACCCCGGGCTGGCAGGGTGCCGTGCCCAGACCTTGTCTGATATATCATCACATACTGTTGCATGTTTATCTGTATTATCCTGCGCATGTCCATAACATGCATTGTGTTGCGCATTAGTTGCATCTGTGTAGGGCGTTGCCGATCCGGGGCTTTCGGGTAACCCGGATCTAGCTCTAGGACCGTTGCGGGTAGCTTGGTCCAGGACTCGATTTGTAGTCTTCAGTCGTTTTCGATGATAGGGTTAGTTTGACCTGAATACATGTTGTTCGATGTTTAGAGGTCGTGTCGACTTCAAGTTGTATCCGAAGTGTAGCCGGAGTCCGGTGTTCCTAAACTCTTGGGAGGAGGAGTGCCTGCCCAGCGGTGTCCTGGTCCGCCAAACAGTGTTCTGTGTCCTGTTGAGAGTATGCAGTGTTTTGGGCCTGCGTTCACGGACTTCCGGTAGGGTTATGGGACCCTGGTATACACCTAGGGTAAACTTGGAGGCGACACTGTTGTGTTCCCTCCCTTGTGAGTGTCGTAGTGTAGTGTCCCTGCTGAGCTTAGTGCTCACTCCTACCCGGGCTGCGTTTTGCAGGTGCTGGCGCTAGCTCTTCTTCGGTCACCCCTACCGGGCCGGTGTTTGGTGACGTGGCGGCGTCTGGCGGTGCTTGAGAGGTGGCGATCTTCCAGTTTTACCCCCTTTGTTATAGATAGTCTCCTACGGGAGTGATAAATATATAATTTCCTTGTTTTGAGGTTTTGTAATATATGTCAGTTCAGTCTTTGGGTTTGTAATATTTGTTAATACAGGATGATTGTGAATTGTTAGGGTAACCACTACGATTAGAGGGAAACCTCGTCAAAATTTCCGCAGTAGGTTAGGTTCCGCTTCATGTCGCCCGGCCCGGTTGGGCCTACGCGGGTCGGGGCGCGACACGGTGCCAGGTTTTGATGAGGCTTGGAGCTCGGAGGAGATCAAGATGAGGAGGGAGGTCGGGTGAAGTCGAGGCGTCGGCGGGGAACGTGGAGACGTTGTGGGAGGTGGTCCTGAGTGAGGGGGAGGGGTCTCGAGCGGTGGCCGAGCTTGAGGTGACAGCGTGGGAAGGAGGAGACGATTAGGTGACGACGACCTTAGGAGCTTTACCATGACTAATGGTGGAGAGGTGGATGGAAATCGCGGATGACGTGGGTGTGGTGGTCGCGGGGTCTTGAGGAGGAGAGGAGGGTGGAGGAGTAGAGAGATGAGGGAGATAGAGGGTGGTGTTGTGGTGGTGGCTGCCGACGAGGTCGGCGGAGGTGAACGGGCGACAGCGACGGCGGCGTTTGGTTGCCTGCATCAGTTGATGCAATACATACTAACCAAACACAAAACTAACTAATACTGTATTAGTTGATACAAGTAACGAAACACGTATACAATGCATCAGTTGCATCAGCTGGTGCAACATCAACTGATATATTGCATCAACTGATGTAAGCAACCACAAGCAACCAAACGCCCCATTGTGTAAGATATGCAACAATCTTGTATATGAATCTTAGGTCTATTGAACAATTATCCGCAAGCCGCCGAAGCCGGAAGGAGGGCTGTCAATCACAAGCTTTTCCCTTGTTTTTGTTTTTTTCTCCCTCACAATAGTTGAGCGAAATGGCTATTACAAAAACAAACAACCACCTATGCTGCAACAAACAAGACTTACTCCAGTATACAATTATAATCTGTTCTAATCACAAGCTACTCATTCAAAGAGACTTTTGCCAAATGAATAGCAACCAATGAAAGCATCTTCCACAGCATATCATGCTAATCACCGCAGAAAACGGCCCAATCTTATATGAGAAATACCATGAAGTCACGCAACTTGCCAAGCCAGGTTCCTAGAAAATACTGATATAATAAGCTATTGGGGCACATATAATGATAGTAGGTGGCCCCCCAACCACATGATACGCTAACCACCAAGGTTGATGTATGTGTACAAGGCACGGTTATTATACAAAAATGGAAGTAGGATATAGATATTATAACCGCAACCCTTACTTAAGGATGATAATAGGCCAATCAATAATATATATATATATATATATATATATATATATATATATCAACCTTATCTTATAAGGAGTAAAAACGATTACAACCGTTTCCCTTATTAGTTTGTTTACATGTTCATTTTTCCTATGCTAGTTTTATATATATTCCTAGATTTACATATAGATATTCCCTAATCTACCTTATAACATGTTCATTTTCCCTAAGTTAGTTTTATATTTTTATGACTCATCATCTGAGTCATAACATTATACACACGTGGCATAAGTTATTATAGTGGGCTGATGTGGCATAAGTTATTATAGAGATAGTGGGAGCGGACAGTTAGCCGTGCTAGGTGGCACGGGCCCAACACCTAGTATGTATATATATATATATAGGATTTTTACTTATTAATCCCTAAAAACTTCTTAAATATCAAAAATACCTCTGAATAGTTTGAGCTTACATGTGCACCCCTAAAAACTTTAGAAAATGGTTAATATGCCCATCGGGTTACTTCCCGACAAATTAACATGGAATATTCGAACGATGGCAGCTGAAAAGATATCATTACCCCTGGTTACTTGCTATGACGAGTGTTTAAATATTAAAGCCCCTCCATTGGTCTTCTCCCCTTCTCTTCTTCCAGCTCCATCTAGGGTTCCAAAGAAACCCTAATTAAGCTGCATAGCATCAAGCTCATTCTCTAGGTATAGAGGCCACCCCTTCAACCCACAAAAGTGCATGGACTCGCATTTCACAACTTGCCCCTTTTTTAGTCGGATTCATCACCATCTCCTCCATGGCCACTCCAAAAAATAGATGGGGAGCTTCCGCAACATCTTCTCCATCAGCATCAATTAGCTCAGCTTCCACTGTGCTTTGTCACTGCAACAAATCTTATTCCATTCGCCATTCTAGTCGGGCTCACAATAAAGTAAGAGGATTCTATGGCTGCTCACAGTATTAGGTGTGATCATGCTGTAATTTCTTGATTTTGTCATGCAATGTGCAATCAAATCAGTCTTTTATTCATATTTCATAACAAAGATGTACCTGGATGTGGATTTTTTATGTGGGTTGATGGTGTCGAGTACTCAACTATAGACTTGAAGTATTAGCTTAAGGAAATGGAGAAGCTGATGATGAAGAGAATGAGCTCGCTTGAAGAAAGACCGGTTACATCACTGATCATCAAAGAAAAGTTAGAAATAATTACTTCAAATATGTCTTTATGGATGCGTGCTCTGTTTGTTGCAATTGTAGTATTCTTTATGCTAAAGTTTGTATTTCAGGGTCTTTAAAATGAGTTTGTACCTTTAAATAAGAGACCACTGTTGCAATTTCTTATACAATTCCCATGGTTTTCAAGTGCCAAAGTCTTGGCTTTAGGAATGAAGTTTGTATTTGATTAATTGCCAATGTACAATTTGACTTTCTTTATGATATTCCCTATGATTTATACATTAACTCAAATAATGCATTTATTAGAACCGATAACTCAAATAACCATACATTAACTCAGATAATGCATACATGTGATACATTACAGAGAGTAACACATGCATTACATATGGTAAAACATAACTCAAGTACATATCTGTGATAGATTACAGAGAGTAGCACATAATAATATATAACTCAACTCCCCGCCATAACTCAAATAGAACCATAACTAATAATCATACATAACTCAACTACATAACTCAGTATATATCTGTGACAGATCACATCGAGTAATAGATAGTAATACATAACTTAGCTGGAACATAATTCAACTACATATCTGTGATACATTACAGAGAGTAATACATGCACTGTAGATAGTGATATACAAATCATAGTAAGACAAATAAAACTCATACAAAACTGAGAATTGTGATACACAAACCACAGTAAGACAAATAATACTCATACACTACATATCTGGACAAATCTGAACATATATGAGAATTGTGTCAGTACATGACACATACAAAACTGAGAATTGTGTTAGTGCATGACACATACAAAGCTAAGGGCTGACATGTCTGTGAATTGTTGATAAAGGTCAATACATGCATTATATATATAGACACACACACCACACACACAAGGTGGGTCCCTGTGCAACTTGGCACGGGTAACCACCACCCCTCACTACCCCTCTTGATCTCTCTTAATCACCCCGTAACTAGCCCTCTCTCTCCTCCCCTTCACCATGTGTACACAAGATGTATATGACTCACATGCAATGTCATAACTCGGATGCCATGTCATAAAACTTTACATTATAAGATAGACTACTGGGCCCCCCATGCCACCTGACTCGGGTAGTCATCATTTCTCTTCTAACCATCAGGTAACCACCATCTTTCACGTGACTTCATCTTGATCATATGATATATACAAACTTAACTTGAATCGAGCATCTCTATCCGATACACTGGATCTTATATAATAGATATATCATATACTTGCGTTTTGCAATCGAAAGAAGGACTCCCAAACACATCATCCTAATCATTGTCTTATTAAAGTGGAGATAGGATCATCTCTTCTCTAATGCAGAATCCAAACCATCGGCAACCTTTGCTCCATCCTGGAAACTATCATCTCAGGTCATCAACTTAACTATCTTCGCATCCAGGCAAGCTTGAATCCGATAACCCGATCCACATGCATTTGTTAGTATAATGTAGGAATTTTTTGGGGTATAGAGCCTTGTCGGATTCGGATTCGGGTCTAAATAGGATCCGGGACTCTTGGAAGTGAGCCGGGGTTCCGGTGTGTCAACGGACGCCAAAGTCGATTCAAAAGCAGCAGAATGGGGGAAACTGTCGCTTTCTACTATTTACTCCTTTGCGGCTCCTCCAATCATCGCGACTTCCTTTTGTTCGCCGGCATTCGGGAGGCACGGACGGAGGAGGAGAGGAGCTCTTTCTTCTTTCCTAGAATCTTGTATAAAAGTTTATTCTTTTGCGCTTCTTGATTTCTTCTCCGGCGGCGATCGGGTGTTGAGTTGGTGAGACTGCTTTACTTTCTACTTTCTGCTTGAGTTGGTTTGATTTGTGAAATTTTTGATCTTGGTGGTTGTAACTTTTTGCCCTCTTTTTTGTCTGTGTTTGGCCTGATCAATTTGTGTTCTGTGGGATTTCGATATTTCCTCAATCATTGAGTCTGTTATATTTGGTGAATAAAATATGATTGCTGGAGATTTTGTTGTTAAGTTTGAACAAGAGCTTGATTTCTGAGTTTACATTGTCCTAGAATTGGGAATTCTCTGTATTTTTGTTGGTCTCATCTGTTTTAGGAATTGGGACTGCAGATGTGACGCAATGGAACAGTCATCAGAGCATTTAAGTCCGACGGATTTGAGTTCAATTGGTTCACTTTCGTCAGGTAATTTGCTTCAAGATGTCATCTTGTTCCCCTTATCATGTTAACTTTTTGATTTTTTTCGTTTCTTTTACTTGATGACTTGTGTATCTTGAATAGTAGGTCTTAAAGTTGGAAGCAATGCGTGGGGAGTTCTGTCTGGGACCAATGCGTATCATGTGTCAGCCGATGTCAGCCTCTTCTCAAGCTCATTGCCTGTTCTGCCACATGGAGAACGTATGCAGCCCTTGTGTAGCTTTTTGTATTTGGTGCTGTTTGATTTTTAGTGACATTGATGCATCTGTACCTGTTCCTGTTTAGTGAATTTCTCAGCTGCTGAACGTGGAGTGCTATCTGTTGAGGACACCTCATCCAAGCTGACCAAGATTGGCGATGACATGGGGGGTAATGAAGCTTTGGAGGAGCTTGATCTTCAGGGTCTCGGCATCTTGTTGCCTGATGACGAGGATGATCTCTTAGCTGGCATTACGGCTACTTTTGACACAAGTGGATTGCCCAGCCAATTGGAGGAGTTGGATGAGTATGATCTTTTTGGCAGTGGAGGCGGTATGGAATTAGATTCTGATCCTTTGGAGATCCTCTCCATTGGCATGGCAAAGGCAAGCATCGGTGATGGCTATACAGTTAATGGGATTGGTCACTATGCCGTTCCAAATGGTGTTGGTACTGTTGCAGGGGAACATCCATATGGCGAACATCCTTCGAGGACATTATTTGTGCGGAATATCAATAGCAATGTTGAGGATTCAGAACTGCGATCTCTTTTTGGGGTAAATAATTCAGATCACTTCGATTCATTTCGCACTTTCTGCTGCCTTTTTGAATTTTTGTAGCTTTGTTTTTATACTATTGCTTAGGGGGATCATTAGGCTTGAGCTTTGAAGCATTTCATACCTTGATTTTCTGTCACTTATGGGAGTTCTGATGTCAATAATACTCCCTTATGCTTCTTCTACTTTGTAGTTTTAATGTGTTTGATATTCAGTTTGTTTTAAGGTCAAAGTGCTGTAAGACAGAAAGTTCATGGCAGTTCCGTCACTTTGGTTGTCATAGTCTAAATATTTGTTATGTGTTTGATGCTCATTATTTTGATGACTCTTTCTTAATTTTGCAGCAATATGGAGACATTCGGACGCTTTACACTGCATGCAAACATAGGGGCTTTGTGATGATATCTTACTATGATATTCGAGACGCTCGAACCGCTATGCGTGCGCTGCAAAATAAGCCCTTACGTCGGAGAAAACTTGATATCCATTTTTCAATCCCGAAGGTCTGATGTAAAGCATGGTGATTTTACTTTGGTATTTGTGTTTTTTATCAGTATTTCAGTTTTTTTAAACCTATATGTTTCAGGACAACCCATCTGACAAGGATATAAATCAGGGAACTCTTGTAGTTTTTAATTTGGACTCATCAGTTTCAAATGATGACCTCAGACAAATATTTGGGGCCTATGGAGAAGTTAAGGAGGTAGGTGTCCCCCCCCCCTCTCATTTTTCGAAAGCAGCAGTAGGTAAATGTTGTAAGCATCCTTAATTGCGAACAGATTCGTGAGACACCGCACAAGAGGCACCATAAATTTATCGAGTACTATGATGTACGAGCAGCAGAAGCAGCCCTTCGGTCATTGAATAGGAGTGACATAGCTGGGAAGCGCATAAAGCTGGAACCCAGCCGTCCTGGTGGAGCTCGTAGAAAGTATGTCTTGCGATTACAGATTCTTATAAGCTTTGAATTGTTTTTAACCATTACTTTAGCCAGAATTTCATTGCTGTTGTTTTTTAGTTCTTGTTGTACGTTGTGCAAGTTTGGCCTACAGTATCTTTTGAAGCGTGCTTTCTTTCCCTTACATTCACAGTACTGGTGCTACCATCATCCATGGCCAGCCATTTTTTATTTGCTTAGGACTTGTGGTCTTTGTTTTGTGTACATTTCTTGTTATTTGGTGGTTTAGTTTTATGGTTTTCTGCATTGAAGCATTAGATAGGCCCTCCTTTTGTTCTTTTTGGATCTTTTTTGTTTCAGAAAGAGCACATGGCATCATATTTCTCTGTAGCTGAACTTTGCTTGGCTGCAATTGTGTTCATTTGACTCCAAATTTCACACCAACCACTTAATGGCTTTGTTTAATGACTCCTGTTTCATTCTTGATATCATGTGGATCGATCAAACAATCCTTATGATAGTGGAAGATAAACAAGAGTAAAATCTTGTAGCAAAAGATAACCTTTTTGATTAAAACTTGGATGATCAATACTAGACTCAACATCATCCTTATATGACAGGATGATTATATCATAACCTTTTGATATCAAAGGGTTGGGAGATCCTCATCGTAGGTTTGCCTGAATCTAACGGTTCAAGAGCAGCGGTTTCACAGACGGTTGTACAACGGTTTTGGGAGTGAGGGGGGGTCGGGGTGGTTACGGGAGAGAGTTTATGAGAGAGAGAGAGTAGCGTGGGGACAGCGGCGTTCACGGAGGAGAGGTGAAGTGAAGGCGGAAGCGACGAACCGGCGTTTAAGGAGGAGAGGAGTCTAGTCTCGCGGCAGTGTCGGCGGTGGAGGGTACTGGGTGTGGCTGCTGCCCCATTATTGCATGCAATTTCTTCTGAGGCTTTGTCCGCGACTAGCGTCGAGGAGAAGAGGACGAGGTTGGAGCCGACGTTGGAGGACGGAGGCAAGGAGTCCAGTCTCGCGTTGGAGAAGAGGAAGACGTTGGAGCCGGCGTTGGATGGAAGAGATCGTCGTCGGGTTTGGCAAGGGAACGGCTTGCACATGGTGGGTCGCCGGACTTCTCGCTGCTCGAGGCCTGAGTCGGAAGGGGGATCTGGTGGAGAGCGGTGTTGGAGGAGATCGTCGTCGTTTGGAGGTGGCCTGCAAATGGTGGGTCACCGGACTTCTCGCTGCTCGAGACCTGGGCCGGAAGGGGGATTTGGCGGAGAGCGGCATTAGACCGGCGGGGATGGAGGAGATCGTCGTCGGGTATGGCACGGGGACGGCTTGCACATGGTGGGTCGCCGGACTTCTTGTTGCTCGAGGCCTTGGCCGGAAGGGGGATATGGCGGAGAGCGGCGTTAGACCGGCGGGGATGGAGGAGATCGTCGTCGCTTGGAGGCGTCTTTCACATGGTGGGTTGCCGGACTTCTCGCTGCTCGAGGCCTGGGCCGGAAGGGGGATCTGGCGGAGAGCGGCGTTAGACCGGCGAAGATGGACAAGATCGTTGTCGGGCTTGGCACGTGGACGACTCTGGCGATGTGAGGCGTCGGGCTTGGCGCCCGGTACACCGAGAGAGGAGACGAGAAGAAAAAGAGGGATGGGGACGGCTTGCACATGGTGGGTCGCTGGACTTCTCGCTGCTCGAGGCTTGGGCCGGAAGGGGGATCTAGCGGAGAGCGGCGTTAGACCGGCGGAGATGGACAAGATCGTCGTCGGGCTTGGCACGGGGACGACTCCGGCGATGTGAGGCGTCGAGTTTGGCGCCCGGTACACCGAGAGAGGAGACGAGAAGAAAAAGAGGGATAGTGAGAGGATGAGAAGGGATGGGAGAGGATGAAGGAGTTGGCGGCGGCTTGAGAGAGAGAATCTAGGTTTTTCTCTCAAGCCACCTCTCTTTTATGTTCTCTCTTTTTCTTTTTCTTTTTCCACTGATTTCTGATTTGTAATTTTTTTTAAATTGCTGCTTTATTTGGTCCTTACTCTTAACAAATTTCCTTGGATGATAATTGCGACCAACCATGTCATGGGCACGGGAATCTGCTAGATGTTGGGGTTGATGCCTCGAACTTGAGGCTGCGCATGGCAGTGGGTGACAGACGCTCCCCCCTTCGGATCGGATCTGGTGACGGATGGTCCCCCTTTGGATCGGATCACGAACGGCGCCGGGTGCTGGAGCGACAGAGAGGGTGCACGGGCTGCTCTTCTCCTTCTCAATATATTTTTTTTGCCAAAAATATTACAGTGTACCTTTTAAATATTGTTTTGCAAAAAATATTTTTTTCAATAACTGACCAAATTTTTTTTAAAAAATAGGGGTATACTGGATATGAAAAGACATAAATTGACTGGCTGCAATTAAACCGTGCCAGGGGCACGGGTGAGCACTAGTGCATATATATAGATTGATAAATTTATGGACCATAAAGGTCTAAGACGATACATGAAGAGAGTATACAAAACACGAAAAGCCTTACATAATACTCAGGGTTACAAAATAATCAAGGAGTCAAACACAATCAACTAAGAGGCACCGCAAAATACGATGAGGCTTTTCTTTATGACAGCTTTCTCCAAACAAGACTTCTACTACTCATTTAAGACTATTTAGGACGTTTACGCAATTGCCTCATTCTACCCGAGTTAAGGTTCAACTCATCCTCGAGTTTTCATCCGCCTCTTCCTGATATATCGTGGCATCTTTGTCATTGTAATAGCTCAAATTCATGGACCTTTCTCCAATGCTCTTGAAAAACTTGATCATGTATTCCAACAAAATTCACACGATGAAATGATATGATGAATAAGAGATAGATATCATGCTAAAAATCTTTCATGTGTAGATGACTAGATGGAATAGTATAGATGACTTGAAGTGTCCTGATCCTAATCTTCGAACATAGACATAAATTTCATTCACTTCCTTTAGAGCGTTTAGGATTATTTTTTTTTCCTCGAAAGTTCGTACAATGAGCTCCACTTCATCCTTTGTTTCCAATTGTTGATGTAGATCAGTATTTTTGGCTTTCTCTTGTGAAGCAAATTCATTTGAGCTATCCATGATAAACCGTTCATCGTCATTGGGGTAATCATTTAATATAGGAAGTGAATTTTAATCAATAAGTTGGTAATGATGTATCTCACCTTCAAAGAGATCAGGATTAAGAGCTTCATCGTTCTCATCTTCACATTGCATAGAATGTAAGCTTCGACGGATCATAAGAGCTTCATCATAATCAGTATATGTAATGTCATCATCATCTATCACCTCCATCTTTTTCCGTTGATCATCATTTTCTTTTAGAACAGAAATCACCTTTATATTTGGACAATTAGAAGCCAAATGTCCAAAACTGGAGCACTTGAAATATTGAGGACAAGATGCAAGAGGTAGAGAAGATGGAGCATCTCTATACGCGCTTGTGATTTGCTCGAATGCATGATTTGTGATGCACTTCTGCAGTTAGGATTGTTCTCTTGAAATTTTGGCTTCGAGGAAGATGTTGTAATTGGTCCTCTACCTTTAAAGCTATTTTAATAATTAAGAGTAAGGAAAAGTTGGAGTTTGTACCACATCATGAATGTCACGCCTCAATCCGCTAAGGTAACGAGCTATTGTTTGCTCTTCGGGCTCTGCTACGCCACAATGAACCATGAGATTGTCGAAGTCTTCGATGTACTCTTCTACGGATCGCATTCCTTGAGTAAATTGATACATGGTGAGAAATGCAACTTGAAGGTAATTTTCAGGAATGTATTTTTTGTGAAGCTCCTTCATTTTCTCCCAAGTACGGAGGATCTTGGATTTACCCTCCTTTTCTCTTTGCAACTTGAGGTGCTTCCACCAAATTGAAGCATGCTTTTGAAGTTGATGGCTAAGATCTTCGCTCTGAGCTCATTACTTTTGTCCCTGTTTTACGGCGAACTTGTATGCTCAACTTATTATTGGAGACATTCAGGCTATGTCACATGGCCATTTGTGTTATACTCGGTTGTGCTGTCCTATGATTCATAACCAAAACTCTGTATTTATTTCCATTTTTAGTATGAAAAAGAGAGGTAATTATCTGCTTTTTAACAATTTTTTCTACGTGCTCCCACTATCTTTCTTGATTTCCATAACTATTTGTTAAGGTCCTGATTTGCTATTGACTCCAGCTTGATGCAGCAGTTGAGTCAAGATCTGGAACAAGATGATACTCGAATTTACAGGCATCAAGTCGGTTCACCTATAGGCAATTCTCCTCCAGGTATGTTGTTCTTTGTATGGTAGGGCTTACTTAATGGCCAATATTTATTTTGAGATTATATCGTCTGTTAATGATGCATGTTACTCGATACAAGCTGTAAGTAAATGGCATAAGAACGACTCTGCCAGGTACTTGGCCACATTTCGGCAGTCCAAGCAACAATGGCCTCTTCCAGCCCCATACTAAGTCTCCAAACACAGGAGTAATCAGTCCAATAACCAACAACTATTCCCATGGGCTAGAGTCTGTACTTCCTTCGCTGATATCAAGCTCTGTGAAGATTGCACCTATTGGGAAAGATCATGGTAAAGTTAACCATGTTGAGCAGGCAGTTTCTAATGGCAATTTAACATCTGGATCTGGATTCCAGCTTCCTTGTTCTGTTCCAGAACATGGAAGTGGGATGAAGTCCAATTTAAGCTCGAGCCTAGGATCTGTATCATCTTTTGTCCCCTCTCCAAGTACATCAGCAGCCATTGGAACACTGAGTGGACCCCAGTTTCTATGGGGCAGCCCAAATCCATATAATGACCATTCTCAATCTTCTGCTTGGCCATCATCATCAATGGGCAATTCATTCGCATCCAATGGGCTGAGGCAGGGAGAGGGCCTTCTTTATTCTAGTCATCATGGGCCCTTTCATCCATCATCAAACCATCAGTATCATGCTGGTTCTGCTCCATCTGGTTTTTCATTTGAGAAGCAGTTTGGATACCATCCAGAGTCTCCAGAGACTTCTTTCGTGAATCCAGTTGCTTTTGGAAGTATCGGTATCCCTCATGAAGGAAATATGATGATGAACATTGGTGCTCGGGCTCCTATTAATCATGGATTTGCTCTATCTGGAAATATGTCGGATAATAGTTCTCCAAGTTTCAGAATGATTTCATCGCAAAGATATGGGACAGCCTTTTTTGGTAGTCCTCCTTATCCTGGTCCAGCACCTACTGGCTTTGAGAATTTCATTGAGCGTGGACGTAACCGGCGGGTTGACAACAATGCAAGTCATCTGGTTAACAAGAAGCAATATCATCTTGACTTGGACAAAATCATTAGTGGGGACGATACAAGGACAACATTGATGATAAAAAATATTCCAAATAAGTATGTACCTATTGTTATTTGCAATTGATGATGAAAAATATTAATCTCTACAAGAATGACTTGCCTTTTTTCGCTATTCAGGTATACTTCGAAGATGTTGTTAGCAGCCATTGATGAGAATCACAAGGGTACTTATGACTTCCTCTACTTGCCAATTGATTTTAAGGTAATGCTGTCTTGGTAGGTTCGATAAAGGATTTGTCTCCTTCTCTGATGCTTATTTAGGCTCTCCTTTTTGCAGAATAAATGCAATGTGGGCTATGCATTTATAAACATGATGTCTCCTTCACACATCATTTCCTTCTATCAGGTTTTTTTTCTTGTCCTCTTTGCTGCTTAGATTTTATTGGCCTAGTTGTTGATGCATGTGAATAGTAGTTTTTCAAGGCTTCAAGCATGTAGCTTATCCTATATCACTCACAGCTTCCACCCGATAAGTAGCAATTTGACACGCTCTTGCTATTTTGTCATTAGTCATTAGAAGGCATGTTGGAAAGTTTTGAAGAATTTCCACCAACATTTTGCATATGTGTAGGCATTTGATGGGAAGAAATGGGAGAAATTTAATAGCGAGAAAGTTGCTTCGTTGGCTTATGCTCGCATCCAAGGGAAAGCTGCACTTATTATCCATTTCCAGAATTCAAGCTTGATGAATGAAGATAAGCGCTGTCGACCTTTACTTTTCTCTTCCGAGGGACCTGAGGCTGCTGACCAGGTAGGTTTTTTTGTGGCCGGTAGCAGTTCTTAATTATTTTGAGTATGGCAATCCTACAGCTAGAATTTGTCGTAATCATCTCAAGGACACATCTTCTTGGTTTCTTGTGTCTGAAGGTATGCAAGAACCATTGGTCTAACCTAGGATATCTTTGTATTAAGTGATGCCTTTTCACACAAAAGTTTCCGTCTTCTTATTTGTTGGCTACTATTGAAGTTGTTCATAAATCATTTAAGAGCTGTGTCGTCAGTGCTCGAAAGTATAACCCAAATTTTCTCCATAGATTAACCAAAATTTCATACATATTGCTTTTAGCTATCCTACTTTATCCAAAGTGTAATTTTTGGCAACTGCAAGTCATAATTTCTCTTATTTAGTGTAACTATCATCTTTTATGCGCTTATAAATACGACAGTTGGGCTCGACTTGATGTGCATCTAGTGTTCCCAATGATTGTTTGGATGCTTCGCTTTTTCTGTTTGATCAAAAGGACCATGCTTATGCATAAATTGCTTTCTAGGAGCTCTTTTTGCCAAATGGAATAAACATTCCTGTGCACCAACAAGATGGAACTTCCTCGGGGATCTTCTTGGATAGTATAGCAGAGAAGTCTGACCCTGCTGAAAAGCCAGAGAACAACAGCTTATCTGGTAATTCTGCCTTTATGGGATAGTACTCCGTCCGGGGAACAATTGTATGTATTAATTGATGTACAGTGTAGTATAGATATGATATAGTGCATCCACTTTTGGATTCGCTGATGGGTGCACGGCGTCATGTCAACTGTGGAAAGCTGAGGTTATATGGTGCCATGCTCTGTGTACATAAAATGAAGATGGCAAACAAAAATTTGGTGCAAGTGTACATACAGGTGACATTGAGGTCGGTCTGCTGCTGGCATATACGTTCACTGCTGACCAGTTGTGCTGGCTGCCTCAGTTTTACTCCTTTTCTACTTTTTATGTATTTTGGTGTATAGAAATGGTCAGTGTCAAGTCATGTAAATATGTGATGTTTATATGCAGTGTCAAGTCATGTAAGTATGTGATGTTGATATGAACTTAGTGCTCATCAAAGTGTGGATGAGGTGGGATGTGTTTTGAATTGTATAAAGGTTGCATATCCTGCTTTCTTCAGTTGGTTGCATTATGGGAATTGTGTATATATTGCGACAATGCAGATCATGTATCTCAGTCATTGCCTTCTAGTTGGTCGCGTCATCCAACGGGACAAATTGAAGTTCTTATAATAAGTAAGGTGTTTATTATAGAAAGTGTAAAGGCTTTTTTCTTGTTTCTCTGTACAATCTAATGTTATGTTAATTCACACGCTAGGTCAGCAAGCGGGGTGTTACCATAAACAATGACTGAAGAGGTTAGCCAGTGATTTTCGTACATGTGTAATGACGATGGTCAAATATATGATGTTGATCGATTTAGTAACATGATTGGTCAGATGATTAATCGACTAAAGTTAATGACCGACGGAAAAAGTTAATCTTAATGACCGATGGATAAAGTTAAGGATTAATTGGTGTTTAGGTCCATAGTAAGGAAATATTTATCCAAAACTTCATATACATTTTTCTTAAGGTGTTTAGGACCTTGTTGCTTAGCTATATTTTTTAAATGTCAAAAATACCCTTAAACTTATTAATCGGGTAGGTGACAGGTGGTTTTTTGGGCTCTTAAATTGGAAGGAGATAATGGAGATGATGGAGAGGCATTAGTGGAGTCATTTAAGGAGCATTTATTGGAGAGTGATGGTGGACGGCAGATTTTTTAGGAGAGTGTGTATTGGCAGGAGATAAAGGTGGGAGGAGAGAGAAAAACTCGGAATAAATGGAAAAGATGGTAGAAAAATCTTGGAAAAATTGTTAGTTATTTTCTATTTTTTCATCATGAAAAGTAAGTTAGTTTCCATTTTAGTAATTACTTTTCACACAAAATCATGGAAAGTAAGTTACTTACTTTTCAAAAAATCATGAAAAGTAACTTAGTTTACACACAAAATCATGGAAAGTGTTACTTTTCACGATTTACACCACTGAAATTAAAAAAATTCCTTAAGGGAAATGTAAGGGATCAAAATGCCACAAAAGTCATGGAAAGTAACTTTTCATTTTAGTAGTTAATTTTCATACAAAATCATGAAAAATAACTTACTTTTCAATTACAAAAAAGTGAAAAGGAACATGTATTATTGACAAATTGATGGAAAGTAACTGATGATGGAAAGTAACTAGTTACTTCCCATTAGTTCAAATCAGTAGTTACTTTCCTCTAGTTACTTTCGGCTAGATGGAAAGTAACTACTGACAATTTGGTGGAAAGTAATTGATGAATAATTTTGTAGAAAGTAACTAGTTACTTTCCATTAGTTTCAAACACTAGTTCCTTTCCTCTAATTACTTTCCACTAACTACTGACAATTTGGTGAAAAGTAACTGATGAATAATTTTGTAGAAAGTAACTAGTTACTTTCCATTAGTTCCAAACACTAGTTCCTTCCCTCTAGTTACTTTCCTCTAGTTGGAAAGTAACTACCGACAATTTTGTGAAAAGTAACTGATGAATAATTTTGTAGAAAGTAACTAGTTACTTTCCATTAGTTCCAATCACTAGTTACTTTTCACCTAGCTACTGACAATTGTGAAAAGTAACTGATATATAATTGTGAAAAGTATTTGGTAGAAACTAACTAGTTACTTTCTACCAAATTATTCGTCAATTACTTTCCATCAAATTGTCAATAGTTACTTTCCACCTAACGGAAAGTAACTAGAGGGAAGTAACTAGTGATTGGAACTAATGGAAAGTAACTAGAGGAAAGTAATTAGTCATTAAAACTAATGGAAAGTAACTAGTTACTTTCCACCAAATTATTCATCAGTTAATTTCCATCAAATTATCACTAGTTACTTTCCACACTTTTAGTTACTTTCCGCATTTTCAAATTAATTTTCATGAGTTACTTTCCATATAACTCATGGAAAGTAACTCGTATATTTAATTCCATGAAAAATGATTCATGGAAAATAAGATCAACAATGGTTTTT
>OY986968.1:6640086-6809211 GCA_963920575.1 Narthecium ossifragum
AGCAAAACCAACTTTTATCTTTTCAGCATATTTATTTCTATGTAGTTTCCTTTAGTTTTTATTTTCATGCACCTTTAAATTCTAGCAATGAAACATTTTCTTTCTTTTAATTTCCTGCAATGAAACTTTCATTCTTAAAAGTAGTTTTAGCATAGTCATCATCTATTTCTCTCTTTCTATCTTTACTTCTCATCCATTCTCCGTAGTTTTGACACCTCTGTTCGAACTGAGTTTGAAGATGCTTGAGCTTGTCAGTCCCTGACAGTTCAATTAAAGTGTTGACATATTTCTGTTTGAACATTTTTTCCACGCCCAGTGGGACCAGTGTGTTGAAACTGTGGCAAGAAGATGTTGAAATATTTTTTTTTTTAAGGCAAAAAAATGGCTAAGTCGTATATTGAGAATCATCATAGACATGATGTGGTGGACAGAATACTCTCTGATTACAATCAGGTAATTGTGGATCACTTGAATTCAACGATAAATTTGGCCATAAATTCAGTCTTTAGGCCATTTTTAGCTGCCTTAAGCAATATGAAGGAAGCGACTATATATGATCAAGGGCATATGTTTGATCCATGACCCAGGCCGAATAAGTGTGGTATTGGTTGGACGAATGGCCAAGAACAGATTTTTTATACATCATCATGGCAACATATAGCTAATTTGGTAGTTGCACAAATGAGTGGGCAATTGAATATTTTATACCAACTCAAGAGTATGCCATGAATGATTTATAAACTATGGCCAAGGATCTATCTTTCATGCATCACCATGTATTGGTTGGTGGGCGAATGAACCTGTAGATGCCCCATCATGGCCAAATGAGCATTTTCAGTTAGCTCAACCTCGCTCGTGATGGCCAAATCAAATGATCGACAACATGATCATGCAAGATACAATGACGGCCGCCCATACACACCCTCATATCCTAGGGTTTTGGCATATAGGGTATAGAAAATTACATAAACTACCCCTATCAACAGATCTTCAAATCCGTTTTTGTTCCGGGGGCGTTGCCCCCGGAGACCCTGTCAGCTCTACGTAGTGCGTCATGGTCGGGTCTGGTACGATCAGGCTCCACAAACTCAACAATTCTCCCACTTGGAGACTGATTTAGGGCGCGTTTGGCGCACCCCCATCCCGTTGAATCCGCTGGATGGGGGATGCGCGGATCCCGCCCCCGCGGGATCCGCGCGTTTGGCGCGGGTCCGCTCTTCTCGAGCGGACGCCGAACTGGAATCTGCTCCGGCAGATTCCGCGGATTCCATTCCGTGGATTCCGCAGATCCGCCGGAGCCAATTGCGCTTTTAAAGGAACCTATTTCAATCAGCTTCATTTGCTTCCAAGGAGAAAAATACAAACACTCACAATGACTCATGCCTCCGACTTCAAGCTTGAAGACCAAGAGAAACTGAACAGGTGTTCAGCTTCTCTATCGTAACCATCTTGGTTAACATATCAGCAGGATTTTTACTAGTGTGGATCTTCTCAAGAACAACTTTCCCATTTTCCAGAAGTGATCGTATGAAGTGATACCTGATGTTAATATGCTTCATTCTAGCATGATATGCTGAATTCTTTGCAAGATGAATTGCACTCTGACTATCACTGTATAGTCTACAATCAACTTGCTCTTTACCTTACTCTTTCATGAAGATCTGAAGCCATATCATCTCCTTGCAAGCCTCTGCCATTACTATATACTCAGCTTCTGTTATTGAAAGAGAAACTATCTTCTGCAATCTTGAGACCCAGCTAACTGCACCAGCACCCAATGTAAACACATAACCAGTAGTGCTCTTCCTGCTATCCATGTCGCCTGCTAGATCGGCATCAACATATCCCTGCAATTTAATATCTGACCCTCCAAAGCACAAAGCCATACCTGTAGTACCTTTTAGATATCTAAGAATCCACTTTACGACACTCCAATGCTCCTTACCTGGGTTGGTCATAACCTGCTCACTACTCCCACTGCATGAACAATATCTGGTCTCGTGCAGACCATAGCATACATTAAACTCCCAACTGCTGATGCATATGGTACCTTAGACATGTACTCCCACTCATTCTCTGTCGTCGCGCCTTGTGTAGCAGATAGTTTGAAATGACCTGCCAATGGTGTACGAACATGAGTAGCATGATCCATATTAAATCTCTTAAGTACCTTCTCAATATATTCAGCATGGGACAACTTCAACTTTCCTTTCGCTCTGTCTCTGCTAATTCTCATCACAAGGATTTGGTTTGCAGCACCTAAATCATTCATTTCAAACTCCTTTGATAGCGCATTCTTCAAGTTTGAAATCTCTTTCATGTCGGATTCTGCAACCAACATGTCATCCACATACAAGAGCAATATAATATAGGAACTCTTAAAATTCTTGAAATAACAGCAGTGATCAGAATAACATCTCTTGTACCCATTGGTACTCATAAACCCATCAAATCTAATATACCATTGCCTTGGTGTCTGCTTTAAACCATACAAGCTTTTATTCAATTTGCACACAAGTTTCTCTTCCCCTGCTGTAATATATCCATGTGGTTGATGCATATAAATGTCCTCTTCTAAATTTTCATGTAGAAAAGCTATCTTTACATCTAATTGTTCAAGATGTAAATTCTCTATGGCCACAATACTCAAAACAGATATTATGGTAGTCAATTTAACAACAGGAGCAAATATCTCAGTATAGTCAATACCTGCCTTCTGCTCGAAACCTTTAACAACTAACCTTGCTTTGTATCGTTTCGATCCATCACTCTCTCCTTTCAGTCTGTAGACCCATTTGTTGTGTAAAGCCTTCTTCCCCTCAGGCAGCTCAACCAAATCCCATGTCTGATTTGTCGCAAGAGACTTCATCTCATCATCCATGGCCAACTTCCATTTTCTTTGGGCGTCGACCTGCAAGGCTTCTTCATAACTTTCAGGTTCATCATTATCAGTTAGCAATAGATAATGCAAAGAAGGAGAGTAATGAGAAGGAGGTCTAATGACTCTTCTCGTTCTTCTAACCGCAATAGGAGGAGTTTGCGGTTCTTCCTGTTCTTCCACTGCTTTTGATTTAACCATACTACCATCATTGATCTCCTCTAATTCAACATAATCAGGTTCCACGCCCTTTTCAACCTGATTATTCCAATCCTTATACATAACTTTTTCATTGAATATTACATCCCTGCTTCGGATAATTTTTCTATTCTCATGATCATAAAAGCGATAACCAAAATTATCAACACCATATCCAATGAAACTGCATTTTCTAGACTTAGGATCTAGCTTGGATCTATCAGCAGAGTCAACATGAACATATGAAGTGCAGCCAAAGACTTTAAGATGTGACAAGTTTACCTCCTTTCCTGTCCAAGCTTCTTCTGGTAGCCCATAGTCCAGTGCAACCGAAGGGCCTCTGTTTATTAGGTAAACCGCAGTACTCACAGCATCTGCCCAAAACTATTTTGGCAATCCAGCATGAATTCTCATACTTCTAGCACACTCCATGATGGTTCTATTCATTCTCTCAGCGACGTCGTTTTGCTGCGGAGTTCTTGGAACAATCTTCTGTCTCTTGATTCTATTTTATGCATAGTACTCCTCGAATTCATCACTGCAATATTCACCTCCATTGTCCATTCTGAGACATTTCAACATTGTACTTGCCTCATTCTCAACCAAAGCTTTTCACTTTTTGAAAACATTAAATACCTCAGATTTATGTTTCAAAAAATAGACCCAAAGCTTTCTAGTAGCATCATCAATGAAAGTGACAAAGTAGAGTGAGTTTCTAATAGAAGATACCTTGGCTGGACCCCAAACATCGGTGTGCACAAGCTCAAATTTTTCTGCCTTGGGTCTCCTTCCAACCTTTGAGAAACTAACCTTCCTCTGCTTCTCATAGATGCAGTCTTCACAGAAATCCAAATCAACTGATTTCAAGTCATGTAGTTTCCCTTTTGAGAGCTCATCTGCATTCCCTTCTCACTCATATGTCCAAGCCTGCAATGCCATGTGCTCGCATCCACACCTGATGATGCAACTGAGATCGAATGGTTAGTACCAGAAGCGACATAAAGAGTTCCTTCTTTCTTACCATGAGCAACAACCATAACTCCATTGATGATCTTCCATGAAGTATTGGTGAAGCTCGTCTTCAACCCTGATTCTGCGAGTTGACCAACTGAAATAAGATTTCTCTTGAGATCTGGAACGTGTCTTACATCGTTCAATTTCAGTTCAGTCCCATCTAAAAACTTCATCTGTCCTTCACCTTTGCCAACAATACTACAAGGCTCATCATCACCAAGGTAAACATTACCAAAGTTTCCCTTCACATAATTATTTAGAAATTTCATATTCGAGGTAGCATGAAAAGAAGCTCCAGAATCTATAATCCATGATTCAGATCGATTATCTAAAGAAAGGATTAAAGCATCACAACCATCATCAGAGACGTTTACCGTATCATTAACATTCTCTGATTGCTTCTTGCGATCTCTGCAATCTCACCAGAAGTGACCTTTCTTCCCACAGCGCCAGCAACCATCTCCCTTTCCCTAGGGAGGTCTCGACTTGCTCTTATTTCTAGACTTCGATCTACCATGATTATTTTTGCTCCACCTCTTTGACGATCTACCTCTTTCTTCTGTATTCAGTGCACTCCCGGATGTCTCCTCTGAAAGTACCGATGATTTCCTGCGTCCCTCTTCGCTCAAAAGAACACCAATGACATCATCAAAATCTAGTTTCCCTGACTAGTTGCTCACAGCCATTACCAAGCCACCCCAGCTTTCAGGTAATCCAAACAGGATCACAAGAGCCCTGATCTCACTATCGAAGACTATTTCTACGGATTCCAACTGAGCAATAATTGTGTTGAACTCGTTCACATATTGAGCCACACTACCACCATCAGATATCTTAATGTTGAACAATCTTTTCATCAGAAAAACCTTGTTCGACGCAGAAGGTTTCTCGTACATCTTCGAGAGGGCTGCCATCAGATCTGCAGTCGTCTTCTGCTTCGAGATGTTGAACGCTACGGATGCGGCCAACGTGAGACGGATCGCACCTAGGGCTTTTCTATCAAGAATCACCCATTCATCATCCTCCATATCGTCCGGCTTCTTTCCTGAAAGAGCTTGATAGAGATCCTTTTGATAAATGTAATCCTCCATCTGCATCTTCCAAAATCTGAAGTTCGTCCATTGAACTTCTCGATCTTCACCTTTCCTTCTTCCGCCATCGCTCCCACTGAACCCCAGCTCTGATACCACTTACAAGATACAATAATGGCCGTCCATACACACCCTCATATCCTAGGGTTTCGGCACATAGGGTATAGAAAATTACATAAACTACTGCTATCAACAGATCTTCAAATCCGTTTTTGTTCCGGGGGCGCTGCCCTCGGAGACCCCCGTCAGCTCTGCGTAGTGCGTCATGGTTGGGTCTGGTACGATCAGGTTCCACAAACTCAACAGATCACTTACTTAGATTATATGATACCAGTCTTGCAAAATGAAATCAGTTGCATTATGTTGCCGCGTTGCGAAGTAATATCAATTATATTATGTTGTCAAGAATATCAAGAAAACGAAATTGTTCATGTGCAATTGGCCAACAAAATCGTTTATGTGTAATTGGCCGACAGAATCATTCAACAGCCATGGATGATGCAATTGGTCGACAGAATCGTTTAGTCGCCATGGATGTATCAATTGGAAAACAGGATCGTCCAATCACCATGGATGATTCAATTGGAAAACATGATGCAATTGGCTGACAAAATAGTTCAATGACCATGGATCGTTCAATCGCCATGGATGATTCAATTGGAAAACATGATGCAATTGGCCGACAAAATAGTTCAATGACCATGGATGATTATGAACAATCAAATCGGTCAAAAGAGTTTAGGTAAAGACAAAATCGAAATGGACGATTTAATCAGCCAACAGAATCGTTCAACAACCACGGATGATTCAATCTGTCAATAAGATTGTTCAATGGCCATGGATGACGCAATTGGCCAACAAAATCATTCAATGGTCTTCGATGATTCAATAGGCCAAAAACATCTAACAGTCAAGTTAAAGATGGAGGATTTAATGGAAGAAAAAATTCTAAGTGATAAGCTTAAAATGATTGACTCGGTGGACATGAAATTTCTAAGTAATGAGTTTGAGATGAATAATTCGACTGATAAAAAATGTGCAAATAATGATACGGTGTTCGACGATTCGATAACACAAACACGTTTGAACAATTTTAAAAGGCTTTAATTTGATATAGGTAAAATCAAGACTAGAGAAAAAGTAGACGAAGCCTATAGCACAAAGGGAAAATTATGAAAGCTAGGCTTGGGTTGCAATTGACTAAAAAACTTGAAGTTCAGTCTTTTCAAAAAAATTCATTTTCCAAAAGACCGCAGGAGGGGGGGTGGGGTTATCACAGACAATGACCGAAGAGGTCAGCCAATAACCGACGTATACATGTAATGCTGACGGTGAAATATATGATGTTGATCGATCAACTAACATGATTAGCCGGATGATTGATCGATTAGAAGGATACCATATCCCTTCCATGTGATGACGTTATTAGAGATGTAGGAAGAGAAAGCAGAACGTGGAAATTGACAGAACACGTGAAGCTCGATGAGTAGCTCTGATAGATCGTGCACTAGTTAGAGAAAGTGGTAAAATGGTTCATGAACGGTTTTAAGGTAGTTCCTAAAGGTTGCTTATGGCAAAATGGTAAAATAATAATGGTTGACATAGTTAGACAATTTCAGCCATAACTTTCTCATATGATATCTAACTCGAATGATTCTTGGTCCGTCAGAAAGGAAATTCGAAGACTGACAACTTTCATGGGTGGAGCTTTTCCAGATTCTGCTTTTATCATAAACCGAATTGCGGTAGAAGATAGAAGTGCATTGGTTGACGCAGTTCATGGAAGTTACAATACAAGTTTCAAGACAGTTCTGCAAGTCACATGGCAGTTATGTTGGTTCCAAGATGGTTATGGTGGTTTGAAATTGGTTATTTCAGAAGTATTATAAAAGACATGAAGACTAAGGAAGACCGCTCCCTAAATCAATAGCAAAATCAGCTTTTATCTTTTTAATATCTTTATTTCTATGTAGTTTCCTTTAGTTTTTATCTTCATGATATTTAAATTTAAGCAATAAAGCATTTTCTTTCTTTTAATTTTCTGCAATGAATCTTTCATTATTAACAGTAGTTCTAGCATAGTTCGTCATCCATTTTCCTTTTTCTATCTTTACTCCTCATTCATCCTCTGTAGCTTCGATACCTCTATTCGAACTGAGCTTGAAGGAGTCAGAACCTATTACAAAACCTGATAGTTCAATTAAAGTGTTGCAGATTTCTGTTTGAGCACGGGGAAGCACACCATAAATAACCCTAGTTTAATATATCCCAAGGTCAAGAATTTTGGAGGGGTCGGAGAGTTGTGCCGTGTAGAGGCATGTCAATGGGTCTTTAGAATTCCTGGTGGTATTCATCGAGGAATCAGCGACATGGGCTCCGTTCTCGCCAAAACAAGATAGGAAGTCCATCCTGATCGACAAAAGATCTAAGCTTGATCTAATCTAGTAATTTGGTTCTCCTAATTAACCATGGTGAAACTTGTCTCTTTCTTGTTGAATCAAGACCACTTTAGCACTGATGGTTTCCTCAAACACACCATGGTGAAACTTGTCTCTTTCTTGTTGAAACAAGACCACTTTAGCACTGATGGTTTCCTCAAACACAAGAACATAGCTCTATTGGCAGAGATCAAAACAAAAAAGGGTTATTGATGATAAAATAGAATTCTAATTAGGAAAAAAATAGAATCCTAATTAGGAACAAAATAGAATCCTAAGCAAGACTGCTTTCCGGCGCCGGCGCCACCACTATGCCCAATTTTGAAGTCAAGGATTTGGAGAGCTTGGAGGGGAAATGGGACATGGTGGTCTACTTAGATGTGATGATACATTACCCACACATGAAGGCGGACGGGATGATAGCCCGTTTGGCCTCCCTGCGGAGAAAAGATTGGTGCTAAGTTTCACCCCAAAGACGTTCTACGACGATTTGCTCAAAGAGAGTCGGGGAGCTCTTCCTTGGGCTATTGAAGGCCACGAGGGCTTACTTGCATTCATATAGGGATGTGGAGAGTTTGCTGATGAAGGCGGGGTGGAAGGTGTAGCAGAGGGGACTCATCACCACCCAGTTGGGTTGAGGACGCCGAGCGCATGATCGTCACTGTGAAAGAGGAATAGGGAAAGTCCATCGGCGATTTTTTCTTCATCTGACCATTTGTGGGTCCCACGAGATGAATCCTGGCCATCGACGTGAATCAATAGCCGGTTTTGATCACTGTAGGGACTGGGGTAACTTTGTTACTGCATGCCCCCCGAATCTGATCGCTTTAGCACAAATGGGTTCCTCACTGTTCGCGTTGGGTTGATTTTGGTGTTCCCTAAGTCAAGCTAATAAGGAATAATATCAAATTCATCGATCTCGTAAGAGTCATACGGAATCCCATCAATCGGATGAGACATCTAAGTCATAAAAGTAAACAGGTTCATCCATTGATAAAAATGAAGAAGAAAATGTGAATGGTGGTTGGATTGATGATAGAAAGGTCGCACATGTTGATCCAATGGCTGCCATATATGCACTATGGTTTGATTAACCGGAGCATATGGCGTCCGGTTAACCCCCCAAGCGGCAATAGCAAATCTGGACCATTGCTGGAAGACACGTGGAAGATTCTGAGGCTGTGCCCTGACCACGACCACCAGTGTGTATATATCATCCTTGTATAGGAGCATGGTTATAAGTTAACCTTTTGTTGTCCTAATGACATCCTATGTGGCAGGGTTTATCCTATATGACTGCTGATGTGGAGGGGGTAATAGTGGGGGAGGGGGGGAGTTAGGGGGGTTAGTGGAGAGTTATGAGGGAGGTGAGGGGAGATGGTGGTTACCCTGCCATGTGGCAGGGGATAGGACTAGTATATATATATATAATAAGAGCGATTCAAATGTCAGGGAACATGCTGCGCAGCGATGACCACCAATCATGCTCGGAGAGTCTCCTGGCGGGCAAACGGATCCGAATGCCGGCTTCCTGCACGTTAGTACTTTGGCACTCTCTAGCCTTATCATGCAGTTCATATACCTACATGACTTTTGATTGTATATTGATTATACATGTAAATGGATGATATATCTGAGTCCTTTTTAACTTTTATCTTCGACAGAGAGATCGAAGAAGCTAACGAGCTTATGAAGTCGTTGATGACGGATTTGCAAAAGTCCCTGTCTTGGGAACAATTGCTTCGCCAAGTGGTATATATTTTATCATGCAGTCCCGAGCTAATACGACATGTTTGTGTCATGATTAGGAAGACTTATCCATTTAGTCAATACATTAGCCTTATTTCTAAACATCCAACATAAAATTAATTGGGATTTCTAGCTGATAAAAATGTTGTTCTTCCTTGGTCTCCTTTTTAATTAATTAGAACCGATTTTTTGGAGTTACTTGGAGGATTGTTCATTCTCAGCCCATAACCACCAACCGCTGCCAAAGGATTTGACCTTGATCATCAGGGACGATCATGGTCCTAGTTCTCTATATATCTCTATAAAAGGGATTATGACAGTTGGTACCTTGTAGAGTAGGTCAAGTTTCATTTTGGCTCCTTGAGTTTGAAAAGTTTCAAGAGACTATATCCAAATTATATTTTTGTTTGTTTCAATTAAGGACAAATCACATACGGGGTTAATCCCTTAACCCCTCAATGGACTTTCCTCATGGAGCGATGATATACAACCAAACCACCTTTTAGTTGGTTGATAGGCAACCTTAGGTGGCTAACCTTGATTGCTGACACGTGGCAATCGATCCCACTTACTTACCCCTTCACCCGATAGACTCGCTAAAGGCTTCGACCAGTTAAGAGGCTTCAGCCCTTCTCCTTCTCCCGCCGGCTCCTCCACCGGGTCACCCATTCTCCGTCTCCCGCCAGCTGCTCCACCGATCAGAGAAGGCTCCTCCACTGATCACCCCTTCTCCTTCTCTCGCCGGCTCCCTCCTTTGATCTAGGGCATCACCCCTTCTCCATCTCCCGCCGGCTCCCTCCACCGATCTAGGGCATCACCCCTTCTCCCGGCGGCCACTTCACCCATCACCCCTTCTCCTTCTCCCGCCAGGAGATCGATGCCTAGAACGATGGAGAGATCGATGTAAGGTTTGGTCGCTTGGAGAAGGGGTGATGCCCTGGATCCGTGCATGAGCCGGCGGGAGAGGGAGAAAGGATAATGCCCTAGATTGATGGAGATCTCTCTCTCTCTCTGTTTATCTATCTATCTATCTATCTATCTATCTATCTCCACCGTCCTGATCTCTTTGATCTCTCCAATTATCTCTCTCTTCCGTCTCCTCCCTCTATCTCTTCCGTCATGTGAGAGAATCAGCACAAAAGTCTTGCAAAATAGTTCCAAGGATTGAAATCCTACTACTATCCTGCTATGACAGAAAGAACATGATATATAGAGATATTGAGAGAGATTGGATAGAGAGAGAAAGAGGAGGAGAAAAAAAAACTACCATGATAGAGAGAGGAAAGAGGAGACACATCATGAGAAGAGAGAGGAGAGAGAGATATCTCTCAGAGCATTCCCAACAGATTCCCTATCCCATTCACTGTCTCTAAATTTAGGGAATATGATTAGAAAGTAATATCCAATAGATTCCATATCTCTATAGTCATTCCCTATTGTCATTCCCTATTTCATTTCCTAAAACCAACTACGTTCCCTATATTTAGGGAATCAGAAAGCGTTCCCTATATCTTAAAATAATACTATTTTATGTTCTCTCCTCTCAACCATGTCAGCATAAATGACCTTCGTTCTTTCTCCTCCCCTTTCTATCTAGGTCTCCTTCCCCGTTCTATCTAGTCGACCAGCCACCGTACCTCACCGGTGTCCATCAACTCCGGCAAGTCCATTACTTCCGGTGACATTGTCGGCTACCTCACCACCACCATTTCTCTCGAGCACTCAAGACCCCAACTCCTTTGCCTCCCTCACTCTTGCCCCACCAACCTCTCAAGCATCAGCAGCCTCCATCACCCTCATTGCCCGCCAACATGAAAGAGGGAGAGGAAGAGATGCATTTCGGTATTATTAGAAAACTAGTTCCCATGTGATTATTAAATCGTGACCGACAAGAAGGGCGACAACGATGGTTTCACCACAGTGAAAGAGGGTGAGAAGGGCGCTGCCATCGCCTCCATGCGATCTCCTCTCCTCCCTCAACCGTCCTCCATCGCCTCCTTCGTTACTTGAGCCCCTGAATCCTCAAAATAGATCTCTACCTGCCATGGTCAAGACATCCGTGCCATAGAAAACCCTCTCCCTCTCTGTGACGTCTTATATGTGCAAGCTTTTTTGTATTTCTAACCAGTCGTTGTTTCCAAAGAGAGGTTTCATGCTCGGCTTCTTCCAACATGGGACCTCTGATGCTCCGTACAATGGCATATGGTACAACAACATCCCCGTCAAGACGGTCATATGGGTCGCCAACCGCCAGACTCTGGTGACAACCTCCAACGCCAGACTGGTGATTGCCGGCAACGGAAGCCTTACTATCATCGATCTGAATGGTACGACGGTCACCCTGGCATCTGCACGGGGGAAAGTGGACCCTATGGCACAGTTGCTAGACACCGGCAACTTTGTCTTTACCGTTGCCGGTGGCCTCGCGTGGTTGTCTAATTGATATAGAGAATCATTATCGGGAATATGTTGGTTGAACAAGTTAAAAAGTGATTTCCTATATTAGAGAATGGCATCAAATCACATTAAAGTAGGGATAGGGATAGGGAAGTTGTTGGAGAGAGAGAGGAGAGAGATCAGCAGAGAAAGGAGAGGGATTAGGAAAATAGAGAGATGAAACAACAATTAATATCAGTGCATCATGTGAATTACAACCAAAGCTCCTAGATAGAGGATTTCATATGTATTTTCATTTTTGCATCCGTTCGACAGAAATAACCTAAGCCAACTTATTACTTTACTAGTTTCCAAAAGGTTGGGTGTGGGTTGTGGTGTATGTGTGTATGTTTACTACCTCAATGGAAGGAGATGCTGGCTTAGGGGTGGCAATTCGGTTTCATGGGTCGAGTTTGAGTCGGTTCTAGCACTGATATCTCTACCCAAATGTCAAACCCGAACCTGACCCATTTAAACAGGTCAGGTTTATCAATTCGAACCCAACCCATTTATAAACGGGTCAACCCGACCCGACCCGCCTAAGTGACGACAGGAGCGAGGAGGTGGCGTTTGGTCATCGGATCTGGTCAGAGGATGGCCGGAGAGCAGTCAGGGAAGCCTTTGGCATCCGGATCTGGAACCGGACTGGGTTGGGGAGGCCATGGGTGGCGGTGCTGGATCCAAGAGGGTTGAGGAGCTTGGGCGGAGCTTCCGGCAAGAAGGAATGCTGGCGGCGTCGAGACGTCGTCAGGTACTGTCAGAAGGGAAGGAGACTTCGAGTGGTGCCGGCTCCAGAGGAGATGGAGGAATGGGCAGTAGCGGCCGAGCTCGGGGTCGAGGCCACTGATAACACGTGAAAAGTGCACAAATCACCCTTTTAACTAGGTCTTGTTAGTCTCCGAGTAATCCTATTTTGATAGTTTATGATGTATTTCATATATAAGAGCCTTGAATGAAGATTACATCAAGTTTGGTGCTAAAACTAGACTATTATGACAATTCCATACAAACCAGATCGATCCGGTATCAAAAGAAGATCAATCTGATCATTCCGGCAAGAAGTAGTCCAAGTGAAGAAATCCAGATTGATCTGATCCAATCCAGATCGATCTACTTTTTGTGTCAGCCGGCTGGCCGCAAGCTTGACAGAAAGTTGATAGAGAGCTATTTTCAAGAAGATCGATCTGATCCAAAGGAGATCGATCCGAACCTGGAAACTCCAGTCATCCGTGAAAAAAAGATCGATCCTTTTTCCATTTAGATCGATCTTGGTCGGGCAAAATCCAGATTCTGAAGATCACGTAAAGAAGAAGATCGATCTTATAGCATGAAGAAGATCGATCCTTTTGTCCGTGAGGGAAATATTAATGGATAATGATTGATCCGAGTTAGGGTTTATTTAGGGACTATAAATAGCCCTTTTTGGTGGAATTTTGGGGGCCTTTGATAGACGAATTTTTTTTTTCTCTTAGGGTTTTTCCTTGATTCCTTTCCACAAAACTAGGTTAGAATCTTAAGATTTGATTCATGGGTGGAGCGTTTCATCAACTTTCATCGATGGATCTTCTCTTTAAGATGAGTAACTAAACTCTAGCCTAGGGAATTTCTATGATGTATTAAAGATATTATCTAGGGTTTCCTATGGATTGGAGCATGTATTCTTTTGATGACTTTTAATGAATTAATTTCATATTTCCATATCTTATTGGTGTTGATTTTATATTATGGATGAATGTTTTGTTCTATTATGCCATATATCTAGGTCTTGTGCATGCTTGGGACTAGGGATGGAATTGTTTCATGATGCTTTCATGCTAGAACTATGATTGATCTATGTTTATGAATCCTAAACACTAGATTAAGATTATAGGAATGTTAGAACCACTACCTTAGTGCTAGAACCACTGAGACCTATATTCCTAACCTACCATTTATTCCCTATTATTGATTTGCCTTCCTCGAAGTGCTAGAACCACTTTGACCCATTCTTTGATGATTTCATTCCAATGAAGAATTCTAATAGATATTCGTTGAGTGATAGGTAGATCTAACCATTCTCCTATCAACCTTTGGAAAACCATCTATAATCTATGGATTTGCTCTTATTCTACAAAAACCTAGAATAGTTCTTGATTACGGATTAGAAATCATTGGCTTATTCTCAGAAGATTATTATTCTGAATTAGTTTAATTCTAGTTAAGAGTAGTTTAAAGGCCAATTATCATTTCATGTTTCTAACTTCTGATTTAGAACTATACATGGTAATTAGATTTAATACTTCTTTCCTTGTGGACCAACTCGGACTCATTACTTTCTACCTATAAAGTAGTTAGTTAGTGATTCGGATTATAAATTTTTAATTTTGGCGTTTTTGTTAAGACCACGACATTGTTCAAGGCGTGTCAGTCGCCAGTGACGGGGAGGCCCATCGTCGGTGTATGGGGGACCCCGGGGAGGTCGATGACGTTGTGCAGCCTGATTTTGCAGATTGGCATAAGCAATAATGGTGGTGCAGCCCGTTGGATGTTCAATGATCCAAGCAAGGTCTCGACAGCATCGGCCTACTTGTTGGCTCTTCGTGAAATGTTTCCATTACAGGTTTTAAAGGCTGAAGACCTAACATGGTCCAACATCTAGCGGCTTAGAGTTGGACCACGTATCCAACATTTTGTGTGGCGAATTTTAAAAGGAAGGTTGTCAATCAGGGAGGTTCTTTGGAGGTTTTGTATGGCGACTGATCGTGATTGCCCTAGGTGCGGGGAAGGCCCCGAGACTATTGAATATGCCCTCTTCAGTTTTCCCTTTGTGCTAAATATTTTTCAACGGATTGCATTGAAGGATGGCTTGGTGTTGCCTAGATGGATCCTGAGGTGTTGTTGGAGCTCCTTGTTAATTCTTCTGGAGGAGATAATGTGGGCAAACTGAGACCTTACTTGGCCTATGGCATTTGGAGCATTTGGAAGGATCGCAACAGCATTATATTCAATTTGGAGGGCGGTTCAGCAAAGGCTTTGGCTTGCAAAGTTTCCAGACTGGTTAAGGAGCAGTTGCGGTTGAGTTCTAAGACTGGTACTAACTGCGATGTATCCAGGCCTTGTAATAGACTTCCGGTTTTACAGACGGATGCTTCCTTCGAGCCCAATTCCTTCTCTGCAGCTATTGGCATGGTATGCTCGATCTTCTCGCTCTGGTTCCTTAGATCGGGCGTTGGGCTGGCCGGTTGGTGTGGGTTCGGCTTTACATGGTGAGATGGCAGCAGTGGCTTTGGCTATTAGAGAGGCATGATCGAGGGGTATTACTAAGCTTATGGTGGAATCTAATTCATTGGAGACTGTTCAGATCCTCAATGGTGCTAGACTTTGGCCGAAGGAGCTAGAGGGCTTGGCGAGGGAGATATGGTTTGAAGTGTTAGCTTTTGAGTCCGTGTCCTTTTGCATATTCCCAGGCTTAGCAATTGGGTAGTGGATAGCATTGCTTACTACTGTCTTAGTCTCCAAACGAGTTTTGTTTGGTCGAGGGTTGATGGGCCTGCGGCCCTAGATTGTATTCGGTAGTGTGTTGTAGTTCTTAACCTTTTGGCTCATCTAATAATAATAAAGAAAAGAATATCCAAATCTCTTCAACTACACCAAAGATATATACCAGATCCCTGGCATGAGTAGCTTGGTTAACATGGATCATATCAAGAGGTCTTACTATGAAAGCCATCCTAGTAACAATCCGTTTGGCATCGTTCCAGTTGGTTCCAACATTGATTGGCTCTTCTCATCATGATAGAGGAGGGTTTTCCCATTAACCAATTACTAATATTTCAGCAAAGTAATTCTCATGCTAAGCTGTTGGTGAAATAAGTGCTATGATTTTTGCGTTAGTGTGGTTTTTTCTACATGTTGCTTGTCTTCTATGCTTTCTCAAGGTGACCCTATCCCTAATTTGTCCCCGCAAATTGCTACTCCCAACCCCTCTGACACCCTCCCCTGTCACGGGGCTAAAGGGGAGATAAATTTTCGCCTTACCTTTGCCCAGTGATGGCGCCAAGAGACCCCATCGTCGCTGCACGCACACCGCTGCCACGCGCCCACGCGCCGCTTGTGCTCCGCTCGCACGCTGTCTGCACGCCGTCTATGCACCACTTGTGCACTCCGCCTGGCAGCCCGACTGCCTCTTGACCAACCCTCCTTTTCGCCTTGTAACCACACAAGACCTACAAGAATTTGGAGAAGGGATGAGATCCCAACTCCTTTATTGACTAGTGATTACAAGAGCACTCTTCTCTCGCCCCCAACCCTTTGGAGTACAATCACTCTCAATACAAGAAGCTCTCAACCCAAAACCCTAGAAGAACCACCCAATTCTTCTACCTCACGATCTCTCAATCCCTCCTGGATCTTCAATCCGTAAGCTGGCACATAACCCAGATGTCCCTCACATCTAGCCGACCTTCTCCTTATATAGAAGAGAGTCCATGACTTGCACCAATAAGTCAAGTCCCCTAGTCCAACCCCAAGTCCTAGGCTTCATGCCTATCCAAACATGCAATCAGCCATTTACAAAGCTTCCTAGCATATTTGGACTCTTACATTAGTTAAGACCTACCAAAGATGGCTATTTCCAAAAACCATCGCATCTTGGCTCGAAATAGGACTCCTTCCTATTCGTCCGCGCCAACAGCGACTTTCCTTGAGCCAAAACTGATATTCCCCATGTCATCTCCTATTCCAAGTCAAATGCACGCATGGCATTTGAATTTGCTCGGTTGGATTGGCCTCCAAAGCACAACCGCCTGGTCTGGCGCGCAGTCTCCAAGTGCAACTCGGAGTCGCGCGTGATCTTCAAATTCTTCCTTGCCAAAACGGTTTTTGACCGCGTCATCCTTCTCGGAGCTTCCATTCCAAGTGGAATTAGGTGATTAGCACGCGTGGTGTTCTCCAGCTGGCCAATCGTGTCATGCCTGGGCATTCCAAGTCCTAGTCTTACTCGGACTTGGCCGTCTGGCCGCGTCACGCGCGCCCTCTGCGTGCTATTACCCGCGCAGCACGCGTATACCTCGCGCGCCTTCCTGGGTTGCCTTGGCGCGCGTCCCGCTTGTGAGGACCTGCCCCTCTACCCCTGTGGCTCGTTGTAGACCGCAAGGGCAATTTGGTAAATTACGCCTTGTTGGTTTGTTTCACATCCGTGTGTGCACACACTGGCCTTGTATGTGTTAGTGTTTGTTTAGAATGGTTAGGTGAACCCGGGATTGGAAGATCCCAGCTTGGGCGCGCGGAAGCTTGCCTTTGGGCAGCTGACGACCCTCGAGCGATCGGTCGGACTTGTGAGCGAGTCGGTGGGTTTTGATCCGGGGCGAGAACGATCGATCGCTCCTTGGAGCGACCGATCGGACTCGCGTCGGTGGCTTTTCTGCTTCGCGAGGACGGCCGCCGTTGGCCGTCGCTCTCTCATGTCAGAGGGAGAGGACTTTCCCTCCCCTCCCCTCACTTTTTCCCCCTTCCCCCGGCTTTCCCCTTCCCCTTTCCCTCCTTTTCTTCCCCTTCTCTTCGTCCTTCTCCTCCTTTCTTCTTCCTCCTTTTTTCTCCCGAGAGCCCTGTTTTTCCCCTGTTTCCGGCAGCCATCTTCCTCACCTCCGTTCTCCCTCCTTCGACCATCTTTTTCGGTGTTCTAAAGCTCGTTGGATCCGTGACAACGAGAGGAACATCCCTGAAGTGGTTTGGAAGCTTGTTGGTGATCAACTCGCGGGGAATCAGCCGAGGAAAGCGCAACTAGGTAGGGTTATACCTAGTGTGTTGTTTCGGGTTGTTCACTAGATCTAGCTATTGGATCTTGTTGATCCTTATTTTGTTGGATTTCTTATGCCTATTAGAATTACTGATATAAGTTTCAAGTTATTTTGTTGAGATTTGAGTAGGTTTTATGCATGATTAAGCTCGGATTTCTGGTTTTCTGCTGTTCTTGAAGAACAGCCAGCTTGCGGCGAGTTTTCCGGCCGACGTGTACATGATCTTGGTTTTTAATAAACATAAGAGTTGTATATCTCTTCGTTAGCTTTCCATGCCATCTTATTGCGTAATTTTCCGATTTGTGTACGATTTGTTATGAATTGTTTGCTGGAGGGCTGCGTTGCAGCAATTAAATTGGTAAGTGAGTTGATTAGCGGTTTTTATTTGTATTTTCCCGTTAATCCAACCGTTGGATGATTATGAATTTTGGATATGTTGATCATGGTATATACACCTACTGGTGGCTAAATTGGATCTTAAATCCGACGTCGTTTGCATGTCGGATCGACGGGATCAATTAGCCCCTAAGTAGAGGTTTTGGGTGTTTGAATATAATATTATATTTCAGAATATAATATTATATTGTTACTGTTCATTCAGCGGTTTTCGGGGTTGCTTCCCGTTGCAGGAGTTCGCGGTTGACGGTCGTGGAACTGTCGTAATGCCGGGACCCGCTGCGGATCGGCTGGCAGCGGTTGGTAGTACCGCTGCAGCGATCCAGTTGACTTATATGATGTTTGACATACTGTTGCATGGTTTACTTCTTATCTATGTATGCCATAGCATGCATTCCCTGTTATGCATTAGTTGCATTGGTTAGGGCGTGTGTGATCTTTGGGTCGCCGTCCCGAGTCTGGAAGCTCGGACTGAGCCCTAGGACCGGGGTTGGGTGGTTTGGACCCGGTTTGAATTGTAGTGTCCAGTCAAACTTGATGATAGGCTTAGATGACTGGTGCACTTGTTGCTTGATGATTGTAGAGGTCGTGTCGGGTCTGAGGTGTAGCCGGTGTCCGGCGTTCTTAAACACTTGAGTAGAGGAGTTACCTACTCAGTGGTGTCTATTCCCACCAAACAGTGTTCTGTGTCCTGTTGAGAGTCAGCAGTATTGTTTCCTGCTACTGAGTGTGACCCGACATGTGACCCGACATGTGACCAGCAGTATTGTTTCCTGCTGGAAGATCATGATCAGGGCCTCAGGGACACGCGGTGGGGTTATGGGACCCCTGTATACACCCAGCTTCTACTTGAGGGCGACACTGTTGCGTTTCCCTCTTCCTTCTATGTGTCATAGTGTAGATCCCTACTGAGCTTAGTGCTCACTCCTACCCGGGCTGCGTTTTGCAGGTGCAGGCGTCAGTTTTTCTTCCTTGGCCCCTACCGGGCAGTTGGTTGGCGGTGCGGCGGCGCCAGGTGGAGTCTGAGAGGTGGTGATCCTTTAAAGTTTTTATCCTATGTTAGATAGTCTCCTACGGGAGTAATGTTGTATTTGAACTCCCCCCCTCTCCGAGGATATGTATATTAAATCTTTTTGAGTTTTAAATCTGTGGTTCGAGGTTTTGCTAATCAATGTTGTATCTTTAATTGGGGGTGCTTTTGGTGAACTGTTAGGGAGACCAATAGGTTAGAGGGAACCCTCGCCAGCTTTGTTTTCCGCGTTTTGTAGGTTCCGGTTCGCGTCGCCCGACCCGGTTGGGCTTTCGTGGGTCGGGGCGCGACACCCGCTCGCTTGCCTCGTCGTACTTCGTCTTGGCTCGGGCCGCCGTGCCATCTTGGAAATCCGCCACGTCCTACCATGCCGCATCACGTCGTGCCGCATCCTGCCACGCCATGCCGCGTGCCAAACTCCTTTGCCGCGTGCATATTGCTTGTGTGCCTCCCTGGTTGCCTCACCGCGTCTCTCGCTCGATAGGATCCCTTCATGGCTCGCCAAGTTCTGCTTTGGCTCGGACCGCCGTGCCATTTTCAACTTTCGCCGCGCTATCTTCAAGATCTCCCGTTCCATGGTCATGTCATGGGCTCCAGCCCCTGACAACCCCCCCCCCCCCTCTCTGACATCCCCACTACCCCCTCCTTTTTACCATCATGTCCTTTGATTCTTTTAGTTTTCTTTCTCTTTTTCATTTATTTTGTTTTCCTTCAATCGTTTTTTTATTCTTTTCTTATCAATTTTATTTTTTCTTTTTTTTAATCAATTTTAGTTTTATTTTTGGATAAACAGTTTTTTATTATATGTTTATAAACTTTTATTTATTTTTTAGTTGTAGATTTTGAGAGTCATTATTAAAACATCAAATCATAAAATTTTCAAATTTCAATTAGTAAAAATTTCAAAAATTTCAAAAATTCCCTCCTTTTAAATTATTTTCAATTTATTAAACATAAATAATAACAATTTCAAAATTCGAATTTCAAATAGTAAAAATTTCAAAGATTCCCTCCTTTTAAATTATTTTTAATTTATTAAAACATCAAATCATAAAAATCTCAAAAAGTTATATGACATGTGTTCATTTGTGATACGAAATAATTGCTACATCACCTAGCGCGTAAGAAGCAAAATTTGGAGGCAATATAGATTAGAATTTGTATTTTTATATATTTTTGTGTATCTATTTTTTTTTGTATTGTTACATGTACTCTTCCCTAAACATGGCGTATGAGACTTTTGTATTTTTATATATTTTTATAAATAATGACACTCAAAATCTACAACTAAAAAATAAACAAAACATTACCAACATATAATAAAAAAAATTGTTTATCCAAAAAGAAAAATAAAACTGATAAAAGAGAAATAAAATTGATAAAAAAGAATAAAGAAAACTGATTTTAAAACGAACAAAACTACTGAGAAAAAAAGAAACACAATTAAAAAAAAACAATAAAAAATTAAGGAAAAAGAAGTAAGAAAATGGGGGGGAGGGGAAAAGAAGGAGGGCGGGGGCACAAGCATCCCCAAGCCCGCGGATAAAGTTTCCCCTTATCTCATATTTATAAACCCAATTTTTTATGCCACCGAATAAAAAAAGTATCTTTGTTGCATAAGTTATACTTTATAATATTTTATATTTTCAAATATTTTATAATCAACACTAATCTCTAATTTTATAATATTAGTAGACAATATTTTATAATCTCTAATTTAAGAAAGTTATCTCAAACCATAATCTACAATAATTTATACTATTATTAGATGCATAGTAGTGCGCTCGAATATATGAGTTTAATTTTGATACACGATTCTCGAATATATGAGTTTAATTTTGATACACGATTCTCGAAGTATAACTAGAAATTGCATTATAACATCACCTGCACTTATCTCAAAGCATGATTAAATTAGGAAATCTCGAAGCATAACTTATACTTTATTATAATATACTTTTGTCTATTTTACACATGAATATAATAACAAATATTTGGTATAATATAAGCACGAATCTCGAAACATAACTGAAAATTTATTATCAACCTTATAAGGAGCAATAACGGTTAACCTGCATTAATTCATATCCCCTAAGTTTTTTTATATATATTCTCTAAGTTTGCTTTATATAAACCTGCATTAATTCATATCAACCTAAGTTCTATTAATATTATCTTATATGCAATATGCAAAGACTTATATATATTTATTTTATATATACTAAGTTAGACTTATAATATTTTATTATCTATGTTTTATGGTGGCAGTGAACAAAAAGCTATGACCAACCTTCGAACCCTAGACCACCTACGGGTCAACACAGCCGTCTAACCAGACAAACTACATGGAGTTTGTTAAAATTTTATATTAACAATAACTAAAAATTGTGCCAGGGGCACAGGTGAGTACTAGTAATATTATATACATGAATCTCGAAGCATATCAAGATTCTCATATTTCTTGATTTAATTTTCAATATATCCTATATACGGGCATTTTCAATATGTGATCTTCAAAACGTATGATTCCTACTCTTATTCCACATTTTCCATCCAAACACAATTTCCTTATTCAAAGCAATCATTATTGATTTATCTTTACTTTTCAACCAAACACCATAAGCTAAATAATTTTACCCCCGCTCATTATTCCAACGTACCTAACCCAAAAATCTCTTAATCCGGAATAGTCTATCCCCTTACCAAACGACACCTAATAACTTTAAGACCTTGTTATCGTAGAACTTTGTTTTAGAAAACCAACCTGTCCTAAGGTTTAGTAATTCATCCTATATTTTTGACTTGTGCAGGAAAAATGATAGAATGGGCATTTTGTACGCCTGATATGGTGTCTGTGTGTGTATATACAACGTGGCATGTGTTTTATAAATATCTCGTGTCTTATGTCTATCTTGGGAAAAATCCCCTCTTATTGGTATTTGTGTTGGGCCCACTTATTGATTTTGGTTGCAGAAACCCTATTGTTAATTTTTACCAGTAAATTATAAAAAAATTTTGAAGTGTATCATTGCAAAAGAAGTTTTAGGCCATCGGGACTATTTTCTAATGCTTAGCCATTTATATCACTATGATATCAAATGTAAAAGTTACCGTAAAAGTGCTATCATTCCATGTTTTGCCAACTTTATTGAACATGGCCTTTCATCATCATCATCATCATCATCATCTTCTTCTTCTATGGGATAATATCATATTAGTTTCTCAGATCTTTTATAATTTCATATTAGTTCCTAAAATCCCAATAAAATCGAAATAGTCCATAAAGTCTATCAAATGACATCAAAACCCAACCTCCTACTAACCACAATGTGAACGAACAAAAATGCCCCTACATAACAACATAAAGTATGATATTTATGTTTTGAGGGTGAAATGTGATATCAGCCCTTTGTATTAATGTCGTGGGGTGCATCTTAGTCCGTTCACAATCGATGCAGGGCCAGCCCAACCCCTAGGCAGCTTAGATAGCTGCTTAGGGCTCCACTTGAAAGGGGGGCCCCAAATTATATTCCTATTAAGAAGTTAGGCCTATTAAAAAAATCAAATATAGCTGTTAGGCCCATTAAAAAACCCATTAACTACCTCACTTGGAATTTGAAAAAAACATGTATGGTTGGCAAAAAAGCTTGTTGGGACTTGATATGGACATGTGTTCCTATTAACATTACTATTTTTACTTTTTCTATCTCTTCATCTTGCATGATTCCATCCTTTACCTTTTCTTTCTCCCTGCTGCCTGCTCCCTGCTCCAAGTCCAAGTACTCTTTGCTGCCATCTCAACTCTCAACGGGGTGATGCGATCATGCTCGTCGTACAGTACAAGACAACAAGTGCACTCTCTCTTTCAAGGCTGCTAACTCTTCTACTAATACTTTGCCATCCATCTCTCTAACCTTAAATAAGCTTTTATTGTTCTTTAACTTTTATTTGGATAATTCTTTATCTATAACATTTGTCGAGAATTATTTTATTTTGCATTTCCACTATGTCTTCTAGAAAATATGATTCGGGACATGAGAAGCGTATGGAAAAAAAAGTAGATGAATTGATACAATCTCAAAACTGAGCTCTTGATAGATTTGTTATAAATAATAAAACTAAGCTTATAGCAAGTACAACCGAGGATGTAATTGACCAATTAAATACTACATTGGAATTAAACAATAGTGAATTAAGTTTAGAAGACGATAAAAATAATCATCAAAAAAATTTAGTTGAAAATGAAGAAATTAAAGAAGATAAAGTTTCTCATAAGATATTAGATTGCACTTCTACAAATACATATGACCCGAGATATTGGAATGAAATTGATCTACAATTAAGAGATTTAATAGTAGAAAAGGGTCCAATAAGAGAGGATATTCTGAGTTTTCCTAAAGATGAAATCAATAGACATTTTTCCATATCACATTATATTAGAAAACTACAAACTGGTGAAAAACATGATAGAAAATGGCTGGTGTATTCGAAAGCTTGTGATAAAGTATATTGCTTTTGTTGCAAGTTATTTAGTTCAAAATCTAACATGAGCCAATTAGCTAATGAAGGTAGTAAAGATTGAAAAAATCTTAGTACTAAACTTAAAAGTCATGAAACAAGTAATGAGCACATTACCAACATGAATGCTTGGATAGAGTTAGAAATAAGATTATTAAAGGATAAGACAATAGATAAAAGCGTTCAAGAACAAATTAATAGGGAAAAAGACTATTGGAAGAAAGTGTTATTTAGAATTATTTTTATTGTTAAGAATTTGGCTAAAAATAACTTACCATTTCGTGGAACCAATGAAAAGGTATATCAAGAAAATAATGGAAATTTTTTGAGTTTGATTGAAATGATTGCATAATTTGATCCGGTAATGCAAGAACATATTCAACGTATTCAAAGTGGTGAAATTCATAACCATTATCTCGGGCATAAAATACAAAATGAACTAATACAACTATTGTCATTGGAAGTTAAGAATATCATTGTTAATAATATTATAAAAGCAAAATATTTTTCTGTTATACTTGATTGCACTCCTGATAATAGTTACAAAGAACAAATGACACTAGTTTTGTGATTCGTAGATGTGACAATAACTCCAATAAAAATTAAAGAGTATTTTGTACAGTTTCTAGAAGTAGATGATACATAAGGAAAATGACTTTTTGATGAACTTCGAAGTGCAATAAAAAATCTTGAACTTGATAGTGATGATATAAGATGACAAGGATATGACAATGGCTCTAATATGAAAGGTAAACAACAAGGGGTACAAAAAAGACTACTAGATGTAAATACTAGAGCATTCTACACATCATGTGGTTGTCATAATCTTAACTTAGTACTTTGTGATATGGTTAACTCTTGCTCTAGAGCTATGTCTTTTTTTGGAGTTGTGCAATATTTATATTCTTTGTTTTCTTCTTCGACAAAAAGATGGAAAATTCTTCAAGATCATATATCTACTTTGTCTCTTAAACCATTGTATCGAGAGTATTAATGCAATTAGATTCCAAGCACCACAAATAAGAGATGATTTACTTCAATTAGCAAAACTAAGTGAAGATCCTAAGACTAGTAGTTAAGCTAGATGTTTAGCAACATATGAAATGGAAAATTTTGAGTTTTTGCTAAGCACGGTTATTTGGTATGATATATTATTTGCTGTTAATTCAGTTAGTAAAATTCTACAGTCTAATGATATGCATATTGATGTTGCTATCGATGAACTAAATGGTCTTCTTTCTTTTGTAAGAAAATATCGAGAAACTTGATTTGCATCTACTTTGATTTCATCTAAAGAAATTGCAAATGATATGGAAATAGAACCAATGTTCCAAGAAAAGAGAGTGATTCGTAGAAAAAAGCAATTTGATGAAAATAGTAATGAGAATATAATACAATCACCTGAAGAGTCTTTTAGAATCAATTGTTTTATTTACTAGATCAAGCTATTGCTTCGATTGGGACTAGATTTGAGCAATTTAAATTATATGAGCATATTTTTGGTTCTCTATTTAGTTTGAAAAATTACAATCACTAGATGACGAGGGTTTGAAAGAATTTTGTCTTAATCTTGAAAACTTTTTAAGAAATGGCCAATCTTCCGATATTGACGGCTTGGATTTATATCATGAACTAAAGCTTTTGAAACAAGTTTTGCCATTAGAAGATAACAATCCAATTCAAATATTGAACTATATCAAAAGACTAGATTGTTTTCCAAATACCTCTATTGCATATAGAATACTATTGACAATACCTGTAACGGTTGCTTCTGTAAAAAGAATCTTTTGAAAATCGAAGCTAATAAAATCTTACTTGCGATCAACCATGTCACAAGAAAGATTAAATGGATTAGCTATGTTATCTATTGAAAAAGATATATTGGGTAAACTTGAATATAAAAATTTAATCAGGACTTTCGCAGCCCAAAAAGCTAGAAGGATGATTTTTAAATAAGCTTATCATATTTAATTAATTTAATCTACTTCTTAACCGTGATTAGTAAATATTTAAGAGCCTCATTTGATTTATTTGTCTAGGCCCCAAAATTGATTGGGTCGGTCCTGAATCGGAGGTTGAAAGGCTGCTTGGTTGCATGTATCAGCTGATACATGCATCAGTTGATACTGATACAGCCTTTTAATACTATGTTTTGACTCTTTAACTAGGTGAAGGAGGACAAAAGGGGTATTTTAAAATGACCCCTATGTTTTGACGGAGGATACATGATTGTCAAGATTGTACGGCGTGATGTGAAATTTAGCATATTTGGAGGTAGGCCGGTCAATTTTTGCAGGTAATAGATAGAAATAACCTATTGTGTATTATTTGCCTACATGGTTTACTTGATAGTATCCATGGTTTATCCAATTGGATATCCCATGTTCAAATTGTGTGTCACTTTATATGACTCCTCCTTTTGTTAGTTACAATTGAAATGATCAAGTCGAAATTTGACAGACGCTGAAGCCTGGAGCTGGGTGGTCTAATAATATATCAGCTATCTGGAAGTGCATGGTCCAATAGTCTGGCTGTTGACTTCTTGTATAACTGGAGAATAGCGGATGCTCTTTAATTCAGTTTTGTTTTTGTTTTGTTCCTCGTGATTGTAACGAGAAGGCTGATCGGGTATTTAGCTTATCTCATGAAAAATAGGAAAGAAAATAATGATGAAATTACATGAGAGATGAAGACGATAAGTAGATAAGAGATCATCTTCTTTCGCTCAGATATGGGCCCTATATTTGCACTTCTTTCTTCCTTCAACAAATCCAGATCGAAACTCAATTGGTCATAAAAAAAAAAAAGACAAAATCGAACCTAAATTGGAAGGAAAAACCAAATGGGACTCATCTTGCAAAAAGCAAAAAGGTGTTTTTTTTTTGTTTTTTATTATTATTATAATTTTGTACAAGAATATCATTAGTGAGAGAGTACACTCTGCTGTATTAAATAATCACATAGCGGAAGCTCAACTACTGGGTCCAAAATACTGCCAAGACTTCGTTCGTCGCTCCGATCCTTCTTTCTCGAGGTACCCCTCCCTTTGATCCTTTCCTTTCATCTCCTTTTCTCTATCGATTAGAGACAAATTTAATTTGCTCTTCTACTCCAAGTTTACGTTTTGATCTCGGTTTGTTCTTGGGGAGAATCCGTACACTTCATTCGTTCTTTACATCCATTGCTTTGTTGTATTTGGTACAACTGATGGGCTTTTCATGAGCATCTTGGTGTTTGAATTTGGGGTTTAACTAAGATGATTTTATAGATAGCAATACATATCTTGCACATGGCTTCCTTCTGATGCAATTGCTAAATGGGTTTTAATCCTATTAATTCTTGCGGAATAGAACGGGAATCACACTTGGTAAAGCTGACTAGAAAAGGGCTCTGATAGAATTGTGTAGCTAATATTTTTCTTACTGAGCTGTTTGCTGAAACCTCCAATATTGGTTGTGCAGTTGGTGATTCCTTGTCATCTCTTATGAATGACTATGGTTAAACTTTTCCTTCATAGTTGTTTCCCACTAAACCTGCAGAAGCTGTGTAACAATCACCATACTATTACTAAGATGGCTCGCACGGCCTTGGAGGAGATGACGGACACTGGCGCATTCAAGCGGACGCCATCAAGCTTTCGCAGTTTTATTTCGAAAGACCCGACATCCGAATTTCCTGCTGAATCTGGAAGGTACCATCTGTACATAGCTTATGCATGCCCTTGGGCATCTAGATGCCTGACATATATAAAGCTCAAGGGGCTCGACAAGGCAATCACTTATTCGGTGGGTATCATAACTCTCATTTTGCTTGGGGAAAGTTTGATTCTTTGTATTTTTTCTAGAGGTAATCGGTTGTGGTATTTGTTGGATAGGCAGTCAAATCCAAATGGGAGAGGACTAGGGAGAATGAGGAGCACAGGGGGTGGGTCTTTCCTGCTTCTACTTCAGAGGAACCTGGGGCCGAACCTGATCTATTGAATGGAGCAAAAAGCATTAGAGATCTTTATGAGCTGGCTAGTTCAAATTATTCTGGAAAATACACCGTTCCTGTTAGTATCTTATCTGTGTTTGGAATCTCATCCTTTTTTGTTTCTATATAGTTTGACCAGTTTGTAATGGTTTTGCGGCACTGCATATTGCAGGTTCTTTGGGATAAAAAGCTCAAAACAATTGTCAACAATGAAAGTGGGGAGATTATTCGGATGTTTAACTCTGAGTTTAATGATATAGCAGAAAATGCTTCTTTAGACTTATACCCCTCTCACCTGCAAGCTAAGATTGATGAAATAAATGATTGGGTATATGATACGATTAATAATGGTGTCTACAAGTGTGGATTTGCTACGAAACAAGGTCCTTACGATGAGGTAATTCTACTTGTGTTATATTGTGAATTTTGAGTCACTTCTAGTACAGTTGTGGGAAGTTATGAATGTCATTCCATTTTTTCTTAATATGACTATTGGCATTTCTTAACTTCTTCTCTCGTGCAGGCAGTGGAAAAGCTATTTGTAGCTTTGGATAAATGTGAGGATATTCTAAGCAAGCAACATTATATTTGCGGGGATGTGCTGACAGAAGCAGATGTCCGTTTGTTTGTCACTCTTATTAGGTTTGATGAGGTATGATCCATTGTCAAATGATACTATTATCTAAATCCTCTATGGCGAGGTAACTTTACCACGTAAATTCTAATCCAAATCTGACATTGGTCACTAGATTAAAGATTCAATTCTCAAATCTAATGGAGCTTTTATGGAACCTGAACTACATGTGTATTGTTGGCTATCGTACGGGGATATGACAGATTGCAAATTGTTTTATAGCAAAGCAACATAAGTGATAATTCAAATTGCGTCTCAATTTGTGGCTGTAAAATCTGGATCTGAAGTGTTATGCTACTTAAATATACTGTCATTAAATTTGTCATTTCTCTTAACGGGTTATGCTAAATACTTATAAAAAGATCAGGTTGCTTCTTCTCTCTCCTCTTGGGAAAGAGAAGTGCTTCCATGAATTCTGAAGGCATCAATTTGAAGGGAAATATCTTTGTTGGTTGAGTGTTGCGACATTAAGCTATGAAGTCTATGATCTTGGTTTTAGGTAGATATCATTGGAGCACGTATGATTGATCTTTTTAGGATCACTTAGTTCATGAGTTCTAGTCTTTGCCTTGCATAGATCACATCTATGTTGTAATGTGCTTGGTCTGCCTGCCTTATTTATAATCTGCAGTCTTTCAAATCAGCACTTTGATTTGTTAGCGTCTTTAAATCTAAAGTGGCTGTCAGCCTTGCGACCATCTGTAGATTTGTGAAGGCCCTGTAAGACTCAAGTGTGGAAAAATATTAGTTTAGGATGTCGCAGAGCTCATTAATGAGTTCTACATATTTTTCCTATTCTTCCGTTGAATGTTTGTGTGGACTCAATGCTGGCTTAGTGCCACACATAATATCATAAAAAGTTTCACCAAATCAGCACAGTTTCTTGATTAAAATTGAAGAAATCTCTAACTCTTTTTTTGTTCCTCTTAACTCTAGTTAAAACCTCGTAATCTTTATTAAACGCCTGCCATACTAATCGGATTCTTCAACCACGTAACCACATTTCCTAATTGGTCTTTGTGAAAGGCAAGTAGAACAGAGAAATCTCAAGACTGTCGCCAATGTTTATGAGAATTGCTCTGAACAGCAACAATTTATGTGTATAGATGGCAAAGATGCTTCATAGCCTCATATTATGCAAGAAGATGCTAAGATCAACTCCTTTTGCATTGTGAACACCCTTGCTGGGCAATAGAGATGTTTTTTAGCAATCATACTAGATTTTCAACTTGCATAACAAGCATGTTGCCCGGCCCAAGTTTTTTCTGAAGTATGTCCAGCAACTATTTAGTGTTGATATCACTCTCTCTTCTATGTTTTCCCATCTTTGTTTTTGTGGATATTGGTAGTAGCTATCTGAACTAGTCACCCAGATTTTAACCATAATGCAACTAAAAGTAGTTATCACAGTTCTTTTGGTCCGCTTTTTGAATCCTTTTTCACCAACCACCTATATTATGGTATGCCTCCTTGTGTTGCAAGATAATTCAAACAATTTTCCCAAAACTTCTATCCATGCCATTTTATGTATTTCTTTCTATTCTCCTTCAATTCTTTTTGAATTCGGTCCCCTTGACGGAGCATTTTCAACCTTTATCATACATGTGTAAATCATCATAGGTGATCTCCTAATTGGAGCATCGGTTGATCCTTCATTACTTTGGCCTCATAAGCAATACTCTGATGTTAGGTTTTAGTTGACTACATAGGCATCAAAGGGCTCGAGCTCCTTCATTTTGCGGATCACACGGTGGATACATTGATCAGCTGGGAAGGATGATGTTGGTTGTGATGGCGGCATTAAGAAGTGGAAGGGAAGAGAAGGTGGTGGATGAATGGTTTAGAAGATCGATATGCATAGAGGAGAGGAGGAGGTGATTTAGTGATGCATAAGGAGACCTTCATGTAAGGGAGTGAGGAAGAAATGGTCCAATCATTGTTCGGGGTGTGCAAAGAGGACAGAAGATGGCAGGGAAGTGATGGTTTGGTTGTGAAAGAAATGGTGGAGATAATGTTTAGTGTTGAGGAGAAAGAGATAACATTTTTACTGATATGTGCATCATACTTAAGGTTATTTAAGTCAACTGATATGAGAATGACCCTATGTTACAGGTAAATATTGAACTACCCCAAAGGGCGAAAACAAATTTGAAGAGGCCCAAAAGAGCTTAAAACGCGTTGTATATATCATGTTTTCCCGTGGTTACTTTATGTGATATACTCTGACAATATCACAACGACACCATTAGCAGGGCCTGAAGTGGTTTTCACTTGATTACCTTACCACTTACAAGTTAAGCTAATGAATCATCCCAAATAACAACCGAAAGTCTTGGGAAAGAACAATTTTCACTCATGAAAAATAACCTTATATGACCCAGCATAATTTCTACTTCACATTTTCTAGAGGCAAAGCCCTAAAGGAGTCAAATAGTGACTCAAATGAATAAAATAGCAACTGTAAAATCATACCAAATCTAGAGGGAAGAACATGTGACTTGTGTCCCTATGTTGTTTTAATTCTCCAGTTGTAAGTGTCAGTGACATTAATAAAGCTTGACTGTCGTGTTGTTTAGCAAATTTCTGCATATGATGCAATCATATTACAATCTTGATATCAAATGGAAGCAACTTGTGGAATTTTTATATCAATTTGATTCAGTATCTTTCTAGACGTTGCTGTGTGTTCTGTAAACTCTGACTAAATATTCTCAGAAGCCTATGATAGTATTGTTACACAAGAATCTTGATTGTGAAAGTAGATTAGAGCACAGGATGAATGATAGATGATTCAGATAGTATTTTCTTTTACTTCTTTTCAACTACTCATTGGCTGATAGATCAAATCATATTTGCGCAGGTTTATGTTGTCCACTTCAAGTGCAACAAGAAGCTCCTCCGTGAATATCCGAATATATTCAACTATGTCAAAGACATTTACCAGATCCCTGGCGTGAATAGCGCAGTTAACATGGGGCACATTAAGCGGCACTACTATGGAAGCCATCCTACTATCAATCCCTTTGGCATCATTCCAGTTGGTCCCAACATTGACTACTCTTCTCCTCACGACAGAGACAGGTTTGCTCATTAGACTACTTTTCCAGCCAAGGGAACGTTCTAGGTGTCAAGCCGAGTGGTTTCTGGTTGCGTTGTTCTTGCTGAGCTTTGCCGTTATATGATAATAAAGAAGATACCATCTCTCCGGGCGTAAGGTGTGCCATTGTCTATCGTTGTTGTTTGTGTCGTATGACATTTTGCCCTGCGAACTTGGCGTGCTTGCTCTCGCCAAAAAGACTGGGATCTAAATAAGTTCCAAACTTGTGTTGTATGAGTTGGATATCATTATTCCAAAGTGATCATGACTTTATTAAATTAATTTGCCTCAAAGAATAAGCTTCTCCCTCGTCTGATAGAATCGATGGTCCTATTTTCACATTACTCTATCCACCCAGGCTGGTAGTTTCTGCACGGAGTAGGAAACATGTGAAGGAGAGAGCTTCCGAGGCCATTAACAATCAAGGTTTACAACAGATAAACACCATCCAGTACACGGTACCTCAGGCGGCGACTGTGACTGCTAGCAGACCACTTTTACAGCCGGGAGAGGGGACCTCCGAGGCAAGGGAGATCTCTGCCGAGGGAACGGAGAAGATCCTTCCAGACGTCAGGGACGGTGACATTTTAGAAGATGACATGGCTAGGGCGATAGAAGTAGTGAGGGATGCCTGTGCCAATGTGGAGTTTGGTGAACCGGGTGGGGCTGAGCCTTCTTATGTGGGCTATAGGGCTGTGGCCTCTGATGGTGGGCCTGGATCTTTCCCCGAGGACTTAGTGAAAGCCCATCAAATATGGCTACAGCGGTTATAGCATGCAGTTGCCGAGAGGGGAATGTCACTTGGAACTGCTGAGCAGCCGTTGGCCTCGACAGGGAACCGGAGTGGCCTCCATGCTTTGAACCACCGAGGGACACGGCCTTGGAGGGGAGGGGAGCTTCTATGGAGGAACATGTTTGTGAGCAGGAGGAGAGTCTTGCTCAACCTTCCTCTTTTTTATGAAGCGTTTATGCTGGAATTGCCGTGACTGTGGTCTTTGCCGGGTGGTTTTTACGGCTGTAAGGTTGCTGAAGGATAGGGACCTACAATTTCTATGTTTACTAGATGTTCTTTTCGGGGAGGATCAGCTTATTCAGGCTAGGCACCGGTTTGGATTGAATTTGGATACGTTCGTTTTACCTACTGAGGGTAGTAAGGGTGTCATGGGGGGGGGGGGGGTTGTTTCTGGCAGCATTTGACATTGTTGACCTGGGGTTCTTGGGGGCGATTTTCACGTGGTGTAACGAGAAATTTGGCGGAGCAAGGATATTTGAGCAACTTGACAGGGCTCTGGGAAACTCCCGTCGGTCCGACGCTTTCCCAGCTACAGTGATCAGGCATCTCCCGCAGATTGACAAGGAGAAAGAAAGAAGGATCCGGGAGGTAGAGTGTCATCAAAATCTACTTCTTTATCTCTATATGACATATGACAAGGAGAAAGAAATAAGGGAGGACTGGAGATCGGATCATGATTGGAACCCCATTTGGAAGGGGTCGTTTGGGCCTAGAATCAAGACCTTTTTATGGAGAGTGGTACATGAGAAGCTCACGACTAAACTGGCGATGGAGAGGGCACGCACATCATCGCTGACGGGGTTTGTCCAATATGTGAAGAAACAGAGGAATCCACAGAGCATGCTCTATTCCTCTGTGAATACTCTACGCAGGTATGGAGGAGGATTTTCTCGTCGGAACCACGCATCTATGCCAGCGGGTGCTTGGTAAACTGGAAAGAGATGCTAGCTGGGTCGATCATTCCAAATTGGTGAAAGCAAAGGTGGGATATGGTATGTGGCATATATGGAAACATAGGAATGGGCTTATATTTCGCAAGGAGACTTTGAGCTTGGAAACAACGACACGAGATGCAATATGGGCGGCCAAGGAATGGATGTTGCACGGGGGTGGTGGAACGGAGAACTTAATCCAGCAAACATTGGAGGGATTCACTGTCGTTCAGTCGGATGCTTTGTGGGAGAGGAATGGCTCAGTCACTGGTATTTGTGTCGCCTGCTTTGATGAATCATCGTCTATCTCCCGGTTTGTTGCGGACAGTGTGGCGACTCTCTCAATTGATCACGCGGAGCTCCAAGCCCTTTTGAGAGGGCTAGAGATCAAATATGTCAAGGGTTTAAGGAGAGGGGTGTTTGAAATTGACTCCTTGAATGTGGTTAGATATGTTAAAAGTGGTGCTCCTTGCCTGAGTCTCTAAAGAACACACTGAAGAGGGTGAGCTGGCTGGCGGCTCAGTTACAGAGGTAATTATAATGCATGTATCAAAGGAACTGAATATCTCAGCTGATCGTCTTGCGAGGTATGGGAGAGGGAATACTGTATTTTGGGTTAGGGAATCCGGTGAGCCACCACTGGATGTCCCTGGGTTATCTTTGTAGATGGCGCTGTAATTTAGCTTCGTCTCAACTCTTCAAAAAATCCAGTATTACAGTTCATATAGTTAGACACCCAATTCATATGTAAGCTGCGACATAAATTCAACTGCTTCATCTTAGAACTAATACAGACATCAAGAGTTTCAGGTTTTATTCAAAATGTCTAAACAAAAGGCGTCAGAATAAATGCAAACCCATACAAGGTAAGTGCATCATGCCCTCTAATATGCAATAGCACCAATTCTAATAGTGGTTTGACCAGATGCACTTTTGAACTTCTAATATGCAATAGCACCAATTCTCCTGGAGAATGATATTAGTTACAGTGTTCTCAACTCATCCCCCGATGCATCTCCACACTGATAACTATTTCGGTTTCAGCTTGAGCGAAGCGCTGCAGTACATTTACAAACAGTCAGCGTCGAGAACAAGAAAATTTACAACCAACAAAAGAATGTTAAAGAAAGAGTGTAACCTATTAATACAGTATCGTTTGCCAGTAGGTGGCGGACCATCATCGAAAATGTGGCCGAGATGAGCACCACAGGCGGCACAAAGAACCTCGGTGCGAGGCATGAAGATGATTGACATGTCCGATTTTGATTTCACGTTGTCTCCAATTGGTTTATAGTAGGACGGCCAACCAGTTCCACTGTCAAATTTTGTTGTTGATCTGGCAGCAAAATTAGCGAGAAAATAAGCCGAAGCAATCATCAATTCAAACTACAAACCTGATATGGTGACAACATTCTTACTCGAATAAGGGCAGGTCACAGCAGATACAGTGGTAAGTCCCAGAGGTCTTAGTATTCCAATATTCCCTGTTTACCAAGTAGCCAAAGAAGTGTGAGACTTTAAGCATAGAGCGCCATAAAAGAATTTTCTTTACATTTGTGTAGTTCTGTTATGTTACACAATTTTGAACCACATCTTTAGCCCCTAAACAAGCGGAAGAATAATCCTGTAGATCATACCCAGTGAAGGCCCTCTCAGTACCCTTTTGTCGAGCTACGTAGTATTGTTCCTTAGTAAGACGCCTCTTCCACTCATCATCACTTACGGAAGCATGGTCCACATTACCCGCATCTATGCAAAGAACATATAAGCAAATGAGCTCTTCACTTCAAAAAGCACAAGTGCACCAGAATAAACAAAGCAAAAATGAAAGTAATAGAAATCCAAACGCCTTCCATCTATAACTGGGCATAGGAAGAAGAACCAGCTAGTGGAGTCCATTTGGATGGACTCAGGTTGGACTCAATATTGAGTAATTCAGTAGTCTATTTTAACGAATTGCTTTTGGCAACGTCTTAGCGTTATGCTTGCTTTCATGTAATAAGGTGATACATGACAACAACCTAGTGGGTGAGTAGTTTAGGATCTTAAAAGGCATTTAGTGGTCATCAACCATCAAGAGTAGAAATGATGGGAGTCAATCACGGGGACAATCAAAGAGATCTATCCATGATAAATCGTGCTGTTAATCAAGGAAGAAATCAAAGAGATCATATTCCAAACATGGAAGAAATCAAGAGGATGCAAGCAGCCTTATGGAGACAATCAAGGCAGCAATTGAAACAGGAAAAGAGGAAATATGGGATAATTGATTGTTTGTTTTTTATCTTCTTAATGTATGGAAGATTATGAAGGAGTAGTGTGTAACCTGCAGAATTTTTCATTCAAAGAATGAGTGAATGCATTAATCTTCCTTCTAATGAATAAGTGTTGGTATCAAAGTGAGTCTGGAGGTCTTAGAGGGAGTCCGAGTCCAAGTCCAAGGCTTCATCTTCTCCTCTTTCTCTGCACAACTCAATCCCCTTCTTTCCCTTTCACTTCACCAGAAATCAAGCCATGAAACCCAAAAATCCCACAACCTACAAGAAGACACTTCACGAAAGAATGAACACCCCCTGCCTAATTGCAAGCTTTTGCTATTCCCCACCAAAGATGAAATCACCCCTTCTGAGCTTGATGTGTGAGGATCGCTCCATCTCACATATACTCTTCTTCGGTTCAAGTAACTCTATGATGACTTTTGCAATACTGTCTTGCATTACTCAATTAACTTTCTCCTATTCAGCATACAGAACCCTCTAGTATCAAGCTGAAAGTACTTCATTCTTTCTGAAACCTAGACCCCAAGCCCCTTTTAGTTGTCATGCGTGGGAAGGCCTCGGGCATTTGAAGAAGGTTCAAGTTCAGGAAAAAAAAAATATCAGCAACTTGCACCTTAATCATTGTCATGCTGGTACGAGCCTAAAGAAAATGTTCCTTCAGGGTTATTATTGCTAAATGATTTTTCAGTTAACATCAAGCAGGGACAGTTGTCAATACTCAATACTGGTAGTTTCCCGAAAATAGGCAAAGGTAAGCAACAGTTAGAGAATTGAAACATGAAGAACTTTATGCATTTAATCACTGCAGTTCGATTATCAAATATTATCTTCACAATAGAACACCGGCAGGAAACATATGGTCCACCACAAAGCACGAAGGAAGCCCCATAAATGAACTGACATGACTGTTGCAGCTCATTATTGGCCAGATTGCCAATTTTCCAGAAATAGATGCCAGATATCTGGCCAGGGAAACATTAACTTGAAGAGATATATGCTAAACAATGTTATGGTCAGGTGTTACATTTATAGTAACAGCAGTATGCAGTGAATTTTGGAGTATAAGCACAGCTTTTTCTCTTACACAAGGGATAACATAATTGCCAGTACTGCCCAATAGTTACTAGTCTAAGAAAATGAACCCATTCTCTTTGTTCAGCATTAGCTGTCAATCAGCCTAGGTACTTCAAAGATTAAAAAAATATCGTTCATTTAATCTCTTGCACTAAGGTCACTTTGGGAGGACAAATCATGTTTATTATAGGGCTCATGGTCGACGACAATTTGGTGACAAAGTGCTACATGTGACAAAGTACTTGAACATCTGCCACTAATGACATACGACTAGTTAATAGTTCAACAGATATATGAGTACAAAGATAAAAAGCTAGTTATGTTCGAAGTGGTACTTGTGTTACACAAATTCAAATCTCCCCAAGAAGAAACGAATTCTTAAATCGCAAAGATCATCAGGTAACTGAGATCAGTTATCAATCATTAGCATGTAAGTAGAAGAAGATAAGAAGTAATGCAGGCATCGAGTCTCCAACTATGATGAAATTGGAAATGGCTAATGACAATTTCGATTCAGAAAAAAAAATCAGGGAGATAATTTAGAACATAGAAAGTTAATAGGAAGTTTTAAGAAAGATTAGTGGTAATTGTGTACCTTTCATATCAACAAGTCATCGATTAAGTTCTAAAAGGTAATGAAGATGAGTTCATTTGAAGGCTATTGATCGTCAAGAACTTAACAATTAAAAAAAGAGCAAAAGGCAGGCAGAAAATGACCTTAAAAAGCAAAATTGCAGTAATGACAATAGGTTTTCCAAAACTTTTGATTATATACAGGGGCCAATGACCTATATATGTAGTGTTTGCTGAGTGAGATGAAGAGCAGGGAGTATGGACCAAGTGAAACGTGCTAAGGATGAAGGTAGTTGAAGTAGGATAGGGAGAGGGTGAATTAAAGAGCACTGGAAAGGCTACTTTTACAAGTCACTGAAAAGATTCTTCTGTTTCTATTCGACTGACTCGAATGCTCTCTGATGAATATGGGCATATACACAGGAGATGCTACGATCATCTTCACCCTTCCTAACCATCATCACAGCCAAGGATTGCAGTGCCAAGTGGCACATGTCGTGCCGGCCTTTGAGCCAATGATTTCTCATATGCATAAGCCGTAAAAAAAAGATTGAACCATACAGGGGCAGGAAACAATTTTTCCTGAATGAAATCTTGATTTCTTGAAATAAATAGAACTAAGGTTACTTCCTATATACTACAAACTTTCGAATCATCTTATGATTCTAGTCAATTCCATGACTGACCTTCCAAATATCCAAGGACACAAGGAAGATTTTGTTTCTTGATCAAAGAGTAAGCATGCAATTGAAGTCAACACCTTACAGAAAGAAACAAGTTGCTCTATTTCTAATTTAAAGATAAATCTACCCACAATCAAAGTTTATTTCCATATCCAACAAACCAATTAATATAGTTTTAATGAGCTAAATTGGGCAAAGATGCAGGCAGTAGTCAATAGCCTATCTCCCAGAAACTTATGAGGAGATCAAATATGTTGATTGTGAGTACTGCCTTCCCAATTTATCTCCCGAATTAACTTGCAGATTCTAGTATCAATTGAGTGGTTACTTAAATACATTGGAAGAAACCCAGGAATGATAAAAGTAGAAACCCACAAGCAATCCAACACCTTGTAATCAAGAAAGAACCTTATGGGAAAGGAGGACGCGCTGACCTTGCTGAACTTGGTCGGGCTTCTGAGAAGAGGATGAGGCGCCCATTCCACGGATAGGCTGATAGGAAGAAGAGCGTCTCCAGGAAAAGCCGGCTCTGGGAATTTTACTCTGGAGAGACCGGAGGTTAGATAGGTGAAGCTTCGTCGTCGCCGTCGATGGAAAGAGATGAGCGGTCGTGGCCATCGTTGGGTGGCTTGTGCTGAATTGGTAGCGTGTTCAGTATGATTCGATGAGGTAATTAGACCAAGTAAAAGTAGTACCAACCCAAGGCTCGTGGTTTCGAATATTGCACGTGTCGGGGGTAATGGACCGTACACGCTCATACAATTCGAAGCGGTCGCGAAGCTCTCGGACGTTCGGATTAATTTAGTTTTGTATGCTTGGTAAATAGCGGAAGAGCAATCGAGTTGTGTACCAATCCATACTATCATCAGCCATCAGGTGTTTGAATTGGAAAAGAATTTTCGTTTCAAAGTGATATATGTCACTATATTTTTCATATCCACGTATAAATACAAGTCATCAAATTTAAGGATAAATTGTCTCTTTGGAGACCTTATTTGCTATGCAGTACTCATACCAAGGGTCCGTTTGGGCACGCGTTCCAGCTGCCCAATCACACTTTTTTTTTGACCGAACGCAGTCGCGTTCACAAAATCCCATTTGGGAATAATAGCATACTGGTGGAGACCACGTCAAAACTGCATCAGAGACGAAGCAGTTCATAGGTGCTTCCATTTGGCCACAACTTGATTGCGGCATAACAAACCCAGAAACTAAATAACAAATTAATATTTTTCACTATATATTTGAAAATAAACGCACACCCAAACAACAAATTACATGAACACACTTTTCTACCACAGTTATTAACGTGTCATACCAAACAGTTTTTAAGCCATTACTGCACCGCACCTCACCACGGTCATAAAAAACACAACACAACCAAACGGAGCTTAAGTTGTTAAGCCATTTAGTCTCTTTTTCTCAGCTGTAAATTTTAATGTCTAAAATGCCCTTCTATCATCCTCTCTCTCGGAGGTGTGGATCCACGACGAAGGAGCTTGGAGGATGGGGAGCTTGGAGGATGGGAGGGCAGCGGAGGTGCAGATCCTGAGACGGAGACGTAGGAAGATGATCCGCGACGGACGGGATGGTGAGGAACAGACGACGACGGACAGCGAGGAGCGGACGACGAGATCTGGAGGTGAGAAGGAGGGGGCGTGGGGGATCTCGGAGGATGGGAGGGGTGACGAAACAGAGCAAGTTTATTTTTCATTTTCCTCATCTTTGAGAGGTTTAAGTGTCCCGTTTGGTATGGGGATAAGAAAAGGTAGAGAGGGATGTGGTAGGTGGAATAGCAGTAACCCCGTAATCATTCTTTTGATGTTTGGTGAAAAAGTGGGGATAAGGGGGGATAAAATGGGGTTATCCCCCCTTAACCTCGAACCAAACGACATAATTCAAGAGATTTGGAAGATCCCCAAGAGGTCTTGGGAGATGATTGTAAGGTTGCCAAGCACCCAGAAGCTTGGTGGAAAACGTTGTAAGAGTTCTTGCAATTGTAGTGAAACCTCAAGGATGACCTTGAGTGAAGTAGACGTAAACCAAGAGTATGGTCGAACCACTATAAACTTGGTGTGGTTAATTTGGTTCTCATTTCATTTATAAGCATTCAAGATTTTTAGACTCCTCCTACCTAGATTTTCCATTTATCTATTTATCGAAAAAAGGTCCAATTCACTCCCCTCTTGAACTTTCAATTGGTATCAGAGCTTGGTCTCTAATTTGAGATTTAACTAGTCAATAGGATCCTACTTCGATATGGAAAATATAGAATGTCAAGCCACTAATATGGCACCCTAGTTTAATGGATCAAATTATATATATTAGAAGACAAAAATGGAGATATTCATCCAATCCATGAATTTTGAGGCATGGATGGTCGTTGAGGATGGTCCCTTCATCACTATGAAGACTCATGTGGGTAAGCAAGTTCTAAAGATTAAGAGTGAATACACCCCAATCGACTTGAAGAACTTGCAAATTAACACCAAAGCCAAGAGCTATCTATTTTGTGCTCTTAGTCCGAGTGAATTCAATAGAGTCTCGGCATGTAAGCCGGCCAATGGGATAAGCTTGAGGTCACCCATGAAGGAACCACCCGAGCTAAGAAGTCTAAAGTTAGTATGCTTGTTCATGATTATGAATTATATTGCATGAAAGAGGATGCGACAATTAGTGAAATGTTTACGCGTTTCACAAATATTCTTAATGTACTTGAATCTCTTAGTAGAGTATACGTTAACGATGAAGTTGTGAGAAAGATTCTTAGATGCCTATCAAAATCATGGGATCCCAAGATAACAGCAATTGAAGAAGCCAAAGACCTATCCAAGCTATCCCTTGATGAACTCATGGGTTCTCTAGTGACGTATGAAATGAACTTGAAGACGAGTAACGACGAAGGAGATAAGAAAAAGAAGGTTGTCGCTTTCAAGTCCTCAAACAAGGAATCATCTGATTCGAGTGATGAAGTTGGTGAGGAAGAATTGGCCATGATCTCTAGGAGAATTCAAAGAATTTTCAAACATCAATGAGGAAAGAAATTCTTCAAGAAGAAATTTCCCAAAAGTGAAAAATCAAATGCTAACACCTCTAACTCCAATGAAGTGATTTGTTATGAATGTAGGAAACTCGAACACTATAGGCCCTATTGTCCTCAACTCAAGAAGCCTACAAAGAAGAAATACAAGAAGAAGAAGGCCGTGATGGAAACTTGGGGAGAAAGTGACGTGGAATCCTCATCCGATGAAGAAGAATAAGAAGTAGCAAATCTTTGCTTGATGGCACTCGAAGATGAGAAGGAAGAAAATGAGGTAGAAGATGAGCTTGCATTCGATGTACTATTTTATGCTTATATATCATTCATTAGCTAGAGACTTCAAGTTTCTTAAGAAAAAATATTATGTTACAAGTAAGGACTTGAAGAAACTAGAATATGAGAAACTAGATGCCATGCATAGGATTGACGCATTAGAGAAGGAGAACAAATGCATGGTAGAAAAGGTATATAGTGATGATTATGCCACACTTGAGAAAGAACTCAAGTACACTCAATATGAATGTACCATATTAAAAAACACCAATTATGATATGCAAAAGGAGCTCATCAAATTGAGGGAATCAAAGAGAGATCTCACTCCTAAAATTGATGACTTGAAGATTACTCTTTCAAAATTTATGAAGAATAAGTACAAGCTTGACGAGATTCTTGATAGCCAACGAAGCTCCTTGAACAAGGAATGAATTGGCTATAACTTTAGGAAGATGAACAAGCCTAAGAAGATTAGCTTTGTTAAAGCACCTTCTCGTCCTTCTAAGGTAGCACACGCACCCACTTATCATTATTGTTGTAAAATAGGTCATATTGTTCCTAATTGCTATCTTATGAAGCATGCTATTGCTAACATTTTTTGTTTATACCAAAGCATACTTCATCCATATATATGTCTAGAACTAATGCTAATGGACCCAAAAAGATTTGGATACCAAAAATCAAATCTTGATTCATTTTTGAAGTAATGATTGAGATCCAAGGTCAATACCAACTCAAAGGAAAAAAGGTGGTACCTTGATAGTGGATGCTCAAGGCATATGACGGGGAACAAGAAAATGCTTTCAATCTTTCAAGAAAATGAAGGTATGTAAATAGTAATTAAATGATACATGATCCCTCCATTGGTATTCGAACTTGTTACTCCATTTACAGGATTTGTGATTTTTTAGCATTTTCTTTTTTAACTTGAGCTCAAATGTTTTAAGAAAGCCTATCTCAATGGATGCTATTATTATTATTATTTGGCTATGCATGAATAACTTCAAGTTATTCTATTTATTGTCAAAAGTATTATTCTTATGATGGAGTTGCTTAAATACTTATATCTAATTTATATGCATGCATATGTGTATTTCATAGTCATGATTGGATTTCATATGTGTTTGGCTCAAGTGGGAAAATAATTGATTAGGTTATATGGTCCATGGATTTGATTGTAACTATTACATTATATGGATTGTATGTGTCGATGTTTTGAATGAAATATTCATATGAATGGAATGTGTGGATTTAATGGATATCTTTATGTTGGATGGTTTGACATTTGTTAAATTGAAACTCTTATGTTGTTTAAATGTCACATTTCTCAAATTGTTGGTGCTGGGGGTCATAGACTTGAATCTTTTGTTAACACTTGTTTTTAAGATATTCTTTTTTTTCTTAAATCTATATCATCATATCATTTTCTTATGCTATTAATGAGAATACATGCAAAGAGTTTGTTAAGTGGATGCAAAGTGAATTCGAGTTGCGCATGATTGGAGAAGAAAACTATTTTCTCGAAGTTCAAATCAAGCAATCAATGATGGCATCTTCATATACACCAAATGACTACTTAAGAGATTTGAGATGAGGAATGGTAAGCTGGTGGGTGAAAGAAATGTCGAAGTATTCTTAGACTTGAATCTTTTGTTAACACTTGTTTTCAAGATATTCTTTTTTTTTCTCAAATCTATATCATCATATCATTTTCTTATGCTACTAATGAGAATACATGTAAGGAATTTGTTAAGTGGATGCAAAGTGAATTCGAGTTGCACATGATTGGAGAAAAAAACTATTTTCTCGAAGTTCAAATCAAGCAATCAATGACGGCATCTTCATATACACCAAACGACTACTTAAGAGATTTGAGATGAGGAATAGTAAGCTGGTAGATGAAAGAAATGTCGAAATATGCTTAGAAGAGAGCTTGGTATGTTAAATGACTGCCCAAAGTAAAAATGGTAGGAGTATAACGTATGTTTACTATCAAAGTCTACTAAATACGCATCATATCTCTAGCACATAAATTTTGATTGAAGTAGCTTATCCTTGTATTATGACTTGGTTTTGTACATAATTTTCAAGTGCTTGTGGAGCTTAATGGCTTTTCGGTTTTAAAATTATTTTAATCTGATTTTTAGATGTCCTTGTTAAACTTGATGGTTGACCATAATCCTAACCTTTTTTTACCCCTTCCTATATTCCTTTTTGATGATGTCAAAGGGAGAGAAATATTGTGATTGTGAAAAATCGTGCCCTACCTTTGGATGTTTAATGAAAAGTTTCTTTTATGAATTGAATGATATATATCTATATAATTGAAGGTTGTATGAAAGTTAAATCAATGCTCAAATGTCATATTTCTTGTTTCTATTCAAAGAGGTGGATATGTTAAATTTTGAGTTTTCATACTTTTAGGCTTCTAATCAAGCTTATTATATCCTCATAGTGACATATGACATTTATGCATCAAAATATTTCATTTTAAAACATAATTCATGTGAAAAATGGATGCATAAGTTAAAGGGGAGTCATTGATGTTTTTCATCACAATTGAAAAGGTTGTCATCATCAGAAAGGGGGAGATTGTTGAGCCTAACTTTGTTTTGATGATGTCAATATGTGTTTGATGATAAAACAATGAGTTAACATCTATATCCGTTAATTTGAAGTTCCTTAAATACAAGTTTTAAATGTTTTTGTACTGACAGTGTATGTCAGGACCGACCATGGGATGCCAAGGTCGATAGTCAACACATGGCCATTTTGGAGTGATCCTGGTGATCAAGCATCGACCCTAGATGTATCATTTCCTCACAGAGCTGATAGTCGATGCTACAGTCGACCGGGTTACTGGACGGTTGATGCAACGGATGATGCTGACGGGCGATGCTACAGTCGACCGTGAAAACTGAATGGTTGATGGAATGGATGATCCAGGCTATTTTTTAGCATAACGGATGATGCGATGGTCTATCCATGGATCAACCGTCAACATGCATGGAGTCAAAAATATAGCCGTTGGAGAAAAGTAAAACAACCGTTTGGAGCTATTTTTGGAGGCTCTGAAGCTCAAGTATAAGAATGAAGATATTATAAACTTGTGTAACAACTAAGGCGATTATTTGTGTACATTTGAGCAAGTTTATTTTTCATTTTTATCTTCTTTGAGAGCTTTAACCTTTGTAAAACTACTTCAAATCATGAAGTAAACTTTGACAGAATTCAAGAGAGACCTCTTGGGAAGATCCCTAAGAGGTCTTGGGAGAGGATTGTAAGGTTGCTAAGCATCCGAAAGCTTGATGGAAAACATTGTAAAAGTTCTCGCAATTATAGTGAAACCTCAAGAAGGACCTTGAGTGAAGTGGACGTAGACCAAGAGTAGGGTTGAACCACTATAAAGTTGGTACACTCTCTCTGACTCTCCACTTATCCTTTATTTGCTTGGTTAATTTGCCTCTCATTTCATTTACAAGCATTCAAGATTTTTAGACTCCTCCTACCTAGGTTTTTCATTTATCGATTTATCAAAAAAAGTTCCAATTCATCCCCTCTTGGTCTTTCACCCACTGCAACCCTGCTCCGACCATCCGCCCATCTCCAATGATCTAATCCGACCTTCAAACACCACCATCGATGTCCACCCTATCAGCAGCCACCATCATGACCTCCACCTCCCCCTTCTTACAGCCATAGTTGCGAGCACCTTCGACCAACACCAAAGAACTCATGGGCATCTCCGCCATCTACTCCGACGAAGCCAAAACCTCAAACACCGTCATCAACCTTTTGCTCCCAACCTCCTCCCACAACCGCGACAACACGGGCCTGATCTACCCACCAAGTCCGACCAAATGCCCATCGGAACACACAAACATAGAAAGGAGAAAAAATAAAAGAGAAAAGAGAAGCTCAGATCTGAGCACTAAGGCTTGTCGGAGCTAGATCGCCGACGAGGAAGGCTCATCGGAGGATGGAACCGGTGAAGGAGATGTCATGGGGTCCTCCGGAGTAGATCTACCGGAGTGGATCTGTCACGCCTTGACCCAGAAAATCCATCCGGATCAGGACGTGAGCAAACATAAAGTACAATCCAACTTGTGACCACAATTTACAATTTTCACAACTAATTTGAACAGTTTAATCACAAAGGTAGAATATAAAAAATTTACTATAACGATCCTCAATTTACATTAAATAATGATACAAACTCTTTCAAGTACAACAATTGAGGCTTCATACAAATTCTTCCTTGAATTTGACAATTTATACATCAAGATTTGGAATTATAAACAAAGATGTAAATCAAAGAGTGTGAGATGAAATGACGACGACTCCTCGATCTCATGCACCACCAGAAGAAGAGGCACCTCCAAAGTTGTAACCACTTGAAGAAGAGGGAACTGCGCATGTACCTGCAAACGCAACCCAAGTAGGGTGAGCAACAAAGCTCAGTAGGGATTCACTCTACGACACACACAAAAGAAAGCAAATACAACTGTGTCGTCTTCCGCCTAAGTATAAGGAGTGACCCATGGCCTACACTAGCCTTATCAACTACCCGAGGGTTTCACCACCCTCACCCAAAGGCGAAACAAGGGGGACAATCCGCTACGAGTGCGAACACAGGGTTCGCACATCGCCGTTATGCTCACCGTCGACCTTCATCGTCTAACCACCCCTCGTACGGTGACACAAGTCAGGGACATCGGGCACACACATACCCTTAGCAATTGGCTCGAGAGAACCGACACGACCTGTACACCTCAACTAATGCAATATTTAAGTTCAACTACATAATAATTCTCAACAGATAGCAAAATCAATCAAAAACAACAATCGCGTCCTAGACCACATTCAACCCAAGCCCAGCCCTAGGGCTAGATCCGGCGAACCCGAGTCGCACTGATCGACAAAATACCTATTCGCACACGTCCTAACCTTATACTTCTAATGCAACCAAATGCATGAATAATCAAGCAAATACATAGAAACTCAAACATGCAATAATATGTCATATCAATATATAGGCTAGGCATAGAATGAAGCTTGCAGAAGGGGTAGACATAAAATCAGCATAGAAGAGGGCTAAGATAACAAGGGGGCAATATAGCCAACACGGCTCCACGAGGCTGACCATCAAACCAAACATTCAAAATAGCATGCCAATAACCACACTTGCCTCTACAATGCTAAACATGCAAGTTATTCTTTCCAATTGGCATTCGAGGCGGACACCTTCGGCCAATTAATCTAAACATGCAATTTAAACAACAAGAGCACACCTTCGGCCCTTTAACAATTAAATATTCTCAAGGGGCATGACTCTCTTGGTTCAACCACAAATCTACATAAGACTCGACCAATATAGCATAATAGATATAGATAAATATACATAGTAGGTAGCATTGCACATTCAAGTACAAAATCCCACATTATACGAAACTTGCAGAAAGATGGATATATCATAACTTTCACTAAATCCATCCAATTGACATAAAAAATGGCATACATACTCATCAGCATGCTCCAAATCACATATCCAGAAATTAACCCAAATGGAGAAAGAAAATAGATGAAAACCTTGAATTTACTACCTACAGTCAAAATTAGCAAAATGGTCATGACTACCTCCAAATTCCTCAAAATAAAACCAAGATATCTATATCAGTTCTAATAAGCATTAGGAACTACATATCAAAAAATCGACACAAACGGATATCGAAAATCCACTGAAATTCCCAATTTCAAATGAAAAGCCTGTTTCATCGCAGATTAGGAGATAACTCACCAAAATTCGTATAAAAATTAGAAAATTATGAAATAAACGGGATCTGCAAGTAGACTCGAAGATTTAAAACTTGTTTTTTAAGGTTACATGAGATTACACATATATTAGGACAAACTCGAGCATAAACAGACATGTTTAAGTTAAAAAGGGAAATCCGAGAAAATCTGGGAAAAAGATGATTAAAACTTAATCAAAATACATCCAAATGCTATGATGCCTTGGTCAGATGAAATCCAAGTATAGAGAAGCATGCCAGAGGAAAGAAAACCACAAACAACCCAACAACCACCTTAATATAAGCTAAACATGGGTTTAGGGGTAGAATCCCTACCTAAATCACACTAATCTTCATCCAATCTTCACTAATCCAACCTAGGGTGGCCTAAGTTGGTCTTCTCCGATGCCGTCGCCGCCTGCTCAAGCTCTCTCTCCCTCTCTCTTTGGACCAGAACCAAGGAAACAAAAGAAAATGACAAGGGGAGAAATAACCAGAGAAGAGGAAAAAAGAGCTATTTAAATACAACTATTGGTAGTTTAAGTATGGACGATCGATGTGATGGTCGACCGGGAGATAGTACGAATGTTGAGATTTGGCTGGCGGTCGATCCATGCATCGACCTTAGGAAGCCTTTTTGGTGTCCGAGGCGTACAGTCGATGTGACGGTCAATCGTGAAATTTAGCGTGACAGTCGATACGACGGACGATAAACGATGAAAAGGTTGACCGTCAGAACCAGATTGGGTTAATTGAGTTGTGATCAGAGAATTTGGCTAACAATGATGGCTCTTAATCTCGCTCCTAGGTTCATATACCGCACAAATATCATTCACGGGGCCGTGTGTATACTAGCGCGTGTGAAACCCAACTCATAAGGGCAATTTACCAAAATGCCCTTAGAGTTGCAACAATCAAAACGATCGTTAACAAGGCCAACTGAGCCAAACCAACCATGCCAATCTCTTGACCTAACGCAGTCAGAGCAGGTTGGAGGTACGTGTCCTCATAGGATCTGGCCGTTGAGCGACGGAGGCAGCAAAACTGAAAGGGGGTGGCACCGGAGTTGATGGAGGAGGGTGAACGACGGTCGATCCGGCGACGAGGGGGGCTGACAGAGCCGAGGACCGTCTAGAAGGGCGTCAAGGAGGTCGTGTGGGGCTCGCCAACCTTGTTTAACTTCGACAAACCTCGTCTTAGTCCCTTTCCTTCACTATTATGGCGAGCCACAACCCTGGCAAAGCCCCCAAACGCCTCCTCGGGCTTCCTTGACACCAGCCACGTCGGCAACAATTCCCATTGCCGCCGGAACCCATCAATCTCCACTCTTCTCCCCCAAACCGGCACCTTTACCTCCTCAAAGACTCCACCTATGGCCTCCCACCTCCATCCAACCTTGGATCCCGCCTTCCCACCGTCCCACGACCTATCCCCGACCATTGTCCGGCGAGATCGCGCCGCATCCACCGCCTCCATGCCGTCGAGCGTAATCGCGAGTAGATTAGGGAAAAAAGCCGGGCATCATCGCCCTAATCCTTTAACCCGTAAATACCACGCCATTATAAGGGCAATTTAGTCACTAAATTTTTATAACTAACAAAAACCGCCTACTAATGGACCTATTACCTTTAAAAAAAAAGATGGTGGACTATGCGTTGATTAATTACCTCGTAATGGACCTCTCGTCAATTATATCTAAATTCAATATTTAGGTCTGAAGAGTCGTGCCATTTTTGAGGGGGCGTGTTAGAAGATCCATCCGATCGCACCTTTAGAGGCGATTTTCTCAGCAATTGCTTCAGACAACTCGAGATGATTGGAGAGAGCTAGGTTCAAACTAATGACTGCCCAACTACTTCAGACAACTCGAGATAATAATTAGAGGTATATAGCGAGGTTTAAACACAAGACCTCTGTTCTCTGATCACTTGATCCAAAAGCTTAATCAAGTCAACATATCTATAGTCTAACAAGGTTGAGTGTTATCGAGCTCAATGAAGATTATCATTGAGTATTGCTAGATCTTCTACCACCCCAACAACAGAAACTAACCAGTTTTAAAAATTAACAGCTTTCTCTCTCTGGTTTCTGCATCCAAAGAGCCCCTTTGATGCAGGACAAAACCCAGGCGACCCTGACCGTCGGATGGGCGTAACTTTCGATCCGGGTGTCCGATCGGGGCGTGCGACCAGTCGAAATGACCGGGTCGACGAGCCCGTCATTACTCATCGGAGATCTTTGATCTCTCCATGACTGCTCGTCAAATCGTCAAATTCCTTTTCCTTTGGCCTAAATTCTCAGTTTTAGTGAAAACTTTCCTTTTTAGGCAGTTTTATCGGTTTCTATTTTTCGCAAATTCCTAGTTTTAGTAGGATTTCTCCTTTCTTTTGAATTCCAGGTTTAATTCCGGTTTTAGGACTTGGATTAGGATTTGATGGTTGAGTCCATGTTTTAGTTGAGTTGGTCTTTCCTTAATCCTATAAAAGGAGGCTTTAGTGTTTGTAAAGAGTTAGTTTTGGTTGATGAATAAAATAGGGTTTTTGGTTTCTTCCTCTATAGAAATCTGGTTATCTCTCCCATAGAGAGTTTGGTTGTCTCTCTCATTGAGAGATCCACGTTTACCCTGCACCACCCTTGGGTAACATGCAAAACACATTATTTCCCTAGCGCTGTCACTAATATCATCCCATTATCGGTGACTGATGATGACCCCTGCATGCACGAGATCCAAGCAATGAGAAGCTAGTGGATGTACCTAATCCCAGGCTAACCCTAAAATGACCAACAATCTTGAAAGATCTAGTATTGATTTGTGCATCACGACAAGGCCAATTTAGGCATCAAGGCATCATCTCCGGCCCCAACGTCACATCCTCACCTCAGCCCTAGAAATTTTCTCATAGCTCATCTCACTTGTTCAAGAAAACAATTTCCCATATAGTCTCTCACATGGATCAGCCTCTCCTCCTTCAGTCCTCCTCCCCCACCATCAACAACACTTCAGACTGCAGCTCAGACACCTCTTCTACGTCGACATGGTGTACTCCCTTCGTCACCCGTCTAGCCATGCTTTTTGGCCTTGCTATGGTGTCTCTCTGGGCACACCACGAAGCCGACAAGAGCTTTGATGTCGCCGTCCTCAATGCCGCCACCGATACCTTTGCAGGCCGTCGCTTCAATCTCATGTTCGTGTCCGACGGCAAAGCCTCCCGTCTGCTCCTCGACGCAAGCAGAGAGATGGAGAGCACCCTGTATCCTGATAATAGCTATCCAAGGAAGCCGGTCCGCTAGGTCGTCCTTCGGATGGCCGACCGGAACACAACGGAAGTAGTTTCAGTCAGTTCCAGCGAGGCCTTGGACCGCGCAGCTGGCCACTTCGTCATTCAGGTCAGCCCGAGCATCATGGTTGATGCCAATGCGGGCTCCGCTGCAGCCATGGCGTCGGCGGTGCACCGGGGCATGGCCCGGGTGTTGCTCCGGGACGGGCAGGGCACGACGCCAGATTCCCTCGTAGGAGCATTGGTGGAAGGGTGCGTCTATTGACACCGCCCAAATGACTAAGGACACCATCCATTTTTTCATTTTCCTAAACTACCCTTGTCTTCAACCTCCCTCCGTCCCTCTCTCTCTCCCCGATCACCCCCGCTCTCTCTCTCTCCCACTGGCCTTGCCCGTCGCCGACCTACAACCCCGACGTCGCCCCCACCGGCCTGCTCTCTGTCGCCGAACACCATGCCCGAAGCCACCGCGCCTCTCTCCTCTCTCTCTCTATCTCTCTCTCTCGTGGATCTCTCTCTCGCCGATCCCCCTCGTGGATCTCTCCGGGGGGGGCAAATTTAGCCTGCCTGCAACCTCCCGAAGCCCTCACCTCTTTCCTCCTCTCTTTCTCCCTCTATCTCGCTCTTGATCTCTCTCTCTCTCTCCCGTCGGAGCAGTTCGGTTTTTAAAAACTGAACTACTGTGTTTTTTTTTCAGTTTTTAAAAACCGAATCTTTTAGTTTTTAATAACGAAGGCAGTGCTCGGCTTTAAAAAATCAAACTTTTGGTTTCTGTTCGGATATAAAAAGTCGAACATATAGTTAATGTTCGGTTTTTAAAAGTCGACTTAGTGTTCGGGTTTTAAAAATCGAAAGTGTGCTTAATGTTTGGTTTTTAAAAATCAAACTTGTACTTAATGTTCGGTTTTAAAAAACCGAGCGTTTGCTTAATGTTCGGTTTTTAAAAGTCGAACAATGAGCAGTCGAAGACGGCGGCTTGATTCTTGAAGGGGCGACGACGGAGAGACAACGGAGAGAGTGGGGGGAGAGAGAGAGAGACGCCCTCAGGGTTGCAGGTTGGCAACGGGCAAGGTCGGTGTGGGGGGGAGATCGACGAGAGAGAGATCCACGAGAGAGAGAGAGAGAGAGAGAGAGAGGAGAGAGGGCGGTGGCTTCGGGCATGGTGTTCGGCGACAGAGAGCAGGCCGGTGGGGGCGACGTCGGAGTTGTAGGCCGGCGACGGGCAAGGCCAGTGGGAGAGAGAGAGAGGGTGATCGGGGAGAGAGAGAGAGGGAGGGAGGGAGGTTGAAGACAAGGGTAGTTTAGGAAAATAAAAAAATGGGCGGTGTCCTTAGTCATTTGGGCGGTGTCAATAGACACACCCTTGGTGGAATACCTTGCAACACCTCCCCTACACAATGAATCATCATGCGATCTAGAAGATAATCACTCTCTGTCGACAGTGAGTTGCTTGCAATACTGCGAACAGCGAAGTCCGGGGTTCGTGGCGCGGTTGAACCGTGCGCTACAAGATCCATGGAGCGAGCTCACAGTGGATCAAGCCCTGGGCTCTTCGTTTCGCCAGCTTTGCGAAGCAACTCAGCTCAGGAACATCTCAGATCCAGGGTTTACTACCGAACTGATGAGCCAGGCGGCCATGTGAGGTGGGTAGCTGATTTGTGGAGGTAAGCTATTTTCATAAGACAAGGACCACCAGAGTCATGCCAATACAACCACAACCTGTCACGCCCGCCCCAATTAAATACAATTTATCTCAAAATTAGTCAAAATTTTGGCATGACCCTTGGGCACGGGCATGGGCACGTGAGATCACAATTTACAACCTGTCAAAAGATACAAACCACACATCCTATAACATTTTATCTAGTATTTATAATATTTATCAGAATTTCATTCATTCACATATTTCTTTCATTCATTCATGTAAATAGGAGTGCATAATCTTTCAATTACAACATAATCAGGCCACGAGACTACAGTATACAAATTTCCCAAATTCCAGCATATACAGGCGTCAAATACACCAATTGAGAGTTAAGGTAGAGTACAAAATAAATTTGGAATACAACCCACAACTCTCCGCCTACTACAAAGCTAACTCTCAATTAATAAACACAAAAGACGCATCGTCACTGCGGACCACCTCCCCGGGGTGTACTGGTCTCGGGTCTACCTCCTGCACAACAAAAACCCAAGGAAAATGAGCTCGAAAGCCCAGTAGGAGCCACCTGACACACTCTAGGACAATGGTGTACACCAACCTATCCTAATATACTGATCCTAGTATGGTCTGGGTAGTCTTACATGCACAACACCGTGTCCGGCCGCCACAGCTCACCCAGACCCCTATAGACTCTATACCGGCCTCAGTATACTAGTATAGGCAACACATCCTAGACACCCACCTATCCTAGTTTACTGATCCTAGTATGGTCTGGCTAGTCTGGGCAGTCTTACAAGCACAGCACCACGTCCGGCCGCCATCGCTCACCCAGACCCCTATAGACTCTATACAGGCCTCAGTATACTAGTATAGGCAACACATCCTCAAGTTAGATCCTCAATCAGATTAAATCCTCAAGTCAAGTCCTCAATCAGATCAAATCCTCAAGTCAAGTCATCGACATAGCCCTTAGACTCTGACTAGTCTAGCTATAGGACCTGACTAGACCCAACCACAACCTATCCTAAGACAAACCTGACATTCCTAGCATGTATGCGCAAATCACATAAATAATCAATCAATCAATAAAATGGTCAATTTAATCTCATTACACATACATACATGAAATCATCATATACATAACATACATGTCATAAATAAGCTTGTGATGGGCTCAACTAGCCCAACAAGCTCTAGCACAACAAATACATTATCATGGCATACCATAGCATAACATATACACACAAGATTCATAAAGTACATACATAAATATAACATGGCATCAACACATTTATATAGCAAACAGAGCACAACAAATCCTAGGAGGTAACTCCTACCTCAAGGAAGCAATCCAAGCGTAAACTCTAAGTCCGGGAACCCACGTCACTCTCCGACACTTGACAGCCGCTCAATCGATCGCCTAAAGCACAAGAATCAAGATTACTACCCGATAGAGCCCCAAAATGAAAATAAAACTACTAGCATTAGATAGAGCTCGAAAGCCGATCGAAACGATGCGAAAACCAGCGAAAACAGGCGTCATGAGGCTTTGGTGGCACGTTAGCAAACAGCTAACATGCACTGCATGCACCGGGCACTGACCCGTGCACAGGGCACTGACTAGTGCACCAGGCAGACGTCGCGCTAACGTGCACTGCGCACATCGTCGACTTCCTCTCCGAGAATATCACCAGAGCTCACACCGAAGCTTCGTCAAATCTCCATTAGAAAGGCTAAAGCACGGGGTACACCACCAGGGGAGAAGAGGAACCCGTGTGCTGTCCCTAGCACAAGATTCCCAAGAAGGTCGTGCGGCCACAACCAGAGAATGGCCGGCTGGATCCTCACCGAAATCCATGGCCGGGAGGGAGGAAAACAGAGTTTTCCAACTTGGGAAACTCCAGGGACAGGGAGAGGACGGCGTCGGGGTTCACCGCCAGCACCTTCCCAACGCTGTAGTCGCCGGGAAGAGGAGTGGCGTCAACTCCGACGTCCTCTCCGGTGACCCATTGCAGGAGAAACCTACGAAAACCCCAAAACACACCTTGAAACACTCCGGAAAACCCACCAAAAACACATAATCGAAGAAGGGAGAAAGTAGAAGGTTACCTATGTTGAAAGGAAGAAGGGATCCGATGAAATCCCACCAAGATCTTCCAATTTCTCGGCGAGCTCCACCTTCCCGATCCTCTCGATCTCTCCCTCCCTCGCGGTCGATCTCTCCCTCTCTAACTCCGGCGCCGGCGATTCCACTTCCTCCTCCCTTCCCCTTTCTCTCTCTCCCGATCTCTATGGATCTCTCTGGAGCTCTATCTCTCTCTCTCTCTCTCTCTCTCTCTCTCTCTCTCTCTCTCTCTCGGGTCGGCAGCCAAAAAAAAGAAGGGAAAGGAAGAGACCCGATCTCTCTAGAACGGGGTAGTTTTTGCATAAAACCCCCCGCAAAACCTGAAATTACACTAAAGGTCTTCTAAATCTTACAGAAAACCCCTTATATGCAAATAGGTCCTTACACAACCAGCGGAAACACTGAGCTCTTATCACTTTATGGATTTTGTCTTTGAAAAGAGATCTCACCCGTATATAGTATATATATTCAACGGGAAAAGATTAGCTATCCATGAGAATATCATATGGTTTATATACATTTGCATGTCAAAGGTTAAGTAGATTTTTCATTTTCACTTACCTTCTTCATCTACTGCTTTCTAGCTTAGAAACCCTAACTGACGCAGCTATAAGAAAACTTTTTTAATCCAGTTGTCTTGTTTTTGGCGCAGGGTGATCGTAAGAGATATGGCCTCTCGACGGGAGAGACAACCGTCCTCTCTGTGGGAGAGAAAATCAGAATTCTCAAGAGGAGAAAACTACTCAAATCTCATTAAACAACACTGAACTTCAGTTACAAACCCTAATCTCTTTTATAGAGTAAGAGAGACCTACTTACAGATGAAATCCAACTTCTTAAAGATAGCAAGTAATCCCAATCAAACTATTAACCAAACTGCTAAAACAGGGAAAAACCCTAATTATGGAAACTACCAAATATGCAAAGTTCTTAATAAAATTGAATTTTGGGGCCTCAGAAAAAGCAATTTGGGCTCGGAACACCTTGGATCATGGGGGAGATCTCAAATGAATCTCATAGAGCTCGCCGAGCCGGTCGATTTGACACCTCATACGCCTCGATAAGACACCGTGATAAAAAGTTATGCCATCTGACGGCTACGGTCGTCCAGAGACCTAATTTGGATTGATGGAACCGGTTTGGCTCCGATCGCCTTGGATGTCTAGTTGGTTCAGCCTGTTTAGCTTCTTGACCTACATCAGTTTTTCTTCTGTTATTGTTCAAGTTCATGCATGGTTCCTGATTTTTTTTTTTGATTAGTTAATCCGGAATGGCTAGGGATGAAAGAGAGGATTACATGACAACTAGAGGGGGCCCGAAGGGGCCAACCCGAGCTGATCCGGCGAGGCTATCTGCCTCTGTGTTGAACTCACGGGGGATATGAACAAACAAGACATGAGAAAAAGAGGAAGACAGACTCCAGATCGAACGAAGGATCCTAAGGAGGTCCCGAGGCTATGCAATCCTGCCAAAAATAAAGTTGACGAAAAGCTTAGAGTCAGATTCAACCACCAGATCCAAGACCCCTTTCAACTTAGCTTCCGATAGACCACCTAAAATAGCTAAAAGCTCTCCTTCCACAACTGAAGAGGTTGTGTGGCAGCTCCATCTCCAAGCTTCCATGCCAAAAGAAAAGAGAATTACAGCCACCCCAGTAGCACCAAGAGAGAAGGATGCATCTGTTCTAAGGATTGGGACAGAGTGTGCATGATGGGAGGTAGAAAAAGGTTGGGGACGGGATGAGCGAAACTCTCTAACCCGTCAAAAGATGACGCTCGAGAGATGAGAAGGCGAGAGCATCTGATTATTGAAAACCATGGCATTCCTTTCCTTCCAGAGCAACCACAACATAAATGCTACCTTCGACTTCTTTTCCTCTATAGCGGCACGGGCGGATTTTGAGAGGAGGAGCTAGCAGTCCCCGAAGGAAGAAGGGTGCTGCTAGCCTTGAGCGATACGACTCCAGACATCTTGTGGAAAAGTACAGCTGAAGAAGATGTGGGTCGGATCCTCCCGCGTAGCTTTACACCTCAGGCAAGTTGGGTCATCAAGGCATCCCCAACGCCACAATGTTTCGGCTGAGAGAATTTTACCGTGGAAAAGCTTCCAAAGGAAGAACTTCACTCTAGGGCAAGCTGGGATCTTCCAAAAGTTCTGCCATCCTGCACAGTGGTCCTCTCCTTCCCACTCCGGGCTCTCTCTGCTAGAAAGCCAATGGTAAAGGGATGTGGAAGAAATGACACCATCATTGGAGAACATCCAAAGGGCATGATCCTTTGTCTCGCGGTGTGGATGAAAGCTCAGGATCCGCTGACAAAGCTCCAGATGGAAGGAGGAAAGCTTCGCCATGTCCCATTCACCATACTCTAGTAAGATGTCACCAACCACCAGATTGGTGGACAAGAAAGAGGAAAAAAGAGATGGAGAAGAGAGTAACGGAGAATCAAATAGCCAGTTATCAGAGAGGACATTGACCTTGTTGTGCGTTGAGGGGGTCCACCGTAGCCCTGCCTGAAGTTCTCTGGCAGCGAGGCATATTCTGCGCCAGTGGCTTGAGCAGCGATAATGGATCTTGCCAGAGGGGATGCTCCCGAGCCACTTATACTTAGCCTTAGAGATCTTGCTCCAGATTGAGTCTGGCTCCTTGTAGAGATCAACTGCTCTCTTCAAATGCAGGGATCTTTGCCAAGTACTGAAGCGTCGAATGCCCAATCCACCTGCTTCCCGGGGGCTGCATACCCGTTCCCAAGCTACCCGGCCTCCTTTCTTCCCCTCCCACAGGAAATTTCTGGCAAAGAACTCGAGCTTCTTGATGACTGCAGCTAGTAGGTGGGTGGCTATGAAGGTATGTGTTGGAAGGGCCTGAAGGATTGACTTCATAAGGGTGACTAGTCCAACGCCCGCAAGTTTGAGGGTACTCCATTGACTGAGTCTACTGACAAAAGATTCGATGAGGTGGGTGAAAGCTTCAGCTTTGAGTCTTCCTCCATCAATCGACACTCCAAGGTATTTGAAGAAACCTTGGTCTTCAGTAATCTGCAGGACCCGGGTAATGTTGAAGCGTCTGGGCTCCTCGGTGCATGGAGAAAAACGAACTTTAGACTTGGCCTGGTTCACATCAAGACCCGCCATGGACCAGAACTTGTCAAGGATAAGGGTAATCTTCTTGGCTTCTTCGACATATGGCATGGCTCCTGATCTCTAGAGCCATTCAATTTTCACACAAAAGAGAGAGGGTCCACCTTGTCTTATTTGACTAGTACATGACAGTGCTCCCTGTGAGTCTTAGCCTGTGTTTGGCAACGGGGGTAAGAACCGCGTTACGGGGGTTAAGCCCCTTAACCCAGTTCTTACCCCCAAACAGCATTGGGGTAGGAAAATAAGCGTAGGTGGGTTAAAGTGTTGTTTGGGGTTAAACCACTGTCACATACGCCGAGCCCCCACAGTTGTCTCTGCTCCTCTCTCTCTCTCTCTCTCTCTCTCTCTCTCTCTCTCTCTCTCTCTCTCTCTCTCTCGGAACTCCTCTCTTCTCTTCTCCTCTCTTGACCAGATCTTCACCTAGCTTGCTCCCTCTCGGAGCTCGCGATGGGTTACTCCGTCCCCATCACCACCGCCGCAGCCGAGGATCCGATCGCGATCGTCGTCTGAAAAGGTGCCAAGGAGTAGGGCGCGCCAAACGCCAAGAGAAGCGCGAGGGTACCACCCCGCCGGTTGTCGGTGGAAGCATCAGATGTGAAAGATTGGGATCTGGACACCGGTGGCCGACACCTCCTTGTCCCCAGCCTCATTCTCCGCCAACGACCCCGACCATCCAAGTCTTCCCGCCCACCTCCTTGTCTCCAAATCTAGTCAGATCCTTTGCCAGAAGTGACCAGATCTTGTACCCCCACGCCTCTAGCCCCCTCCGATGACTCCGGCGTTCTCCACCAACGATCCCAATCATGCAAGTCTCCCCGGCCACCTCCTTGTCTCCAGATCTGGTCAGATCCATTGCCGGAAGTGACCAGATCTTCTCCCCCCTTGCCTCCAACCCTCTCCGGTGACCCTGGCATTCTCCAACAACGACCCCAAGCGTCCAAAAATACCCGGCCACCTCCTTTTCCCCAGTCTCGCTCCATATCTGGTGAGAACCGTTGCCGGAAGTGACCAAATCTTCTCCCCCCAAGCCGGACGACCATTCCCAGTGACTCCGGCGTTCTCCACCAACGACCCAGAGCGTCCAAGTCTTCCTAGCCACCTCCTTGTATCCAGAACTGGTCAGCTCCATTGTCAGAAGTGACCAGATCTTGTCCCCCACACCTCCAACCCTCTATGGTGACTCCGGCATTCTCCAACAACGACCTCGAGCGTCCAACATACCCGGGCACCTCCTTGTTCGCAGCCTCACTCTAGCTTGGGTCAGATCCGTTGCCGGAAGAGACCAAATCTTCTCCCTCCACGCTTCCAGCCAATTCCGCTGACTCTGACGTTCTCCGCCAACGACCCTGAGTGTCAAAGTCTTCCCGGCCACCTCCTTTACCCCAGCCTCACTCTACATCCGGTCATATCCGTTGTCGGAAGTGAACAGATCTTCTCCCCCCAAGCCTCCAGTCCTTTCCGGTGACTCCAGCGTCCAAGTCTTCCAATTCTTCCATTGCTGCTTCTTTCACCAGGTTGAGGTAAGATTGTCAATCGTGCTGCTTTTTACCGTCTACTACTTAGTTCAGTGAAATAATCTGGATGTTAGTATGTTGTCTTCTTGTACTTCTTCTTGCGGTATATTTTGTTGTGTTCTTTTAACCTTGCTTTCTTGATTCCCCTCTGTATTATAGCTTATGAGTAACTTGATATCATAGTGGGTTTTGATTTTATTTGTTTTATGTCATGCTGGTGGGTTTGTTCTATCACTCTGCGATCGATCTTATCTTTGTTTCCTGTCTCTCTGGTAATACAATTATATTAACGTATATAAATGGGTGTGGTTTCATTCATTGTGTTCATGTGCTGGCAACATGCTTCGGATTAAGAAGCTTTGATGGTTAGGTTCTGTACATAAATTTCCAAATTTGATTCTCCTCTTCTAATTGATTCCTTCGAATATAGCTTCTCTCTTTTCTTTAAATGTTCAAGATCGGGCAACCTGAAGTTTTTTAATGGGCGCTGACCGTAAACCATACTTGTTTATGGTTTCTTGCTTTAAATTTTGTTGATCGCTTTGGGTTGGGATGTAATATGGGAAAGCATGCTCCATAGCTATTTTGATTCTTCTGATTATGCATGCCAATGGATCTATGTCCCCTACTTGTCAGTTGAGTATATGACTATAAAAAATAGAGTATGCATAAGTATCATTTAGTGCATGTATGTGTGGACACAAGGTTGAGGATCATTCCCGAAATGCCACAAACATAATCTCATGTGAAATTGTGCCACCCATTGTTAGTTCTACACAAGTGTATACTATATTCCCAAAAATGAACACACTGCTTAATGGGAAAGTAGATGGTCCAATCTGTGCATAACCTTACTGATATCGCTCAAATGTGTCACACACAGCGGTCGTAGTGCAGTACAGCATAAGAAAGGTCGAACCCACAGAGAGACAAGCATGAAAGATCCAGAAACACAGATAACAATATATCAAAAACAATCAAGAGTGATAAAGGTTAAGAAAATAGATGGAAGATGTAATGATAAGATAAAGTTAACGAAAGAAATCAAGATTTGAATGAGGCTAGGCTTCAGGAATCACTTCACTCGGATTTAGGTTCTTCTCTTCTCAATGGTTCATATAATACTCAGTTAAGGGATTCACATCCCAATCACCTTAACCGGAAGATATGAAACTATAAACCTAACAAAATATACAAATGTCTCTTCCTACGACTGGTTCTTCCCTTTATAACTCTAACTTCATCCAACCCAAACCTAAGAATACACGATACCGGCTGTCACTACAGGTAACGCGCAGCAAAAGTTCATCGGGAAAAAGCCCTAACTTTATCTAACCGGATCTCTAAGAATACACAATACCAACTCTCACAATCGGCAATGCATAGCAAAGATTCCTCGGGATAAAGCCCCAACCTTGTCTTACCAGATCGCTAACAATACACAATACCAGTTGTCACTACGGGCAATGCATAGCAAAGGTCTCGCAAGACTCGGTAGGAGAATCAAAAGAGAAGACTATGGGATTATAAGATCGTGAAAGAAGCATGACTGGATTCATAATATTAATCATCCATAAAGAAATCTATAATCTGAAAATAATATTTGAAGATCCAATACATAGAAAAGAGTTTAACAATGAAGATTAAAACTATGAACCATTGTTGGAGAAGAAGCCCTAGTCCTCGCTAGATCATCCATCCGCCATGCCCGCGGATTACTCGGTCATGGATGGCGCTTCCTTCATCTTCTTCCTTTGGAAAACGTCCAGAAAAGAGCCTCCAAAAACATCCAAGAACTCCTCCTTTTGATTAACCCTAAGTTTCCTATTTATAGCCCCAAAGTCTCTCCATCATCGAATTAGATCTAAACCGTTGATTTTCTTCACTGGGAAAGTAGGATCGATCCCTCTATAAGTGTCGGATCGATCCCACTCATCAAAATCTTCAATTTCTGGCTGCGCTAGAGTCGGATCGATCAGACTCAGTAGGATGGATGGAGGGATCGATAGGACTGTGTACAGCTGAAAAATATGCGTTCTGTCAGGTTTCTGCATAGTCGGATCGATCGGACTCTAGGTGTCGGATCGATCGGACTTTCCAGCGTATTTACTGTTTTGTCATCCAGACTGCGCCATTGGTACTAAAATTGTCGTAACTTCCTCTAGGAAACTCGGAATCACGAACCGTAAAATTCTCCAGAAACTAGACTTCAAGAGCTTTCCAACCATATATGGGACATCATCTGGTTCTTCATAAACAGGTACAGTTTAACTTTTGAAGTTGATCCATATACTCTTTTCAGCTTCTTTTAGCTCCAATTTCCTGCATTTTCCAAACAACTACGTGAAACAACATATAGATATAAAAATAGTAGTAAAGATGTTGATTAAAGATAATAATCTAGCAATTGAGGTGGTTATAAGGTTGTTCAGAGTGCACTTTCATGCACTCATCACTTCCTTAATCTCCTTAAAAAAGTTCACCTCTCTGCAATAAAGAGAATGTGCATGATTTACCCATTTCAAGTTTACGTCCATCAGATTGTAAGTATATTTTTAGGATAGAGAACGTATATGTGATGTCTGGATGTATATAAATGCATAGAAAACGCTTACGTTAGCTTATGTGAACATAATTGTTTGCTTAATACAAAAATATGCCAATATCAAGGATAGATTGGACCGATGCCCAGGATTATGTGCTCCTGGAACATTTGAGACTAGAACACCTTGGGAAAGCTCGAACCGGCGGGGGTTTTACCAAACGGGCATGGGATAGAGCACTCGACAAGTGCAATGAAGGGCGAGTTGAAAAGCTGGGTTTAAAACACATCAAGTCGAGGAGGAAGAACCTTAAAAAAACACATGCGGTCTACAAAGAGCTATTGGGAAAGACCGGATGGGGTTATAACAACACTATGAAGATGGTCGATCCACCAGATGTCGCGGCGTGGGATGAGGTCATCGGGGTAAGGACTGTCCCACCATAGTATTCAAAATTCTGGTCCACCGACACCTTTCTAATGAATGTTTGCTTCCTTTCTTCCAGAATCGTAGAATATTCGCTCCTCTCAAAGACAAGCCTTATGCCTTATATGAAGTAATGGAACTCCTAACGAGCAAGAATACTGCGACTAGGGAGTTTAGATATTCCACCAACCGGAAGAATGCAGAGCAGAATGGAAAGCAAGATGCAGAGGAAGTGACAGAGAGCACAGGATCATCGGATACAGTGACCGATGCTCAGTCATCCCCTCCTCGGACTAACCCATCGCGTATATCTGGTATTAATATTAGGAAAGAGGTAGACTATGGGGGAGGGTTCAGGCCATCAAGATATGCTGATGGCTCGCAATATACATACGACAGTGACCCGATATCTCAAGACACGCCACCAACACAGGCTACAAGGGGGGGGGGGGGGGGGGAGTGCCACTGGCACGGATGCATCTGGTTTTAGTCCTGCAGCAAGGGTCGTCGACCGGAGCTTGTAAACAAAAGTAAGAAGAAGATGGTTGGAGGCACGGGTGAAGGGGCACATCTACTTGCACAACAATTACAAAGGAAGTTTAATATGAAAGAGCAGGCGATGTGACGATCCAACGATTACTCCCTTCCAAGCTATATGGCGGTGGCTCATAAATTGCCTGACATAACACCTGACAAGTTGGTCAATTTGATTGAGGTATTTGAAGATGAGACACAAAGGCAGGGATTCATATGTCTCAATGACGCTACTTTACAGAGCAAATGGGTGGATGCTCGGAAGAAGCAGTTTGACTCACCTTGGGTGAATAGCCAAACGCAACCATCTTCGAATTTCACATATCATGCAGCATCATACCAACCACCAACATGCAGCATCACACATACAGAGCAAATACGATACCCATATGCTCATCGCCCACAATTGTCTACTTTGAATACTCCACATGGTACACAATCCACTAGGGAGCAAGTCAATTATGGCTGGACGCCCTATGGTATGCGGGAAGATGACCCCAATGCGGATGGCAGAAATGATCCGGACTGGATGTGATTTGCTTGTCTAGGTGATCCTTTCTTAATTAAGCTCTTTTTTTAAAATTATGATTAAGCTTAGGGTTTGGCATAGCATGTTCGATGCCACATATCTTTTATATTCATGTTTTGCAAGTCATATAGAAATTATTGGTATAATTGACAAGAACACCAACAAAAGTATGTACAAATCCTGATCATTTATCTAATTGGTATACTCATAGAACATGAGCATATAAAGAGAACAGAAGAATTAGATAAGTTGTTGCTATCTGAAATATAGATTACAAACTTGAAGGCTATACAATAAACAACAAGAATCTACAATATTCTCGGAGAAAATTAGATTCCAATAATTAAGCATCAATTTTATGCTTTTTAGTAGAAGCTAATTAAACCAAATTGATCGAGTATGATTTGAGTTACTTATTCCCCTTTTGGACAAATTAGAGTTGATCTCACAATGCTTGTTGATTTTCAACTCAATTCCTATTGAGACTATGCTGGAAAGACTAGAACAAAAAAAAGGCACAAAAATAATTTTTCCATGCGATCGATCCAACTGTTATATGTTATTTATAAGCAGTCAAGTACTCAGTATGATTTAGTAGGTGCTTGGCTTAATTAAGGACATAAACAAGAGAAACATATATACGTGAACCATATGTGACAACATTTGATGAATGTTAATGTGCTTAGTGATAATGGCCTTAAGGTTGAATGAAGCTTTGGAAGTACTTTTTAAGGTCATGTTGTGGAAAAATTTACCTAAGCATGCATGTATACATCAAAAATAAAAAAGATCATTACTCGCTTGAGTTGCCATGCATGACATCAACATTAGTAATATAATTAAAATTGTATTACAAGCGTTATCTTCCACCTAGCTCGGCAACATAATTGATCCTGAATCATGCTAATTAATGACCACGTGATATGTCAACCAATGAAAGAAATACCAAACTTTTAGCATAAAATTTTGAACATTCATGGTGATTCATTGAAGCCATAAGACTCAAATTAAACATGAACCTGAAATCTAAGAGCTGGTTGCTGATGTGTTGATCTTATTCGGATACCGATCAAAATCTCAGATTGCTGAAAATATCATCAAAAAAATGAGCTGAGAAGATCTAGAAAATCTTCACTTGCATTCCTAATTTCTTGGCGAATGAATGGAAACACATGAAACTTTTGATTGCTTCTATGCTGGAAGCCCAACTATTTATGCATTTAGTTAAGATGAAGCAATGCACTGCAATAGTATATTTATCATGATCTCCAAGTAAAAAATATAAATTAGCTCTATGTGATTATTTTGTTTGACTTGGCATGATTAATGCTTGGCAACAATGCATTTTTTTGGCTCAACCTCTTTATCTGGCTTCTTAATTGTAGAATTCTTCACAAGCAAAGGTCCCTGGCACAATAGTTACAATGAAGCAATGCACTGCAATAGTATTTTATAAACTTTACTTCTGAGATCTTCGTTTTTCTTTCTACCATTTTTCCCTCTCTTGGCATAGTGAGTTACTTATGGTCATGGCCAATTTATGTATTTTCAGGGAATCCAATTTTAGAGCTGGACTCAGTAGCTCACATTAACATTTGTTGACCATGGATGCAACAATCTTGGATATGAGAAGACTGGATATGACAAGACAAGAGATGGTGTCAGGATGCATTGTTGACCTTGGTGTCTGGATTCAATGCTGTTGGATATTAGTATAATTTATATTGGCTGTTGAACATGTGATAGGTTCATTGTTGATCTGGCTAGATACAATGCTATTGGACCAGCAACCGAGATTTTGGTTTGATGTTGGATATGACTGGTCAATTTGATAGATGTGTTGTTATCATAGAAAGTAGGTATATTTTGTTTGTATATGCTTAACGATATGCTTTGGCCTGCTGGTTCGAGTGTTGTCTATAAGGAGGTCAGTTCCTCTCTACTCATTGTTATGTTATATTTTACTCAGTAGATATGGAAGGTGGTGGTGTTGAATAGATTGAGATAAGAATTGTTAGATGTTTTACTTATAACTTTTGTATGTTCTGCTTTGGCCTGGATTGACATGAAAATGAGCAAATTTGATGCTTCTCAAAACTAATTAGAGGTGATGATAGTTGTTGTGCCTTAGTATAAACTTTTGTTGTGATTATCGATTGATGTATTCTTACTACGGTAATAAAGTATGTATATCATGTTTTTCGTAGTTGAACAAGATAGATGCCTACAAGCAAATTATGAATAATAGCTAGCTAGTTATTATTCACCAACTTTACTACGGTAATAAAGGGGATCCTATGTCGCGCCCCGACCCGCGTAGGCCCAATCGGGCCGGGCGACGCGAAGCGGAACCTAACCTACTGCGGAAATTTTGGCGAGGTTTCCCTCTAATCGTAGTGGTTACCCTAGAAATTCTTAAATATCCTGTATTATACAATCATTCAGAAACTCAAAGATAGAACTGGAACTGATATATAAAATACAAAACATCAAAACAGGGAAATTATACATTTATCACTCCCGTAGGAGACTATCTATAACAAAAGGGGTAAGACTGGATCGCCGCTCTTCAAGCACCGCCAGACGCCGCCACGTCACCAAACACCGGCCAGGTAGGGGTGACCGAAGAAGAGCTAGCGCCAGCACCTGCAAAACGCAGCCCGGGTAGGAGTGAGCACTAAGCTCAGCAGGGACACTACACCACGACACTCACAAGGGAGGGAACACAACAGTGTCGTCCCCCAAGCCTATCCTAGGTGTATACAAGGGTCCAATAACCCTACCGGAAGTTCGTGAACGCAGGCCAAAAACACTGCATACTCTCAATAGGACACAGAACACTGTTTGGCGGGCCAGGACACCGCTGGACATACACTCCTCCCCCCAAGAGTTTAAGGACACCGGACTCCGGCTACACTTCGGATACGACGTGTAGACGACACGACCTCTAAACCACAAACAACATGTATTCATGTCAATCTAACCCTATCATCGAAATCAACTGAATACTACACATCGAGTCATGGACCAAGCTACCCGCAACGGTCCTAGAGCTAGATCCGGACTACCCGAAAGCCCCGGATCGGCAACGCCCTACACAAATGCAACTACTGTGCAACACAATGCATGCTATGAACATGCGCAGGATAATACATGTAAGCATGCAACATTATGTGATGATATAAATAACAAGGTCTGGGTACGGCGCCCTGCCGGTCTGGGATGGTGAACAGGTAAGTAAGGTCTAGGAACTGCTGCAGTGGTACCACCACCAACTGCCAGCAGTCCACCACAACACCTGCATCGGGAAGCAGCCCCGCAAACAACAGCTCACATATATCACAGATAAAGCCCTCGGCGCACGCCGACATGCGAGGCTAAGGAAAGCTGTAGGGCTACCCGCCCGTTTATTCTAAACATCCCGGGAGTCATCACTCCCTCGGTTCACCATTGCCCTATTATAAGGCTAACATGCTTAAACCTATGTATAAGGTATAAAGCGGTAAAGAAAACCGACATACCAAGCCCCGCGGGCAAAAGTCATGAAAAATCCTCTCTGCTGCTAAAGGATCGATCTTTTCCTAAGAAAAGATCGATCTTTTAAGTAACAGTGAACTTCCCTCACTGTCGAGCCGAAGAAGATCTATCCTTCCTCCCAGGAAGATCGATCTTTCTCGAGACAGAGGGTACTTTTCTTGTCGCGCCAAGAAAGATCGATCCTTCCTCCTAAGAAGATCGATCTTCCTCGCGACGCAGGGTAACCATGCTACCCAAGACCCAGGATCGATCTTCTCCAAGCAAAGGATCGATCCTTCATCGGGCGCAGCATGACCAACACAGAGGGATCAATCCTTCCTCTAGAAGGATCGATCCGGATGGGTTCTCCAGCGTGCTTCCGGAGAGGAATACCGCCGGAAGGTACATCCAAACTTAACGAAACTCTGGGATCTGATAGATCAAGATCCCTCGAGTCCAAAACCGGTGAAAACTCAGCAAACAAACATGTATATAGAGAGATCTAAGCAAAAGAACATAATCAAACCGGAAAAACTAAAAACCCGGAAAAGATTGTAGGTAAGATCCCTACCTAAGCAAGAGCAGCTTAAATCCAAGCAGCTAGGCCTTGGATCATCCTCAAACGCCTTCAAAAATCGCAAGATCTGAGCTCATATCTCCGGATTTCAAAAGGATTCAAGGAAGAAAGTCTCGTCTGCTTTATAGGCAAATGAACTGACTTATGAATGAAGGATCGATCCTTCATGACGATCGCACCTGACTTTCTGTCACAAGAAGATCGATCTCTTAGCTAGAGAAGATCGATCCTTTTGTGTTGAAAGCTAAACTTAGGCAAGAACTCAAGCCCAAGTCCGGATCTTTCGATCCCGAGTCCCACTAACTGTTCTAACCAACATTACCACAAACACGGTCAGCGTGTGCACACGCGGGTGTGAAACAAGCCAGCAAGGCGCAATTCACCAAATTGCCCTTGCGGTCCACGACGAGCCACAGGAGTAGAGGGACAGGTCCTCACATCCTAGCTAACACCAAACTGCTTCAATGGGGATTGGGAATGGGTCTCCTAGTTAATATTATCAGCAACTTTGCTTGTTGCCTTGTTGTCACCCACTTTACTCATCCACTTTACACTCATCACCTATGAATAATAATAATATATTACATTTTGAATCAACCTAGCTACTAATATTGTTTGATCAAGTCATGCATTGAGCGTAGGATATTTTTCTAACATCAACTAAGCAATGATTTCCAAAAAGGGTTAATATTAACTTTTTGGCAGAAATGAGTTTTCTTTCATAGGAGAGCTCATCGGGATCATCGGAAGAGGAGGACATGATTATTGACATAGCTGTAGAAGATATTTCATCTACTTCGCAATGGCCAGGTCCAGTGCCGTGCCGCACTAGGCCTTTCACTGGACATCAAGTAATCAATGATATCATGGATGACCATGAAACAAGATGTCCAGAATTGTTTCGAGTGTCAAAGAAAGTGTTTCGCGGTTTGTGTCGTGCACTGGAGGAACGGTGCTTGATTAACGACAAATCAAACGTGACAAGCAATGAGTAACTTGCAATCTTTCTTCACGGGATTGGCCATGGAGTTTCTAACAGAGTGCTGACTGAGAAATTTCAGCATTCTGGAGAAACAATAAGTCAAATTTTTAATCACGTCTTGGATGTTGTAATAGAATTGAGACCCGAATACATACAACTCTCTGATGACAATGTCGCGGTCCCCATAAGTTGCAGGGGAATTCCACTTGGGGCCCATTTAAGGTAAAATGCATGAATAGTCTGCAACATTGAGCATTATAGCATGTTCTTATGTTCTGTGGCCTCAATGCGATAACTATATTTCGCAGAATGCTATTGATGCAATTGATGGCACGCATATTTATGCAATTGTTAGCAGAGACCTGCAACCGAGATTTCATAACCGCAAGGGGACCATATCACAGAATGTTATGGGCGTTGTGGACTTCGATTTACAATTTCTCCTTGTGGTTCCCGGCTGGGAAGGTTCAGCGTCAGATATGCGTGTCTTAAATAAGGCAATTGAAGATGGCGATCTCACAGTTCCAGAAGGTATTTCAGTCTCGTCAATTGTGCTTATATATTTGCTCTAACGACTTGATCTAACGGTGACGATGCGATTACTTGTAGGTAAATTCTACCTAGTCGATTCAAGTTATGCAAACACGAGAAAATTTCTAGCACCGTACAAAGGATCACAGTACCATATTGGCGAATTCGCAAATGTCCATGGTGACCGGACTCGTAGATATCTTGACCCGAAGGACATTTACAACCATCGCCATGCACAATTGCGTAATCACATTGAAAGGTCATTTGGAGTTCTGAAGAAGCGTTTTAAGATACTACGAATAATGCAGCCATATCCCTTTTTAGTGCAAACGAAGATAGTAATGGCATATTGCCTAATCCATAACTATATCATAAGAAATCATCCACGTGATCCCCTTTTACGTCAATTTGATCTCTCAGAATCTGTAGAAGCGGCGGGAAATGAACATCCACGTAGACATCCACAATCAACATCTCAGTTAGAAGAATCCCGTGAGGGTGATCTATTGTGTGACATAATTGCACTATAATTGTGGGTGAATAGGTGAGGTTTGTAAAGTATAAACTAATTCCTTATCACTTATGTTTATCTTTTATCACGGAATTTTATTTCATTTCCTTGAGTTTTTTTTTGTAGATGAGTTATTATGTCGTCTACCGAGGTCGGAGGCCAGAATCTATGCAACGTGGCATGAGTGTCATGCACAAGTCGACAAGTACTGAAGTGCATGTTATCACAAATTTAAATCATTGGCTGAAGCATCCCAATCTTTTGAAGATTACAACATGGCTTATTACGAGGGAGTGGGCACGACATCTTATGCGGAGTCGACCACGGCACATGTTGACCCACATCCGTTGCTTTCTTCTACTGTCTGCTATGTAGTTGTCGCGATAGTTGTTGTCGTACTTATGATTTTCTTCTTCAGTTGATGTATCTGACTTGGCTTCCTAAGTTCAACATGTAGTGTGTCAATGTAGTGGAATGGTGTAGCCACAGTTAGCGGTCTAGTGGGGGAAAACCGATTTTCACCAAATTGAGCATATTTTGAATATTTCTTATGGGGAATTTTATATGCACCATGATAATGTGTAAGTGCATCCTTATATTTTAAAATTACCAGAAATGCCCTTTTTTCCACTCTATCGTGGTGATAGTGGTCGTGCTGGCCAGGATTCGGGGTCAACTGATGCGGTGTGCATGGGTTGATTAACCGATGCACATAGAACCGTCGGATTGGTCTAGATTTGACGATTTTTTTAAAAAATAAGGTCGGGACCAGATCCAGCTCCTCGCCAGACTCCCGTCGCGACCTCGAGTTCACCGTCGCTGGACAACGCCTCCGGCCTCCCTCTACAACCCCGACACCAGATCCAGCTTCTCTCTCTCTCTCTTTATCTCTCCCTCTCTCTCTTCCGCTCTCATTGCAGCCACCAACCCCATAGTCCATGTAGACACCACCAGTCATTTCCTCGCGGGCCATCTCTACCTCCGGCGAGCTCTTCCTCTCCGGTGAGCTCCACACTCCGACCATCCTCAACACCTTCTCCACCTCTCCTCATTCCTCCACTCACCTTCACCTCCTTCCTCCCCGATACCTCGCACCACCCACGCCCCTCCATCCTGGTGAGTACCCATTCCTTCCGGCGAAACCCCACAACCCACTCCCTCCTTCTCCGGTAAAGCCGCGGCCACCCGCGGCAAACCTCCACCGTCTCCACTCCACAGACCCGCGGCGTCCCCTGGTCCTCCCCGTCGCCGTCTCGATCTCCGCTGAGATCCCCTTCGTCGGCGAGGGTCTTCCCTGTCGCCTCTGATGTCAACCTCGACCATCAACCATCGTCTAGCTCCTCCATTTCCTCCGAATCTAGCAACCCCCGGCGCCACCGCCTTCCCCAGCGACTTCCAACGCTGCTCCATGGCCACTCCGACGCCTCACCTCGCCAAGGCCTTCCTGAGATCCACCGGTGACAAGGTCCAATGTACCTCCAGTTCCTCCCCGATCCTGAGATCCATGAGGTTGAGGTCGCGACGGGAGTCCGACAAGGAGTTTTAACCGCCGAATCTGGATCGATCCAACGGTTAATCAACCGCTGCACACCGGTTGATTAACCGATGCACATCGCACCGGTTGTCCCCCGGATCCTACTGGCCATCGACGGTGGGGTGGCCGGGGTGGGCGCGGCGGTCGGCGAGACAGATAGAACGGGAGAGAGATAAAAACATTTTTCATATGCGTAGTTTATAAAAGGCATATTATTGCTATGTTATTGTAATCAAATATTAATATCAGTGGGTCCACATGCCATGTGTCATATTATTACATCATTTTCTAAATTTATTCGATTATTATTATTATTATATATATATATATATATTAATATAAGTGGGTCCGCATGGGGATGGATTGATATTTCCGTCCATGTCACGTGACCATTTTATGCCACCTTGGGATACGATTCTTATTGGCGTCCGCCATAGGTGGAGGTCACGTGTATATCGTTGGCGGCGACGGCGCCGGCAAGAACGGCTTCAACATCGCCGAGCTATACGACCTGGTGGAGGTCGGGCGGGTATCGTTGCACACGAAGGTGGAAGAGCGGTCGTTTGCCGGTGATGGCAGGTAAGCGAACCTTGAGAGGAGAAGGATTCGCCGGTGGAGGCGTCGAACAGGACTGGTGGGGTGGTAATATTATATTTTACTATAATATATTTTTACTCGATTTTATGTAATAATATAATCGTATAAATTTTATACGATTCAGCGTATAAATACCAAAAACTTAACTTAATAGTGGAATTTAGAAAGATGGGTTAGCCGGTGTTTTGGGAATTGATTGTAACACAAATTGGTTGTGGGAGTGGTGCCGAGGTCGACTGGCAGCGTGCGATGACAAAACAATAGAGTCGTTGAATAGTTCATATATTATCTTATTTATGGACTTTACTTACAAATATTTTAATTAACTTAATAATTAATTCAAATATTATAATCTTAACCCACTGGATTACCCATTATTATAATATTATATATTTTATATACGTTGGAGTGTTCTTACCCTTATCCCAAGATTAACCCACTAACTTACCCCCGTTTCTGAGCCAAACGTCATAATTGGGTTAAGCTTACCCCTATTCCTTACCCTCATTTTTCTACTTCTAACCCCATTAACCCTATTCCTCTTAACCCCTCACCAATCGGAGGCAACGTTCTTTGTCCCTCTGCTTCCATTTTCTTCGGGGTTTTTATTAAAAACCTACCAGCTGTAAACCAATGTTGGATGATGTTTTTAGAAAATCTGCCCGTTTGATCTTTTCACTTGTAAACCACGTTTTATCTTAGTAACTTCTTGTGCTGTCTTACCGACTAACCTAAGCCTTGTATTTTCTGAGAGTACAAAACAATTGAGTAAAGGAATATTATGTTTTTGTTTGTTTTCTTAAAAAATTCTTCCACTTCTTGTGATTGTACCTTCACTACTAAAGTAGAAAACTTGATGTATAATATGTATGACAACCCTGATCTTAAGAAATGAAAAGATAAAACAACTAGCTTCCCCAAGGAGGATGTAGTACGTAGCAGCACTGGCATATATATATTTATCTTCATGAACATTGAAAAGAAGCCTTATTAACCAAAATAAGTGAAGTACAAACGGTGATTATCAGCTCGATAAGTTTCCTTTGATGTGGGTCGAAAGTAAGTTTTTTTTTTTTTTTTTTTAATGAGTTCAGCCGAAGCTAGCTACATTACAACTAAACTAGAACCCATTACAACTAAAAGGAAACAACCATCCCCTCATCTGGGACCCAATCAATACTAGATTGGTTTATGCGGCAACATCTGGCAACTTCATCCGCTCGCTCGTTGCAGGTTCTCGGCACATGTAGAAACAAAGTAAAGTCAAAGCATAGCATCGTTGCCCAGATCTCCTTTGTCAACCCAGCAACCTCATCCGGCCATAACCTTCGGACATTAAGAATATCCACGACGAGTAAACAGTCCGATTTGATGATGATCTTCCTTTCACCTCTCTCCATCGTCAATCTAGCAGCCACCAAGATCGCCCTCATCTCTGCCTCTAATGATGAACTAGCCTCAACTAGCTCTCCATGTGCCCAAATCGGATCCCCATCACTGTTGACTTTTCCTCCCATGAGGATGACGGCAACAAAGAAAGGATCGATCCTTCCAGCCATGTAGGATAGATCTTTCTTTGCATTATTCCAGACAGAGAGCCAGTTTTTTGTAAAGTTCGATGTAGGATCGATCTTAGGATCGATCCTCTTCGGAATGCTGAGATTTTGAGGATGCTCGGGTACAAAAGATCGATCTCTCATATACACTAGGATCGATCGTCTTCGGGAATTTTGGAATCCATCGATCTCTCATATACACTAAATATTCATACTTAAACCCCTTAATTTACATTTGTTAGCCCGAGAGTGTTTGTATTTGATAGCTTGTTAGTTGATTTCAGGTTTAATCATGCTTTGAGAAGAAATGCAAGATATTCGGTTAATATGCTGAAATACACTGCTCTATTGACTGTTAGCACAATATTCACCAGATATTATGCTTTTTTCCAAATATTCTGAAATTTGAATGACAGCTAGTAGACATCAAGGTGTACAACTTTCATGTTGAACACTTTCAGAGATTCCAGATGGATTGATAGCAGTTTGGGAAAAGATGAAGATATTTAGCTGCTGAAAGACTGGTCCGTCAATGCATGGGAGAATATTCGCTAAATATTGTAGTTAAGTCCAAATATTGCAAACTCTTTGGGAGAGGATAGAAGCCTTCTGAATCTACATCTTTTGTGTTGGACCCATTCTCAAATTCCAAACCGGTTGAGCCCAGTCGCGATTGGAAGAAGCTGTCAGGGTTGAACCAGGAATTCCGAGTTGTACTTGAGGTCTAACTTAACCCTAAACCCTAATTCCGGGAATTAACATATAAGAAGGGTTTTGTTAGCCAAAAACTAGAGGCCCCCATAGAGAGAAACAGAGGAATTCAGATTGGAGAAGAAGACGGAGATGCGGTGTGGATCCCTAACCTTCTTCATCGAATACATGGATCTCATCCAAAAGATAAGTGGCTAAACTCTATACTTAGGGATCTCATGAAGCTTTAGTGTAGCTTCTTTGTATTTTCTAGTTTGATTCTTGTTATCTTTTCAAAGACATGATCCTATGAATATGGTTTTATTTTATAAAGAGTTGAGGGAACAGAGTTCCTTGACGTATTTTGAGGCCTACTTGATTGTTGTGCTTGATGGTAGAGATTCGTAGGATGGTTTTTATGTTGCTTTTGTGTATGCCTTTGAGATAGTTATGCTAAGCAAAGATAGATTGTACTCAGGTTAAGTCCGAAGACAGTCTATGCTAAGCGAAGATAGACTATGCCGTAGGATAACATGAGCGTTCTTTTAGGGATTCATGCGAGCTTAAGAAGCCGTGATTCCATATGTCTAGATTAGAGAACAAGAGGATACTAGAGAATACAAGAGGTGAAACTAAAGTGGATTGAGTAATCCCTAGGTTTTCTCTCATTGATTTATCCCAACCTTTTCATTGCTTTTTCAGTAGTTTAATTCCTTAGATAACAAAACCATTGAAACTCCTTTCCTTCACCTTAGGACTTGAGTTTAGAGATTTAATTTGATTTCTTATCTTGTTAAACAATCTTTTCCTGTGGTTCGACTCTGGATCTCACCACTGTTCTATGTTTGTAGAGTAGTATTGATTGAAGGATTATAAATTCTAAATTGCGTTTTGCATCTGATTTAACGACGCATTTGCGAGCGATCAAGCTTCTCCTTAGCTTTTCAGCATTCCAACTTTGATCATCTGTGCATCTCCCTGTAACTATATGGAGTAATCTTTCAGCAAATTCACATTCAACTAATGCATGGTCAATGGTTTCAGCGCACCTCCCACATCGGGGACATTCAATTTCCGAGCAAGCACGGATTTTCCACAGGAACTCCCTAACTGGTACTCTACCATGCCAAACCTTCCAAAGGAAATGTTTGACTTGAGGCTCAGCTCTCAGCCGCCATATACTACGCCATTCCTCCCCATCCTCTCGGTAGATCGCTGGACTTATGCGCTTCAATGCTGACAAATAGATAGACGCCGTCGTTATCTGCCCTGTTTCAGTAAGAACCCATTTCCACTTATTTTTATCACCCAGTACTATGTTAATGGCCTCCAACACCCTATGGGGATGCAGAACCTGTATCAACTTCTCCCAACTCCATTGTGTGCCATCCAAGAAATTCCCAACTATCATATCCTCACAACTGACATCTCCGACAAACATACCCGGACACTTCACGAGTGGCTCATCCTGAATCCAAGCATCTTTGATAACACTAACCTTGTTGTCTTTCCCCGGAGTCCATCTGATTCCATGCCTTAGCTCTCCACCAGCGTCGCACAAATCCTTCCAATGCACTGAAGCAGACCTCGTAGCTTGCTCTGGCGGAAGGTGCCCTGACCATGCATACTTTGCTCTTGCCAACCTAGACCACACAGATTCTTTATCCTCCAATAGTTGGGCTACCCTTCTAGCCTTAAGAGATCTTTGCCATATATTCAAATTTCTCAAACCCAAACCTCCGGCCTCTACAGGGGGTGCAAAATTTATGCCAAGCAACAATCCCCAATCCGGACTGCTTCCCCTGCCAAAGGAATTGTCTACAAATCCTCTCCATTTTCCGTATGACTGAAATTGGAATTTTAGTAGTTGACATGATGAAGGCCGGTACAGCTTGGAGCACATCCTTGATTAGCACAATCCTTCCCGCCTCCGAGATGTTCCTTCCCTGCCATCGAAGAACATGAGCTGTCATTTTGTCCAATGTCTTTGAGAAATCCGTCACATGAAGCCTTTTAATCCTCAATGGGGCTCCAAGATAATGCCACACCACCTTGGCCTCAGCCATACCAAGAATACCACGCACTGCGACCCTCTTTGCTTTGCCAACCATACGTGAGAAAACCATGTTAGACTTTATTGGGTTCATTTCCAAGCCTGATAGTGCCTTAAAAGTGAGAAGTTTTTGTTTGAGCTTCCTAGCCTCCAGGCACGTAGCACGGGTAAACAAGAGGCAGTCGTCGGCATAGAGTAAATGCGACAATGTGAACTCCGAATCTTTAAAGCCAACACCAATTATCTTCGAGTCCGGGCTGTTAAGCAATTGATAGAGAACCTCTTCTACAATCAGGAACAAATATGGGGATAGTGGATCCCCTTGCCGAAGCCCACATCTAGAGCTCATTTGCCCATAAACCCTACCATTGACAATGAAGGAGAACCGGGGATTTTTGAAACAAGCCATTACCCATCCGATCCAAACCTCCGGAAACCTCATAGCTCTTAAGGTCTCCTCCAAGAAGTCCTATCTCACCCGATCATATGCCGATCGGAGATCAATTTTGCACATCATCAGGCTCTTTGTCTTAGGAGCAAACCTAACAACGTGAATAAGTTCCATGGCGGCATCAATACTGTCATGTATACTTCTCCCTGGCACAAACGCAGATTTCTCCTTGGTCGAAAGTAAGTTGCGCATGCATGATTGATGAAAGAATATATATATATATTGAGGGAAATGATATCGAAAGCAAATATCCACAGTATTATTTTTTTCCTTGTTCCTTCCGTTTAAAAAATACTAAAATCCATAGAGAAAATAACAAAACATGGTCACGGTATACCTATATATATATATATATATATATATATATATATATATATATATACAGACACACATATTATACGCTGGGTTTTCTCAACTCGGTTATAAGTTTACCTTACAGAGCGAATAATCCTAAATTAGCCTAGTAATTAACACATGATTATTTTGTTTCGGAGCTATGTTTAATTTCCAATGCTTCGTAACAGCATGATATCATAGAGATAGTGCTGGGGAATCTGAGGGGTCCCGGCGATCCCGGAGATACGCCAGATAGATACGGGGATGTCGCAGTGGAAGAAAAACAACCAAACCACAAAAGAAAAGGAAAATTGGAGACAAGGATTTACGTGGAAAAACCTACCAGCAACAACTGGAAGGAAAAAACCACGAGCAGCAGAGGAAATCTTCACTATGAGAGAGAGATTACAAAGCCCAAACTCTAGCAAAGACAAAGAGATCTCTCTCTAGGGTTGCCTACTCTCACACCTCTCACAATCCTCTCAATAACATCTCTACCACAAAAAGAAACCCTAAAAGCACTCTATTTATAGCCTCCAATAAACACAAATCCGGATTAAATCTGAGTCGTCAAATTTGCCCATCCAGGAGAGAAAGATCGATCCCACTCAAGGGGAGGGATCGATCCTTGTATGCACGAGATCGATGAATTCCAATATCCCGAGTCGGATCGATCCTACTATGTAGGAGCGATCGATCCGTCCCTAAAAATCTCAGCATCCCGAAGAAGGATCGATCTGCGAATCGATCCAACCTTGACCTTCACAAATAGGTGCCCTCTGTCTCTCTTGTTTACCGAGTAGGATCGATCCCTCTTGGAGAGACGGATCGATCCGCTGATAAATTTCAAGGAGCGATCGATCCCACATGACTGGAAGGATCGATCCTTCCTTGTTGCCGTCATCCTCATGGGAGGAAAAGTCAATAGATAGAGAAAGTTAGATATCCATTGCGTGAATCGTTGAGTTTCATAAGGGAAAAGTCATGCCTTGTTGAACAAGAACACCTAGGAGAGTTTATTGCTTTAAACTAGTGATTGAGTGGCATATTGAAGCTTAAAGGCATTAAATATCATATATATCCCCCCTCAAAAACTCCAAAACATCAAATATCGTCTTAGTTTTCTCAAACTATCATAAAACCCATTGAATTATAGTGGTTATATTATATTTGAAAAAACTCTAACCACTCAACACAAAAGTTTAAACCAATGAATGAGGACGAGTTGATATTAATGTAGTATAAAAGTATTTCCCCTTCCATTTACCATCATTTGATTAATTAGCCAAACAATAATTAAAATTCGATCTAAGCATGTAAAAATGCATCAAAAACCCCTTATCATTAAAAATGCACGGTATAAAAGGGAAAAAAAATTGAAATCAAATTGTGATAGAGTTGTGAATGCTCATGATCTATTTTTCATGATCTTCCACAAGCTTAGATGGGAGATTACATCTAACGATCATGAAAGGATGAAGAGATTAAATAGGGTTTATAGAAGAATAATGAGACGGGAGTTGAAAGAAATTGGGGAGAACAAAATTTTTATCCTAATTATACTATAGTGAGGGCCTTTAAGTAAGTTTTGCCTAATATTAGCTACTGATTATGGAATTATTTCAATTATTAATGTCATAGCAATTAATAGGAAGGGGACATATGATATAATGACTATAATTCAGGGAGTTTTTGATAATATCTGGAAGACCTAGCGGGATATGTGATATTTTGTACTTTTTGAGGGGTTATACAATATGATATTATGGCTTTCTGCTAAGGGTGCCATTTGGAACTTTCTCATAACATTCCACAAAAAGGAGGCATGGGACATAACATGATACTTAAGATATATTTTGACTGGTATACATGTAATTTTGCATAACATACGAGTGATTAAGGGCTAGTTCAAGTGAGAGACCCCCAATGCCATGACATCTTAATCCTTAAGAAACTTCTCCAAAACAGTCGATCCTTGTTTGCTTTCAATTCTAACATAATCGACTTTATTTTTTTTACTATTTTATTTTTATCCTCACATACTTCTGTAATCCTAGCTATTGTCTCTCTGTAGATACGACCTCCCTCTTAGCCTATTCTGTCGCGACCATTGTGATATCTTTTTAGGCGTAATCACACGCCTAAGCTCACGGTTGGCCTTCACCATCAACTTCCAGAGCACTGAAGACTTCGCTTGGCAGAACATAGGAGGTAAGTTTTTCTTCCAAGCATACTTTTCTCATACAATGAGCGACCCAATGGTGTTCTTCCCCTCCATCAAGGTTGTCACTCGTCTCATGCGTCAAGCCCGTTGCCATCGACCAAGGTCCTTCACACCTAAGCCTCTGACCTCAGAAGGAGAACATACAGTGTCCCAAGCCACTCGTGAATAAGAGTGCTTGCTTCCCCACAACAACATGCGACGGAATGTAGTAATCCGATGAAGAACCACCACCGAGATGGGAGTGGCCATCATCGTATATACTAGAAAAACCCGGAGCACCAATTTGAATAGCACCAATCTACCAACTTAAGAAAGGAGCATACCCTGCCAAGAAGATACTAGCAAGATAAATTTCTCAAGTAAAGGATTAAAATCTGAAGAACGTACCCTCTTGCCAATGATTGGTACACCAAGATATCGCCATATGCCTTTAACTTCAGGAATCCCAAGAATGTGACACACCACCAAGCACCGGTCCTTGGGAGTAGTTTTGGAGAAGCAGGCGCTAGATTTAAGGGCATTCATCTCAAGCCCGTAAGATTCTTCAAGTGCAACTGGAGAACCTTGAGTTTCCTTGCCTCCATCACCGTAGCCTCCATCGCTAGTAAGCAATCATCGATGAAGAGAAGGTGTGAGAAGGACCCACTGTCACTGTCACACCGGAGTTTCATCACTACCAATCCGTTGTCCTGTTGTTTAAGAAGTCTCGAGAAAACCTCCTACAACAATAAAAAGAGGTAAGGGTAAAGGGGATTGCCTTGCCGTAGCCTGCGTTTGGATTTCACCCGGCCAAAGACTCTACCATCCACGACGAACCCGAATTGAGTAGAAGAGACGCACGCATCTCATCACTCATCGAATCCAACTGGGAGGGAATCCCATTTGAGACATCACCTCCCAAAGAACAGCAGCCCATTTCACGCGATCATATGCTTACTGTAGATTGATTTTTAGAGTCATAACCGCCCTGGTACGAGGTGCAATCTCCATGGAGTGTAGAAGCTCCTGAGCTACCACCACATTATCATGGATAGATCGCCCGGCAACAAATGCTGATTGCTCTACTCCAATTAAGCTTGGTAGTACCTCGCCTAACCGACGAGCAAGGATCGTCGCAATAATCTTATAGGAGGCATTGCAGAGGCTAATGGGTCTAAAGTCTTTAACCTTTCTCATATTACTGCATTTCGGAATGAGATAAACGTTTCATTCCAATGAGGGGGCAGAACACCAGAGAAAAAGAAGCTCTGAACCAGCTCACTAAAATATGCACCAACTATATGCCAATTTTCCTTGAAAAAATCCACAGGAAAACCATCAAGCTCCGGGCATAATCCAGTATTACGATCACCCGCGAGTAACCACTCTTTCTAATATCTCTGAGAAATAGCAACCTCTTGAAGGGAGGCAAGGGCGAACTGTTGATACTCAAGAGATCGAAACTGCATTTCTTCTTCCACGGAAAGGCCCAACTCCTCCTCTTTCTGGTAGAGCTATGTGACGCAAGAATCCAGCCAGGCACTCCTTTGAAATAGTTTGCCATCCCATTGACCATTTCATGTTTTAACTGGGTCGTTAATTATTTTCAGTTTGGATTGAATTCTATACTGAAAAGGCCCGAATGTTCTTCCTCCAAGTTCGATGCACTAAAGATTTAAAGGACTCATCCGTAATCCAGTGTTGTTGGAACCTGAAGAAGGATGGGCCACTTCGGTCCACAGCCCCAGACATTTGGATGACAAGGGGAGAATGGTCCGATGATTGTTGGCTTAGGTGACGTACTTCAACATGCCGAAAGTGATCTTTCCTTGCAGCATTACATAAGGCCATGTCAAGGCGTACATGAATGCGTCGGCAGCCCGGCAAATCATTGCGTGAAGTAAAGGTGGAGCCTATGAAACCAAAATCAATAAGTTCATTATGAGTAATAAAATCCAAGAAATCACGAACCAATGGGATGAGGGCAAACTTCCTCCCTCCCTTCTTCTCATTCGGAGATGTGATGGCATTGAAGTTTCCAACAATAAGATGCAGCCAGCCAAGTTGACTAAACTGTGAGAGAATCACCCAAAGCTCCCGACGGCCACGAGCATTGCGAGTGCCGTAGACCGTAGAAACAATCATGTGAGAATTATCTGCACTAGTGATCAAGCCATGTTACGCTTGATCAGATTCTTGGCAGAAGGTAACGTGTGCCATCTCCTTCTTCCACATGGCTAGGATACCTCCCATCCTGCCCCTAGTAGGAATCAAGTAGGAGCTCCACCATCTCCCCAACCGGCTCCTAATGGTGCGCAACCCATCTTCAAGAATTAAGTTATCAATGATGAAGAACAACTCCAGCGCATGCTCCCGGATTAACAACCTATAAGTGGTAATGACCCTCTCCATCCCAACATCCCTACAATTCTAAGAGATGAACTTCATTGGAGGGGAGGGTGGGGTTTCGTATCCATCTCAACATCATTTTTTCCAAACACGCTCTCTTCAAGTGAGCTCCTTGCCGCGGTACATCCTTCTCCTTGGGGTGACTGATGAGTCATGAATCATGCATAATTAAACCCCTTAAATTACTTTTGTTAACCTAAGCGCCAGTTTGGTGTTAGCTAATGGGGTTAGGCAGGGATAGTGGCTTAACCCGGGTTGAGCAAGCCCGGTTTTCAAAGCCTGCACCACGATGTAAATTACTATACTACCCTCAACTGCCTCGATATCTCCAGCCCCTCTCTCTTACCAAGGTCTCCTTCCCCTCTCCTTCGTGCGAGATCATATCTGAGATCTGATATCTCCAGCCCCTCTCCTTAGCTTCGCGCAAGACCCTCCTTCCCCTCTCCTTCGCGCTGAGCCAGTGGTGGGATCTGGTATCTCCAGCCCCTCTCTCCTTCCCTCTCCCTCGTGCGAGACCAGATTTCACCCTCTCCTTCGCACGAGACCAGATCTGAGATCTGGAGCCTCTCCATCCCCTCTCTTTCGAAGCTCTCCTTCCCCTCTCCTTCGCGCGAGACCAGATCTGAGATCTGGAGCCCCAACTGGACCCCGCCGGTTGCGTCTTCACCGCATTTATAACTTCGGTGTAATAACACCTATTACATGAAATTGATTAAGTTTTCCTGTCTATTAGGAAAGTAAGTTTGCGATCCTTAGAAATAAAGTTTATATCTTCTACTATATTATGAATCTCCTAACAACTAGGAATACTGCGACTGGAGAGTATCACAATTCCTCCAACAGCAAGAGAGCAGAGAATGAAAAGGCAGTGGTCAGTACTAAGAGCAGTGCCTCATCGGATATTGCTTGCGATGCCCAGTCACCCCCTCCTCCTGTGAATCCATCTCGTGTGTCCTCTCATGATGGTGATGAGTTGCAAGATACGCCTTCCTGATAACGCGTGAAAAATGCACAAATCACCCTTTTAATTAGGTTATGTTAGTCTCTGAACAGTGCTATTTTGATTGTCTATGATGTATTTCAGGTATAAGAGCCTTCAATTAAGATTAGATCAACTTTGGTGCTAAAACGATGTGATTCTGACAATTCTGTACAAGCCAGATCGATCCGGGATGAAAAGAAGATCGATCTTATCATTCCAGCAAGAAGCAGTCCAAGTGAAGATATCCAGATCGATCTGATCCCATTCAGATCGATCTACTTTTGTGTCAGTCAGCTGACAGAGAGTTGACATAGAGCTCTTTTCAAGAAGATCGATCTACTCAAAAGAAGATCGATCCAAACCTGGAAGCGCCAGTCATCCGTGGAAAGAAGATCAATCCGTTTTCCAAGAAGATCGATCTTGGTCGAGCAAAATCCAGATTTTGAGTTCACGGAAGGAAGAAGATCGATCCTTTTTCAAAGGGAGATCGATCTCTTTTGGCGCTGGGGGAAATATCAATGGCTGAGATCTAATCCGAGTTAGGGTTTACTAAAGCCTATAAATAGACCCTCTTTGGGAGATTTTTGGGGGCCCTCCATAGACGAATTTTCTTCATCTCCTAGGGTTTATCCTTTGCTTCTTCTCAAAACTCTGGTTAGAATCTGAAGATTGGATCCATGGGTGGAGCGTTTCATCAACTTTCATCGGCGGGTCTTCTCTTTAAGATGAGTAACTAAGCTCTAATCTAGGGATTTCTATGATTTATTAGAGATCTTATCTAGGGTTTCCTATGGATTGGAGCATGTACTCTTTGGATGGTTTTTAATGGATAAATCTCATACTTCCATATCTCATTGGTGTTGATTTTATTTTGTGGATGGATGGTTTGCTCTTTTATGCTTCGAACTAGGTCTTGTGCATGTTATAAACTAGGGATGGAGTTGTTTCATGATACTTTCATGCTAGAACCATGATTGATCTATGCTTATGAATCCTAAACCCTAGATTATGATTATAGGAGTGCTAGAACCACTGAGACCTATATTCTTAACCTATCATTTATTCTTTCCTTTTATTGATATGGCTTCCTCAAAGTGTTAGAACCACTTTGAGCCTTTCACCAAGTTTCCATTCTTTGATGCTAGTCTTTCCAACAAAAACTTCTTACGAATTTTTGTTGAGTGATAGGTAGATCTAGCCATTCTCCTATCAACCTTTGGAAAACCATCTATGATATATGGATTTGCTCTCATTCTAGGAAAACCTAGATAGTTCTTGATTACGGATTAGAAATTCCTAGCTTATTCTCATAATATTATTATCCTAATTTAGTTTAATTCGAGTTAAGAGTAGTTTAAAGACCAAAATTATTCCCTTTCCTTAACTTTTGCTCTAGAACTATACAAGGTAATTAGACTTAATACATCTTTTCCCTGTGGACCGACTCGGACTCATTGCTACCTGCCCATAAAGTAGTAAGTTAGTGATTCGGATTATAAATTTTTAATTTTGGCGTTCTTGTTAAGACCACGACACTTTTCAAGGCGTGTCAAAATTTTGGCGACGTTACCGGGGAATAGTAGTTAAGTTAATTACTTAGTGTAGTTTTATTTTAATTAGTTATATTCGTTTTGCTTATTATATAAAAGACCAAAAATAGTACTAGTGCTAAATTTCCTATCTTTTTGATTGAGTGTTAGGGACTTTGACGAAGCACCATCCAAGCGGAGAAGGAGCATCGATCAAGTCTTTACCAAGATAGCACTGTTTGTATTTCTAAACTTTGTGTGCTCTGGTGATGTGATGCATGAATGAATGTTAGTGAAGATTCTGATTTGAATATTACATTGCAAGAATTTTTGAATTCTCGTATTGCTTGACACAGATCTTTAAATCTTTCATCTGATTCATCCATGGAGAACCTTAACCTTAACGACCGTAATGATCATGAGGAAAACTCGATCCATCCTGATGATCATGGCCGCATGGCTTTGAAAGATTTCTATGTTCCTACTTCATTTACTTCCAATTCTTGCATTCAACCCCCAGTTATCGGAGCTGCTCATGAAATCAAACCTCAATTTCTTCAATCTCTTCCTTCTTTTCATGGTTTATCTCATGAAGATCCTTACAATCATATTGAAGAATTCATCTTGATTAGTTCTACCATGAAAGTCAATAACTTTACTGAAGATACTTGGAGATTGAAACTCTTTCCTTTTACTGTTAAGGGCAAAGCTAAATATTAGCTTACATCTTTAGAGCCTAGATCCATCACGACTTGGCCGCAACTTCAAACTCAATTTCTTGCTAAGTTCTTTCCGATTACCAAGACCAGTGATCTTAGAAAAGAAATTTCGTCTTTTAGACAAACCGATGATGACTTTTTTCATGAAGCCTGGGACCGAAATAGAGAACTTCTTAGGAAGTGTCCTCATAATCAATTTCCTCAATGGGCCATTATAGAAAACTTTTATAAAGGTCTTAAAGAGAAACATCAAATGACTGTCGATGCCGCATGTGGAGGAGTTTTTATTACAAATCCTCTTGATGATTTGTGGAGACCTTTTGAGAGATTAGCTGAAAATTCTCAACATCATGCTTCATCTTCTAGGAATACGCGTGATTCTTCCAATCAATCTAAACCTAGAGGTACTCTTGAATTAGATGAATCTACTCGTTTAGCTAAACAAGTAGATGCTCTAAGTAGAAAGCTTGACCAAGTTCTGACTCAAATGAAAAACCAAGTTGTATCTTCAAATCCTTCATTGCCATCGTATTCAGGAGATATTTGTTTCTTATGTTCCAATTCTGGTCATAATGTCATTGATTGTCATTTAGCGCTCCATATCCAAAATTAGTTCAGGAACATGTGAATGCAATTTATAATCATTCCAAACCAGCTTATGATTCATATTCTAATACATATAATCCTGGTTTACGGAATCATCCGAATTTCTCTTGGAGAACACCTGGTCAACAACCTGATTCCTTCAATCCGAGACCACCAATGAACAATCAAAATCTGAATTCTCCTCCTAGATTTCAACCTTCGTATAGCCCTCCTGAAAATTATCCTTCTCAAGTGCCATATCAGTCTCAACCTTCTCAATCTTGGGGATATAAACCATATGGACCGCTACAACCTCAAATACCCCAAAATCAATCTTCTTTTCCTCCACCACAATCGAATCGAAGTCCAAATATTAATGATAGACTTGTAAAGGCTCTTGATGTCGCGCCCCGGCCCAGAAAACCCATCCAGACCGGGACACGAGGGGGAAACCTACACCTATTACAACCAACAGGCGAAGACAGATACAGTAAACAAAAGGCGGAAGTAAAGTTAACATCTACTAGAACAAAACGTCATATACATCAGAGTTATACAAATTTACAACATTTACAAATATCAAAAAGAATATACATCGTCAGGGGTCTCCGCAAAAGCACAACAAAAGCCCTCCTGGCCCTCAAACATGGTCGGCTGGCAACGCGCTACCGCAGGACGAACACCGGGGGCCCACAGGAGAAACGCTGGTACCCGCACCTGCAAACAACACGGTCCAGGTAGGAATGAGCCAAAGCTCAGCAGGGTTCTACTCTACGACACTCACAAGGAAGGGCGACACCAACCGTACTAACTCTGTGCCAAGTGCTGAGGCCTGCCAAGGACCCCATAAATCCCGTCAATAACCCGAAGGGCACCTGTCCAAAGTACGTCCTCCGATGGCCACTGCTCAAGGGTGGTCCACCTCCGACAGTCCCTGACACAGGGTGGACATGACACTACCCGTAGGACACCCCTCTCCAAGCGGAACCTCCACACTTGGCGGAACAACCGTGGTTACGACAACCATCTCCCAGCACTCAAAGCACAGAGTCAATACAACTCCTAAACTCCAAATCAAGAGCTAAGTCCTACCAGGGATCCCACACACCCCATCAATACCCCCAGGGTTCCTGTCCATAGTACGTCCTCCGATGGCTACTGTTCAAGGGTTGGGCTTTCTCCGATAATCCTAGAAACAGGGTGGACAATGACGATACCAGTAGGACACCCATGCCGGGGTAACGACAGCCACTACTTAGTTATTGATACTGGAGTACTAGAGACAACCCCCAACCCACGCCTAGCCTATCATGCGTCTAATGCGCAGGAAAGCAAGACAATTACAAAACAGAATAAACAGGCAGGTAGAGAACAGTAAGCAGAAAAATAATATAACAATATCAACAAGCATCACCACAAGGGCACACCTTCGGCCCATTTATACTAAACACTCCCGAGGGTCATGACTCCCTCGGTTCACCACAAAGCAATAAAGAGGTATACAAGCAAAGGGCATACATGGTATCACATTTATACTACACAATCCCGGGAGTCACCACCCTCCCGGTTCAACCACAAAGCAATGAACAAACAACAGTTAATAACTATACTACTAAACATATCAGAAAGCTGTACACAAAACCATCATGGCAAGCCCCGCGGGCAAAACAGTATCAAACATGCGTTCTGGCACAAGTGGGATCGATCCAACATCTTTGGATCGATCCGACTTGCTCTCGGATCGATCCAACTTGCTCTTGGATCGATCCGGCCTGGAAAACCAAGAAAACATTCACAGTCGATCGATCCAACTTGCTCTTGGATCGATCCGACTAGCCTTGGGATCGATCCAACTCACCTTTGGATCGATCCGGCTAGGAAAACCACGTAAAGCCATTCCCTCAGGCACTGTTCCTGGGACAAGTTGGATCGATCCAACTAGCACCTTGGGACAAGTTGGATCGATCCAACTAGCACCTTGGATCGATCCGACTCCCACCAATGAACAGGTTGCCCTGAGTGCAACTTGGATCGATCCGACATCCTCGGATCGATCCCAACCGGCCCTCCGGCCAGCTTTCGACGGCGAACACGGCCGGAAAGCTGAGCCAAACTTCACCAAACTTGGTGAGTTGGTAGAGCCTATGCTCACGAAGCTACTCATGGCTTCAAAATCGGGAAACGCCGCCTATGCACGGAGATCTACACAAAACACATCTAAATCGGGCGAAAGCAACGAAGAACGCGAGAAAAACCCGACAATGCCGTAGGTAGGAACCCTACCTCAACAAGAGCTGCTTTAATCCACGAAGCAACGCCTTGGATCTTCCTATCTCCTTCCGAGGTTTCGCCGGCAACGAGCTCAGAAGCGGCGAGGTTGGAAAAGAAATGAGAAGAAGCCCGGCGTCTGTTCTTATACAGATGCCTCAGTGCGAGTCGGATCGATCCAACCTCCACCTCCGATCGATCCGAACTCCACTCGCGCCCGACATTCCCTAGTGCGAGTCGGATCGATCCGAAGTGGAGTTCGGATCGATCCAACCTGCGCTGGGAAGGGAAATTGGGCCCGGTTCAAGCCCAATTTCGGATCTTTCGATCCCGGGTCCGACTAACCATCCTATTCAAACACATACACCTAAACAAGGCCTGTGTGTGCACACGCGGGTGTGAAACAAACCAACAATATGTAATTTACCAAATTGCCCATGCGGTCAACAACGAGCCACAGGAATCGAGGAACGGGTCGTCACACCTGATTCTTTTGAAGCTTGTACCCAATTGGTTCATTCTCATTCTCAAGCTTTAGCTAAGATGGAAACTCAATTGAATCAGTTAGGTAATTCTATGTCTAGGAGAGAAGAGGGTAGATTGCCTAGTCAACCGATTCCTAATCCTAGAGGTCAACATTCCATTGGACTACTTTGCGAAGTGGAAAGACCTTTGTTAATGTTGAAAAACCGAATGAGGAATATCTAGAACAAGATTATGCATCTCACTCTCAACCTCAATCATGTAATGCAAATCCTTCTACTTCTCATGATTCATTAGATAGAGACTTGCATGCATCAAATGATAATATTTTGCCTAAAAACTCGGTTCCTACTCGTCAAGGTTCGAAAAAGGATTCTAATGCATCAACCTCATCGCGTGAGCCGAATCCTAGGAGCTATGTTCCGAAAATTCCTTTTCTTAGGGCCTATAGATCCGACTTCAACTCCTTCTAAAAGCTCTAAACTTGATGAGATGATGGAAGTTTTCAAGAAAGTTCATATTAATCTTCCTCTGTTGGATGCTATCAAACAGATTCATTCTTATGCTAAATTTCTGAAAGATTTATGCACTCATAAGCGCCAGTCTAGATCTCATGTTTCCAAAAAGATTTTCTTAACTGAACAAGTGAGCTCAATCATTCGTAGTGATATTCCTCCTAAACTCAAAGATCCAGGTACTCCTACAAGTTCTTGCACTATAGGAAACCGTTTGATTGATGGAGCTTTACTTGATCTAGGAGCTAGTGTGAATCTCATGCCTTATTCGTTGTATTCCAAGTTTGGCATAGGAGAACTTAAACCAACTGCCATGACTCTATAGTTAGTTGATCGTTCAATTAAAACCCCACGGGGTGTGCTTGAAGATGTTCTCGTTAAAGTTGATCAGTGTGTGTTTCTTGTGGAGTTCGTGGTATTGGATATGGAACCGAGCTTGCAAACTAAGAAAACCGCTCCTATCATCCTTGGTCGACCTTTCTTAGCTACTGTCAATGCTTGCATTAATTGTAGGGATGGTATTATGACGGTCACTTTTGGAAATATAGAATTGAAGTTGAATATTTTTCATACATCAAAACACAAGGCGTATGATGATGATTGTTTCATGATAAATGCTTTGATGAATAATGATGATATCGATATGTGTGTGGATGATGCTATGTATAAAATAGTGCATGATGATGATATGTCTAGTGAAAGTTATATAAGTGAATGTGATGCTTCATTCTTAGATGATGATGATGTGGTAACAAGAGATGATTTGCCAGATCTAAATGTTCATTGTCCAGAACTATGTGATGAGATTGTGGATGTTAATGTTGATATACCAACTTGTGATGCTAATGGTCATGATATTATTGATGTTGTGACAAATTGTGATTTTTATGAGGATGTTTGCAATATTTCTTGGAAGAAAAATCCGATTGAACCTTTACATCCTACTTCTTTAACTCCAGCTTTACCGTCTTTGATTATGCCTCCTAATCTAGATTTGAAAACACTGCCTTCTAATCTTAAATATGCCTTCCTTGGACCTGATTCTACGTTTCATGTGATTATCTCCTCTTTGTTAACCAAAATTCAGGAGTCTCAATTGATTGAAGTTCTTAGGTTACATAGGAGAGCCATTGGATGGTCCATAGAAGATCTTAGAGGTATTGACCCTTCTATGTGCATGCATCGTATACATTTAGATGATGAAACTAAAAGTGTTAGGGAGATGGAACGTCGTCTTAATCTTTTAATGAAAGACGTGGTCATGAAAGAAGTAGTGAAACTCCTAGATGCAGTATCATATACCCGATTTCTGATTCTAAATGGATTAGCTCAACTCAGGTAGGTCCTAAGAAATCTGGGATCACTGTAGTTAAAAATGAAAAATGAGAAGAAATCACAACCCGCCAAACTACAGGTTGGAGAGTGTGTATTGATTATTGGAGATTAAATACCTTAACTAGGAAGGATCATTTTCCTTTATCTTTTATTGATCAAATCTTAGAAAGGTTAGCAGGTCAATCATACTATTGTTTCCTTGATGATTACTCAGGTTATAACCAGGTAGCCATAGATCCAGTCGATCAAGAGAAAAGGACCTTTACCTGTCCCTTCGGAACATTTGCGTATAAAAGAATGCTTTTTCGTTTGTGTGGGGTTTGATGTAGATATTGTGCTGATTGTTGCCGATCAACTAAAGAGGAGGCTTGACATAAAAGCCGAAGTGCACCAACGAATCGTTGATTACTCGATTCCACTACGTATGAAGTTGGCGCAGTCACTGGAGAATGTAACCCCTTATCAATTGGTCAAGTTAGGTAAGATATTCATCGACAATAACGAAAGGCAAGTATTCATGTCCTACAATAATGACTACCTACGGAAATTGTGGGTGGATAAACCTGTTGGGCCCAACCCATCTGGCCCGAATGTAGAGAGCTGGCCATCCTCGAATATCAGACCGGTTGGATCATCATACCAGCCAAATATGTGGGCTACTCACAATGAGATGCCATACACAGATCTTCTTCGCACAGAGTTTCCTAGATTCACTATGCCTAGTGGAGGTCGGAATTATGAAGGTGATCCAAAGAATTAGACAGAGTGGTACATTTCTTCCATACTCCTTTGCTTCTTCTAGTGACATGATGTTATCATAAGTTGCTTGTAGTAGCATAGAATCATATTTGCTCGATTGTGCCATCTAACACATCAAATAACTGTTTTTTTCTTTGGATCCTATTTTGTATGTTTTGAAAGCATGCAAAAAAGGTTGGCATGTGGGGTTACACTTCTTCTTGATGCCATCATGGAAAGCTGTTCAAATTTGGAGGATATGGAAGATGGACGACATGCTGATGCGTTTGGAAAGAAGTTAAAGATGGATCTGATATGATGGACATATGTTAACTTTTTTTATTTGTTGTGATTGGATGTGATGCTGCTGCCATCACATGGTGAATAGTTTATTTTATTTTCATGTCATGATGGAAGTGATATGATGGACATATGCTAGAATTATGCTTAGGTGATACTCCTCTATATATATATGATAGAGGAGCGGTTTCTGACTGCAAAAACCTCTACGGTAGCTGTTGGGAGGCATTTGTAGTTGGAGTACCCAAAGGAAGAAAGAGGTTTTCTTGCCACCATCTCTTCTCTCATTCTTCTATCTATGCTCCTACTTGTTCCATGCATAACGAAGTAAGATCTTATCTTGGATTTTTGATGTTTTTAAATCGTCTTGAATTCCATTTCATATGGCATATGCAAAATAGTTATAAACTGCTTGTGTGGGGTTTGATGTAGATATTGTGCTGATTATGGTCCTAAGGAACCACCCTAATGATGTTCCTTTGGTGGCCTTGTTGTTGGCCCATCATCAATGTCCACGATGGAGTAGAGAGAGCAAGGCAGCAAGGGAGCAGCACTGATCCTCTACTGCTAATAAGCTTGCCATGACTCAATCATGCATGCATGATATAAAAACGACCCTTCAAATGCTAAAGGACGACCCTACGAGCCATCAAAAGCACCATATGAATCACCACCCTCTCTTGTATTCTCATTCTTCATGCTTGAGTGGCACCCTACCCTCTCTTTTGAGCAGCCCTAGCTCCCCCTCCAATGGAGCTCATTAGGAAGAGAGAAAGAAACACATGAAAAAGGAAAACAAAAGAGCACATGGATTGGCACCCTCGCAGGCCTTCTCCCTGGAACTGAAGCAGATGGCCCATCTCCTTCGATCCCCCAATCATCACTTTCAAATGATGAAATGGCCAAGAAGATATGTTGGATACCTACAAGATATATATAATTAGGTAGCTCAAAACATCTTTTCCATGCATGATTCTCTATATGGGTTGTAGCCATAAAAATAAAATATGTTTACTATGTTCATATTACTTGTTTTCGTAACTAAGTTCATATTACTTGTCTGTTTATAGCATCAGCTCTGTTTTATGGCTTTTCTGGTGCTATTTGAAGAATGAATATTTTTTTTCCCGCTGGAAAGCAGTAATTTTTTGGAGGATATGGAAGTTATTGTCTCTTTATGCAAAGTTAGGACACTTATACCCAAGTTATTCTTTATTTTAGTAGTTAGAGTACTTGGGTTTTGATCATCACTGCTTCAAATCATACTTCGCAGAGATGAGTTTCTTGTCTTACGATACTTCATCCGGGTCATCAGAAGAGATGGATATGATTGCCTAGGCAGTTCTAGATGATCATGCATCTTCTTCGGTGCGGCCAGCGCCGAGGCCATGTCTTACTAGGCCATTCACCGGACATGAAATGATTAATGATATCATGTCAGGCCATGAAAATAGATGTTCAGAAATTTTCAGGATGTCAAAAGAAGTGTTCGACGGCTTGTGTTATGCATTAGAGAGGAGGGGTTTGATTGAAAACACTTCCAACATGACAAGTCGCGAGCAACTTGGAATTTTCTCCACGGGATTGGATATGTAGTATCAAATAGAGTGCTGCAAGAGCAATTTCAGCATTTCAGAGAAACAATAAGTCATCATTTCAATCATGTATTGAAGGGCATATGTAAATTAAAATGTGATTACATTAAACTCCCATATGATGGAGTTGCAGTCCATTCCATATTCGAGAAGAGTTCTACTTATAGGCCCTTTAAGGTAAGTACTAATATTTGGCATTAGCCAGTCTTTAAGCCAGTAATGTACTTATGGTTATGCTAATTGGGCTAAATGCTCGAAATGTATATTGCAGAATGCTCTTGGAGCAATTAACGGGACACATATTCCAGCAGTTGTTAGTCGAGAGTTACAACCAAGATTTCGTAATCGGAATGGGTACATATCACAGAATGTCATGAGAGTCGTGTCGTCTGATTTACAATTCGTACATGTTATTACAGATTGGGAGGGATCAGCATCAAATATGCGTGTCCTAAGCTCGACGATTGGAGACGGCAAGTTTACAGTTCCACGAGGTAGTGAGTGTAGTAAACCGCACCTTCATATTTGCTCCCAGGAGCTTTATGTAACCGCGAGGATTCCATTGCTTGCAGGGAGATTTCACCTAGTTGATTCTGGGTATGCGAACACGAAGCAATTTCTGGCACCGTATAGAGCAAACTGGTACCATATAAGCGAATTCAATAACTGCACTACACTCCGTAACGAATATAATGATCATAGGGCCATATATAACCATCGCCATGCATAATTGCGCAATCATGTTGAAAGGGCTTTTTGAGTTCTGAAGATGCGATTTAAGATACTCCAAACGATGCCCTCATATCATTTCAAAGTGCAGCATAAGATAGTAATGGCATGTTGCATAATTCACAACTTCATCATACAAATCCGGCAATGTGATACATACTTATCTGGTAGATGTGAAACAGAAGGTGCTGAAGACGAAGTTCCTCAAACTTTGCCTCATGTACATGATTCCCATGCGGGAGATACTTTGCGGGACATTATTGCAACACAATTACGGGCGAACAGGTAAGTGGCAGTATATAGTCCATTTATTTCGTGGTAAATGTGCTTACTATCTTGCAAAGTGTTTGAGATTTAACTTCAAATGATTTCCTCTATTAAAACTGTTACAAGTGATGTTGTTCTAATATTGCAATATATTTGTTGTAGATGACTTTTTACATGGTCTATCATGGTCGACAACCTGGTATCTATGAAACGTGGCATGAGTGTCACGCTCAAGTTGACAAGCATCCGAGTGCTTGTTACCGCAATTTTCGATCACCGTACGAAACCATCAAATCCTATGAAGACTACAACCGCGCCTTCTACGGGGAAGTCATCGAGCCAACGACCACGGAGTCCGACACTGCACGTGTCGGCGGGTGTCTGATATCTTCCTCTACAGTTTGTTATGTAGTCATCGGTTTCGTTGTTGTTGCATTAGCTATTTACCAGCTACATTAATGTCTCGAACTGCCTCATGTGATGACTTGTTTAGCTCTCTATTGTATGAATACGTATTATGAATGCTATTTAACTTGATCGCATCCAGTGTACTGGTGGTGGGTTGGCCTGAAGATTATTTTTAGAGAATCATCAATATGTCGTTTGGGTTGATTGGGATAGTGATTTTGACACGTTACATTTGTGGTGTATTATATACGCTATTTTAAAGTGAATTGGCGTCATTTTAAACCTCCCACGTGATAATATAATGTTAATTTATTAATCATTTGTATTTAGTAATATAATTTTCGTACAATTAACGGACAGATCTGGAGGCATGTCGACGTTCCCATAATTAAATTAATCTAATTCTGAGCATATTATATATAAGGGTATTTTGGTATTAGCTGCAAATCCTACCCTTATCCCACCTACTACCCCAAAAACGTTTTCCTTATCCCAAGCAATCATTATTACTTATCCCCAAACACCAAAATGAGAATAAATTTATCCCCACTCCTTAACCCCACTTTTCTAACCCCAAAATTCGTTAACCCCCCTTAACCTGGAATAAGGTATCCCCACACCAAACGGGGGCTTTAAGAGTAGGTGTATTTGATATCATATTGTTTGATTTCAGGTTTAGGTAAGATTTGAGAAGAAATACAAGAAATTCGATCAAAATCATTAATTATGTGAAAAGACTGCTTCATCGACTGTTTAGAAATAAATCATTAGAAATTTTAAAAATGTCCAAAAGTTTTGAAATTCTTGGAGATAATAGAAGACTTGAAGAGCTACAACTTTCATGTTGAAATCTTTATGAGATTCTCTATAAAGTGTCGCTAGTTTTGAAGCAAAGTTACATTTATGGAAGTTGGAACTTAAAGATGAAGAAAATAATGCTTATGACATAGCATAAACCAACCTTGTGTTAGTCCTAATAGTGTTTTGATGATGTTTTGATGATGCCAATATGTTCTTAAATGATAAAATATATATGTGATAAAATATATGTTGGAAACATACTTTAACTTTCATATTTGAGAAATGATAGCATCCACGGACGATGCGGCGGTTGACCATGGGATCGACCGCGGGCAATGAAGAGATCGACCGTGGAGAATGGCGGACGATAGTGGATCGATCGCAAAGGTTATTTATGGGTTTTAGACTGACGGTCGATGTGACGGTCGATGGACCGATCGACCGTGGCCTATGTGACCTTATGAGGAGAAGCGACAGTCGATCGAGACATCAACCCTGAGAAGTGTTTTTCCACACAGAGCCTCGCGGACGATGCGACGGTCGACCGTGAAGCTTGAAGGTCGATGTGTGGATCAACCGTGGCTCAAGAAGAACGTGACGGTCGATGTGGTGGACGATACAACGGTCGACCGCCAGTCACGAAAATAGCCGTTAAAGAGCCGTTGCAGAAACAGAAAATAGTCGTTGGAAGGCTATTTGGAGGGTTTTGAAGCTCAGCTATAAAAGAGAATATGCAGGAAACTTGCGAAGAACTTAGGAGAAGCTAAGGGATTATTGTAATCATATTCTAGCAAGTTTATTCTTTTTATTTGTGAGCTAAACCTTTGTAAAACTACTTCAAGTGTGAAGTAGACTTTACGAGAGATATCCAAGAGAGAGCTTGGAGAGATTGTAAGGCTGTCAAGCACCCATAAGCTTGGTGGATAGGTTGCCAAGCACTCGGAAGCTTGGTGGACAACTTGTAAGATGTCTTGCAAGTTGTGAAACCTCAAGGAGGCCCTTGAGAGAAGTGGATGTAGACAAGGTTTGCCGAACCACTATAAAATCTGGTGCAAGTCTCCTAACTCTTTCTTCTCCTTCATTACTTGCTTTAATTATTGTTTTCATATCTAAATAAGCATACTAGTCTTTTTGCATTCTATTTAGGTTTTCATCTATTGTAATTCCGCAAAAGAATTCAATTCACCCCCCCTCCCCCCCCTCCCTCTTGAACCTTCACCCTGACTAGATCGATCGATCAATAATAGGTAAGGCCAGTCGGTAGGATGACATAGCAAGTATGAAATTTAGAGAAATTAGAGTTTAACTTCAATTATAAATCCTAATTCTGAAGTTAATAGTCCCTGCTATAAAAAGGGGTTATTTCTGCCTTTGAGACATTCTTTGGGCCGCTTTTGGAGAGGAAGGCTAGGGTTTTCAAGACGGGGATCTTCCCGCGGGGATTTACAGCTTCTTTCTCAACACCTATGGATCCTAACCAAAAGATGAGTGGCTAATTCCTATACTTAAGGATGTCATGAAACCCTAGTGTAACCCTTAATTTTTCTTTGGTTTGATTCCTATAAGCTTATTCTCAACATGATGTCTTGAATACGGTTTTATTGATAAACATTTGACGGAGCATAGCTCCTTTGAAGTACTTTTAGTCACATAAACTATCTGTGATTATTTATGTAGATTCTTCAGATAGTTTTCATGTGGTTTTCGTCAGCCTTTGAGATAATGTATGTTAAGTGAAGATTAGTCCTGCGAAGGTCATTAGGAGAAGAATAATTTAAGATAATTATAGAACCAAAGACGATTTATGCTAAACAATGATAGGTTATGCCGTTGGAAACGCTAACCTTCTTTTCGGGATTTATGTGAGCTTGTAGCCATATAATCCATAATGTTGTGAGAATAGAATAAAAGGATAATTAGAGAGGGGTAAAAGTGAAGATAGGGTGGATTGAGTAATCTCTAAGTAATTCTTTAGTAGGTTCAAACCCCGATCACTTTAGTTGCTTTCTTAGGTAATTTTTAGATAATTCCACATTCAACTTTGATCACTCCACTTAGAACTTGAGATTTTAGAATTGATTTCGGTTTCTTATTTAATTTTTCATGTGGTTCGACTACGGACTTCACTGCTATTCAACATTGTAGTTTGTAATTGAACAATAATTAATTTGATTGAAGTTCGTTGCGCTTTAACGACACCGTTTTGCGAATGATCAGTAACTCGGTTTGATGCGCTTCAGAATAAAGAAGAACCAGCTCGATGCCAGAGTTGAGGGGAGCTATTCCTTCGTTAGGTAGAAACTCCTCCATTGCTTTATCGAAGTGCTGCAAACCTTGCTCATGCACCACGGACGTATCCTCGGAGGAAGAATGAGCAGCATTTCCAAAACTGGGCTTAGAACTGGCCATTGCAATCACCATAGGATTAAATCGGTTCCACCGGGCCTCATCCACTCCAGCTTCCTCTCGATGGGCCGTTGAATCCATGAGATACTAGGCTTCATCATCCGAGTCAGAAGAGTCACCATCTCTTACTTCGATTGGGCCTCTACTCTTGAGCCTGAGGGCTAGCCATCTGTTGCTAAGGCCCCACATACCTCCAGCTTACTTAATAGAATTGGCTGACTCACCTACTTTGGAAGATAGTAAATATGAGGTGCTTGCGGTTTTTACCTCTCCTTTTCCAGAAACACCAATATCCCCTTTCCCATGAGCCCCTTTTATTAGGGATTTCACCCAAAGATCTAGGGTTGTCAATTTTCGTCGATACCTTTTCCTCCAGATGAGGACGAGGTGGCTGAACCTGGTTTACGGCTCCCAAGCAGCCGCCGCCTTGATGCCTTACGTGTCACGCCCCGTCCCAAGATAACATCTAAAATACCTCAAAAAAAATTTAAAATTTTTCTTTCACCTCTAGGCACGGACGCGTGAACGAAACTATACATGTAGTAACCCAACCCAAAAAGCCCATTCAGGTCAAGGCGTGAGCCACCTAAACCCGTCTACATCATCAATAGGCGTACAAGTATATAACTGCTACGAATTTGAACAATTTGATTCTCCAGTTCATAAAAAAAAATTGACAGAATCTTCTTTATAATTATAGCACAAGAAACCTGTATATTTTACAATTTTACAACTTCAACATCATTACATTTCTCAACATCTGCATTAAAAAATATAACAACAGTTCTCAAATACAACTGAATTAATAATCATACAATTCTGTTCTTGGATATATCAAATTATACATCAATTTGTACATCATTTATTAAAACTGTAGATTAACTGTAGAAGAACTCCTCGAAACTCCAAGTCCTCGATCACCTCGAAATATCACACCATCTTCTAGAAGAACACCTGAAAGAATGAACTGCATCGACCTGCATCGCCGATGTAGCCCAGGTAGGGTGAGCAACAATGCCCAGTAGGGTTCTACTCTACGACACTCTCAAGGAAAGGGTAAACTACAATTGTATTGTCCTTTATCCCAAGTCTAAGGTGTCACTGGAGGCATCACACCTCGTCGATCAAGAATGGGCCCCTAAATAATGTCACCTTCACCCAAGCGGTGAAACAAGGAGGACGACCAACACAAGCTCGGACCCAGGGTCGGTGCATTGCCGCTGCACTCACCGCCAGAGCTCTCACCGTACACCACCCCTTGTACGAGGACACATATCATGGACATCGACATCCACACTTAGGTCATTGGGACAAAGAGACAATATGACCTCTATTCCTCAATATCATAATTCAAATGAGTATATCTAGGTTGCAACATAGATCAACACAAGATCAGAACCACACAATCTCACACTAGTCCTCAACTAATTAAACCCCAGTCCTAGGGCTAGATCTGGGCTACCCGAGACCCCCGGATCGGCGATCAAACTCATCGCCCGTGACGCGCCATGAAATGTGTCGTTAAGCATATCAAAGGCGATCAAAACAAATTACCGAACTACTACTTAACTATAACGTAGTTAGTGAAAGTACGGGTCGAATCCTCAAGAAATTAGATGGTCGAATTACAAATGCAATATAATCTATACAATAGTTGGAAACAATTGGATTGATTATTTGAGTTTTCTAACTAAAATATTCTAAAACATCTAAGGAGGAAATTTTTCAAGATAGAAGTCCTAGGGAATTCCAATCCGAATTAGGGTCTAAATATTATCTCTATGAATCAAGATGAATGACACTCAAAGGATGGTCTACATTGGAGATCGACAAGTATAGGATTAGTATCGCTCGCTGCTAATGAGATGTCGGGTTAGGATCATCTCATCGGCAAATTACAAGGTTAAGATCCATGATCGAGGCTTTAATTCAATCATAGCTCAACAATCGCCGGCTTAAGGTCAAATTGTCGGAAAACTAATCTAGGTTTCGTATGAATAAGGTCTTCGATTGAGTGGCTTTAATACATCAATCCAATTCCACATCTAAGATAAGAATAGGGTGGTTCTAGCACCTCAAGATCTTATCTTAAGATTCACAAACCTCCAAGAGAGTTGGCCATGGTTCTAGCATGACCTCTTCTTTCAGGAATTCAAGCAATCACCTATCAAGCATCTAATTCTCAAACAACCATATACAAGAAGAGGCATTCCAACAATGGATTTCATTAAAGAAATATGGAATTACATGTGAATTCATACAAAAGTCATCTCAAAAGAAGCATTACATCAAGAAACAAAAGAAAAATCTAATAAACAAACCCTAAAACATCAAGGAATTCTCAAGGAGAAGCAGTTTAGCTACTCATCTTATGTGGGAGATCCATGGAAGAGGAGGCTTGACCCATCTTCTCCATAAAAATTCACCCTTGGAGCCCTAAATCCTTAAGATTTAGAGGAGAAATCTCGAGAGCTAAGGGAGGGGAGAAGGTTGAAGAAGGGATGGAGAAATGAGGGGAAAACCCCAAAATAAGAGCCAAAACCCCTATTTATAGGCCCCAAGTCGTGGACCCTCGGATCAGATCGGAACCGTCCGTTTTTACCCGTCAGCTGGTCTTGGATCGATCCGATATAGGTTTAGATCGATCCAAGATGTCAAAATTTGAGCTTCTAATGGCTTGGATCGATCCAATGTGTAACAGAGAGTCATGACTCCCTGGAAAGGGTTTGGATCGATCCATAATGGTTCGGATCGATCCATAATGGTTCGGATCGATCCATAATGGTTCGGATCGATCCGAATATTCTGAATCGATACATTAAAGATTTGGATCGATCCGATGTGTAAAACTCCAAAACTGGTCTCTGGAAAGGGTTTTCGATCGATCCAAACTAGTTTGGATCGATCCAGAATAAGTTTGGATCGATACAGACTGGGTTGGATCGATCCAGAATAGGTTTGGATCGATCCATAATTTTGGGATCGATCCAAATATTCTGGATCCATCCAGACGGGGTATGGATCAAGTCTGGATCAATCCAGACTCGGTCTGGATCAATTCTGGATCCATCCAGACTGGGTCTGGACTGGATTCAATTCAGACTGGGTCTGGTTCAAACCGAATATGACAGATTTTGTGCAATTTATGTCTTTTAAGCCCGGAATCGATGCAACTCTCTTTGGAAACTCTTATACTTGAAATAACATGAAAAGATATTAGAAATGCCTTGCTTAAGAGCTAACAAAGCCAAGTTAAATGGGTGAATTATGCATATTTTGTGACTCATCAGGCCGTACCTAGCCTTAATGCTTCTAGTGCATACAATATGCATGAGCCTAATCAAAGCAACTAGGCCAAGGTGTCTCTACATGGCAAATCATCAAACAATTGTCCAACTATACTAAGGTAGCCAGATAACAAGACAAAGAGGTAGACATACATTAGCTACCAACATTCCACCAGAGATGACAAATATCCAACCATTTGTAATATCATTCAACAGAAAAAAGGCATACAGTCGGCCCACTCAGATACACATTCTCGAGAGTCATCACCCCCCACGATTAACCCACAAATGAAATATAAACGGGCGCACAACCGGCCCTAGGCTTAAGCAATTTACTAATAATTAGAGAGCAATCGGTGGGAAGAAGAGGGGAAGACAAGTAGGTCAAGCATCGTAGGAAAACACCGCTATCGATGAAACCAAGATCTCAGCCAAAACTCAATCAAAATCGATAGAACAAAACTCAATAAAGCTCAGCTGGGACAGCTGCAGCAACGGGGCACACCAGCGAGCACCTTGCGTGCATACATCCGAAGCTTACCATTTACGAAGGGAAGGAGAGGCCAATAAAACCAGCTATCCAACGACCATCCAGTTTTTCGGCCTTGGTCCAGAACATAGAACGAGGATAGCAAACCACAACCAGCAATAGGCTTAACCACTAACCCAAGGACAGAGATCACGAAATTAAAACCAAGGATTGGCGGTTGATCTAAAAGAAAGTCCAGCAATCGCAGCAATTCCAGTCGACCATACAATCCAACTATGACATGTAATCCCAAACCAAACACCATGAAACACGAGGGAAGCATCGAAAGGGAGGGGTGTTAGAGGGAGATCCGGCAAACCAAGAGCAGGGGAGAAATCCCGAGAGAAAACCCAAAGGAAATAGGGGAAAACCAACACCTCAAGCACATCCATAGCAGCAAGAATGTAAACAGAGAGCATGAAAGCAGGGGAGGGGAAGAACACCCACAATGCCACGGGAAAAAGAGTAGATAAAGAAATCCCAAGCTACCAGCAAAGAGAAGAGGAAAACATCCATCGGAAGCCACAAACTCAACAAGGGAAACCAACCACCACAACAACTGGGGAGAAGAGAGCATTACACAAACCTAGTTTAACATGTATCTCGACAGAACAACAAAGAGAGAGGGAGAGATTCTCATCAATCCAACAACCATCGAAGCATCCAGGCATAGTACAATATTGTAGGAATGGAAACAGAGCATGGCATAGCAAGAGAATGAAGAAGGAAAACGGTGCAGTCATAGAGGAATCAAAGTCATCGAGCATCAACCCATCCTAAGATCTCAATCAGAGATTAGGGTAGATCCCCTAATGGTCTAGTCAAGCAGATGCATCATTATAAGTCCGTGTATGCGTTACGCGTGTGTGAAACTAACTCCGCCAAAGGTAATTTACCAAATTACCCCCGGAGCCGCAACGATCAAGGGAGATCGCGAAGCAAGGCTAACCAAGCCAAACCAACCGAACCAGACCCTCGACCTAAGCGGTCGGATGGGGTTGGAGGTACGGATCCTCACAGTACATACATTCAATACATTCCCCATGATCATTCATTAACAACATGAGATAACGATTACTAAAAATAGAAAAGAATTCACATGATATCACAAGGGGATACCTCACTACAAGAAAAAACACTTGTCGTGACCAAATATTTGTGACCACATCAAACTAGTCACAATATATATAGCAATAGCCACCAAAAAAGATTTGGTAGTCATAAAATATAGAAAAGTCATTTATGAGCGACCAATATGTGTGGTCAGAAATAGTAGTCGTAAAACCTAAATTTTCAACAGATTTGGTAGTAAAAAACGCTTGGCTGATATATAATAATTGCGACGAGCTATTTGGTCGCAGAAGCTGATTTGTTAATGTATAATTTTCGTGGCTAGAATATGCGACCATAATGTCGTCGCAAAAACATCCATTTTATGCTAATTTGTAATATTAAATCTTCTAGGTGTTTTTTTGCAAATATAGCTAATATAGAAAACGCCCTAATCCCGATCGTCTCCTCCCGAGGAGAGGTCGCGGTCACGCCTGACGAGTGGTCGCCACCGTCTAATCCTCCCCTCCTATTCTACGGCGACCTCCTTCCACAACGAACCAGACCTTCCCTCTCTACCCACCTCCTATCTTCGTCGTCATCGCTGACCAACCGTCGCCGGCTCCCCCCTCCCTCACGACCAGCCACCGAGCCTATCATCCTCGTCGGTGAGCTCTGCTCTCTCTCTCTCTCTCTCTCTCTCTCTCTCTCTCTCTCTCTCTCTTTCGATCTCTCTCTTACTCCCCCCATTTGTCTTATCCAGCGAGCCCGACGAGTGGTCGCCATCGTCGCCGTGGTCAGATCTTCGTCGTTGTACTATTCGCTTACCTCTCCTCATCCTCCTCTCATATTCCGCGGCGACCCCCTTCCATGGCGAACCCGACCTGCCCTCGCTACTGATGAGTCACTAAATATTCATAATTAAACCCCTTAATTTACCTTTGTTAGGCTTAGAGTGTTTGTATTTGATAATTTGTTAGTTGATTTCAGGTTTAATGAAGATTCAAGTTAGAAAGTACAAAAAAGGCTTAATATGCTAAAATACACTGCTCTGTCGACTGTTAGCATAATATTCACTAGAAATTATTCTTAGGTCCAAATATTTTGAAATTTGGGTGACATCTAGAAAACATCAAGATGTACAACGTCCATGTTGGACACTTTCAGAGATTCCTGATGGATTGATAGCAGTTTTGAAGAAGATGAAGATATTTAGCTGCTGGAAGACTGGTCCGTCGACGCCCAGGAGAATATTCGTCAAATATTCTAGATAAGTCCAAATATTATCAAATCTTCGGGATCTGACAGAAGACTTCTCAATCTAAATCTTTCGTGTTGAACTCGTTCTCAAATTCTGGACTGGTTGAACCCAGTCGCGACCGGAAGAAGCTGTCATGATCGAACTAGGAAATCCGAGTTGCACTTGAGGTCTAACTCAACCCTAAAACCCTAATCTGGGAATGAGGATATAAAAAGGGTTTTGTGGCTGGAAAATGGAGGTACTTAGGGATCTCATGAAGACGGAGATGCGGCGTGGATCCCTAACCTTCTTCATCGAATACATGGATCTCATTCAAAAGATGAGTGGCTAAACTCTGTACTTAGGGATCTCATGAAGCTTTAGTGTAGCTTCTTTGTATTTTCTAGTTTGATTCTTGTTATCTTTTCAAAGACATGATCCTATGAATATGGTTTTATTTTATAAAGAGTTGAGGGAACAGAGTTCCTTGACATATTTTGAGTCCTACTTGATTGCTGTGCTTGATGGTAGAGATTCGTAGAATGATTTTTACGTTGCTTTTGTGGATGCCTTTGAGATAATCTATGCTAGATGAAGATAGGTTGTACTCAGATAAAGTTCGAAGACAATCTATGCTAAGTTTGGATAGGTTATGCCTTGGGGAAACAATCGCATTATTTTAGCGATTCATGTAAGCTTAAGAAGCTGTGAATCCATAATGTCGAGATAAGAACACAAGAGGATAACTAGAGAATACAGAAATTGAAACTAAAGTGGATTGAGTAATCCCTAGGTTTTCTCTCATTGATCTACTTCAATTTCGTTAATCACTTTCTTAATTAGTTTTAATTAAGTAGTTCCTAAAACCCAAATCAATCTTTTTTCGCTTTAGGATTAGAGTGTTAAGAGTTAATTCTTGTGTTCTTTGTTAGTCAAAGTTTTCCCTGAGGACCGACCCCGTATTTCACCATTATTCTATATTATTAATTTAGTGTTGAAAGAAATGTTTACAAATTTCTAAATTGCATTTTGCATACGTTTTAACGACGACGTTTGTGAGCGATCAATTTTTGGTGCCGTTGCCGGGGAAAATCTTTTGATTTACAACGGAGTATCGATTTAATCTTCTCTTAACTCTTTTTCTGAGCGAGTTAGATTTTTATTTTTATTTACGTTATTTTATATTTTTTAGGATTTTTCTGATAATTTTCTGAAATTTTTGCAGCGCTGGAACGATCTTACGTTGAAGACTACTGACGGTCGACCGCGACATCGACCGCCAGATCGACCGTCGCCCTCTACGATAGCCACGGTTGACCGCGATATCGACCGCGACATCGACCGTCAGGCTCTGTCACAAAAACAGCCTCTCACGGTCGATACGAGGATCGACCGCCGCGTCTTCAAATAAGGTTGCATAGTTCCACGGTCGACCGCGAGCAATCCACGATCGACCGCGAGCTCTCCACGATCGACCACCAGATCGACCGTGAGCGTAGTCAGGTTAGTTTTATTGTTTTAAATTTCTTTGCTTTCAATCTTTGTTTTCCGGATTTTCTCCTCTCCTCCGAATATTCCGTTTTCTTTTTCTCTTTTTGGTGTGATCTTGCATGCAAGTTAGACGATCCCTAAATAATCCGTTGGAACCTTTGGATTTAGAATAGAGACCACACTTCGAGCACCTAGAACCTTAGCACAAAAATCTCTAAGTAACTATCAGGAAGCCATAAGCAACTTGCAATCCTTAATGGCTGAACACGAGGAACATGTCATTGACCCTAATGATAACATGGGTAGGGGTGGAAATGATAACAATAATAAAGAAGTCCCAATTAGGAATCACTTCTTACCTTGACCGTATACCTATGCTTCTTGTATCAACCCACCTACCATCAATGCTACCCATTATGAGATTAAGGCTAACTGGATTACAGCCTTACTTTCTTTCTATGGGCGTGAAAATGAGGATCCCTATGGACACATTGCTAGCTTTCTTGAAATCCTGTCCATGTTCAAACTTCAGCATTTTAATGATGATGCCTTTAGACTCAAACTCTTCCCTTTTTCTTTGAAAGATAAGGCTAAACATTGGCTCCAAACCTTAGCTCCAAATTCGATTTCAACATGTGACCAACTTCAGGATGCTTTCCTTAAGAAATATTTCCCGATTATTAAAACTCAAAATTATCGAACCATGATTATCTCTTTTAAGCAAAATGAAGATGAGATGTTTCATGAAGCTTGGGAAAGGTTTAAGGATCTTCTTAGAGAGTGTCCCCATCATGAGGTACCTGAGTGGCAGTTAGCCCATTCATTCTATAATGGTCTTATCGTTATAGGACAACGGTCGAAGCCTGTTGCGGGGTTATTGTTCTTAGTAAGCCATGGACTGCCCTTTGGGAAATGTATGATAATCTGGCTGAAAATTCACAACACAATGCCTCAATCTCGAGGAGTCGGTCTACCACTGTTCGTAATTCTCGGGGAATTCATGAAATTTCTGAATTCCAAAGTCTCTCCGCACAAGTAGCCCTCCTAACTAACGACTTAAACCAGTTGAAAACAGGCCAATCTCTTGCTCAACAATTGCCTAACACTTCTCTTGAAACCTGTGCCCTTTGCTTTAATTCTGATCACCATATTACCGATTGTCATCTGGCCCCCAATTTCCCTGACTTTGTTCAGGAACAAGTTAATGCAACTTATGATTTTTCCAAACCTCAGAACAACCCTTTTTCTAATACCTACAATCCAGATTGGAGAAACCATCCTAATTTTAGTTGGAAGCCACAACAATCAAGTAATTTTCCAGGGCAAAGCAACATAACCAATCCTTCTGCCTGTAAGTACCCACCTAAATCTTCTGTAAATCCAAATCCTGGGTACCCTTCGCAATCAACTTTAGCCCCTCCAACCCAATCCACTTCTGAACCAACTTTAAGTTCCCTCCTTTCGGCTATGACTGCCATGAATGACAACATCAATTCAAACATTAGTGGCATAAGAAGTGATTTGACAAGTGAAGTCTCTAAAATTCAGAACTATGTTTCTAGGATAGAGAACCAATGTAATTCTAATACCCAATCCATTGCTAAACTTGAGAATTCACTGGGCCAACTTTCTAACACTATAGCCAAAAGAGAGGAAGGTCACTTGCCAAGTCAACTTGTGACAAACCCCAGAGGCCAGCACTATGTAGAAAGCCAAAACTTTGAGAGTGCCAAAGCCGTGGTGACCCTCAGAAGTGGCAAAACAGTAGATAACCAAATAGGTGAACCTGTCAATCTGGATGATCAAACGCCCGATCCGAAGATCAAACATCCATCCCAAGATGATTCTTATTTTTCACCTGATGCTGGCCCATTTGATTCTAGAGAGCCTGATCCAGCTAAATATATTCCTAAAGTGCCTTTTCCTGCAGCCCTTAAGGACCCGTTCCCAACCATCAAAGCCCGAAGAGCTACTGAGGAAATCCTTGAAACTTTCAAACATGTCAACATCAACATACCCTTGCTTCAGGCCATTCGTCATATTCCTTCTTATGCCAAATTTCTAAAGGACTAAACGCAGACAAAACCCAAAGGCGACAAGAAAATCCTTTTACCTGAACAAGTCAGTTCAATTTTGAAACATGACACGCCACCCAAATTAAAGGACCATGGTACTCCTACCATACCCTGTTGCATAGGAGACTACCAGATTGATGGTGCCCTTCTCGACCTAGGAGACAGTGTTAACATTTTGCCCTACTACCTTTATAAAGAATTTGGGATGGAAGAGCTCAAACCGACACCGATAAGTTTACAATTGGCTGATAGATCCATTAGGACTCCTAGAGGCATTGTAGAAGATGTTTTAGTGAAGGTGGACAACTTCCTTTTCCCTGTCGACTTTGTCGTCCTGGATATGGAACCCGCTGTTCACTGCAAAAAAACCATGCCTATCATCTTAGGATGTCCCTTTTTGGCTACCGCAAATGCGAATATCAACTGTCGAACTGGTGTCATGGATGTCTCTTTTGGCCATATGCATGTTAAACTGAACATCTTTAAGACTGCAGGTTTGCCTGATTGTGAGAATGAATGCTTCTGTGTTGATAGTTTGACTGACTTCTTTCATGATAAATCTCATGGTATGATAGGTGATGCATTATCTGATATTGTGAGGGATTATGATTTTGATAGTGATACTGAGGTTGACGGTGAGGATGATAGGTTGCCTACAGTTTGGGATGAGTATGATTCTGATGATGATGATTTTGATGTTGAACTGCATGATGATAGATTGCCTATAATTTGGGATGAGTATGATTCTGAGGATGATGATGTTGAATTAAAGAATGACATTCTGTCTGACATTTTGAATGCTTTTGCTTCTGACTCTGATGATGTTAATCGGGACACTGCACAATCGAAAGATGACATCAAACCACACATCTTGGCCGACCAATCACTCGATCAGCACACTACAGAGACAAAAATTATTTCTTGGGTGGTTGAGCCCCTTCCACCATTATCTTTTACTCCTGCACCTGACTTAGATCTTGGACAAGTTCTTGCTTATTATGTTGACAAACACTTTTGCACAGATGTGTCAGTATATTCTAAACCTGAGCCACCACCTCCTCCTTTACCTATATTTAAACCATCGTCATTGCCTACACCCATTCTGAGATTGAAATCCACTCCAAGTTCACTTCCGGGTCCCAACATTATGAGGGACACATACCGTAGACTGGGTTGCAAGATAAAACATGACGATAGGTTGCCATGCATAGAGGGTGGAGCCTCTAGTTCACATGTGGGGAGAAAAGAACTGATTGGCCTGCATCATCAAATACTGAACTTACTGTGGGGCTGGGTTTGGTTTCAAGCATTATATGGAGAAAATTATTCTAAGTTGGGTGATCGATGTCGTCAAATTGACGGATCCATGCTTTAATTGCACCTTCTAGGGAAGTCTAGCGATAGATGTAAAATTTCGCGCTTTCTGGGAGGCAACCCAGTTTTATGATTTTTCCTTAGCTTTTTAGAATTGTTTTGATTTTTAGGAATTTTTCCATGATTTTTCCGATTTTTCCTTGATTTTTCGTGATTTTTCTTTAAGAATAATCATAATATCTAGAAAATCGAAGTTCCTGGAGGACGGTCGACCGTCCCATCAACCGCCAGAGTGTCCATGAGGCTCTGTTAAAAATAAAGCTTCTCAGGGTCGATGGAAGGATCGACCGTCAGCTCCTCAAACAGGTAACGTGGGCCACGGTCGATCGAGCGATCGACCGTCCGTTTATTTTTTCCAAATTGCTTGGTTGACGGTCGATCGATCCGTCTGATTTTGTTCTCAAATCACCCGCGCCATGGTCGATCCGACTTCATCTTCTTCCTTCCTCGTCACTGTCCGCCGTCCGCCGTCCGTCGCCACTGCTCCGGCCGCCTCCAGCCCTCCAACCCACCTCCAACACCGTCACAATCTTCTCCTCTACCTCCTCCCGGCCTCTTCTTCCCCCAATTTCGTCTCTTCCGACGCCGGCGAACATCCCATGTTCCTACCGCCATCTCCGATCACCTCTTCCACTGCTTCCCACCGTCCCTTACCACCTCCAGCACCTTCCTCTGGCCGTCACGACTCTTTTGCAACCTTCAAAACTCAAGCTTGTAGCTCGGTTGGCCGGATTCCACCTCCGACGATCCTCCACCGCATCGGTCATCTTCTATCCGCCTCTTGGACCTCCGATTCTACAATTAAATCACCTAGGTGCGTTCTCAGGCCTTCTGCGATGCTTCCTTGCTCCTTACCCACCTCGATTGAAGCTCCGGCCACCGGATTATAACTCCGACCATCTTCCTCCGCGCCGTCCCCCGTCGTTCCGCCGCCTAGAGACCACCATTCACAGATCAGACGGCATGGACGGACTCTTTGGCCTCCCACGATTCCATCCCTACTGGTCCCATCCTCCGGCGATGACGTTTCATCGTTGATCGTCGCCGGCGAGCTCTCAGCCGTCCGTTGGCTGATGGACGAGATCCATACTCTTTGCAACCCGATTTTCCGATCGTCTAGTGTAGATCTTCAATCAGGATAATTTTATGGACACTGATTATTTGGGTGTTGTGTATGGATCATTTAATGTATTTTATTGCTTTAATGTCTTTATTTTTAATTTTTATGTATTGAATGCTTGTATAAGGCTGATATATCATGATAATACAAAGGAGACTTTACCGAAATTGTTAATGATTTTTATGCCTTTCTATAATTTTTTTATACATTCTATTATATTTGATATTTTGGAAAGGTATCTTTTATGGCAGGTGGCCTTTGGCACTCATTGAGGGGCGACTTATGACATTCTTATATAGTTCAATCAGGGGGTTATTCTTAAAATCTTTACATATGTCTCTAATGTTTTATGGTGATTTCTATGATTTTATTCGTTTAATCTCTTCTAGAGGCATGAATTTATTCCATAGCGATGTATTCTTCTTATGGGCGATGTGGTGATCGTCTCTTATGCGAGCCAACTACTTATAGTGCAATATCTACGGTGATCTCTACCCTTTTTCCTTGCTTTATTTTTGTGACTTAGTGTTATTGGGGACAATTACATTCAAGTTGGGGGGTAGATTCTAGGAATTTAATTTTTATTATTATACATCCCTTGAAATATGTCAAAAGGATGAAATTATGATATGACTTGACAAAAATGCAGGTTTTAGAAATTTATTTTATGGATTATTCTGAGACTTGTATGTCATATAAGAAATAGTAAATTTTTGCTATGCATGACATTATTTCTGTACTTTAACACTTTTACCATGATTTAAGGATAACTTGACATATAATAATGCACATGTTCACTTCCACATGTTAAGGGGTTGATATTAGATTCTAAGCATGATACTAGGATAGATTTACAATTCTATGTCATGACACAGAAAATACATAAACACATGCAATTATCTGAGTATGTAAAAAACAAAAAAAAAATGGATTTTCAATTTAGTAACCGGGCAGTGTGTCTAACCAGCGTGGTGTTCGCGTAAAACGTTTGAATTTCCTAGAAAAAAATAAGGGTTTCATACTTAGTAACTGGGCAGTGTGCCTAACCAGCATGGTGTTCACGTAAAACAGTTGAAATTCCTGATGTAAAAAAATGAATAAAAACAGATATTGCTATGTGATAAGTGGAAGATATGTGCTTGGATATGATTGTGATCTTGAATAGTTGAAGTGCGTAGATATAATTGATGCTCTGAAGCATGTGGAACCCTAATCACACACAGGAGTGTTAAAGTTGTTTTTAATCATGATTAAATATGTTGAAGTGTTAGAAATATGTTATGACATGTTTTGATTTACTATGTTTTTATGTGAATATGAGTTGAAGGATATATTTATGGATATTATTTCTATTTCATGCATTAGAGTTGATGAATATTATAATTGATTTCTGATGATATATTTAAGTGATGTATAGATGTTTGCGGGTGTCATCCCTGAAAACCCTCAAGAGACTATAACTCCTCCACTGGGATAACCCAGGGGTTTAAAGGCTTGTTGCACATGCTAAGTGCAATCGTGAGACCTATGAAAGTGGCTAGTTAGATTTATTACTTTCTTTTTATCTTTTCTTTGCTCGAGAACTAGCAAAGTGTAAGTTGAGGGGTGTGATGAGTCACTAAATATTCATAATTAAACCCCTTAATTTACCTTTTTTAGGCTTAGAGTGTTTGTATTTGATAGTTTGTTAGTTGATTTTAGGTTTAATGAAGATTCAAGTTAGAAAGTACAAAAAAGCCTTAATATGCTGAAATACACTGCTCTGTCGATTGTTAGTATAATATTCACCAGAAATTATTCTTATGTCCAAATATTCTGAAATTTGGGTGACATCTAGAAGACATCAAGATGTACAACTTCCATGTTGGACACTTGTAGAGATTCCTGATGGATTGATAGCAGTTTTGAAGAAGATGAAGATATTTAGCTGCTGGAAGACTGGTCCGTCGACGCCCAGGAGAATATTCGTCAAATATTCTCGATAAGTCCAAATATTATCAAATCTTTGGGATCTGATAGAAGACTTCCCAATCTACATCTTTCGTGTTGAACTCGTTCTCAAATTCTGGACCGGTTGAACCCAGTCGCGACCGGAAGAAGCTGTCAGGATCGAACCAGGAAATCCGAGTTGTACTTGAGGTCTAACTCAACCCTAAAACCCTAATCCGGGAATGAGAATATAAAAAGGGTTTTGTGGCTGGAAAACCGAGGTCTCAATAGAGAGAAAAAGAGGGATTCATATTGGAGAAGATGACGGAGATGCGGCGTGGATCCCTAACCTTCTTCATCGAATACATGGATCTCATTCAAAAGATGAGTGGCTAAACTCTGTACTTAGGGATCTCATGAAGCTTTAGTGTAGCTTCTTTGTATTTTCTAGTTTGTTCTTGTTATCTTTTCAAAGACATGATCCTATGAATATGGTTTTATTTTATAAAGAGTTGAGGGAACAGAGTTCCTTGACGTATTTTGAGTCCTACTTGATTGTTGTGCTTGATAGTAGAGATTCGTAGGATGATTTTTATGTTGCTTTTGTGGATGCCTTTGAGATAATCTATGCTAGATGAAGATAGGTTATACTCAGATTAAGTTCGAAGACAATCTATGCTAAGTTTGGATGTCTCTTTCTTAGGGAAACAATCGCATTATTTTAGGGATTCATGTAAGCTTAAGAAGCTGTGAATCCATAATGTCGAGATAAGAAAACAAGAGGATAACTAGAGAATACAGGAAGTGAAACTAAAGTGGATTGAGTAATCCCTAGGTTTTCTCTTATTGATCTACTTCAATTTCGTTAATCGCTTTCTTAATTAATTTTAATTAATTAGTTCCTAAAACCCAAATCAATCTTTTTTCGCTTTAGGATTAGAGTGTTAAGAGTTAATTCTTGTGTTCTTTGTTAGTCAAAGTTTTCCCTGAGGACCGACCCCGTATTTCACCATTATTCTATCTTATTAATTTAGTGTTGAAAGAAAGGTTTACAAATTTCTAAATTGCGTTTTGCATACGTTTTAACGACGACGTTTGTGAGCGATCAATTTTTGGCGCCGTTGCCGGGGAAAATCTTTTGATTTACAACGGAGTATCGATTTAATCTTCTCTTAACTCTTTTTCTGAGCGAGTTAGATTTTTATTTTTATTTACGTTATTTTATATTTTTTAGGATTTTTCTGATAATTTTCTGAAATTTTTGCAGCACTGGAACGATCTTACGTTGAAGACTACTGACGGTCTACCGTGACATCGACCGCCGGATCGACCGTCGCCCTTTACGATAGCCACGGTCGACCGCGATATCGACCGCGACATCGACCGTCAGGCTCTGTCACAAAAACAGCCTCTCACGGTCGATACGAGGATCGACCGCCGCGTCTTCAAGTAAAGTTGCATAGTTCCACGGTCGACTGCGAGCAATCCACGATCGACCGCGAGCTCTCCACGGTCGACCACCAGATCGACCGTGAGCGTAGTCAGGTTAGTTTTATTGTTTTAAATTTCTTTGCTTTCAATCTTTGTTTTCCGGATTTTCTCCTCTCCTCCGAATATTCCGTTTTCTTTTTCTCTTTTTGGTGTGATCTTGCATGCATGGTAGACGATTTCTAAATAATCCGTTGGAACCTTTGGATCTAGAAATAGAGACCACACTTCGAACAGCTAGAACCTTAGCACAAAAATCTCTAAATAACTATCAGGAAGCCATAAGCAACTTGCAATCCTTAATGGCTGAACACGATGAACATGTCATTGACCCTAATGATAACATGCCCTATACATGACAATCTTCTAGTCCTGTTTAAGTGTGTTTATAGCTTATTTAAAGAGAGAGAGAGAGATGGGGGCGATGATGTCAAGCTGCAAGATGGGACAGCTCTTTCACTCCTGAAATGAGCTGGAAGATTATGAGAAAGAGGCATATCTTTTGTAGATTATGAGAAGATAGGTAGGAAGCTAATTATTTTTGTTTGTTTATGTTCATCTAACCATGCATATTGTTTAAATATGTCACGGAAGAGTAAAGGAGATGAAAACACCAGTCTAGTTGAGTTTTATAGATTCACTCATCCTAAAAAGGACATGTCTTTTGTTACTCTTAGTACCAGAAAAAAAACTGTCAGTATTGTGTTTCCCTCAATTTGATATCTAATTCTTAGCCTATGCATTTATTATGTGACTGAAAAATATCTCATTTGGTTCGTATAAATCGTCTGATCGAAAATGTTGTAATACTTGATATTGCTAAGCTCGGACCGGAGAGGGTAATGTTTATATAGCTGAAATCCACGCATTTTGAAGCCGACGATGAGGTGTCAATCATATAATTTGTCAAAAATGAAATTCAAGTTGATTAATTTTGTATTCTATAGAAATAACATATTATTGAGCATGCTTCTCTTAATTATGTTACATGAGAATCTCATGTGTAGATCCTGTAGGACCAAAGGTGTACCAAAAAGGTTTCATGCTCCATCTTTGTAGGCTTGGACTTGATTAAAACGTTCGAACTGATAGCTTTTTCACTTAATGGTCCTTATCCCACTGACATGATTTCACTCATTATAGGTAGGTAAGAAGAATATTTGCCCTGTAGTTAGCCAACCAGAGGAGTCCAGTACAACGTGCATTTAAGACGGAAAGAAAGTGCTTGTAGGAATAGGTTTGCCATGGGAAGTTCTTGACATCTCGAAAAAGTTTTAATGTGCTTTAGACAAGTGCCCTGTCACTTTGTCCTTCTTATGTGCCACTACTATTCTTCCTCAAGTTACACCGTCCGAGGCTGACCTATAGCTTGATGGCGTCTTATCTGTTCTCATAACCAACATGCTCACTTGTCACACATGGATTCAGGGTATAAGGAGGTTAAATTTTACATATGCTTCCATCATTTCCAGGCGGATTAGTCTGGATTGACTAGTGGAATTCTCTTTAGCACCCTGTTGCTGCTTCATTTCTTGCGGTAGTTTATCAGAAATTCCAGATCATATGCATCCCCTGGAACGCAGGGGCGAACTGGCGCAGGGTGAGCGTGAAAACCTCTTAACGGGAGAGACAACCGTCCTCATTATGGGAGAGAAAATCAGAATTTTCAAGAGGAAAAAACTACTCAAAATCTCATTAATGCAAAAGCTCCTTCAATTACAAACCCTAATCTCCCTTTATAGAGTAAGGAGAGACCTACTTACAGATTAACTCAAACTGCTTAAAGATAGTAACTAATCACAATCAAACTATTAATCAAACTGCTACAAGTGGAAAAAACCTAGTTACGGACAAAACGGCCAAATATGGAAAGTTTTAATAAAACTGTATTTTCATGCATTAGAAAAAGAAATATGGGCTCGGAACGCCTTGGATCATGATGACTCTTGTAGAGCTTGCCGAGCCGGTCGATTCGACACCTCATACGCCCCGATCAGACACCATGATCAAAAGTTATGCCATCCGACGGCCACAGTCGTCCGTAGACCTAGCTAATTCGAATCGAGGGAAACCGGATTCGCTCTGATCACCTTAGTTATCTCGTTGGTTCAGCCTCCTCTGCTGGTTCAGCCTATTCAGTTTCTCGACCTGCATCACGGACCCAAGATTCAAAGTTTGCCTGCGCTAACGACCTAGTGAAATTTTTTTTTGGCTATATCCTAATAACTTATCTTTGAAAAAATTTATTTGCTAAGGTTAAGCCATTAATGATTAACCCTATCAAAGTATTAAAATATTATAAAATCTATATGATACTCTTATATCGGTTCCATCCAGATTGAAAACTATTATTAGCATATAACATATACATGTTTTGCTATTTTTATATATTTTTATAGAGCTTTTTTTATTGAATTCAAGGATTTATTAAGTTGAAATCATGTCAGCCATTGATTCAAAAGATCAATGGTTGACTCTTTCTATTTTGTGAAATGTGAAAATTCATTATTGACCCCTTCTCTATCAAAATTTAAAAGTAAACATTACTCTCACATCAGTTGTGGTGAGAAAAGAACTAATGTATAAAGTAAGAAGTTCACCTCTCACTTCAAATTCAAAGCTAAGCTAGCATTAGTTAACTGATTGAATGAGTTCATTTTGGCTTTAATAAGTGCCGATTGGACTTTTGGATATGCACATATGTATTAGACTAATAAATTGATTTTAATAAGAAATGGTCGAACTTTTTTCATATCCATTGGGCTAATAGATTGAGGGTGGAATTGGGCTAATAGATTGAGGGTGGAATTGCACATGGGATAGGTCAAGTGGGTTAGCTACTTGCCAAACCTGGTCTAAGTGGAATTCCCTTTTGGGCTACAGCCGGTCTAACCTAAGCATAGGTCCACCCCTACATGGAAGGCGAACAATCACGTCACCGGGCATCAAAAGTCATACAAAAATGTCTAGAAAGTCTATGCACTCCAAATCAACATAATCCAATAAATCAAGTTCCCTCATAAACAATGCAACTTATAAGCGAGGGAAGCTAGCTACTTATCTAAAACAAAGGAGACAAATCCAAAAGGTGGTGGCCTGGTGGGCGATGGTGACTGCGAGATCCACTAGTATCTCTATGATAGAACACAGCATATAGTTCGAGGAATACATCTGTTCTCCGGTTTGATTCCCCCATGATCGATCCCTTCATCTTTTTCCTTCCGTACTACAGATGATGAGAGGTCGGCAGGGGTTCCAGCTGGCTGACATAAAAAAAAAAAAGAAAAAAAAACAGCTTTTCCCTCCCACACTATTAACTTCTCTCAGACGAAAACAGGGAGAGAATCACCGTGTGAGAGGATTCGGGATTACTAATACACTCTAGCTGGAGACAGGTCCAGTATAATTAGCTTGACAATCACAACGCATTAAAGGATGGCACCTTTCTTAATTTGATGTGGACATTGATGACTAATTCATTCATAAGTAGATATACACGTACTAGATTAATTTTTTCAACTTGTCTCAAGTTGAGATCACGTATGGTTTACTTCTCCATGTGAAAATTAATTCTAATCAGAAATCCTGACGTAATACGGTCGAATAGTTTGTGGCATTCCGCTCAGCACATGCACCTTCTCTTCTTATATGAAACGGATCGGTTAAACCAAACATAGAGATTGCGCGTAAACAAGTACACACTGACAGGAGGATTTCAATAAGCAATTCCAGAATTAGATTGATCACTCGTGTAAGTTATGCATGGAGTTCCTCAGATAATATGGGGTAATAGTTTTTATAAAAATGGTGGTGTAAAGTGCTTTTGCAATCTGATGGCTGCTCTTGGTTGCATGACAAAAGTTGACGTGGCTCCCTCATCACATTTGAGCACTTCCGGCTTTTCTTCCTTTATCCCTGAGTCCACTTGACTTCATTCTGAATAGATAAGCAGTTATGCACAGCTACAGGCCACCATCCTATTTCCACCACAGTTGCATTCAGATCGGGAATTATTTGCCAATTTAGACCTCCGATGTCCATATTTGACAAATTCAGACCCCCTCACTAATTCTTTGCGAGAGAGGATCACAAACCATATGATTTTTTATTTTACCCCTCCCTTTCCCTGCCATGAATGGTCATGCGAACATGCATCCTATTGTTCTCATCATAATTGCATTAAATACATCAGGATTTTAGGTTAAAAAAAAACCTCCCGTCACATTACATGCGACGGGATGTGTCTTCCCGAAACCTCTTCCTCCCTCCCGCCGGACATGGATCCTCCCGTCATCTTCTCTTCTCCCTCTCCACTACCTCCTCTTCTCTTCTTCCTCTCCACTCTTCTCCCTTATTCTTTCATCTCTCCTCCCTTTCCACTGCCTCTACTGCCTCCTTTTCTCTTCTCCCTTTCCACTCTTCTCCCTTATTCTTTCATCTCTCCACCTTTTCCACTGCCTCCTCTTCTCTACCTTCGGACGTCTCAGTTTTCTTCGCCAAAATAGTTCACCGGAGATAGCTCTCCACACATACAAGGCAATGAGAAGCGTTCCGCTGCATTGCCACTTCAACGGACAGGTTATAAATCATGAACGCAATCCATATTATTTATGAGGTACTTCCACGATCAACGAGTTCTCGTCGGACCTTACTCTTGCTCAACTAAAGGCTCATTTTTACGTTCTCAGTAATCTATCTCCTATTGACGTTGAGTTGTTCTTAACATACGAGATACCAGACGATTAACGGACTCACACCGGAGACCGAGGGGTAAGTTATAGAAGCACGGGTATAACTATAAGATGCATGTGTATAAAATTCTAGATACATGTCTGAAATTATTTTCACGAGTATTTATATGCTACGCACGTGTACAAAATTTATGAACGTGTACGCAGTTTATATGCTTTTCGCTTGTATTACTAGCTCACACACGCGTTCATGCACGTGTATAAATCGGAACACGTGTATGTTTTGGTCCTTTTACGTGTGTGAGCTAGTAATACACGCGAAAAGCATGTAAACCTCGTACACGTTCATAAATTTTGTACACGCGCGTAACCTATTAATACTCATGAAAAGAAGTTCAGACACGTATGTATAATTTTATACACATGCATCTTATAATTATTCCCGCGCTTCTATAACTTACCCTTCGGCCTCCGGTGGGAGTCCGTTAATTGTCATCTCTTCCACTAGTTGAGCTAATTCTTCGTCTCCGCTTGAACATGGTTCGAGAGGTGTGTTCAGATCAATGCCACCCAGTATGCGAGGAATAGTTGCTGGCTCTAACAGCGGGTGTTTAGATCAATGTCTAGACGGCTATATGGTCTATATGGATTGTCGGGTATCTCGTATGTTAAGAACAACTCAACGTCAATAGGAAATAAGCTGACAACGGGAAAGTGAGTATTCAGTTGAGTAAGAGTAAAGTCCGACAAGAACTCGTCGATCGTGGAAGTACCTCCCAAATAATATGGATTGCGTACATGATTTATAACCTGTCCATTGAAGTGGCAATGCAGCTAATCGCTTCTCATTGTCTTGCATGTGTGGAAAGCTCTCTCCGGTGAACTATTTTGACGAAGGTAGAGAAGTGGAGGCAGTGGAAAGGGAGGAGAGATGAAAGAATAAGAGAGAAGAGTGGAGAGGGAGAAGAGGAGTGAAGAGAGAGAAGAGAAGATGACGGGAGGAGCCATGCCTTGATATTGTTTGGATGATATGCAACAAACATCGTACACATTCATCAATATTGGACACGTGCGTATCCTGAAGATACTCGTGAAAAGAAGTTGAGACACGCGTTTTTCAAAAAATACATGTATCGTCATAAAAAAATACACGTATCGTCATAAAAAATACACATGTAGCGTCAAAATGACTACTTTTTACATTGCACCAAAAGATGTACTACACTAGCCGTACCATATAATACACACAAGATAGACGCAACATCATACAGCAGACGGAGCTGGTGCTGTACCGGATATAACTACATGACGTACGGGTGCATCGGGATGAATGGGTGCTCTACAAGTTTTCTTGTTATGCCAAAGTACCTTACACATCGAACATCTCCATATTTTTCTCGACTGTGCCTCGTCTTGAGACGACAACCTTCTCTTCCTGGTGCAAATCTTGCGAGTGACAGCTTAAGCTTTGCCTTGTTGGGGTACCTCTCTCCAACATATGGTTCGGGGACATTCAAAAAGTAGGTTGCTTGAGCTTCCGGTGTTTTGAAGTTGAGAACGTACTCATCTACCAACTACCCAGTCATTCGCAAAATATATTTCCTCGTATGGGTCATATGTGTCGAAAGCAGACCCGTCTTCATGACTGCGTATACAAGGAGTTCAAAAATCAGTACTCGTAAAAGGACCAAAAAACATACATGTGTTCCGATTTATACTCGTGCATGAACACGTGTGTGAGCTAGGAATACACGCGAAAAGTATGTAAACCGCATACACGTTCATAAAATTGTGTATACGTGTGTTGCCTATAAATACTCGTGAACATAAGTTCAGACACATATGTAGAATTTTATACACACACATCTGATAATTATACACGTGCTTCTATAACTTACCCCTGGCCTCTGGTGTGAGTCCGTTAATCGTCATCTCTTGAACAATTGAGCTAGTTCTTTGTCTTCGTTAGGACATAGTTCAAGGGGTGTGTTCAGATCAATGCCACCCAATATATAGGGAATAGTTGTCGGCTCTAACAGTGAGACGTCGCTGTTCGAACTGAGATAGTGTAGGATGTGTTAGAAGACGAGAAAACTACCTTATTCTTCAGTGAGCATGTGTGGAGAGCTATCTCCGGTGAACTATTTTGACGAATAAAACTGAGGCGTCCGAAGGTAGAGAATAGGAGGCAGTGGAATGGGAGGAGAGATGAAAAAATAAGGGAGAATAGTGGAAAGGGAGAAGAGAAGAGGAGTCAGTAGAGGCAGTGGAGGCAGTGAAAAGGGAGAAGAGAAAATGAGACAGTGGAGGCAGTGGAAATGGAGGAGAGATGAAAGCATAAGTGAGAAGAGTGGAAACGGAAAAGAGAAGAGGAGGCAGTGGAAAGGGAGGAGAGGAGACAGTGGAAAGAGATGAGAGATGAAAGAATAAAGGAGAAGACTATAAAAGGAGAAGAGAAAAGGAGGCAGTGGAGAGGGAGAAGAGAAGATGACGGGAGGAGCCATGCCCGCCGGGAAGGAGGAGGAGGCTTGGGGAATACACGACGAGATGTTTTTTCTTTTTTAACCTCAAATTCCTGCCATTAAATGTGATAGTGATGATGAGTTATGGAGAAAAAATAGGATGCCCATGTCACATCATGTGGCATGGTCATTTATGGGATGGGAGGCCATGACATAAGAGGGGTAAAAGGGGATTAATATGATAAGGGTCCTCTGTTACAAAAATTTTTTTAAGGAGGTCTCATTCTATCAAACGTGGCCATCATAGATCCAATTCGGCAAAAACTTAGCTATCTATGTTAGGCCACGTTCAACAATCTCATATGCTAACGACTTGGTAATCATTATGTCTATCGGAATCTACTCGTCGGAGATGGACCCTATTCTAGGGAGCATGGATGTTATGGCTGGCCTATCAAGTATATGTTAGGTAAGTTATATAACTGGACAATAGTGGACGGAAGATTACTTTTGTTAACCCCAGCATCCAAGCCGATCCTTTTTTCCTTGGGTTCATTTGTTCCATATATAGTTGGGTCGAGTCAAAACCACGATCGATCTACTGTTGGGTTACTAGTACATCGATCAGCCTCTTCCTTGGCTTGGATCACGGCCGCTCAATCCTAGCAACCCCTAGCTAGGCCAGCCTATACTAGATTAGAAAACAAGCCCAGCAGGCCCAAGATCGATAGGAACTCCACCATCCACTGACCACTGTTAGTTTTCCTAACCTTTTTCTTCTACCATATATATGTTAAAATATCCAGAAACCTCACCAACCAGTGATCGAGAAAAGTCCAACTATGATCAAAGCAACGTGAGTCATTGGTCCATCCATTAATTTCGCCGCCCGCATATTTTTGCCTCACTCGAATCTTAGCAAGCATCTTCCCAAGCACCCACCTACCCTCCTCTGTCTCCCTCGATCTACCTCCATTTTCCCTCTATGGCTCTATATATATCACTAGCCAGATACACGCATACCACTTCCCCAATAAACCTATATATATATATATATATATGCATGTCTCGCATAGAAGCAAGACTCAAGCGAGCGTTTAACTTAATTGTTTAAGAGCAGCTAGCCATTGTCATCAATGGAGAAACCCAGCCAAATCCATCTCGTCACTGTGATCAGCGCAACCACAACGGCGGCGTCACAGCCACCCATCCCCGATATTACGAAAATTGCAGCCGCCATAGGAGAAGACTCATCTTCTTCATGTCTTTCTAAGCTATCTATTCTTACAAGATTCCACGCTGGCTACTTCCGCATCAGCCTCTCCCTCTGCGGCCAGGCTCTCCTCTGGAAGACGCTGAGCGAGCCCTCCACGGACGCCAGAGGCCTCCGGCCCTTCGTCCGTATGCTCCCCTCCGCCGCCTTCGTCCTCCTCTGGTCCCTCGCGCTCTTCTCCCTTGTGGCCCTCTGCCTCCTCTATGTCTGTCGATGCCTCCTCCACTTCTCCAGCGTGCGCGCCGAGTTCGCCCACCATGTCGGCATGAACTACCTCTTCGTGCCGTGGATCTCCTGGCTGCTCCTCCTCCAGTCCAGCCCTTTCCTCCGCCCGCACACCACCCTTTACCTCCTCCTTTGGTGTGCCTTCTCCATCCCAATCCTCGCGCTCGACGTCAAGATCTATGGAGAGTGGTTCATGAAGGGGAAGAAGTTCTTGTCCATGATGGCCAACCCGACGAGCCAGATCACGGTGATCGGGAACCTCGTCGGCGCGAGGGCCGCCGCGCAGATGGGGTGGAGGGAGAGCGCCGTGTGCATGTTCTCCATCGGCATGGCGCACTACCTCGTCCTCTTCGTCACACTCTACCAGAGGCTCCACGGGAACGACGGCGTCCCGGCAATGCTCCGGCCGGTCTTCTTCCTGTTCATCGCGGCGCCGAGCATGGCCAGCCTCGCATGGGTTTCCATCTCCTCCTCCTTTGGCATCTCCTGCAAGATGCTCTTCTTCCTCTCCCTCTTCCTCTTTGCATCACTGGTGAGCCCATTCTTAATTTCTTTCTTTCTCTATCTATTTTTGTCCCTCTTTCTTGATTATGACAGCTAGTTACTATCCGCAGTTCCTTGCTCTACTTCTCTACTTGTCTATCTTTCTGAATGTTTGTTGTCTTTTTATAGGTGATGAACACTTGTAGTAGAGAAGTTGTCCTTCATATAATATTTTACAACTTCCCGGCCTTCGTATAATAGTTTGATATATAATAATATTGCTTCTGAAAACAACTTTACAACATTGAAAACGCTTCCTTGGCTTTTCATCGTTTGCTTGTGCGTAAGAACTATAGTAAACAGAACCAACCTCCCTTAGCTTAGCTTATCTGATATGACCCATCATGGTGCCTCTCTGACCTCCAGCCGGTACTCTCTCTCCCACCAGCCGTGTTTAACTAAAACTCAAGTAAACAGAAAGTGATGGGAACTTTCTACAGGTCAATATCAAACTATATATTAACACACACTGAACGCATCGACATCGTCCTTGGTTTTATATGCCAAAATATGTATATTAACCACTTTCCCAGCTCATTACGTACGCAGTTTACTTATCTTGGTCGTGGAAAAATGGTAAAAAAGTATGAACCCCACCCGTTCAATAGTAAAGATGACTAAGATCAGCGCTGGACTCACGTAGGCATGCTGTCAGGGTACTAAAATTCCATCATTCCTTCTTCTTCTTCTTGCATGGCCACCCACCCACTTCACCACGCCACTAACTCCTGACCTGGAACCCATTCACATGGATAACATTAGGACCAATGGAAGACATCTAAAAGGGAAACTAGAAATATTACTTTAGACCATTTTCACATCGAGCAAGATCTTGCTAATTAGCAACTAAACCTGGGAAAATGAATGACCTAATTAGCTCTTGTTTCTTTGACGATCGATGTATATATGTGAAGTGTAGGTATCAAGGCCAGCTATGTTCAGGAGGTCGATGAAAAGGTTCAATGTGGCATGGTGGGCGTACTCGTTCCCCCTGACGGTGCTGGCCATGGCGGCGACCGAGTACGCGCAGGAGGTGAAGGGTGGCATCTCGAACGCCCTCATGCTAGTGTTCTCGGTGCTCTCGGTGCTCGTCACCTTGGCGTTGATGGTCTTCACTGCCCTTCACCCTGGCGACCTGTTGCCGGAGGAGGATCCTTTCGTGCCATCGCCGATGATTCCTATTGTTGCATGAGTCATGACTTAATTCTAGCCTTGATATGCTCTTCAGCTCTTGGGACTCGGGAGTAGTAATAGGCTAACCAATTACGTACATTCATTTATAGACATATTGAAGAGTAGTGATTAGTAGGCGTGTGCACGACAAATGGGGCTCTTATTGGTGGCCGTAGAGAGAGAGGCTCAAAAATCCAACATGTAAATTAGGTTTGATTCTGTAAAACTCGAGGTTGCAATGTTAATATAATTATATAAACATTCTTTCTTCGAAATGTAAACGTACGTGATCATATATAATAGGCGCTCTTATTGGTCGCCTGTAATATGTTGTTCATCGATTGCAAGCTCTATATATACAGTAATAATATCAACCATGTATTGGGTTTTAATGGATAAAGTCCAATGTTGAGATCAACTTCTACTTTTTTTATACTTTCACAAAATAAAGTGAAGTGAAGAATGTCGATCTCAACCATTGGATGCATGCCTTTGGCTTTGGGGCTACATGTGTTATTTATGATCTTCTGAGGGTAATTACAAAATTAAGTATTTCTTGGAATGCAAAAGACCCGTAGGCCTCCTTTGATATGATATGGGTTTAGTCTATTCCGAAATAAGAAATTTTTGTATTAAAAAAAGTGAGAATAAAATAGTAATAATTATTTGAAAAAAAAATAGAGTGATAATGATAGATAAAATGTGAATAAATGAATAATTATTATTTAAAATAGAAAAAAAAATCTAGAAATAAATAAATATCTTTTTTTATTTTCATACCAAACGAGACCTTCCCGGCAACTCCCTCCCAAATTTCTATAATTGCTTTTAAGCAACCTTGACATAAAAATTTGTTATATCTTAACACTGAGTCAGAAAAGCGTGCTATTGGAATATTCTATTGCCTAAACTAAAATGGCTAGCTAGGTCCCTAATCCTATTGACAAAAAAAGTAATGAGTACAAATCCCAAACCTAAAAAGTCAGGAAAAGTGTACCATTGTATTGGCTAAACTAAAATGGCCAGATCCCCGGCTATATTCACTAAAAATAAAAATAAGAAAAAAGATTTGTACAATTGTGTACATGGGATGTACCCATGTACATAAATCTCTATCGTTGGATTGAATCAGGCACGCATCCCGATTCAATCCAACGATAGGTGTGAATGGCCACGTAAGCATGTGCATTGCAGATGCGTACGTGACAAGTACCCAAATCAGGGTTTAAAAATAATGAGGGCCGATCCCAACTTAAAAGCAAAATAAAAGAATTTTTTTATATATTAAACGAACTTAATAATCAATTTTACATGTAGAGTCCATTAAATGCCACATGTGAATGCACCATGCATTAAATGCATAAGCCTTTTCTTTCTCGTAGTGGCGTGAACTCTCTATGCGACATCTGTCTCGTAACAAAAACATGGTTTTGTTTGTGACAAGCTTTCAATCACAGTCACGATGGAAGAACTTATCACTACAGTTAGGTATTTAGTGACAACTAAGTTATATTGTCACATGTATATAATTATCATCTATTTACTTGTGATAAGTGATTGCAGTTGTCGGATTTTTTGTCATATTAAACCCTTCAAGTTCACATTTGACACGATGAGCCCTCCCTCAAGTTTTTTTTTTGCAACAGAGGACCTCTAATTTTATAAATTCTGATTTTACCCCTCACATTTAATAACAAAATGACAAAATTTTGATTAAAAAATTACAAAAACATCCCGTCGCATTTAATGCGACGGGATGTGTCTTCTTCCCAAAAGTTCTTCTCCCTAAATCCTCTTCCTCCCTCCCGCCGGACATGCCTCCTCCACTGGCTCCTCTTCTCTTCTTCCTCTCTACCGCCTACTCTTCTCTTCTCCCTAACCACTCTTCTTTTTTATTCTTTCATCTCTCATCTACCGCCGGACATCCCTTTCATGGAGGCAGTGGAGAGGAAGAAGAGAAGAGGAGCCAGTGGAGGAGCCATGTCCGGCGGGAGGGAGGAAGAGGATTCATGGAGAAGAATTTTTGGGAAGAAGACACATTGTTTTTGTAATTTTTTAAGCAAAACTTTGTCATTTTGTCATTAAATGCGAGGGGTAAATCGGAATTTATAAAATTAGGGGTTCTCTGTTGCAAAAAAAACTTGAGGGGGTCTCATTGTGCCAAATGTGAAATTGAAGGGTCCAATATGACAAAAAATCCTGCAGTTGTCATAGTTCTTTTATGTTTTTATGATGAGTTTTGATTATTATCACTAAAACGTTCAATTTTGTGACAGGATATATTAATCGATCATCACTGTTTACAACGATCAATTTGGATAGGGACAATGATATATGAGGAATCTAAGAGATTTTAGTTTGGTAGAGAATAATTTTGACATGGAGTTCAAATTGCTGGAGAAGAGTAGTGGTGTTATTATACATATATAACTATTATATAAAACACATATTTTCAAGCTTCTTATGCTCATATTCTCCTCTAAGATACTCTTAGTATACATGAAATTGATTATTCTTCTTGGTCTTTTCAGAGCCTATGTTAGAAGGTATAAGCAACTCAATTCAATTTCTTCACATGTTATCAGTTTTTCACTTGTATCGTCCCTACATGATTGTCTACGAAACTATACTTAATTTAGGGTTTAGGGTTTAGGGTTTAGGGTTTAAGGTTTACTGGAGAACGTATTGTGATCGCACTACGTTTTGATTTATATATCTGCTTATATTTTTAAAATCCATTTACATATATGGAGGATATTCATTTCTGATGTAAGGAGCTGCTATCTTATGCTTTAGGTCCTATGTTTTTGCTTACATATATTACTAGCACTATTGGAATTTGTCCGTGGATCTTTGAAGCTTGTTTTGATCCCACATTGCCTCTTTATAAACTCGTCTTTGCAGCTTAAAGCATGAAAACATCTGATGGCTTAAGCTAAATTGTTCACTTTAAGAACATGAATTAACTACTTTATGGTTCATCATGTTAACGCATGTTGATCTCTTTAATTTGCTACTTATTACTTCTATCTACCTATGTTGGTGTAATGGTTCTCATTTGTCACGCTTCTTATCACTTCTTGACCTACAATATGAGTTATGTGTTTTATAGAATAGTCATATATGTATAACGATGCCTGGGAATTGGTTCTAAGGCCTGGGGAATTGTTAACTTTCCTTGGTAAGGACATTGACATAGAAGACTGATGGGAAAACATAATTGGCAGCGAAAGATGGATATTCAAGTAGAGTTGTTAGCTTTTCACAAAGTTGTGATAGTTGTGCTATAAAAGGCTTGTATATCAATAAGATGTTGTGATAAAAATTGTGTATCTGATAGATAAGAAGCAATAAGTGTCCTCTTGGGAGCCAAGGGGCAGGACTAATATGCCAAGCAATGTGTGACCTCCTCTCCTCTTGTCTTCTCCCCCCTAATTATCACCTTGAGTTTTTCTATTGCGATGATAATGTGGCGCAGGGTAAGCGTGGGATTTCTCGTCGGGAGAGAAGAACCGACCTCTCTATGGAAGAGATAACCAGATTTTTCAAAGAGGAGAAAACCACCTTAATTTCAATAATCCAAAAACTAAAAACTTCAATACAAGCCCTAACTCTTTTTATAAACTAAGGAGATAGACTCAAATCTCAAATCAACTACTAATCAAACTAATACTGAAATCAGAAAATGGAATTTACCAAATATGAAAAGTCCTAAAAAAGGAAAATTGCCAAATAAGGGAAGTTTTACTAAAAACAGAAATTTGAGGCATCAGATGAAGGAATTTTGGCTTTTGAGGGTCCGGTCATGGGGGATCAATGATTTTTGTAGGTCTCGTCGAGCCAGTCGTTTTGACACCTCATGAGCCCCGATCGGCCTCCGAGATCAAAAATTGTGCATCCTACGGCCACGGTCGTCCGGACACCTGATTCGAACGGAGGGAACTCCTTGACCTGCATCATAATGCCTCTGTTCCAGTCATAGGCACAAATTATAGTGAAGAAAAGTATCAAACATGTCAGAAAATTCTTTAGTTATAGACATTTGATCCTCTGGGTGATATTTTTCATTGATATATACTGTATGTATCCACACTGATAAATAGATATGGTTTTTGCCCAAAGTCACCTAAGGGATATCAACTTGATAGGAGTCAAAATAAAGTACATGAAATCTGAAGAATTGCCTGGTGTGGAGAATTTTTTTTTTTTTTTTGCTTAATTGAGCCAAAGAGGCTAGGTGATACTACATACCCAAGGTTCTATGCATACATAGCCTCGCCAAGTACTCCAATCCGAGCTCGGCGGACAAGATCATCTACAACAGCATTCGAAACCCGAGGAACATGGGAAAATATGACTCCTCCAAGGCTAGCACTCAGACACAAGATTTTTCGGAGCACGGGCTGCAGCTCTACCCTCCAGGCCTCTCTCCCATTGATGCACTTGACAGAGTTCCTCGAATCTGACTCGATAATGACCTTTTTAATTCCTCTCGCCACCACCTCTACCAGCCCTCTCCGAATCACCAATAGTTCCGTTTCGTCACAATTGGTTGGTACAACACTTTCAATGAGTGTCCATGCCAGGGTCTCATCATCCAGCCAACAGGCTAGCCCAATGCCTGCCACCACCGAGCCATGTATCCAAGACCCGTCTGTTTGTATGACTGCACATGCTGGTCCTTGCCTCAGGTGGGTACTTTGGCCCTGGTCCTGGTCCTTGCCCCACCCCTTAGCAAGCCACCAGTCCCCTGCCAACCTCCGGCATCTCCAAGCAAGGGATTTGGGTAAGCATCCACCTTCTCTCCAAACGACCTCATTGCGGTCCTTCCAAAGCATCCAAAGCCCATAACCCACCAATGCCTTAGTCCATCTTTTAGACACATCAGCCGAAGATGACTCTGTTAATAACTGAAGCATACGATCTAAGGTCCATCCTTGTGAAATTATGCCATGCGAATGTAGAAGAGAGTTCCACAACCTGAATGCAAATGGGCATTCACACAGTAGATGACTAACAGATTCTATGCCGCCACACCCCCTCGGGCAATCCCGACCTTCAATAATTCCCCTGCGCCATAGGCAATCCTTCGACGGCACACGTCCATGTAGTAGCTTCCAAAGCAAGTGACGGACCCTTGGCCCGACAATGGAGCTCCAGGTGTTAACCCAAACATGTTGCGGGAGTCTTGTAGCCCCTCCACATTCCTTTGTAACCAATCATGTTATATAGCGGTGGCATCTATCTTCCCTGTTTTGTTGAATACCCATCTTGCTTGGTCATGGCTAAGATTTGAGTCGATCTGAACCTCCAAGACCTCCTGTATCATGTCAATATGGAACTCTTGTTGGAGCAGTTGTCTACACCAGCACCCATCACAGATCAAACTCCCAAGCTTAGAATTCTCCAAACTCCCTTCTACATAAACCAAGGCTGGGCGCTTGGAGAGCGGCCCCTCCCCAACCCACCATTCCTTAAGAGGATCAATGCGGTTGTCAGGGACTGGGGTGAACTTCAAGCCCAAACGAATCTCCTCGGTGGCAAGACATACTGCTTTCCAAAACACAGAGCATGAGCACGACTTTGGCCGCGAGGGGGTATATCCAGACCATCCATATTTATCCCTCGTTATGGCCTCCCAAGTAGAGCCTTGGACTTCTAGAAAGGATGCTGCCCTTCTCATGTGAATAGCCCTCTGCCATCTAACTAGGTTGCGAATGCCCAGCCCTCCCAATTCTCTAGGCCTACACACCATCTCCCATTGTATCCTTGATATGGAACCAGCCTCCCTCCAAAGAAAGCAATGACATAGTGACTCAAATTCGCGTAGCACAGAAACTGACACATAGGAAGACATCATTACGTGCACCGGTAGCGCCTGAAGAACGGACCTTAGGAGTGTGGCTCTCCCGGCCTCCGAGGGCATTACCGCCTTCCATGAGGAGATCTTCAAAACCAAATTGTTAATGATTTTACCAAAAGCCTCAGCCCGTAATCTTTTGCCGCTCACCGGTGTGCCAAGATACTTCCAAACCCCTTCCGCCTCGCTAATGCGAAGTATCCTGCAGATTGTTTGGCGCTTATCCATGGGAACCACCGGGGATACTCTCACACTAGACTTGGCCGGATTAATATCAAGGCCTGAAACCCTTTTGAACCCAATCAATAACTGCTTTAATCTGTGCGCCTCCATAGGATCCGTATCAAACGCGAAAACACAGTCATCCGCGTAGAGAAGATGAGAGAATCTAGCACCCCTACGCCTTAGTTGCATGCCGCGAATGCCCACCCCTGGCCTCTCAACCAGCCTCGATAAGACTTTCTACATCAAGAGAAATAGATAAGGTGAGAAGGGGTCGCCTTGACGCAATCCTCGTTGAGAACGGACCCTCCCGGAGACCCTTCCATTGACAATGAAAGAGAAGCACGGTGTTGTAATACACGGTGTTTTAATACAGCCTAGTGTGGAGATGGAACTGCAGCTCACTAGCGTAACATGATTTTATAAGGATTGCATAATTAGGTCGTTAATAAGTTGGAAGAGATTTTCTCTCTTCCAAATTTTTGAGTGATGATATCAGACCTCATGATTGTCCCACAAGCCCATCAACCACTCGTCTTTTACTTTTTTCCGTCTCTTGAGAAGCCTGATTGCATGGGATGATTTCGAAGATCATTGCAAGATACATATTTGTATGTTTCAAAGGATGATGCATAGCAAGTCTTTTGAAGTTCAAGGAAATTATTATAGAGCATTTTATGCATACTTGTTGATTCTTGGTGTCCCTCATGAGGCAGTTTGGTGGATGAGAATCCTATGGAACTGTTGTCAACAATATGCTCAACAACCTAAATTTGCCTTCTTGCTTTTAGTTTCTCTTTCAAGAAATGTTGTTTCAACAATATCAGAGTTTGTCACGCACTATATATTTTTGTAATAATATAAATCTAAGTATGCAGTTCCAATGTCTTTTACTCTTTACTTTGTATAAGTTGACATATCACATGACTAACCTAATTTGTTAAAACTTTAGGCGACTTTTGATGTGCTAGACTTGGTGTTGTTTCTCCGTCAATTGACGGACGGGGAGCTAAGTGCAACCTTTCGTCTCTCAATGCTGCTAGATCTCAACCACCCCAAAGATAAGTGAATTTGAAATTGCATTCTATGGTGTTAGTTGGCTTCATTCTTCAATGTAGTCATAATGTTCATTTTGCCAAAGTAACATATGTCTTGATATTTATTTTGCAAGACATACTTAGGGATCTCATGAAGCTTTAAGATATCTTCTCTGTATTTTTCTAGTTGAAATCTTGTACTTCTTGTTCTAGACATGATCTTATAGATATGATTTTAATGATAAAAGGGTTGAGGGAACAGAGTTCCTTGATGTATTTTTAGACCTACTTGATTTCAGTGATTGATAGAAGAGATCTATAAGATAGTTTTCATGTGGTTTGTGAATAACCAATGAGATACTTTATGCTTAGTGACGATAGATTGTGCTAAGGTTACCCTGAACACGAGCTACACTAATCGAAGATAAAGTATGCATTTGAAAAACACTCACCTTCTTTCAGAGATTCGTGTAAGCTTAAGAAGGTATGAATTTATAATGTCTACATAAGAAAATAAAATGATAAGTAGAAAATACAAGAAGTGACACTAAAGTGAATTGAGTAATTTCTAGGTTTTTCTCTCATTGATTTATCTTAATCTTTTTGCATTGCTTTTTTAGTTAGTTTTAATTAGTAAATTTCCAAAACCCAATAAACCCTTTTTGTTTCTTTAGAATAGAGTATTGAGAGTTAGTTTTGTTTTCGTTGAATTGAATCAATAGTTTCCCTGTGAATCGACCCCGTATTTCATCATTATACTATCCGTTGAATTTAATATTGAAATAAAGGTTTATAAATTTTTAAACTGAGAGTATGCATGATTTAATGACATTTGCGAACGGTCAATTTTTGGTGTCATTGCCGAGGAAAAGAAGATTTTTTTTATTTTCAACGAGAACAGTTGACTTCTCTTTACTCTTTTCTGAGCTAGTTAGAGTTTTATTTTTATTTATTTTGTTTGTAGTTTCTTTTAAGATTTTTTCTCACAATTTTTGGAATTTATGCAGCTTGCAATTGACAGTTCATGACAAGAAGGATATGTGATCTGTAGACGAATGATCAATCGGCCAGAGGACCGATCAATCGTCTGGAAACCGATCGATTGGCCACCTAGTCGATCAATCATCCAGGTGTTAGTGAAGAAAACATATTTCTCTTGAAGAAACCAGCTTGCTTGTTGCCTAGAAAGCTCAGTTGGACTTGAATCCGACTGTCCAGGAATTACGCAACCATATAAGTCTTCTAACTTACAACTGTTCATTTCAGATGTGGTATTCCGTGATTTTTTCCTCTCCTCCGAATATTCTATTTTATTTTAATTTTTGGCATGTGATCTTGCATGCAAGGAAGAAGATCCCTAAACATCCCCCTAGAACCTTTGGTTCTAGAAATAGAGGCCACACTCAGAACAACTAGAACTTTAGGACAAAAATCTTTAAGTAACTATCAGGAAACCTTAAGTAACTTGCAATCTATTCAAGAGACCTTTGTTACAATGGCTGAAAACGAGGGACATGTCATAGATCCTAATGATAATATTGGTAGGGGAGTTAATAATAATAATAATAGAGAAGTCCCAATTAAAAATCACTTCCTACCTGGACCTTACACATATGCTTCTTGTATCAACCCATCTGCCATCAATGCTACACATAATGAGATTAAGCCTAACTGAATTATAGCTTTACCTTCTTTCTATGGGCATGAGAATGAGGACCCTTATGGACACAATGCTAGATTTCTTGAAATCTTTTCCATGTTCAAACTCCAGCACTTTAATGATAATGCCTTTAGACTCAAACTTTTCCCTTTTTCTTTGAAAAATATGGCTAAACATTGGCTTCAAACCCTAGTTCCAAATTCAATTTCAACATGTGACCAACTTCAGGATGCATTCCTTAAAAAATATTTCCCTATCATTAAAACTCAAAATTATCATACAATGATTATCTCTTTTAAGCAAAATGAAGCTGAGATGTTTCATGAAGTATGGGAAAGATTTAAGGATCTTCTTAGAGAGTGTCCCCATCATGAGGTACCTGAGTGGCAGTTAGCCCATTCATTTTATAATAGTTTGAATGATCGTTATAGAATGATGGTCAAAACTTGCTGCGGGGGCGTTGTTCTTAGCAAGCCTTGGACTGCTCTTTGGGAAATGTGCGATAGCCTTGCTGAAAATTGACAACACAATGTCTCAGTTTTTTGAAGTCGGTCTACCACTGTTCGTAATTCTCAGGGAATTCATGAAATTTCTGAATTCCAAAGTCTCTTCGCACATGTAACCCTCCTGACTAAAGACTTAAATCAGTTGAAAATAGGTCAAACTTTTACTCAATAATTGCCTAACACTTCTCCTGAGACACGTGCCCTTTGTTTGAGTTCTGATCATTCTATAACGGACTGTCATTTGGCCCCCAATTTCCCTGACTTTGTTCATGAACAAGTTAATGCGACTTATGGTTTTTCCAAACCTCAGAATAACCCTTATTCTAATACCTATAATCCTGGTTGGAGAAATTATCCTAATTTTAGTTGGAAGTCACAACAGTCAAGTAACTTTCAAGGGCAAAACGATTTAGCTAATCCTTCCTCTTTAAAGTACCCACCTAAACCTTCTGCAAATTCAAATCCTGGGTACCCTTTACATAATCCGCACAATACATCTCAACCCCCCTCCTGAACCATCTACTGAGCCCACTTTGACTTCTATCATGAGTACACTTTTGGAGATGAGGGGTGATATCAATAGGGACATGCCATCTATGAAGGAAGAAATGGTGACCTTTAAAGGTGATGTCTCGTTATTGAAAAACAACTTATCTTCAACGATTCAATCCATATCAAAATTAGAAAAATAAGTTGGGCAGTTGTCTAATAACATGGCTAAAAGAGAAGAAAGACACTTACCAAGTCAACCTGTGACTAACCCTAGAGGCCAGTACTATGTAGAAAGCCAAAACATTGAAAGTACCAAGGCGGTTGTGACACTCAGAAATGGAAAAATAGTAGATAATCAAATAGGGGAACATGTCAGTACGGAAGATCGATCCGCCGAGACCATCGTCCGTCAGACGATCGATCGGCCTCCCGAGATGACTCTCTTCTCCCACCTGATTATGATCCAATTGATTCGAACAAGCCTGATCCAACTAAATACATTCCAAAAGTGCCTTTTCCAGCAGCTCTTAGGGATCCATCTTCAACCATAAAAGCCCGAAAATCTGCCAAACAAATCATTGAAACCTTCAAATAAGTCAATATCAACATACATTTGCTTGATGCCATCAGACAGATTCCTTTTCATGCTGAATTTCTTAAGAATCTGTGTACCCATAAACGGCATGCAAATCCAGAGTTTCTAAAAAGATCTTTCTTACCGAGCAAGTCAGTTCTATTCTGAAACATGATACACCATCCAAACTGAATGATCATGGTGCCCCTACCATACCTTGTTGTATAGGAGACTACCATATTGATGGTGCCCTTCTAGATTTAGGTGCCAGTGTTAACCTTATGCCCCTATTACCTTTATAAGGAATTTGGGATGGGAGAAATTAAACAAACACCAGTGATTTTGTAATTAGCTGATAGATCCATTAAGACACCTAGAGGTATCTTGGAGGATGTTTTAGTTAAGGTGGATAATTTCTTCTTGCCTGTGGACTTTGTTGTCTTGGATATGAAACATGTTGTCTGACACGCATTGAAAAGTATCGTGGTCTTAACAAGAACGGCAAAATTAGAAATTTATAATCCGAATTACTAACTAACCACTTTATGGGTAGATAGCAGTAAGTCTGAGTCAGTCCACAGGGAAAAGAAGTATTAAGTCTAATTACCTCGTATAGTTCTAAATCAAAAGATTGATAAAGGAAATGATTTTTGGGTTTAAACTACTCTTAACTAAGATTAAACTAATTCAAAATAATAATAAGATAAATGACCATGAGATTTCTAATCTGTAATAAAGAACTAACTAGATCTTCCTAAGATAAGAGCAAATCAATTAAGCATTAACGGTTTTAACTAGTCGATAGGTGAATGGCTAGAACCCCTATCGCTCAACTAAGATTCGTACAGTCTTTAGTCGGCAATGATATCATCAAAGAATGGATATTGGTATATAATAAAGATGGTTCTAGCACCTTGAGATCGTCAAATAGAATGTATCAAGGATTAGAAGTTACCCTAGTGGTTCTGGCACTAGCGTAGTGGTTATGGCATGCATGAAATCCCTAATCTTGAATTAAGATGAATAACGGATTAAGAGGCGGTCATAATGGTTATGGCATTATGTGCAATGGTTCTAGCATTACAAAACCCTAAATCTCGAGAAGGAAATCCTCACATCCATAGTTCTAGCATGGATGTTTTGATGAGAATCTCTAATCTCAAGCCCTAATATGCTCAAGACATAGATCTAGGGCATATAAGAACAAATCATTAATCCACACTATTAAAATTACACCAATAGATATAATGAGAATAAGAATCATCTATTCAAACCATTAAAATATGTTTACATGCTCAAATCCATAGGAAACCCTAGAAATATTCCTTATTACATCATAGAAATCCCTAGTCTAGGGTTTAGTTACTCATCTTAGGAAGGAGATCCGTTGATGAAGGTTGTTGCCACGCTCCACCCATGGATATTCCACCAAAGATCTAACTTAATTTGTGGAAAAGAAGCTAAGAAAAACCCTAAGAGATGAAGAAAATTCATCTATGGAAGGCCCAAAAATCCCCCAAAAAGGTCTATTTATAGGCCTAAGGTAAACCCTCACTCGGATTAGCCAGTTTCCTTTTATTTTTCCCGCAGAGCCAACCCAGATCGATCTTCTTTGGGATCAGATTGATCTTCTTCTCTCGGATGACTTTAGAAACTGGAATTTGCCCGACCAAGATCGATCTGGTTTAGCTCGGATCGATCTGGTTTAGCTCGGATCGATCTGGTTTTCCGTAACTGCTTATTCTACACCTCTGTACTAAAAATAGCATATCTTCTTCTAGGAAACTCCAAATCATGAACCGTAAAAACTCTCGGAAACTAGACTTCCAGAACTTTCCAACCATGTATAGCACATCATCTGGTTCGTTTTGAGAAGGTACATTTTTGATGTCGAAGATGACCCATCTTTGCTCCTTTGCTCATTTGCTCCTAGCGAGTTCTTTATTTGTTCGTTTTAGCTCCAAACTTGATCTAATATTTGTTGAGGGTCCTTAAACCTGAAATGGGGAAAAGGCAATCAAAATAGCATTATTCGGAGACTAACAAGACCTCGTTAAAAGGGTGATTTGTGTACTTTTCACGTCTTATCATTGTCCACTGCAAAAAAGACTGTACCTATTATTCTAGGATATCCCTTTTTGGCTACTACGAATGCATGTATAAACTGTCGAACTGGTGTGATGAATGTTTGTTTTGGTCACATGCATGCTAAATTGAATATTTTTAAAGCTGCATGTTTACCTGAGCCTGATGATGATGAATGCTTTAATGTTGATACTTTGACTGAATGTGGTGATGCTAGATCATATGTTATGATTTCTGATGAAAGATTTGATATTTTGAAAGATAATGATTTTGCTAATGATGTTGAGAATGTTCTGGACATTGCACAATCGCAAGATAACATTGAAACACACGGATCATCTCGATCGATCGATCGTCCAGAGGACCGATCCATTGGCCGAGAACCAATCGATCAGCCAGACCGCCGATCCATCACTCAGTGCATAGCTAATACAGAAACTGTTTCTTGGTTGGTTGAACCCCTTCCACCGCTCTCTTATACACATGCACCTTCTTCATTGGAAAAACCACCTAAATTAGAACTAAAACTATTGCGTAAAATGTTTAAATATATTTTCCTAGGGTCAGATTCCTCTCTTTACATTATCATCTCTTCTTCCTTTACGAGTGATCATGAGAGTCAACTTATAGAGGTTCTGAAACTCCATAGGAAAGCCAGAGGATGATCAGTGGCCGATTTGAAAGGTATCGACCCTTCAATTTGCATGCATAAGATTCATCTCGAGGATGAATCCAAAATTGTTAGGGAGATACAACGCCGCCTCAATGCAAATATGAAAGAGGTGGTGAAGGAGTTAGTGAAACTTTTAGACGCATGTGTTGTTTAACCAATTTCTGATAGCCAGTGGGTCAGCCCCTACACAGGTAGTTCCTAAAAAATCAGGCTTAACAGTTGTAAAAAATGAGAATGGTGAGCAGATCCCGATAAGCCAGACTACTAGATGGCGTGTTTGCATAGATTATAGGAAACTAAATGCCTTGAATAGGAAAGATCATTTTCCCTTACCTTTTATTGATCAAATTTTAGAAAGACATTCTGGTCGGAGTTATAATATGGGCGCCCCTACTATCACTCCGGAGTTTCGGTATGAGTGGTTAGCTCGTGGATCCTAAACTGACAGGCTGGTGTGAAGAACAAATCAGAGCGAATCTGCCTCGCAGCCCGACAAATAGCTCTTCAGAATGTAGAACAGAGCCTCCCACATGTCCTTGAAGGCAATGGGTTACTCCAGCCATATTTGTCTCTCATCATCACTGCCCAAATCGATAAGTGATCCTCCATCAAACTAGCAGCCCGTTTCATATGTGACGTCTATTGCCGAAGCACAAGATTTCGGACCCCCATACCACCCCATTCAATGAGCTTGCATATACCATCTCCCACTTTACTCTAGAAAGGGAACTAGCATCCTTCCACAAAAACATCCGGCACAGCTTTTCCAATTGTCGGAGCAATGCAATAGGAACACATGAGGATATCATAGAGTGCACTGGAAGGGCCTGGAGAACTGACTTGAGGATATCACAAAAGCCAGCGGTCGAAAAAAACTGCTGGTATTGATATCACAAAAACCAGCGGTCAGAAAAAACCGCTGGTATATACCTCTCAATACCAACGGTCACCACAAAGCGCAGGTAAAGATCTAGTCTTTGCCAGCAATCGCAGCGACCGCTGGTATAAACATTCCATACCAGCGGCTTTTAATAAACGATGGTGTGAAAACGCTGATATAGGCTATTTTTGTTGTAGTGTCATCACCCTACCAACATCAGAGAGGAGTGTTGCCTTCCACGATTAAATCTTCGGAATAATCTTGCTCAGCACTTCTTCAAAGTCTACACACTTCAGTTACCTACGTGAGATCGGTGTGCCAAGGTAACGCCATACTCCGACTGCCTCTCCCATGCCAAGAATTCTACAAATTACCACATGCCTATCTAGGGGAACCAGCTTTGAGAACCGGACATTGGAGTTCAAAAGGTTGATCTCAAGCCCAACCTTAGCCCTAAAGCTAATCAAAATCTGTGAGAATCTGCGTGCTTCCGAAGGGCAAGCATTTGTTGCAAAGAGACAACCATTTGCGTAGAACAAATGCGAGAACCTTCCTCCACCACGTCTCAACTTTGCACCCCACAGGCCAACTCCAGGTCTTAGAGTTAATCTTGAAAGCACTTCCTACATCAACATAAATAAATAGGGTGAAAGCGGATCGCCTTGACGTAGTCTGCGTTGAGGAGCCACCCTACCAAAGACCCTTCCATTAACAATGAAGGAGAACGTGGGTGTAGAGATGCATGACATGACTCACGTCACTCAGATGGTTGGGAAACCCATGCAACCCTAGTACCTCCATAGTTCGCCGGCGAACCCGGTCATAGGCGGATTTTAAATCCACCTTAATCACCTTTGAAGCTTGTGACTTGGTTGCGATTTCCATTGAGTGCAACAATTCTTGAGCCACTAAAATGTTGTTATGGATAACTCTTCCGACGATGAATGCAGATTGCTCCATTCCTACCATGTCTTTGATAACCTCCTTGAGCCTTCTCACTAGGATAGATGACACGATCTTTTAGCTTATATTGCATAAACTAATAGGACGGAAGTCCATGACATGTATGGGGTTCTCACACATAGGGATAAGGAAGATGAAGGTCTCATTCCAAGATGATGGAAAAGAACCCCACCTGATAAAAGAAAGCACGTCATTAGTAACCTAACCCCCTATGTACTACATCCCAATTCTTTGTATAGAACTCCGCTGGAATTCCGTCCAACCCCTCGAGCTAAAACTGCATCTTTTACTTCCAATTCTGAAACCCCTCGAGACATCTAAGCTCCTTGTTCTTGCAATAATATTGATTAGATGGGTAATGCAGCAACCATGACTTTTGCTTGCTTAACTTTTTGAAAATATTGAGCCGGCATGGCATAACCACAAAACTTGGAAAACAAACAATTTTAGAGATTGTGGTTCCTAATCCTTCCAATACCAAGGGGCGTTTGGTGTGGCCCCATCCCAGTGGATTCGCGGGATGGAGAGACGCGCGGATCCCACCCCATTGGATCCATGCTTTTGGCGCCGACGCGGATTTCGCGCGGATCTCAGAAATCAGGATCCCGATTTCGACGTCTGCTCGAGCGGACGCCGATTCGGGATCCGCAGGAGCAGATTCCACGGATCCCATCCCGCGGATCCGCTGGAGCCAAACGCACCCAAAGTTCCCAGCCTAGACCCTTCTCACTATAAAAGTGCCATACTCAATCTTGTCAGGTTGAATCAAAACCACATTATTCTGCTTAACAAAGAAAACATAATAGTCATCGATTGTTTTAATAATTTTCATCTCAGTACGTATACCGATTACATTATAGTTATATTTCCCGTTGTGTCTAAACAAGCATAGTCTGAATCTAAATGTATGTGTGTAAACAAGCATCGTCTTAATCTAAACTATGCATAATTTTCATTTCAATAATTCAAGTTTAGCTTGTGTTTCCTTTACAACATTTAACTTGTGTTTCCTTTACGACATAGGCATAAAAAAACACAACACATGCTCAAATTATAAAGTACCGTCGAAGTTATTAAGTGAGCCACAATGCCTTTCAAAAGATGGCTATGAAATTCCACGTAGCTCAATGACAAAACGGAGACACAGCTCGCTAAGGGATATGTATATACACCTAGGTTGCTATAGAACTACATGTACGGTGCACTTGATATAAGAGTAGCCAGCACCTCTTTGTTTAAGACCCCATGTACATGAGGTGGTCAATGGTCACGATCCGGAGTCATCCCATCATGCAACGGCCTATTTTAGAAGTTGTTTGGATACCGCGGATCCGTATCCAGGGGATGGAATCCCCTGAAGCGGATCCACCGGGATCCGGCGGTGCCAAACGTACCCTTAGTAAATCTGACTGAATCTCTTTGAATAGCTAGTCTAGATTATTAGTATGTGAATTCTAATCAGTATTATATTAATGACCTACATCATTGTATGAGATATAATTATATTTGAGTTATTAGTATAATAGTATAAGGAAAGTAATCAATGATACGGGGCAAACAAAACCCCATGTTTGAATCCTCTTAGGGGGTGTTTGGCTTCGACGGGATCCGCGGAATCCGTTCCCGCTGATTCCGAATCGTCATCCGCTCGAGAAGAGCGCATGGAATCCGCACCAGCACCAAAGGTGCGGATCCGACGGGGCGGGATACGCGTGTCCCCCCATCCCACGGATCCACCGGGATGGGGCTGCGCCAAACGCCCCCTTAGAGGCCAGCTTTATGGTTGTAAGTACATTATCTATCCTAAGCCCGAGTTTTAAGGCTCAATTTCACGACAGTTATTTTAGTGCCTACAGTAATAAAATTAGAGCAGTGATTGGTGTAAATGGACATGTGGCATGTGTAATGCACATACCACCTATCGGTAGTCAAAATACCGATTCTTTCATCTATCGATACATTCAATCGATAGCCAACTACCGATATCTTCATCTATCCTATCGATAGTGGGATATCGGTAGTGGGCTACCGATAGGTGGCATGTGCACGAATCTTTATTCATAAAATGATACGTCCAAATAAGAATCATCATTGCAATTGCAATATAAAAGCATGATGTAGCCAAAATGTTAAATAAATACTAAAAGAATAAAGTTTTGTGTACATGGACACGTGGCATGTGCACATGCCATGAATCAGTAGTCCACTACTGATTCTATTATCTAGTCCATTAGTAGTGGTATACCGATGGACTAGATCAATGAATCGGTAGTGGATTACTGATTGAATTATACCGGTAGTGAGCTGCTGATTGATTGATATATTTCATTGGTATCTCACTATCGATGAAATAGATAAATAATTCAATCAGCAGTGAGCTACCGATTCATTGATCTAGTCCATTGGTAGCCCACTATTGATGGACTGGAAGAGAGAATCGGTATCCCACTGCCCACGTGGGCATGTATACAAATCAGCGCTCTAATTAGAGTTTTTTACATGATTCCAAGTAGTAAAAATTTTCTAGCACTAGAAACATGAGATCATTAAGATATGTACTACATATAAATTAACACCAAGACAACACAAAGAACATGTTTTAGTTTGTTTATTGCTTTTATAAGCTTCGGTTAAATTTGTCAAAAAAAGAAAAAAAAAAAGAGACAATGAACATGTGCGGTTTTCCAAGTCTTGGTTAGATTCAAAACTTTGATTGAGCTGATGATACTTCACATTTTCATAACCAGTTGAAAGGAATCTATGATTCAAGCTAGTTTCACACTACTTGAATTCACTTACAGCTGGTATTCTTGTATATATCATCTTATATGTTCAAACTTACGAACTTACTAAGGGAAACACATTGACGTCTTATTTTTCCCCTTTTATGCACAATATCTCATCCCATGCTACCTAGTTATGCTTGATCAGAGAGGCCTATTTTTATTCTTGGCTTAATTAGTTCCTTCAGTATTATACTGGTAACAGCTTGCTAAGCATGTGCTGCATGCCTCATAGTTCATATATAACTTACATAATTAAGTTGCATTTAGTTATTTACTTTAGGATACCTCACGTATTCATCTTCTTTTTTGCTCTTTGTTTCGTGTAATAAGACAGGGGAGATCTAGATCATGAGATCAGGTGAAGATATAATATTTCATTGTTCCATTGCTTATCTAGTCAAGCATAAAAATAAGGGAATTTGTAAACATTGAACTACTTAGGGCCTTAGGCTTAAAAGATGTATTCTGGTACACAATTAGCATCTACATAAAACTTGATAATATAACAAACATGTGCATGGAGCTCTAATTAAGTGACATATGAATGACTATATCGCATGCATGGGAGTCAACATATGCACGAGACTGATCTCCATTCGATACGCAACCTAGCTAGCTAGTAAATATATATATACATGAACACATAGCGTTTGATCATATTAATTCCAACAGGTAGCTAGCGGTGTACGTATGCATGAAATATCTTCTTGAAATCCAGAAGTTTTGTACTATATGACCTCGCAATTGTCAAACCTAGCTATTCCTTTCCTGGAGAAGCAAGACGGAGAACTGAATCTACTGGATCACATATTTGTCGTTCATATTTTCTTTTCTCTTTTTGAAAATTTAAGAACTCTAGGAGACGTAAGAAGATAGCCTTCCATATATATATATAACTTGTTTATTAGCTAAATTAATTTAATGAACTATCCGGGATATATACCAACACCAACACCACATGGATAGGGATTGCTGGGTAGTCAAACACACAGATGACTGCTTGTCAGAATTTTGTGCGTTTCCAAACCCCCAAATATGTGCTTTTGCGTTTCCATCATCTTTCCTTGTTTTTTTTCAGATTGATACCATGACAACATACATGCCATGCCATGTCATATGTTATGACATGACATTTAATGCGACGGCGATGGCAAGAGAAGACCGGTGTCAAGGAGACATTAATTACGCCACACGTGGCAAGCAACGTGTTTCCCATGAGTGGTTAGGCGCGTTTCTATACGTGGTTAAGCAAGTTTTTATATGTGGTTACTAAAGCCTTCCTGCGCAACGTGTTTCCCATGCGTGGTTAGGCGCGTTTCTGTGCGTGATTATGCGAGTTTCTATGCGTGATTACCAAGCCTTCATGCGGTTGTATTAGGGGCGTAAATGACCCCTCCATGTGGCAACATCTTATTAGCCAATAACGAAAGAATACTCTGACGCATTAAATTGGACGCATCCGTGAGAAGACATGCGCATTAAATACTCTGTCGCATTAGCACGCGTTGTTACCACTATACGCGTGTAGAAAGTATGCTAATATCGCATGAAAACAATACTCGCATTTCTCAAATGTCAAATAAATACGCATAAAAAACACATAAACACACATATGTTTGTTTGCGCGTTGTTAAAGTGTTTTCTGTGCGCTATTTAATAAAGGGATCAATACTTAAGATGTTCTGAATTAAACAATTTTTCAAAATTAAGAATAGAACTTTTACATGTTAAGTATTGATTCCTTTGTTAAATAGCGTACTGAAAACACCTTAACAATATGTAAACAAATATATGTGTGTTTATGTGTTTTTTATGCATATTTATCAGATATTTGAGAAACGCGAGTATTATTTTCGTGCGACATTAGCATACTTTCTGCGTGCGTATAGTGATAACCACGCGTGGTAATGTGACAGAGTATTTAATGTTTATGTCTTCTCATGCATGCGTCACATTTCTGCGTCAAAGTATTCTTTTGATATTAGCTAATAAGATGTTGCCACATGAAGGGGTCATTAATGCCCCGAATACAACCGCAGGTAATTCGGGTTCACGGGTCAGGTCGAGCACCGATATCTCGACCCAAAAGCCAAACCCGAACCCAACCCGTTTAATAAACGGATCACGTTTATTAACCCGAACCCCACCCGTTTATAAGCGGGTCAACCTGACCCGACCCGTCTAACCAGTTTATTAAACGGGTCGGGCTGACCCGTCGCGGGCCAGGACCAGGAGGGAGGAGGCAGGTGATGGGAAGGTGGACGTGTGACCTACCGGAGTCGGACCGGTCTAAGATCAAGATCTGGGTCTCGTCTTCCATGTCGCTGCCATTGCTCCACTCCACGTCGCCGCCATAGTAAAAGCTCGAGCTCGAGTATTCGATCCCCAACGGCCTCCACCGTCACCGCTAGTTCTCACCACCCAGATATGGAACTTCCAGGCGGCCTCCTTGCATGACGCCTCCTAAGACCCCGACCGTCGCTGACAGGGGGAGATTGGAAAAGGAGATCGCGAGACAAGGGGAGATCGGGGAGATCGGGAGGGGAGATCGTGCGACACAGGGGTAGATCGGGGAGAACGGGGGGAGGAGAGGAAGAGAGGGGCGGCCGGCGAGAGGGTTGGGAGAGGAGAACATAGGATGAGGAGGAGAGGAAACGAGGGGTGGCCGACGAGAGGGTTCGGAGAGAAGAATAGAGGAGGAGGAGAGGAAGAGAGGGGCGGCCGGCGAGAGGGTTGGGAGAGGAGGAAAACAGTGGAGTAGAAAACGAGAGAAAGAGTGAGGTTAGGGTTTTTTTATTTTTTTTTATTTTTAAATGGGTTGACCCGCACGCTGTCACACCCCGACCCAGAAAACCCATCCAGGACGGGGTGTGAGGGTTCCTATCACTATTCACATCCAATTGGCGCGATACATTTGCGGAAAACGAGATAAACTTAAACAATTTAAACTCCAGAGGTAAAGCTGTAATTCAATTCATAAATACATCAAGTTGTACTGTTTAAACATCTGATTACAATTCTTATCAAACTCCTCCAAGGGAAAAGATATTATACATAAAATCCAAAAATCCTCGAAGATGTTTATAATATACAAAACTATCAAAAAGTACAACAGTCTTCCTGCAGCAACCTCAGACACCGCTGGAAGTACTTGCGCCGCTAAAGGCTGATCCCGCCGGCTCTACTCCTGAAGAACTGGCGCCTACACCTGCAAACGCAGCCCGGGTAGGAGTGAGCGATAAGCTCAGTAGGGTTCTACTCTACGGCACACTGAAAAGAGGAAAACATCAACAGTGATGTCTCCCCGCTCAAGTCTAAGGAATGCCACGGGGTCCCACAACCCCTATCGATGTCCCAAGGGCTCCTGCCATGAAACCTCTCTCCTGTACATGTTACCAGGAGGCCACGGAACAGTAACATGCAGGGTTACCCTTACCCAAGCAGGAAAACCATGCCTTGGGGACCCATGTCATGGACATCGACAACCATCCTTAGCACCCGGCCTTGGGAAGACACCACGACCTCTAAACCTCAAAGCAAAGATCATAGCCAACTGCTCAAATCCTCAGAAACATGAGATTCCAATTATACAATCACGCCCTAATCCTGACTACCAAGCCGCGGTCCTAAGACTAGATCCGAGCTACCCGAGAGCTTCGGATCGACGATCAACCCATCGCCCGCATAACCTGATATGCCTCTAATGCATATAGTGCATGAACCTATGCAAACATCTATCCTAAATGTCTCTATATATCACAACATCAGTTATAGGTTCAACAGTTATACAATAGCCCTCGGCACTCGCCGGCAACGGGCTAAGGTTCCACAATACCTCGTTAGCTAACACTCATTGTTAGCGAACGGCTAGGGAAGCAATAAGCATTTAAACTACTATCAACCAAGTATTTAAATGCGAGTAAAAACTGTCAATTCGTCAAAGAGGTTAAACTCCCGATTCAATTCCCAATCTCGATAGAAATCCCATGAAAACATCGTTTATGCTTCCTAACATGATTGGGTATCTATCATGAATGAAAACCAATCAAAAGAAACCCGAAAACACAGCTCAGTGGCCCACGGTCGATGCGACGGTCGATGGTGAGGCCACGGTCAATCCGACGGTCGACCCTGGGGCCAAACGAGGGAAAAGCATAAGGGCCACGGTCGATCGGTACATCGACCATGGGAGACCGAAAACGGGACAGAGCCTCACGGACGATACGACGGTCGATCCGGCGGTCTACCGTGAGGCGGAATGGAAAAGAGAGGGAGCCCGCGGTCGATCGGTGCATCGACCGTGGGAGACCAAAAACGAGACAGAGCCTGACGGTCGATCCGACGGTCGACCGTCAAGCCCAAAAGAAGCGTATCAACGCTTGACAGTTGATCCGCCGATCGACCGTCGAGCCTAATGCACAATTCTTCAGAACAGTGCTGGAAATCCAATTTCTTGGATTTGAATGATCAAATAATGTTGGAAATTAATGAAACGTTGCAAGCATACGTAATAAATGATGGAGAAGCTAATGGTACGAATAAAACACGATTTTGATGGTTACATCTCAAATCTAGGTCTTAATGGCCGAAAACCGACAAAACAGCGATAATACGGGAATCATCCGATAAAATACAAAAACCAAGAAGTAGAACTACTCTACACATGCTATAACACACATGCATTTAACCACACAACATTCTATCATGTATTCCTACAACGAAAATACAAGAAACCTATCCTAGGAGAACCCGATCATAAGATCAAGGTAGAAACACCTACTTGAGCAAGTAGGGCAGCTCCTCCACGCGTCCAACTAGTCAAACCGCCAAGATCCGCTGTAACGCCCCGGCCCTCCACTGGGCCCCGCTCCGCCCCGGTCCGCGGGCTCCCGGTCCTACCAGGATCCGCCCAGCGGCGCCGCGCCCCGACACAATATTGTCCGCTTTTGGCTCGCCGCAGCCGATCGATCGATAAACCCACCGATCGATCGGACTTCCCGAGAGGTCACCCATCCCAAACCTACTCCAGCCCAATCACGCTTAACACTGGAGTAGTTTTGCGGTTCATTGTCATCACGGCTTTAAAACGCGTTGTGTCTATTAAGGGCTTACTATATACTTATATCGAACCCCGGACCATACCCAGGCGTTGTGGGATTGCTTACCCGGCTACCCGACTCAGCCCCGCCCTCCAGGCGAAGGCATCTTGTCCCATGACAGACCCAGCGGGCCTCACAATCCACCCCCCTTGGAGACCCCAGCGTCCTCGCTGGCACAATTTCCGGCTGGGAACCGGCTCTGATACCATACTGTAACGCCTCGGCCCTCCACTGGGCCCCGCCCCGGCCCGCGGGTTCCCGGTCCTACCAGGATCCGCCCAGCGGCGCCGCGCCCCGACACAATATTATCCACTTTTGGCTGGCCGCAACCGATCGATCGATAAACCCACCGATCGATCGGACTTTCCGGGAGGTCACCCATCCCAAACCTACTCTAGTCCAACCCGACACAATATTGTTGGCTTTTGGCTCTGGCGGATCACAGCCAGCATGGCTTTAAAACGCGAATCAGCCCCGCCCTCCAGGCGAAGGCATGTTGTCCCACGATAGACCCAGCGGGCCTCACAATCCACCCCCTTGGAGGCCCCAGCGTCATCGCTGGCACAATTTCCGGCTAGGAACCGGCTCCAGCCCAAGCACGCTTAACACTGGAGTAGTTTTGCGGTTCATTGCCATCACGGCTTTAAAACGCGTTCTGTCTATTAAGGGCTTACTATATACTTATATCGAACCCCGGACCATACCCAGGCGTTGTGGGATTGCTTGCCGGCTACCCGACTCAGCCCCGCCCTCCAGGCGAAGGCATCTTGTCCCACGGTAGACCCAGCGGGCCTCACATCCGCTCCTCGAAGTTCACATCTCCAAGCCCTAGCACAGCCGAAGGAGAGAGAAAGGGAAAGAGAAAGTGACAGGAGAAGAGGAAAGAAAAGAGAGAGAAAGGGACAGGCTATATATAGAGATCAAAACTGATCTCGGCCGTCCAATTCGATCTTTCCCAATCAAGCTCCGATCTTCCGATCGAAAGCACCCTTAAGGCTCTAATCAAACACATACATCAATCCAAGGCCGTGTGTGCAACGCGGGTGTGAAACTGACCACCAGGGGGCATATTTACCAAAATGCCCCTGGGGCTAAAAACCACCATACGATCGCCCGATCGTACCCGACACGGAATCAAACCAATAGGAAAACGGCCCTCGACCCACGCGGTCGAGCTAGGTCGGAGGGACGGGCCCTCACAGACGCGATCCATTTATTCGCGGATCATAAACAGATGGATTCTGTTTATGACCCGAACCTGATTACACCAAACCCAAACATGTTTATTTGGGGTCGGGTTCACGGGTCATGACCCGGATTGCCACCCCTAGCACAAAGGCTTGGTAACCACACATAAAAACTCGCCTAACCACGTATAGAAACACGCCTAACCACACATGGGAAACACATTGTGCGGGAAGGCTTGGTAACCACGCATAAAAACTCGCCTAACCATGCATGGGAAACACGTTGCGCAGGAAGGCTTGGTAACCATGCATAGTAACTCGCCTACCACGTATAGAAACACTTCTAACCATGCATGGGAAACACGTTGCTTGCCACGTGTGGTGTAATTAATGTCCCCCTGACACCAGTCTTCTCTTGCTATCATCGTCGTGTTAAATGTCATGACATGTCATATTGCATGGCATGGCATGTATGTTGCCATGGTATCAACCTGCAAAAAAAACAAGAAAAGGGGATGGAAACGCAAAAAGGCATCTGTGGGGGTATGGAAACGAAAAAATTTCTGCTTGCTTGCCAACTTATATAGCTGTTTTTTCCCTTCAAGTGATTGTGATATATATATATATATATATATATATATATATATATATATATATATATGTATGTATGTGTGTATGTATGTGTGTGTGTGTGGAATCATAGAAACTACAAGAACATATGTGATGCAGGACCTAGCCTAGACCTGACCGAGTCCGATCCGGAGCAGTTCCCTAGGCGATCCGGACGTGTTCGGACTCCATCCGTCCGACTCAGATCTCCATACGACCCCGACCGTTGGATGGGCATAACTTTCGATCACGACGTCTAATCAGGGCGTGCGACCAGTCGAAACGACCGGCTCGACGAGCCCGTTATGATTCATCGGAGATCGAAGATCTCTCCATGACCTTGACCTCTGAATATCCAGATTCTTTTTCCTTTGGCTTAAAATCTCGTTTTAGTGAAAAACTTTCATTTTTAGGCAGTTTGATCGGTCTTTTCATTTTTAGCAAATTTCCTATTTCTAGTCGGTTTTCCCTATTTGAATTTCAAGTTTAGTTACTTGGATTAGGTTAATTCATATCAGAGTCCATGTATGAGTTGCTTTGGTCTCTCCTTAAACATATAAAAGGAGGACTTGGGGTTTGTAAGGGAGGGTTTTTTGATGAATGAGAATTAGGGTTTTGGTTTTCTCCCCTTGAGAAAATCTGGTTGTCTCTCCCATAGAGAGGTTCACGTTTACCCTACGCCAATATGTCATCCAGCTTGTTCATAAGTCTGAAATGACGGATTCAGATTGGTCAGCCAATAAGAAAGAATACCCAAAGAAGAATCTTTTTATTCAAAGCTCGAAACAAGATAAACCTAAAACATGGATATTACGGCATGCGTGGAACTCGGTCGACATTAATTAATTAATTAATTAATTAATTAATTAATTAATTAATGATCAGCTCCTAGCTAAGCAGTCCTTCTCTGCTTGCAGCTGTTCATTTTTTTATTGATAATTTGCTGTAAATCAACTGGCTGAGACGGATATATATCAATTGTGGCGCAAACTGCGTCGTCGCCATGCATGTCAAAGGTCACAATCAAGTGCTCAACTGCCGAGATTGTTTTTTAAGTGCGCTTATTGAGAGTGTAAAGATACCTCGCAAATTTTGGCCAGACAGGAATGTAACATTTACCCTAAAATAAGGATAGAGAGTGTGTGAATATCTCATAGGAGGGGTAATGGGATGGAAAATACTTACTAATATTTATAAATTTTTTTTTTGGGATTTATCAAATAGTCTCTTATTAGAGATTAACTTGACATTTGATCATACCTTTAAGTCGTTTACTATCTTATAGTGACAAAAGACTAAAATACCCCCAAACATCCACATTCCGTAATTTTAGCCATGACGTCCATCGCCCTTACTCACTATCGGATCCTGATCCCGCCGTCCGTCATCGCCGATTCTGCCATCCGTCATCGATTTGAGGCCGATCCTGATCTCCCCGTCCCATCCAATCCTGATCCGAGCATCGCCTCCCACCACCACCTCCGATCATCTCCCCGATCCATCCTGTCCGATCACGATCCGAGTTCGGGATCGCGATCCGTCCTCGTCGCCGTCCGATCCATCCTGTCCATCGCGGATCGCGTCCGATCATCCTCCCCAACCCATCATCTCCCCGAGTACGCATTCAATCATCTCCCCGAGCTCGCCGCCGTCCGGTCCATCCCGTCTGATCATCTCCCCGACCCATCCCGTCCGTCACGGAACGCGCCACCGTCCGATCGCGATTCGAGCTCGCCGACCGATCCCCTGAAGATCCCGATCCCAAGCTCACCGTCCCGATTGGTGGCTAGATTGCCGTCCTGATCCCGATCTCGCAGTCCTGATCCTGATCTCGCCGTCCCTATCCCGAGATCATCGTCACCGGTCCTCGCGATGTCGTCGCCATGGTCGCGACGTCCTTCGGGGACGACGACCTAGCGAAGGAGTGAGAGGATAGAGAAAAGGCCGGCAAAAGCATGAAAATTGGTAGAAAATCTTGGAAAATTATAAAAAAAAATAGGAAAAAAATGCTTGAATATAGAAAAGTGTCGATTTTTCCCATATTTGTAATTACTTTTCAATATTTGTAATTACTTTTCAAAAAAAATTAATTACTTTTCAATTTTTTTCAATTTTTGTGATCACTTTTCACGGTAGTTACTTTCCGTGGTTATCACTCTTCGCAAATAATATGTGAAAAATCAACTAAAATAAGAAAAATATAGGAAAATGAAGACAAATAGTGGGGGCCTCTTCTCCAGGATGGTTACTTTTCAAAAAAATGAGGACTGACTTAAGTGGTAGTTACTTTCCATAATGCTGGTGGTAGTTACTTTCCACAATTTTATTAGTTACTTTCAACAATTCTAGAAGTTACTTTTCACATTTTTTTATGATAGTATAGTTACTTTCCAAAAAAATAGTGGAGAAGTTTCACTTTTCATTTTCAAAATGAAAAAGAGCTTTAGTTTCCACCATACTTACTTTTCGCGCTAGTTACTTTCTATAGTAGTCACTTTTCGCAATTTTATAAGTTACTTTTCACATTTTTTATGATAGTTAATTTTCACATTTTTTGTGGTACTTACTTTCCACATTTCTGGTAGTTATTTTTCACAGTTCTAGTTCTTACTTTCCACCACAATTTTGGTAGTTACTTTTCACAATACTGATAGTTACTTTCCACCACAATTTTTGGTATTTTTCACCTATTTTCTCAGCATATTTTCCTATTTTACAACATTGTTTCCCTTTTTGTCTAGTATTTTCCGCTATTTTTTTTACTTTTTCACTCCATGCGAGTACCGATGACCAGATACGTCGGGTCTCACACGTCCGATCCCATCAGATCCGATGTGAGGTCGCCGCCAATGCCGTCGCCTACCCCCCACGACCATCGCCCATCGCTGTCGCCAAGCCTGTCCGATCCCGATCCGAGCATCACCTCCCACCACCACCTCTGATCATCTCCCCTCCCCATTCCGTTTGATCGCAATCCGAGCTCGAGATCATGATCCGAGCTCATCGCCGTCCGATCCATCCTGTCCATCGCGGATCACATCCCAGTCATCTCCCCGAGCTCGCCGCCGTCCGATCTATCTCCTCCGACCTCCTCCTGAGACCTCCTCCTCCCTGACGCAGGGTCCGACCTCCTCCTCGCCGATAAGAGGTACGACCTCCGACATGAAAAGTCCCCCGCTTCGCCAGGACCCCGATCCCTCACCTTCCCCACCGCCAACTCAATTCCCATCACCACCTCGTCTGATCTCCATCACCACCTCCGATCCCCATCCCCATCCCCATCACCCCCATCATCCACCCGATCCCCATCACCACCTCCTTCTGACCTCCCCATCACCAACCACCCGACCTCCTTCTCCTTTCCAGTCGCGATGCTGTTAGTGGTTGAGACTTTGGGGAAGACGAGCCGGCGTTGGGAAGGGGAGAGAGAAGGGTAGAAGGGTGTTTTGGTAATAAAAATTTTACAGCTGTCAAAAAAGAGACTAAACATCTTATGGACTTGTTAGAAGACTGTATCGCAAGAAAGATCTCTCAAAAAGACTAAACAACAATTATCCGTTTGTTTTTTGATTTTTTTAAAAAATCATTATTTTATTTTATTTTAATAATTTAACTAAATTTTCTCTCTAATATCTCCACTTCCACTCTTTTGATTTTTTCTCTCTTATTTTCTCTCTCTACTTCCTCTCTCCTATCTTCCCTCCATATTTTCTATTCTACTTTCTCACTCTACTTTCAATCTCCAGTTCCTTTCTGCCATTTTCTCTCAACTTTCTCTCTCTACTTCATCTCTCCTTTTTCCTCTCTATGCTTCCTCTATCTATTTTCTCCCTCTACATCCTCCCTCCTATTTTCTCTCTCTATTTCCTCCCTCTTATTTTCTCTCTCTACTTCCTCTCTCTTATTTACTCTCTCTATTTTCTATCTATACTTCATCTCCTATTTTCTCTCTACATTTTCTCTCCTATTTTATTTCTTTATTTCCTCCCTCGTATTTACTCTCTCCACTTCCTCTCTCCTCTTATTTTCTCTCTCCACTTCCTCTCTCCTCTTATTTTCTCTCTCCACTTCCTCTCTCCTCTTATTTTCTCTCTACTTTCTTTCTCCTATGTTCTCTCTATTTTTGATGTCCTATTTTCTCTCTCTCCTTCATCTCTCCTATTTTCTCTCTCTATTTCTTCCCTCTTATTTCTCTCTCTACTTCCTCCTCTTATTCTCTCTACTTTCTCTCTCCAACTTTCTCCCTACTATTTTCTCTCTCTTATTTCCTCCATCCTATTTTCTCTTTATGAAAATAGAGAGAGAAAATAGGGGAGAGAAAGTAAAGAGAGAAAACATAGAGTAAATAGGAGAGAGGAAGTAGAGAGAGAAAATAAAATGGAGGGAGTAGGGAGAGAAAGTATAGAGAGAAAACATGAGAGATGAAATAGAGAGAAGAAGTAGAAAGAGTAAATAGGATAGAGAAAGAAGAGAGATGAAATAGAGAGAAGAAGTAGAGAGATAAAATAGGAGAGGAAGTAGAGAGATAAATAATGAGAGAGAATAGGAGAGAGAATGAAGAGAGAGAAAATAGAGAGAGAATGTAGGAAGAGACAATATGAGAGAGAAAGCATGGAGAGAAATAAAGAGCGAGAACATATTGAGTTTTATTAATAAATTAAACATTATAAGTTAAAATTTACGGTTACTATCCAAATATAAGTAACCCTATTAATTGTTACTCTCATGAAATTTACGCTACCCTTGTAATGTAGATCCTTCATCTTCTCTGACTTTTTTCGTGTACAATGCTTATATAAATCTGATCTGCTACGTCATTGGATATTTGGCTTTTCGCCGGCTACAAACCGAAGGTCTTTTTTTTTTTTTTGTTGACAAATTAAGCCAAAGCTACTCAAACCAGACTAAGCTGGTATAACCCTCAACTCATCACTATCCAAAAGAAAGCCCAACGAGGTCATCCTCCTCATCAAAAACATTAGGAGGTGCCTCAAACCCACCAACAAGACCAGCCAAAGCTCTTGCTTGGCGGGCTAACCCATCTGCCAGGACATTAAACTCTCTCAAAATTTGTACAGCTTGAAAGCTAAGATCGTTGTTCCATCCAACGTCCAAAAACTTCATGTAGAACCCATAGCTAATAGAGTATTCATGCAATTGATGATATGGAAGATTTAATACTGATTTTAGAGTTACAAATGTATCCTTTAACCCTAATCCAGTACAGTACATTAAAACTCGAATCGCAACCCGAACATCAAATCCACAACCCCACAATTGGGTGAGTCCTTGGCTGATGAAAGCACCATTCCATGGGGGAACTGCAAACTCCTGATCCATCAATCATCATCATCGTCCTCAATCTTGCTCATTGCAGTGGGGCTCAATAGCCCATGTCGCTTCACTTGGCTCCACTCATGCCCCACACCACCTCTCTCTTCTAGTACACCAAAGTGAGTTTTATCCTTGAAAAGACACACATGAGCGAGACTCTCCAACAAGCTTGCTACACACCACCATTGTTGGCCATACACATTTTATTCTCACTGAACTTTTTCCACCAGCCGTACATGATCAATCTGATCGCCATCACAGCAAGCGTCATCCGATTTTACAATGATATCTAGTATTTGGGATGAACAAGGTGTTGCTATCGGATAACTAAGGCAGAAATGGGAATCAAATCAGCCAACATAGCTGTTTTGATGTTTATTTGCAAAAAAAAAGCAGATTACGCTCAATAAAGAATGGCTACTCTCAGCAACTGTTTACGCTGATAACATGTTGCAGAAAGAATTATGAGTTATTTGTAACTAAATAAAGAAGATAGTGTGGTCGCCTTTTATAAAGTTAGTAGATTCTCTCAGCAGTGGAGACTGGACGAAGGAAGACAACGACGACTGTGATGTTGTCTTTGCTTCCACGTTCGGCAGCTTCAGTGGCCAACCTCTTGGAACACATCGTGGGCTCTTTGACGGTACTTTTAATGATTGATATCACGTCCTCATTGCTGAGTACATCCCAGAGTCCATCGCTAGCCATGACCTAAAGAGCAATGCAAGGAACAACTGAAGCAAATATGTGCAGCTTGTTCATCGAAGTAATGTAGACAGTGTTTCGTGTCAAGCAAAACCAGATGCATGGGAGCCTTACCAGGAATTCATCCTCTGCTGATAAATAAGTCTCAGTTATCTCAGGCTCTGCTGTTACAGCAGGTTTCAGATCATCATCACCAATGGATCGTGTCACCTAAAAATAAGAAAGATTGTGAATGTCCACTAACAAGCAGCTTTTGAGACATTTAGGCAAAAACGGAAAACTGAAATGCATGACAGCCGAGCCTGACTTCGAATTAGGGTGGAAAGCAATCAGCTCATGAAGGATTAAAAATCACCGGATGGATATATATAAGCATTTGCGGCAGTATTAATGCAAATAAAGAGGAACAAAGGAGCTTGATTAAAACCAATCAGCCAAACAGATGCAATCCAGACCTTACAGAACCTGTGGGGATTTATGGAGCAAATAGTCGGGGTACCTTGGTTAGCTACATAACTGGGTTTTTTGTACTAGTTTCACGCAGCCCTACGTGACTAAACTAATAAAAAAAAAGAAGACCTGACACTATAAACACTAATCTAAGCAATCTCAGCCATTAAAAGCCCCAACCAGCAAACGAAATGGATATGATATATTAACATCCATCCACTGATTATAAGCAGGAAAAAAGTCTGAAAAATTCTAAGCACATGAAAGAGAACCTGAAGAGCAGCTTGGCCAACTCTCCATGTATCCACTTGCCATTTCACTTCAATGCCTTCTTTCATGACACGTTCCCTTTCATCAGGGCAGCTCGCCAAATGATCCTACATAAAGTGTCAATACAATAATCCAAACAGTTGAGGAGATTATCCTTGCTTACTTCCATACAATCAGAGATACAAGTTGAGTATCCAGACTAAGGACATTCAGACCTTACTCATTGGAAATGGGCAGCCAGTACGACATAAAATAGCCCGGCTATCGCCAGCATTTGCTATGAAAAGCTTGTTTCTCACAATTAGCGCGATAAGTGCTGTACAACCAGGATGCCAATCTTTCTTAAAACCTCTTTTCAAGTTACGTTGCAACATCAACTCATTTCTAAATGCAATATCTGTCTTTATAAATGCTTCAGTCAGTGCATCCGAGGGACTGCATTAGCATTAGCAATGGGACGGTTCAACTGTGGAAAGTTGACAAGAAAATACACAAATGGAAACACTTGGTGGGAAAATACCTGCTTTCAAAGCACAAAGTCCTTAAGAATCCTGGTAGTGCTTGGGAAGAAAACTCAGCAGCTGCACCACCTGTATAGGTCAACATTGGTCAAACACATACATAGGTGCAATTTTTCAATGTTTGTGTGAGAAAGAGAGGCGAAGGAAGAAGCAACAGAAGCACACCTCGATGACCATCAAAGACACCAAATGCATGAACCTCCTTCGCATTGCATAACTGAGGACTCAAAAAGTGTGTGTCCTCCATTGTCTCCCTTCTTCCACATGACGCAAAAGATCCTGATGATAATGTTGGTTGGTAATGCAAAGAATCATCCAGAACGCTTGTCCAGAGTCTCGAATTTGGCATTTCTGAATGAGATATCGTTTTGGAAAATCGTTCCCCTTGAGTGAACCAATTCAAATCTTCATAAAAGCTCTTGCTGTCCTTGATGTCAGTTACACATTGACCTTCACAAGGATCTGATGATATCCGACCAACTCCCATATGTCCTAAATTTTCCAAATTCTTCACGATTAAATCGAACTCCTCGACTATATCATCAAAAGAAGGCCTTTGCAGAGGTTCTGGATCCCAACACTTTTTTATTAGAGACAAAAGACCTGCTGATACACCTGATTCAGGACTGACCAGCACAGGGCGGAACCCTTGGGATGCCACAGCTGCTGTAAGTTGTTGTTCAGTGTAGGTCATCTCCAGCACAGTGTGAGCCTGAAAGTACGAAGCTTAATCACCATAGTGACAAACTCAACAAAAATTCTGTTAGGGTACACAAAGTTCATAAATGGGCACCAATTAGCAAGAAAAGCGTTCCCAACGAGGATCAAACACAAATTTTGTAGTACAGTAATAAGATGAAACAATAACAACTCCAATGAAATGTTCCTTGATTTGAATTGATTATCCTGATTTAGGTTCATTTATCTATTCCGTGCCTTCTGTCAGTATCCATCAAAGCCACGTTACAGAAGGAATAGCATACCTGAGCTTCCGCACGTAGATCCGTATAGGGTACAACACCTGTAAGAAGCTCACTGCAAAGAAAGTCACAAACTAGGAAGAAAGAACAGAGATTACAGTAAAATGCTTTGATACAATTATAAAGTAGTGGGAAGGCCCAGCAGAAAAGGCAAAGTTCATTTTTGTTCCAAGTAGAAACATTAGATACACTATAAGAATGCCTTGTTAAGCACACATATCAATATCACTACCATGGGCTCAACTGTTATTAAACATGGGGAAAATAAATTCATGCTAGGTGAATCACATGGCTGTAGGTTGTAAAGGAAAAACCACTATAGAAGATTTCATAAAGAGCAGAATGATGTTTGTGCCCCCAAAAGTTCATCACCCTATATAAGTACATGTTATTGAGGTAACTACCACTGGTGACCAAAGTGGAAGCATTCTACAAGGCCATTACTGATACACTAGAGGATTACTGGCACCTGGCCAAACTCGAACGACAGCAGTTTCATGATCTAACCAAAAGGATTTGATGATATCCCTGGTCTGGAGGAACTGATGATATCAGTAGTTGGCACATACTGTGCCAGCCAAAGAGCGGCACGACACATGCTACCAGCAAGGTAATCCTTGCTCCACATGTTTATTCGTTAGTCATTTGTAGCCTTAAGGATTCACAGCTAGTGATGTTAAACAAGCATAATGATATCAGATGGCTCAAAATGCGTCTAAATTTAATAACCATGATTCTTTTTCTTTCAAGAGGTTGATTTTGATAAGCATTCAAATCTGATGCTTTATCTCCAGGAATCAGTTATATAAATTATTGCCAATTAATTATACAGAAAGGCGGGGGGGGGGGGGGGGGGGGGAGGGGATTTCAAACGTTGACGTTGTAGAATCTCTTAAAAAGGATAAAGCTAATTATGAAACATCAAAAAAGAGTCGGTGAACAAAAAATCACCAATATCATTGTTCACACGATTTTTATTCCATGTAAAACATCACGCACGTGCTTCATTGCAGGAAAGCAATTAAAGACTATAAATTAACAGGAGTAAAGCAAAAGACGCCAAAGATAAAAACTGATGCTCGTTTCTTACTTGATTGAGATTGCAAAACTGTACACATCCGATTTTTCTGTGTGTAAATCCTTTTTTAATATTTCTGGTGCCATATAAATTAGTGTTCCAACCATGTTTTTCTTGTGGAATCCACCAGTAGGTTTGCCAGATGATCTCCAATTCTCAACAGAAATCTGCTTTAGATCATTCTTGTACATGGCTAAACCAAAATCTGCCAAGTGTGGATGAAAATTTTGGTCCAGCTGTCACATCAATTCCAGGAGCATAAAAATGTTTGCTAGAAATTAGGATAACGATTTTGGAATGAAATCATTCCAACTATTAGTGCTATCCAGTTCAAAAAAAGTTCAGACTATACCAAGGGTAGTTACCAGAATATTTGCTGGCTTTACATCTCTATGTACAATCCCAGATTTATGCAAATACTGGAGTGCTTTTGCTGAAACAGTAAAAGAAAGATCACTTGGTCAACTATGTTATGAAGAAAAACATCATATTTGTTTAAAATGTTAAACTCAATTACAAGAAAGCAATCATCAAGTTTAGATTTACAGAATCATCAATATATGACAAAAGTCTACAACAAGATGTCCGCTCAACCCGATCCTCATTATGCAAGAAGCAATTATCTGCCTCAGAGACGTGTGATGTTCCTCATGTCAAGACCTTTCACTTTCCTATGCGCTTAAAAATTGCCTAATCCCCAACACTCATGAGGGTAAATTGTCCGACTGTATTTTGTGCGACCCATCACCCCCGTACTGCAGCACATTGGCAAGAAATTTGGCTCAGGCTCAAAATTACACGATTATTTGAAAATAACAAAATGGGTAAACATGTTTTTGCTTAAATATTAAGCCTTCTCGAACCCATTGCTCCAACATGCTAGCTTCAGTTACAGTCATGAGTTTTATGACAAGAAACCACACACATGCAGATAAAGAACATAACTCTGTAAATGATATACAATAAGCATGAATTAAGCCTACCACTCTTGGACTAGACAGCGAGTAAGGGATACATTCCTGTTGATTGATACAACATTAATAACCAAATATAGTATCAAATCTCTGTTTGTCTGACCAGCATAATAGTATGAAAAACTGTATAAAAAAGAATGCCAATCAGCATTATTGTTTGAAGCCCAGTGTAAAATAGTGTCATGAATCTGGCAATAAGATCTTATGGACAAACAAACACTAGCTATAGTGCATTTTCAGTGTTTTCACTATTTCTTCAATTAGACATCTTGTCATCAAAGGTATATTTAATCTGCATTTTATACGTAAGAGCCTTTCTTAGAAGTTCCTTCATACATATAGGGATAATTGCAAATACCCCTTTTTCTTTATATTTTCCTTCAAGAGTGTAATTAAAGTCAAGTAAATGCCACAATAATTATATGGCATTTAACTTAATTAAATAAATGTCAAACTCAATTCTGTAACAAGAACCACAAGGCTTTTCTTCGAATTTCACAAGTAAAAACTTCTTAATCTAATTATCAGTTGCCCATAGTTGATGGAAAATGCAATTGGGTGGTCAAATTTAGGAAGTAAACAACCTTATTGTTTTATTATTAATAGCCCAACACCCATGGAATATGCAATTAGCTGATCCATAAAACGTTCTAACCTCAAAGTTGTAGTGCCAGTTATCAGTCGTCAAAGTGGTCATAAATAAACTTGCTTTACATAGGATATTCATTCAAACTCATAATTGAGCCTGATATTTATACTCTTCAACACAAGCCTTATGGAGTAAGAGGTTGCATACAATGGATGCTAAATTATATAGGAAAGACACAAAAATCAAATTGATGGTCCAGATGCAACCAACATATCTCGTCAAAAACTCTTGAAGAATCGAGTTTTGATATCCAATTAGGCTTAAAAAAAATCAATGAACAGAAGTACAACAAATGGCAAAAGAAATACCTTATACAAGGTATTTTGTACTTGATATTAGCAAGGATAGTGAGTATTTGACAATGGTTTCCTGTTTATATGAACTTAAAGTCATGATACGTAGCCCAAACCATTTTGTCTGACAAATTCTAATTATATTACGAGATGAGTTCTGCAAGAAACAACTGGAACCATAAATTAGATTACACCTACAGTGATCAGATATAATGTGTGGACGACAGTAACAGCGAAATGAAGGCTTAATGTTATATTTTTCTGAGAATCAAATAACTACAAAAACTGTCCTAAAATGTAGAGGGATATTCCGTAGTTGGAGTGTGAACAAAAAGTTCACAATCTGGCTCCCATTATGCACTAGATTTCCTACTTCTACTATATTTTCAATTCATCATCATTCCAAAGTAAGCAATGGTGCATCAAGATACAAAAGTTTCACTTCGAATCTAGGTTTTTAATGAACTACATTGTTTCACTCCATGAACATTGCGTCATTATGATATGTCAAAAATTACCTCAAATAGAAGTAAAGTACTCAACAATTTACGGTACTCAACAACAAGACAACAAGGCAATACACATTGATGAAAACTCAGGAAGAAGACTGAGATGGCTCCTTCATGTCCAGGGGAATCCAAGGTCACTACATTACGCAAGGACAAAGCTGATCTAGTTATGGACATGCATTGGCTTAGCTCTTGCCAGGATATAAGAAGCTTACTCTGCCAGGTGGCGATAGCTTAACTACCAAGATACACATCTAATCTAGGATATAAAATAATTAAGAAGAATTACTACTAGATCAATCCTGGGTCTTGGTCTAACACACTGACAATTTACAAATATGCTTAAACTGTATTTGAAAATCTTCTAGACGAGATGGAACCATAAAACTTCCATGTTCTCCACAGGTAACCAACATGGTATCTTTATAAGCACAAGCCAATCAAACCTCATGAGTGTGACGAAGAAGCTAAGTTAGTCAAGCATTCACGTATTTATTAAAGATCCCAAATTCCAAAGGAATAACTCTGGAAACCACCAAGAACCAGCAGAATACCATACTTTTCACTCAATAAAAATAAACAGAACAGTTGACAATTGTGAAAGCAGCAAAGGCACACCGAGATCAGCAGCAATCAGCAGCGCTTCGCCGAGGCTGGGGCTCCACTCTTCCATGTGCAACTTCTGAGCCAGATTCCCCGGCTCATAGAACTCAAAGAAGAACATGTAATTAGGCGGCCTCGCATGGGCGGCGACCAGTCTAGCCAATCCCGGGTGATCCAAAGAGCTACACATTTACACCACTAATAAGCGAACGTCGACCAAATCCATTATAAAAGATGAGAAGAAGAAGAAGGAGAAGGAGAAGAACTAAAACCATAACAGCTGCAGCTCCCGGTGGAATTTATCCAAGTCCTCCGAGGTCGCCAAGATGGGCTTCTTCGCCGCCACGCGCCGGCCGTCCAGCCTCGCATCATAGACGATGCTCTCAGATCCTTCAATGGATTTTACGACTCAATAAGGACCACCACATCGATTAGAAATAGAGAAAGAGAGATTAAGATGATGGTTTGGGTACCTCGGGCGATAGGAGAGAGGATGGAATAAGAGGAAGAGGGGAGATGAAGGCGGATTGAATTGCTGGTGCAGCAACCACGGATGCAGGTGTTGGGCTCCTCCATCTGCACCATATCTCGCCTCTCTTTGCGTTCGTTAACACAGTGATGCTTTTTTTTTTTTTATAGAGAGCGAGGACAGAGCACCTCCACTTCACGAGGAGTATTGAAGAGTATTTTTATTAGAATAAAATTTGAAGTACACACCCACGTGATCCGCAGTGAGATTCCGACTAATTAATCTATTTCATTGATAGTTCAACAAATCGATACTTTACTACCGATCCGATCATTGTTACGCTTAATTGGTAATGAGGTATCGACCGATTAATCTATCCCATCGATAATGAAGTAAAAAGTACCGATGAATTAGAACAATGAGTCAGTACCTCATTACCGATTGGACCGCGTATAACATACATGGTTTCAGTCATGTACACAATTCAGCACTCTTAAAGTATGGGGAATTATCCTGAGCAAACTGGTTCTCTATCTCTTATATAGAGAACCAGTATCTGGACCATCCGATCCGAGGTATAGACCGATTAATCTATTCCATCGGTAATGAAGTAAAAGTACCGATGAATTAGAACAATGAGTCAGTACCTCATTACCGATTGGACCGCGTATAACATACATGGTTTCAGTCATGTACACAATTCAGCACTCTTGTATAGAGAACCAGTATCTGGATCGTCCGATCATTTCGGGGGACTAAACCCCCCCCCCCCCCCCCCCCTCCCCTATCCACTCGATCGAGCCATTGTCTCCCGTGCCCTAGACGCCGTCGCCACCACCGACGCCTCGCCCGCCCCGGGCTCCCTCACGCCGACCTCCCTCGCCACCGCCGTCGATGCCTCACCCGCCCCTGCCTCCCTCGCCCCGCCACGCCCCGTCCTCCCTTCTTCACCATCACGCCGCTTCTCCGCCGACCAACATCGCCCCCGCCAACCAAGGCTCCTCCTCCTCTCCTATCCCGCCAACCAACCTCTGGTGCCGCCCTCGAGCTTCCATGACCTCCGCCGACCTTGAGCTTCCACGACCGCCTCCGCCCTCGAGCTTCCACGACCTCCTCCCTCGATCTCCCGTACCCCTAAGCGCTGTGGCCGTCCTCCCTTCTTCGCCATCGCGCCGCCCTGTCGCAGCCCTTTGGCAACGCCCTCGAGCTTCCTGGAAGCTCGAGATTGATGATGATTAGAAGCTATGAGTTTTTCTAAACTCGCATAAAATTGATTTCGTCTTTCAATTCTATTTTGTTAAGAAGATGTGAGTTTGGAAAGATCAAAGCATGAGGGTTTGGGTTTAACTTGGTGGATGCAGTTGTTCTTTAGTCATTTTGCCTCATAATTTTTTGTTGTTGATTGTCTTTTTAGCAGTGGTTGGGAACATGTTACTGCATCATCTATCTAGTAAAGTTTACTCACATTAGTAGTAAACATTATTAGATACTAATGTTTACACTTTAAGCTGTTACTCACATTGCTATCGTTTTGGTCACATGTTACTGCATCAGCTGTTAGAGATTTTTAGAGATGGCAGAGCAATTCATTTTGATCCAGTATGAGACCACTAATCCAATGAGGTCTCATGTCGGTGATAACTTCTACTTGGTGATTTTAACCATCCAATTGATTAGCAAATTCTTAGCATTAATGTGACTTTGTCTGAAATATTACATATTTTGCAGAAATTTAAACTGCTAGCTTAATGTTCTTTGTCAGTTGCTATTAACATTCTTTGTCGGTTGCTATGTAGAAGAACATTAAGTAAATGTTGATGACTACCTTGTGGACAGCGAAAGAACTTCAAATAGCTTTTGTTTTGGATGTCTTCTTTTCATTCATCTCTCTTGGTTCTCATTTAAAACATCTATCTAAACATGTGTATATTGCATGGACTTTTTACATTTGAATTTGGGATATTTGCATTGTGCAACATTTATTAATGCTCTGTAATTGGTATTCAACTTATTTTGTTGCATATTGTACTTTCTAGACTGTAGTAATGTTGAATTTTCCTTTGCTTGTTATGTACTAACAAACCTTTTTGTTTGTGTTGACTTATCACAGCTCAAGATTTGATCAGATCAAGATCAAGCTCTTACTCTTATCACAACTCAAGCTATGATCAGCTCAAGCTCTTCATACAAGATTCGTTTTATTTTTCTTGTACCGTACTCAAAAATTTTCAATCATGTATTTTGTATCTGGGTTTGGAGGTCAGGTTTGATGCCCCCTCCATTGTAAACAGATTACACTGAAATTACATTAGTAATTTGCGATGAAAATCACATTTTTGTTTGCATTGATTACAACCACGCACTACAAACCAGATACTGCAACTAACAGCTAACAACCAATAGCTAATATATTCAGTCTTGGATTACAAAGCATAATTGCTTAGAGTACAAACCACAGCTAAAAACCCTTGATTACAAAGCAAAATTGCATAGAGTACAATCTTGATTATAATTAACAGAGTGATGCACAATAAAAATCCAAGAAAGAACTAAAAGAAAGATTCCAGTTACTGACAGAAAAATACTCTCCTCAATACTTGGATGCGAATTACAACAAGATGCCATTTATTGCCAACCAGCCTTTCAGTACATCAAAATTTTTCATTTACATTGACTTCGGCAGGAACATTAATCACAATGGAACTACATTAGGACTCAATAAAAGTACATCACAGTTTGTGTTTGATCCCTTGAAAACTTAGCCAGCTCCAAGGCAACATTTTGTCGCCAATTCTCAACCACTATAGTGACTACGGCTCTTGCCTCCTGCATCTCTGCAGCAGAGAACTTGTGTTCGAAAATCCCCAAGGGTTCAGGCTGAAGCACATCAATTACGGTTTCCACATCTCGCTCCACTTGCCTGTTCAGGTGTTCATATAAACAATCTCAGCGTGTCACAGAATTAAAATCCGATATGCCAAGTTTCATTTGAAAATAAAAGTAAAGATAATATAAAATGATAAAATTATAACAACCATAGACATTATCTTTTTTCGTCTGGAGACATCAGACATTGCAAGAAATTACCACCATAAGTAAGATGTCAAGCTTAAAATTATGATTCCAGAGATATAAGCAGAGCTAATATGGACTTATTTCCATGAGGAGGTGATATGCTGCTAAAAGATATAACATCATCTAACAAGGATATTAGTTTCAGAAACTATAGTGCTCAAATAAACTTGAGCAACAAAACAGAACAAGCAGTAGTCGGGGTCATGGATTCTTTCCAATTCACAAAAAGGATGCCATGCCATGCCATGGTGGTTTCTTTGTTTGCATGACAAGAATAGTGAGTAACAATTACCTAAAGAAATCGAGGAATCTGCGAGAGCAATGGAAGCCTAAGGAAACGAGAAAATAGCATATGGAAAGGGAACTCTTTACAGCCTCTATTTTATTTGGTCGATAAGAACCTGAAAAAGGGAACAAGAAGAACATGTTAAACAAGGAAACACATATAAATATGCACACAAGACTAAAAAAAAAATTTCTTCGCATCTAAGAAATCTAAGAGACTAAGACCACCAGCCGCAACCAATGCAGCAGCTGGGCGGGGTGGCGTCAGGTGACCGCCAGCGGCCCTTCGCCAAAAGAAAAGAGAGAGGGGAGAAGAATACTATGGAAAACGTTCTCGGACGATCCACCTCCACCGCCGATCAAAGCTTGCCGTCGCCCTGTCACTATCGAAGCTCGCTGGTCTCGTTTCACCCGTTGATTTTAGAGATCGTGATTACTAGCGAAGAAGGGAGGACGGGGTGTGGCGGCGCGATGGCAAAGAGAGGACGGAGCAAGGCGGCGCGATGGCGAAGAAGGGAGCACATGGGCATGGCGGCGCGATGGCGAAGAAGGGAGCATGGGGTGTGGCGGTGCGATGGCGAAGAAGGGAGCACGGGGCGTGGCGCGGGGGCTGGTCGGCAGGATAGGAGAGGAGGAGGAGGGTTGGTTGCCGGGGACGACATTGTTCTACGGAGAAGCGGCGCGACAGGGCGACGCGATGGAGAAGAAGGGAGGATGGCTGTGAGGGCCCGTCCCTCTGACCTGGCTCGACCATGTGGGTCGCGAGCCGGTTTCCTGTTGGTTTGGTTCCGCGTCGGGCACGATCGGGCGATCGTATGGCGGTTTGGACCCCGGGGGCATTTTGGTAAATATGCCCTCTGGTGGTCGGTTTCACACCCACGTTCCACACATTGCCTTGGATTGATGTATGTGTTTGATTAGAATCCCTAGAGTGCGTCCGATCGGAGGATCGGAGCTCGATCGGGGAAGATCGAATCGGACGGCTGAGATAGATCTGGATTTTCTATATAAGCTCTGTCCCTTTCTCTCTCTTTCCTTCTCTTCTCATGTCATTTTCTCTCCTCCTCTCTCTCCTTCGGCTGAGCTAGGGTTGGAGGCTTGGGCTTCGGAATGCGGATCGTGACGGCTTGACCAGCGGGACGCGTGGAGGAGGTACCCTACTTGCTCAAGTAGGTGTTTCTACTTCGATCTTAGGATCGGGTTCTCCTAGGATAGGTTTTATGTACTTTCGCTGTAGGAATACATGTTAGAATGCTATGTAGCTCTTTGTGCATGTAGTGTGGAGGATTTGAAGTATTCCTATCTCACATTTTCCGTATTCTAACGGTTGGTTTCCGTATTATCGCCGTTTTGTCGGTTTTCGTCCATTTGGACCCATATAGGAGATTTAACCGTCAAAAACTGGATTTCTTTGTTCCATTAGCTTCTCCATTGTTAAATACACTTGCTTGCAAAATCTCATTGAATTCCAACTCGATTTGATCCTTGAAATCCAAGAAATTGGATTTCTGGCACTGTTCTGAGGAACTGTGCCTGAGGCTAGACGGTCGATCGGTGCATCGACCGTCAAGCGTTGATACGCTCCTTCAGGGCTCGACAGCGTGGAGCTCCCGATCCGACCACCCGAGGGCCCCACCCGACACAATATTGTCCGCTTTTGGCTCACCGCAGCCGATCGATCGATCAACCCACCGATCGATCGGACTTCCCGGGAGGTCACCCCTCCCAAACCTACTCCAGCCCAAGCACGCTTAACACTGGAGTTTTTCTGCGGTTCATTGCCATCACGGCTTTAAAACGCGTTGTGTCTATTAAGGGCTTACTATATACTTATATCGAACCCCGGACCATACCCAGGCGTTGTGGGATTGCTTACCCGGCTACCCGACTCAGCCCCGCCCTCCAGGCGCATGCATCTTGTCGCCCCGGTAGACCCAGCGAGCCTCACAATCCACCCCCCTTGGAGGCCCAGCGTCCTCGCTGGCACAATTTCCGGCTGGGTTCCGGCTCTGATACCATACTGTAACGCCCCGGCCCTCCACTGGGCCCCGGCCCGCGAGCTCCCGGTCCGACCAGGATCCACCCGAGGGCCCCACCCGACACAATATTGTCCGCTTTTGGCTCACGATCGACCGTCAAGAATTGACTTGCTCTTTCTGGGCCTGACGGTCGACCGTCGGATCGACCGTCGCATCGACCATCGGGCTCTGTCGGGATTTTGGCCTCCCAGGGTCTATGCATGGATCGACCGCGGGATCTTCTCTTTTTGCCATCTACCTGACGGTCGACCGTCGCATCGACCGTCAGGCGCTGTTTGGTTTTGGGCTTTCCAGGGTCGATGAGTGGATCGACCGTCGCCCCTTTGGTTTTCTTCGCATTGGTCTCACGGTCGACCGTTGCATCGACCGTGACATCGACCGCTGCCTCACGGTCGACCGTCGGATCGACTGTCGCATCGACCGTGGGCCCTTGAACTGTGTTTTCTGGTTTTTCTGGGATGGCTTTCACTTGGGTTTGATAGTTAAACATGTTGGGAGGTTGGTATGAGGTTTTCATGAAATTTTCAAGGGATTTCCATTGAGATTAAGGATTGAATCGCATGTTGTCTTCCTTTGAATAAATTGATGTTGTGGCTTGCTTTTAAATACATGTTTAGTTGTAGTTAATTGCTTAATGGTTTGCTTAGCTAATGTGGAATTGTGGAACCTTAGCCTCTTGCCGGCGAGTGCCGAGAGCTATTGTATATCTGTTGGACTTGTAACTGATGATGTGGCATATAGAGACATCTAGGGTAGATGTTTGCCTAGGCCCATGCATTGTGTGCATTAGAGGCATTTGAGGTTAGGCGGGCGATGGTTTGGGTCGCTGATCCGAGGCTCTCCGGTAGCTCGGATCTAGCCTTAGGGCCGTGGCTGGGTAGTCAGGAGTAGGGTGTGATCTTGTATCATCTGAATCTCTTGTTATTGAGGATTGACGATAGTTTACTCTTATCAGTGTTTGAGGTTTAGAGGTCGTGTTGTCTTCCAAAGCCAAGTGCTAAGGATGGATGTCGATGCGTTCCCGACGTGGTTTCCCCAAGGCATGGTTTTCCTGCTTGGATAAGGGTGATCCTGCATGTTACTGTTTCGTGGCCTCCTGGTAACATGTTGAGGAGAGAGGTTTCATGGCAGGAGCCCTTGGGACATCAACAGGGTTGTGGGACCCGTGGCATGCGTTAAACTTGAGCTGGGAGACAACACTGTTATTGTTTTCCTCCCTTCAGTGTGCCGTAGAGTAGAACCCTACTGAGCTTATCGCTCACTCCTACCCGGGCTGCGTTTGCAGGTGCAGGTGGCAGTTCTTCTTCAGTGGAGCCGGCAGGATCGGTCTTTGGCGGCGCGAGTACATCCAGAGGCGCTTGAGGTTGCTGGAGGATTATCTGTTGTACATTTTGATATATATATATGTTGTAAACTTTTGAGGACTTTTGGGATTTGTATTATATCTTTACCTTGGGAGTATTAGAATGTAATTTTGTAACTGTACAACTTGATGTTATATAAATTGAATATTTGTTCGCCTCTGGAATACATTGTTTAAATTATCCGTCTTTTCCGCTTTGTATCGTGCCGATTGAAGTTGAATAGTGATAGGACCCTCACGCCCCGTCCTGGATGGGTTTTCTGGGTCGGGGTGTGACAATGGTGGCGGCGCTTAGGGCATGGGAGATGGAGGGTGGATGGTGGCGGCGCTTAGGGCATGGGAGATGGTGGAGTGTGGACGGGGCGAGGGAGGCCAGGGTGGGCGAGTTGTGGGAGGCGGTGGCGAGGGAGTCCAGGGTGGGCGAGGCGTGGGAGGCGGTGGCGAGGGAGGACGGGGCTTGGCGACGCGATGGCAAAGAAGGGAGGACGGGGCGAGGGATGTCGTGCCCCGACCGGCGAAAGCCCAACCGGGCTGGGCGACGGGAACCGGAACCTAACAAACGCGAAAGAAAAGCTGGCGAGGGTTCCCTCTAACCTATTGGTTTCCCTAACAATTCACCAAAAGCACCCTCAATTAAAACAACATTAATATAGTAGAACCTCGAACCATTGATTCAAAACCCAAAGTGTTTAATATACAAATCCTCGGAGAGGAGAAGATCCAAATACAACATCACTCCCGTAGGAGACTTACTAACATAAGGTAAAAGCAGTAAATATCGCCACCTCTCAAAATCCACCTGGCGCCGCCGCACCGCCGACCAACTGCCCGGTAGGGGCCACAGAGGAAGAACTGACGCCTGCACCTGCAAAACGCAGCCCGGGTAGGTGTGAGCACTAAGCTCAGTAGGGATCTACACTACGACATACAGAAAGAAGAGGGAAACGCAACAATGCCGCCCTCAAGTAGAACCTGGGTGTATACAGGGGTCCCATAACCCCACCGCGTGTCAATGAGGCCCACGATCATGGTCTTCCAGCCGGGCTGGTCACATGTCAGGTCACACTCAGTAGCAGGAAACGACACTGCCAACTCTCAACAGGACACTGAACACTGTTTGGTGGTAAAAGACACCACTGAGTAGGCAACTCCTCTACTCAAGAGTTTTAAGAATACCGGACACCGGCTACACCTCAGATCCGACTCGAGGCCGACACGACCTCTACAATCATCAAGCAACAAGTTCACCAGTCATCTAGGCCTATCATCGAGTTTGACTGGACACTACAATTCAAACCGGGTCCAAACAACCCAACCCCAGTCCTAGGGCTAAGTCCGAGCTTCTAGCCTCGGGACGGAGACCCAAAGATCACTCACGTCCTAACCAATGCAACTAATGCACGATTCAACAATGCATGCTATGACATACACAGATAAGAAGTAAAGCATGCAACAGTATGACAAACATCATAAAAGTCAACTGGATCGCTGCAGCGGTACTACCGACCGCTGCCAGCCGATCCGCAGCGGGTCCCGGCATTACAACGGTACCGCGACCGTCACCCGTGGACTCCTGCAACGGGAAGCAACCCCGAAAACGATGATGAACAGTAAACAATATAATATTATATTCCGAAATATAATATTATATTCAAAACACTCAAAACCTCTACTTAGGGGCTAATTGATCCCGTCGATCCGACGTCCAAACGATGTCCGATTCAAGATCCAACTTATCCACTAGTAGGTGTACATACCAGGATCAACATATCCAAAATCCATAATCATCCAACGGTTGGATTAACAGGAAAACACTAATCACAACCGTTAATCAAACTAACTTACTAATTAATTGCTGCAACGCAGCCCTCCACCAAACAATTCATAACAAATCGTAGGAAAATCTGAAAACTATGAAATCAGTTGGGTTAGATAGTAGATTCAAAGATCTACAACTCTTATGCTCATCACAATCCAAGATCAAGTACGTGCTGGCCGAAAAACACGCCGCAAGCCGACTGTTTTTCAAGAACAGCAGAAAACAGAGAATCCGAGCTTAATCATGCATAAAACCTACTAAGATCTCAACCAAAGATCATAAAACCCATATCAGAAATTCTACTAGGCATGAGGAATCCAACAAGATAAAGATCAACAAGATCCAACGGCTAGATCTAAGGAAACCCATTAAAGAACACAGTAGGTAGAAGAACCTACCGAAGAACGCTAATCCCGGCTGATCCCTCGCAACCATTCACCAACAAGCCTCCAAACCACACCAGGAGCCTTCCTCTCATTGCCATGGATCCAACGAGCCTTAGAACACCCAATTTGATGGTCGTCGGAGGGAGAACGGAAGAGAAGAAGCTCGCCGGAGGGAGAAGAGAAGAAACAGAGCTTCAGGAGAGGAGAAAAGAGAAGAAGCAAGAAGAAGAAGAAGAAGAAAGGAGGGGAAGGAGAAAAGGAGGAAAGGGGGGAGGGGACAGCCTGGGGAAGGGGGAAAAAGGCGAAGGAGGGGAGGGAAAGTCCTCCCCTTCTGACAAGAGAGAGCAACGGCCAGCGGCGGCCGTCCTCGCGAAGCAGAAAAAAGCCACCGACGCGAGTCCGATCGGTCGCTCCAAGGAGCGATCGATCGCTCGCGCCCCGGATCGATCCCAACAAGTCGGATCTATTCGAGCAGGTCAAAACCCGCCGACTCACTCACGAGTCCAATCGATCGCTCCAATGAGCGATCGATCGCTCAAGGGTCGTCAGCTGCCCCAAAGGCAAGCTTCCGCGCGCCCGAGCTGGGATCTTCCGATCCCGGGTCCACCTAACCATTCTAAACAAGCACTAACACATACAAGGTCAGTGTGTGCACACGCGGGTGTAAAACAAACCAACAAGGCACAATTTACCGAATTGCCCTTGTGGTCCAAGAAA
>OY986968.1:6809411-6917175 GCA_963920575.1 Narthecium ossifragum
GGATTATGTGGGTTGCCACCTCGCTATGCCACTGGGTCACCACATCAAGGGTGCGGAAGGAAGGCACAGCGACGTCACTGTGAATTGTATCATAGCTCAAAAAATATGATCTCCATACCAGTCCGCATATCTGCTTGCTAAAATAACAACACTCCAATTTCCTTATAAAACTCGGCAAGGAATCCATTCTATCCTCGACAATAATCCATTCTAGCAGCGAAGGCAACCCATGGTTCGCAAATGAGCTTCCTCCTTCCACAAGTTAGAGAAGTGGAGTACTGATCAGCCGTCCTATCTCCTCCTATGTACCTGCCACCACGCCATCCTGCCCCAACTACTCCTTGCCAAATTGGATCTATCTGTGGCCTCGATAAGACACCATTTTGTGAAGTATGCCACTGTTTCTATCTCCTGCAATCACCCATTTGACATCGACCGCAATATACTGCTGACAGGAACAATGATTAGATCAGCTGAAACTAACGCCGAAAAGAAAGTTTGTGGTGGACACAATTCTCGCACGTCTCTTGTTCGAATTTTTTGCGGATTTTTTGCGACCTGATACCCCATAGATCAGTTTTAACGATATGATATTCATGCGTTGTTTTGTTGCAATCTGATAGCTCTCAACCGGTAAAATTACCATCATATCCTCGGATTTCAACATCATAGCATACATAATTAAATAATCCATGTGTTGCCGTCAAAGTCAAGGATGACATTAATTCCCCACCACGTGGCAAGTAATGATTGACCACGACGTACGACCATGTCAGCACGTGAGAAGACCTGCCCTACGCTTGTATTAAATACGTCATTAACTACGCGCAGAAATTCGTGCGCGTAGTTAACAAACGCGTATAAAAGACTAACATCATATGCATATATGATTTTTCACGCGTGGTTATCACTATACGCGCGTAGAAAGTATACTAATGTCATACGAAAACAACACCCACATTTCTTGAAAGTCAATGATGGCATTAATTCCACGCTACGAGGCAAGCAACGATTAGCCAATTCATCAATTGAAACTAAAAAAAAAGTAAAATAATACGTCATCGCATTAAATGGGACGACATGCATGAGAAGACCTAAGTGTCGACGGTCCTCGCCTGAGATCCTTCTCCCACCGTTCTTCCCGCCAATGGACTGCATAATATACGTAGAAGAAGGTGGTTCTCGGCGAAGGCGCGGACGGCAGCCTTGGGGAGGCCTTTGATGAGGTGGAACACGAGGCGGTCCTGGTCGTCCTCCTTCTGGACGGCGCAATTAAAGGCGTCGTCGTTGGCTCCGATGTGGGTCCGAATGAGGCACTTGAGGTCGAACTTGGCTCGGTGGCGAAGCTTTGGGTCGTTGGCGAGGAGCACCGCGCAACCACTAGACCGAAACAAGCATTTGCCCAGCAACATCGACTTGTCTTTGCCGGAGTACCAGTTGGGCCCGATGGACTCCGACGTCACGACCACGTCCAGCATCTTCTTCTTGCGGCGGCTACGGAAGACATCCCGGACGAGGTCGATGGATATGAGGCTCGCGCTGCACCCCATGCCGCCGAGATTGTACGACGTGATGTCCTTCCGCATCTTGTACCTGTTGATGACCCTTGCCGTCAGAGACGGCATCGGCGTGAGCATGGACACGTTCACCACCAACGCGTCCACCTCCGCCGGGGACATGTTCACCACCAACGCGTCCACCTCGATGACTCCTCCCTCTCGGCGATGATGTTCCTCGGCCCATAGGTCTCTTCACCGATGCCAGAGGTCACGATGACTTGGAGGAGGGACTTGTACTCCGGGAAGCCGAGTTTCTTGTTTCGAGTGACGATCTCACCACAGAGGTCCGTCGGTAGCTAAGGGCTTGTAGCAAACGTACTCTAGTAGGTAGCAGCCCTTGCTCTTCCATCGCTTAAAGCTTCTCAATAGTATGAACACATGATATACAAGAAGTACAGTAGACAACACCAGCAACCACTCCATATGAATGAGAGAGAGAGAGAGGTTTTATCGCGCTCTGACCCGCGAAGGCCCAACCGGGCCAGGCGACGTGAACCGGAACCTAACTAATGCGGAATAATTTTGGCGAGGGTTCCCTCAGCTTACTGGTTTCTCTAAACATTTCATAAGCACCCTTATTTAACGATAATTCCAAACCTCAACAAAATATAATATAATATTCAAATCCTCAAAAGGGTTTACATTTATACAACATACTCCCGTAGGAGACTATCTAAACAGATTGGGTGTAGAAGACGATCACCGCTCCTCAACCACTGCCAGACGCCGTCGCACCACCAAACACCTACCCGGTAGGGGCCAATGAAGAGGAGCTAACACATGCACCTGTAAAACGCAGCCCGAGAAGGAGTGAGCACTAAGTTCAGTAGGGTTCTACACTACGACGCACAGAAAGAAGGGAACTCAACAGTGTCATCCCCAACCTCAAACTAGGCCTAGGTGTGCTACGGGGTCCCATAACCCCACCAGTGTCTTTAGGTATCCAACCATGGTCACCCTAATGAACTGGGCCCATCCCGGAAACACCTAGTACAACAGGATGAAGACACTGTTGGGTAGGACAAGTCTCTGCCGGGTAGACACACCCTCTGCCCAAGGATGAAACAATGACACTGGCTGCACCCTCAGCACCTGGCTCGAGGCCAACACGACATCTAAATCATCGATCAATATGTATTCAAGTCATCTAGGCCTATCATCGATATCGACTGAATACTACCATCCAACCTAAACCTTGCTACCCGCCACAGTCCTAGAGCTAAATCCGAGCTACCCGAAAGCCTCGGATCGGCGATCAACCCATCGCCCACGCCCTATCCTTATGCATCTAATGCACAAACAGAATGCATGCTATGATCATGTGCAGGTAAGAAGTAAACATGCAACAGTATGATAAAATAACATACAAGTCCAACTGGATCGCTGCCAGCCAATCCACAACGGGTCCCGACATTACGGAGGTACCGCGACCACCAACCGCGGACTCCTGCAATGGGAAGCAACCCCGAAAACTCTGATGAACATATAATATAATATTATATGGTTGAACATATAATATTATTTAAATCACTAAGATCCTCTAATTAGAGGCTAAGTGACCTCGTCGATCCGACGTCCAAACGACGTCGGATTCGAGATCCGACTTAGACACCCGTAGATAAACATGCTGGGATCAACATATCCAAAACCGGGAAACATTCAACGGCTCGATTACTGAGAAAACACTAATCAAAACCATTAATCTCACTAATTAGTTCTAATTGCTGCAACGCAACCCATCCGTAGGAAATTAATTACAATGCATAGGAAAATCATAGAACTATGCAACCGGTTGGGTCTGAGACTAGACTTAAAGATCTACAACTCTCATGTTCATCATAAATCAAGATCATGCACGTACAGACCGAAAAACACGCCATAAACCGGCTGTTCTTCAAGAACAGAGAAATCGGGAAAATCTGAGTTTAAATATGCTAAAACCTACTAAAATCTCAATCAAATATTATGAAACTTAAAACAGGAATTAAACTAAGCAAGAGGCACGCAAAAACAGCAAGAACACCTAGATCTACCAGTTAGATTAAGAGAAAACCCAACTTAAACCTAGGTAGGTAGAAACCTACAGGAAACGCAAACCTTGGCTGAATCCCCGCTGTACGAGCAACAAACTGGCTTCAAACCAAGCCAAGGATCTTCGTCTCATTGCCACGAATCCAACGAGCCCTCAAGCACTCAAAATGATGGCCGGAGGAGGGAGAACGGAGGGGAAGAATGTGGCTGCTAGAAACAGGGGAAACAGGGCCGCGGGAAGAAGGAAGAAGGAGAAGGAAGAAGAAGGAGAAAGAGGAAGAAGGAGAAGCAAAAGCTAGGGAAGGGGAAGAAGAAAAGGATAAGGGAGAGGAGAGAAGAAAAAGCCTTCTCTCCCTTTGACAGTGGAGAGTGACGGCCAACGGCGACGTCCACTCAAAAATCCACCGCCACGACTTTCTGGCACTGGAAGATCGATCTCCTTCGCCCAGAAACTCAAACTTGGGCTAAAACACAAGCCCAAGCTCGGATCTTCCGATCCCGGATCCACCTAACCATTCTAATCAACCACTAACACAAGCACTGTTTGTGTGTGCACCCGTGGGTGTGAAACAAACCAACAAGGCGTAATTTACCAAATTGTCCTTGCGGTCCACAATGTCAACACCTGAACTGCTAGCCTGAAATTGAGAAATGATTCGTAAGAGATGTGTTCTCCCACAAAATGTGCTAGCTTTCGGCGAACAAAATAAATGATGATGGATCAGGGACATGAGTTCTCCAATCTCCTCGAAACCAAGCAAGGGTGCTAAGGTTGTGAAAAGAGGTAGAACAAAAATAAGTTAATTGCACTAAAATAAGGACAAAGTGATTTGCTCTGATGGCACCGAAATCGGCTCGGATGAAAAGATGAAATATTTTATTAATTGCTAAGACGACACAGCTAACGGTTCCGACGAATTACTTACTGGTAAACAGGTGCGAGTAAGTATATTACAAAAGTGCAGGACAGACCTGTGATACAATGGTGCAGGGCGAACCTTTGAAAGACCTAAACCTAAAGTACAAATAACAATGGCTAAGCCTACTGACACAAGAGTCTATTGATCTGGTTTCTGGATTTTTCGAGAGCTCCTTAACTGTTGTATCTCTTGAATTTTTATACAGCTCTGTTCCCCTAGCGGTTGGCAACGGTTCCATTGGCGATTATTCCTATCGTGTCTGGCAGTTGAACTGCTAGTCAGTTACATTAACTGACTTTTTTTTTTGTTAGTGAGATTGAGCTTTTCTTTTATGGTGAAATGTGCTTTGTTCGAACTTGTTTTTGCCAGTACTCTTCTTTCGTGTGCTGAAGCCATTGCAGACCATTCCTTTTTCGTACTCATCTACGATTTACTTGCATACAAAAGAAATGATTTTTCTAGTGTACATCCTCCCCCCCCCCCCCCCCCCCCCCCTCGAGTTTCTCAAAATCATTTGTTTTCTAGGAAATCACATGGAGTCTTTCGCATAATCATCGACGAAAATGATATAACTGAGATGTCAATGATGTGACTTATCGAACACTTGGCACCTTCGCTTGTACTTCATGATGTGACTTGGCCTTTTGGCCATCATCTATCATTATCTTTTCGTCTGTTCGAAAGGCTCAAATCTGACGCTATTTGTTGACTTAGCTCCGCTTAGAGTCATGTCAATAATCGTGGGAATCATCAATCATTAATTACGATGGTTGCGACACGATAACTGAACAGTTACAGACGCACTAACACCCCCTTGGCCAATCACAACCATTAATTAGAAATCAAGGCGATTCAACCGTATTAAAAATCATCATTAGGTATTGATCTCCGTGTCAACTTATACCTTTAAATACCCTAAAACCCTAGAGTTATTTTTACTCCTTTGGTTTTTACTCTTCTCCTTCCTTTAGCGCCGCCGGTCTTCTTGCTCTATCTCCTCCTTCCTTGCATCATCTGGTGCATGTCTCCTTTCGTTTGAGATTTCATAGCAATGGCCTCTAAATCTTCCAAGCCATCTTCCAAACAAACCAAGAAGGTTCCTCGCGACGACTAGGACGTAGTAAGGGAGGTTTTCAAGGTTTGGGAGGACCTCCTTACATCGGAAGGCATTAGGCCCATGTACCTTACCTTGTGTAACAATTCCATCATTCTTGGCTCTTATGCAAGATCAGAGGCCATTATCGAAAATCAAAAGGAAGTAAGTACTTACTCCTTCCTTCAACCTCTGCCATTCACGCACCTCTTCACTAGGGTGTATGACTATTCCCCGTCCCATTCATTCATGGCCGCTCCATGATAATGCTTTTGATGAGTGGCGTGAGCGAGTGATGGGCTCTCCTTTGAAAACTATTTTTACTGATCTTGGTCTTCTTGACTTCCTTGACCTCAGCGTCAAATGCCCCACCATTGACTCTTCTATCTTTTTCGTTGCTCTTTCTTTCTCCTCTTTCGATTATACTGTTTTTGTTTTTCCAATCAGGAGCATGACCATCACTTTGATGGATCTTGCTTTCTTGACTGGTCTATCTCCTTTCGGAGAGATCACTTTCGCAATATGCCAAGAGCAGCTTTCGTGATGGACTCCTTTTAGGACGACAATTGTCGTTCTTAGTCACTTTTTGGCCACCCATAAGAGATAAGGCGATGTTTCATGTGGATTGTGCAACTATTGCTCCGTGCATATTTCCCTTTCTTTTATTCCTATTCTTCTATTAGCATCGCCGTTCCTTCCTTGGGCTACTTTTATCTTTTGCCTTCTCCGAAAGACTATTCCTTCGGTGAGTCTTTCGATTATTTTTACTGTTTGGTTGAATATGAAAACTTCCTCCCCTTCAACGAAAAACTTTCCCCTTCTTGGGCAACTAAATCTCACCGATAGGCCAAGAGCTTCTGACCTTTAGGGGCGTCGATGCGGCCTCTTCTTTTGTAGGCTCAATCATGGCGCCTATTGGCCTGTTTTCGATCGACGATTGGGCTCTTGAAGACCATCACGTTTGGTCTTAACTGGTTAAAGAGCTGAGCAATATTCTAATGAAGGTTTGGTTTTTCGTTTTTAGAGATGGTCAGCAACTCTTGGTTCATTTCCTCGAACCTAATGAGGCCGAAATTCCCATCGTATAAAGAAGCTTCGATAGCATTTGAAGACATCACGAAGGGATGATGATCAGCTTCGATAACCTCCACCTTATCATCATCGTTCCAGAAGATAAGGGGCTAGTGAAGTGACGAATGAACACATTTTACGGCATGAATCCAATCGCGTCCAAGAATGACGTTATAATTAGTTGGCCCATCAACGACGAAAAAGGTCACTGTTTTCTTACTGCTTCCAGCAGTTAGTTTGAGAGGCAAGATACCCTTTGATGGAGCCACCCCTCCGTTGAAACTTGTGAGAACTACCTCCATGGGGAGTACATCCTCATCCTTCTTCACGCGCTTCTTCATCAATCGGTATGGTATTGTGTTGACGGCTGCTCCATTGTCCACGAGTACCTTTGAGACAGGCACTCCATTGAGGTTGGCCTTGATATAAAGGGGCCTGAGATGCTTGGTCATCTTTTTGGGTGGTCTTCGAAAGACCACCCGATCTTCATCTTCCCGAGAAGTGTGATAGATAGCATGCACTTCCATCGGTTGCTTCCCTTTTGCCTTTGGTTGATTGCTTCCAACGGATGAATCACCTGGTTCACGATTCCTCCTTACACTTGGAGTATGGGCTTGCTCTGCATCTCCCCACCCCTTAGGGCGGATAACATTATGGGGCTTGTTGATTACCTCATTTTCGTCCCCCATCCACTTGGGTGGATAATAAGAGGACGTGATGGTGGACGCCGATTCCTCACCATCGAGCCTGGTACCAATCGTTTGATAAGGGGATTCAGGCGAGTGACTAATTAGTCATACTTACCACTGGGCTCCGCTAGAGGTCCAACATTTGAATTGCCTTCTTCATACAACTGCCACATGAGCTACTTCGTATATTCCTCTACGAGCAGCTTCTTCACAAACGTTAACTCTTTTTTCGATTTCGACCATCTCTCATCCTTGTACAGTATCTTCTTCGTTGGCCGTGATCATGGCCACTGCTTCGTTGGCTCATCCAATGGTGTCAGCTCCGCCGATGCTGACTCAGAGAAGAAAGATGAGCCAAGAGTGTCTTACACATCGTCAGATGATTCTTTTGGCTCCCCCTCTCCTGACCATGAATGGTCACCATCACCTCCATCAGGGTTACCATAAATAAGTTGCAACACATAATTTTGTGCCACTACTGGTGGCATGGAACTGAATTGCAATAGCATTAGCTCCTCATATTCATCGTCATCATCATTATCCTAGCTTCGGTTGAATTTAGACTGTGAATCGGTCTTAGAATATGAAGTCTCCACCTCATCTGTAGTTTCTTCCTCTTGAACTTTCATTTTGACCTCCTTCATGGCGAATAACTATCTTCGATGCATGGCTTGGCCATACTGCCTTTGGTATCGCCTCAGTTGGGTCCTCGTCATTTCTTTGACAGGGACTGTCTTCTTCTCCTGGAAGCTATATATATGCCATGTGTTTGGCTTAGGGGACTTCGGATTGAATGTTCTTGGGGGATAATAGGGATGATATGGAGCCCTTCACTCAGGTATGCTCACGACCTCACTTCAGAGACGGGGCCTTGGTGGCTTGCCTGGCTCATTCTTGGACACCCATTTCTGGGTCCTTGGTGCCTCAATCTCCTTCTTGCATATGTTACACAAGTTCTAATGTTGATGGCTATTGCTTCTTTCGCCTTTGTATTCGATGCTCGAGAAAACATTAGGGGGTTTTTCGTCGTTAGTGGGACGCTTTTTGTCCATAGGTTTCTTCGTCTAAAACCAACTTAAACTTTTGCAATTTACGTTTTGTGATATCCGCCTGCAATGTGTCGACTCCTGCCGATGGGAACAGGTTTTTATCGACTCCCATCGTGAGCTCCTTTTTCGGGGAGCCAATCCTCACGCCATTGATGGCGTCTTGCAAAATATTATGAAAAACAAGACAAGCATCAGTGTTATGGGTCCATGCACTATGCCATTTGCAATATTATTTTCCTCTAATTTGTTCTTTAGTTTGCAAAACATGGTTCCCAACAAGCCTTATTTGCTTGTCTTTGCAAAGCTGATCAAATATTTGATCGGGTTTTGTGATATCAAAAATGAATTTTCGTGGCGGACATTTCTCGTCATTCGCTTCTTTTCCTTCGCTATCTTCTGTCAGTTTCACCAGGGCTTTACATACATATGGTACGTCTTTGACTAACTCCGCCAGGCATACCTATACTTTTCCGTATCCATTTGCATCCACACAATGAATTTCATAGTTTGGATCGCGGAAATAATTTATTTTCGAAGAACTTTTGGCTCTAACTTCCTCTTTGAGTAGCTATTCATACTTGACAACATTATGAGTTAGTTGGAATAGGTCATTTTATCTTGGAATTTCTTCATTAACTCGAAAGAAAGCCCCCCTTGTGCAATCTTTACAAATTCAAGCTCGAGTAATGGTATGAAGCTCCTGCTTCTAGCCCTCTTAAATCGTCGGAGAAAATCTTCGACGTATTCTTCTGGCAGTTGTCGCATTTGTGCTAAATCCGTCATGGACACGCTTGGTATTGTCCAATAAAACTGAGTATGGAATACTTATTCCATATGTTGTCAAGTCTACACTGAATTCGGAGGAAGGCTGATGAAGCATGAAAAGGTCCTTCTAGATAAAGAACTCATGAAGAGCCTTAACTTATAATAATCTCCTACATTCACACATAGTAACGAAAAACGACCAATATGTTCGATGGATGAAATTTCATCAGTTCCATTTAATGTTGGGAAGCCATGAACTCTATATACTCTTGGAAATGGGTACAACTGGTCGACCCAATCAGGATATGGCTTCCTATACACTGGTGCACGATTTCCTTGAACTTGGCCGATTTGCTCCTACACAATGGTAGCAATCTGGTCCCTAAGGCCCATTTCATGTTGTGGCTCCGGATGCATTTCGAGTGGTGGTTCTGGGTTCATCTATGGAATTTCACGATGAACAAAAGGCATATGTGGCTCATTGAATAAATGGCCATTTAGATTACCTCTATGGTCTGGCCTTAGTGCGTTGGCATGAAAGTACTTATTTGGGAATATGTTTCGATAGGCCTCTATGTTCCTGGGGTCTCCAAGGTCTACATGTCCAAGGAGTTCGTCGAGATTAAATGGGCCACCTCGATTAACTCTGGGATTTTCATCCCGATGGCCACCTATTTGATCCCTATGACAAGCTACTCTATAATGCCTCTGATTATATCTTGGTACATTAGCACCATGATTGTGTTATGGTCCAGATGCATTCTGACCACGTGAGTCCCTAATTTACTCCCTTTGTTCATGCAACAGGACTTCAAAATAAGACCTAATTGCTACCCTTATGACAGTTTCAGGTGGCACATTGGGATTATTTGATATTACATGCTCACCATTTGTTGAAGGGGCTTCACTTGATGCGCCTCTACCACTCAATTCTCCGTGAACATGTTTGCCAAGTACTGGCACTGGGTTTGGCGTTGCTGGAAATTGATGCTCCTCATCACTGGCATTCTCAATGAGGGGCTCGTCTTCGAACTAATCTCTGATCATATTGCCTTATCTCAATTGCATACGAATTCTTCTCCTTAGCACACTGGGTCCCACCGGGCGTGCCAAAAATATTTGCGTGCGAAATGTGCTAGCTTTCGGTGAACAAAACAAATCACGATGGTTCAGGGACGTGAGTTCTCTAACCTCCTCGAAAAGCGAGCGAGGGTGCTAAGGTTGAGAAAAGAAGTAGAACGAAAATACGTTAATTGCATTGGAACAATGACAAAGTGATTTGCTCTGACGGCACCGAAATCGGCTCCGTCGAAAAGATGAAATATTTTATTGATTGCTAAGACGGCACCGCTGACGGTTCCAATGAATTACTTGCTGACAAACATGTGCGAGTAAGTCTAGTACAAAAGTGCAGGGTGGACCTGCAATACAAGGGTGAAGGACGAACATGTGAAAAACCTAAACCTAAGATACAAATAACATTGACTGAGCCTACTGACACAAGAGTCTATGGTCTGGTTTCTGGATTTTTCGAGAGCTCTTTAACTGTTGTATCCCTTGGACTTTTGTACTACTACGTCCCCCCAGCGGTTGGCAGCGGTTTCATTGGCGATTATTCCTATCATGTCTGGCAGTTGAACTGTTAGTCAGTTACATTAACTGACTTCTCTTTTTCGTTAGTGACATGGAGCTTTCGTTTTGTGACGAAATGCGCTTTATTCGAACTTATTTTCATCAATACTCTTCTTTCGTGTGCTGAAGCCATTGTAGACGATTCCTTTACGGTGCTCATCTACGATTTACCTGCATACGAAAGAAATGATTTTTCTGGTGTACAAGATGAAAGGTCTATAGTACACCAGACCATAAACCTAAATTTGACATGAAAATGTCATATAAGATCCGAGACAAAGGAAAGTCAGGAATGATAAGAATAATTGTCTTGAATACAAGTATGGAAAACCAAAAAGAGGTCGTTCCAATCACAAGAAACATGTTTAAGCTCGTAGTATCTGACTTACCCCAACAAAGAGCCTCTATGATCTATTTGCTAACATGATCATGCCACAACATAATAGTGGAGACTGAGATGAAATAATGGCGCATTTGAAGACTGAATTGATTTCAGTATTTCACACAGTTGAATTGTGAGGACCTGTCCCTCTACCCTTGTGGCTCGTTATAGACCGCATGGGTAATTTGATAAATTACGCCTTGCAGGTTTGTTTCACACCCGCGTGTGCACACACTAACCATGTTTGTGTTAGTGTTTGATAAGAACGATTAGGTGGACCCGGGATCGAAAGATCCGGGCTTGGGCTTGTGTTTTAGCTCAAGTCTAGCTTTCTGCACATAAAGGATCGATCTTTCCTTGCTAGAAGATCGATCTTTTAATGCCAGAAAGTCAAGGCGCGATCGTCAGGAAAGATCGATCATTCATAGGTCGGTTCGTTTGTCAATAAAACGGACGTAACCTTCTTCCTTGAATCCTTTTGAAATCCGCCTTTCTTGAGCTCAGATCCGGCTAGATTTTGGAAAGACTGAGGACGATCCAAGGCTTAGCAGTTGGGATTGAAGCTGCTCTTGCCTAGGTAGGGATTCCTACCTACTATGTTTTCGGTTTTTGAGAGTTTTAGTTGATTGTAATTTGTTTTGCTTAAATCTTGTTGCATGTTTGTTAGTTTGTAGCATGCTTACCGGTTTTGGACTCGTGGTCCTTCGTACTACCAGATCCCAGGGTTTTGTGGGATTTGGTAGAGTTTTTTCGACTATATTTCTCGCCGGAGGTTCGCCGGAGAACCCAACAAAATCGATCTTTCCTTCATTATTGGTCATGCTGAGCCCGAGCATGATCGATCATCTGGTGAAGATGATCGATGTTTGTTACAGGGTAGCATGGATGCCTTTTGTCACGAGGAGGATCGATCTTCCTGGGAGGAAGGATCGATCTTCCTTGGCGCGACAAGGAGGGAGCCCTCTGTCGCGAGGATGATTGATCTTCCTGGGAGGAAGGATCGATCTTCTTTGGCTCGACAGGAGGAGGGCTTCTCTGTTACTTGGAAGATCTTTGATGGCAGAGAGGAGTTTTCATTGGCTTTGCCCGCGAGGCTTTGTATGTACGGTTTTTCTTACAGCTTTATATATTGTACATATCATTAAGCATGTTAGCCCCATATTAGGGGTAGTGGTGAACCAGGAGAGTGATGATTCCTGGGATGTTAACAATAAGTGGGCGAGTGGCCCTACTGCTTTCCATAGCCTTGCATGCCTGCGTGCGCCGAGGGCCTTTATCTGTGTGGTTTGCCTTCTGTTGTTTGCGGGGCTGCTTCCCGATGCAGGTTGCTGGTGAACTGGCTGGTAGATGGTGGTGTACCACTGCAGCAGTTCCAGACCTTAAATATGTGTTCACCACCGAGGGGCCGGCAGAGTGTCGAGCCCAGACCTTGTTATGCTATCATCACATATTGTTGCGTGCTTAACTGTTGTTTATGCGCATGCATCCTTGTTGTGCATTAATTGCATAAGGTTAGGGCGCGGATGATCTGTGGGTCGCCGTCCCGAGGCTTGGAAGCTCGGATTTAGCCCTAGGACCGGGGTCGGGTAGTTTGGACCAGGTTTGAATTGTGGTGTATAGTCGAATTCGATGATAGGCCTAGATGACTATTACACCTGTGGATTGATGATAGTCGGTGGTTTGGCTGGATTGTTCCTCTTCACGACATCTTTCTTCGCTTTCACTGGACCCGGGATTGGGCACCGATCAGCCATATGGCCTATGTGCACACATCTAGTGTGAGGACCTCACCCTCTACCCCCGTGGCTCGTTGTAGACCACAAGGGCAATTTGGTAAATTGCGCCTTGTTGGTTTGTTTCACACCCACGTGTGCACACACCGGCCTTGTTTGTATTAATGCTTGTTTAGAACGGCTAGGTGGAACCGGGATCGGAAGATCCCAGCTCGGGTGCGCGGAAGCTTGCCTTTGGGCAGCTGACGACCCTTGAGCGATCGATCGCTCCTTGGGACAATCGATCGGACTCGATCCGACTTGGTGTTGGGATCGAGCCAGGGTGCGAGCGATCGATCGCTCCTTGGAGCGACTGATCAGAATCGCGTCGGTGGCTTTTCTGCTTCGCGAGGACGGCCATCGCTGGCCGTCGTTCTCCCTTGTCAGAGGGGGAGGACTTTCTCCTCCCCTCCCCCAGATTTTTCCCCCTCTTTCCCGGCTTTCCCCTCCCTCTTTCCCCTCTTTTCTTCCCCTCCTCTTCCTCCTTCTCCTCTCTTTCTTCTTCCTTCTTCCTTTCTTCCCCCGAGAGCCCTGTTTTCCCCTGTTCCGGCAGCCAAGCTTCATCTCCTCCGTTCTCCCTCCTCTGCCCATCTTTTTCGGTGTTCTAAGGCTCGTTGGATTCGTGACAACGAGAGGAAGATCCCTAAAGAGGTTTGGAGGCTTGTTGGTGATCAAATCGCCGAGAATCAGCCGAGGAAAGCGCAGCTAGGTAGGGCTATACCTACTCTGTTCATTTCGGGTTTTCTTGAGATCTAGCCGTTGGATTATGTTGATCCTTGCTTTGTTGGATTCGTTATGCCTTATAGAATAACTGATTTAAGTTTCACGTTAATCAGTTGAGATTTGAGTAGGTTTTATGCAAGATTAGTCTCGGATTTCTGGTTTTCTGCTGTTCTTGAGAAACAGCCGGCTTGCGGCGAGTTTTCCGGCCGGCGAGTACATGATCATGGCTTTTCATAAACATAAGAGTTGTAGAGCTATTCGTTATCTTTCTATTTCATCTTGTTTCATATTTTTCCGATTTATGTACGATTTCTTATGAATTGTTTGTGGAAGGGCTGCGTTGCAGCAATTATTGGGTAAGTTAGTTTGATTAACGATTTTGATTAGCGTTTGCCCGTTAATCCAACCATTGGATGATTATGATTTTTGGATATGATGAATCTGGTTTATACACCAATTGGTCACTAAGTTGGCTCTTGAATCCGACGACGTTTGGACGTCGGATCGACGGGATCAATTAGCCCCTAAGTAGTGGTTTTGGGTGTTTGAATATAATATTATATTTTGGAATATAATATTATATTGTGTACTGTTCATCAACGGTTTTCGGGGTTGCTTCCCGTTGCAGGAGTCCGCGGGTGACGGTCGTGGTACCGTCGTAATGCCGGGACCCGCTGCGGATCGGCTGGCAGCGGTTGGTGGTACCGCTGCAGCGATCCAGTAGACTTATATGATGCTTGACATATTGTTGCATGCCTTTCCTATTATCTGTGTATGTCATAGCATGCATTGCTGTTGTATGCATTAGTTGCATTGGTTAGGGCGTGTGTGATCTTTGGGTCGCCGTCCCGAGGCTGGAAGCTCGGACTTAGCCCTAGGACCGGGGTTGGGTGGTTTGGACCCGGTTTGAATTGTAGTGTCCAGTCGATTCGACGATAGGTTTAGATGACTGGAGCACTTGTGGATTGATGATTGTAGAGGTCGTGTCGGCCTTGAGTCGGATGCTGAGGTGTAGCCGGTGTCCCACTGTGCTGACCCGGGGAGTAGTGAAGTTGCCTACTGATGTCGCTCAAATGTGTCACGCACAGCGGTCGCGGTGCAGTACAGCATAAGAGAGGTCGAATCCCACAGAGAGACAAGCAGGAAAGATCCAGAAACACAGATAACAATGAATTGAAAACAATCAAGAGCGATGAAAGTTAAGAAAATAGATCGAAGATGTAATGGTAAGATAAAGTTAACGAAAGAAATCAGGATTTGAATGAGGCTAGGCTTCAGGAATCACGTCACTCGGATTTAGGTTCTTCTCTTCTCAATGGATCATATGATACTCAGTTAAGGGATTCACATCCCAATCACCTTAACCGGAAGATATAGAATTATGAATCTAATAAAATATATAAATGTCTCTTCCTACGATTGGTTCTTCCTTTTTATAGTTCTAACTTCATCCAACCAAACCTAAGAATACACGATACCGGCTGTCACTACAGGCAACGCGCAGCAAAAGTTCATCGGGACAAAGCCCTAGCTCTAATCGGATTTCTAAGAATACACAATACCAACTCTCACAATCGGCAATGCATATCAAAGATCTCACGGTATAGTGCCCCAACCTTATCTAACCAGATCCCGAAGAATACACAATACTAGCTGTCACTACGGGCAATGCATAGCAAAGGTCTCACGAGACTCGATAGGAGAATCAAAGAAGATAACTATGGGATCACAATATCATAAAAGAAGCATGACTGGATTTATAATAATGTTTAACCACAAAGCAATCTGTGAAGATCCAATACATAAGAAGAGTTTAACAATAAAGATTAAAAACTATGAACCATTGTTGGAGAAGAAGCCCTAGTCCTCGCTAGATCATCCGTCCGCCATGCCCGCGGATTACTCGGCCATGGATGGAGATTCCTTCATCTTCTTCCCTTAAGAAACGTCCAGGAAGAGCCTCCAAAAACGTCCAAGAAGTCCCCCTCAAACCCTAGAAAGAGTCCTATTTATAGCCCCAAAGTCTCTCCATCAACGGATTTGATCTAAACCGTTGATTTAATTCACTGGGAACGTCCGATCGATCCCCCTCGGGATGTTGGAACGATCGGTCTCTTGAAATCTCCAATCTTCTATTTACGCCCGAGTCCGATTGATGGACTGATCGATCGAACTCTGCTCCTCTAAAAAGCATACGTTCTGTCACCCTTTAATTCCCAAGTCCGATCGATCGAATTATGAGTGTTGGATCGATCGGTTGAGTAAAAATCCGCTGTTTTTGGCTTTTTCCGAGTCCGATCGATCGGACCATTGGTGTCGGATCGATCGGACCCTATAGGAGCGATAGAGGGATCGATCGCTCCCTATATGGCTGAAAAAAACAAGTTCTGTCACGTTTCTGCGTGGTCCGATCGATCGGCGGATCGCTCGGACTTCCTGCTTATTTTCAGTTCTGCCCTTCAGACTGCGCCATCGGTACTAAAATTTCCGTAACTTCCTCTAGGAAACTCGGAATCACGAACCGTAAAGTTCTCCAGAATCTACACTTCAAGAGCTTTCCAACCATATATGGCACATCATCTGGTTCTTCATGAGCAGGTACAGATTAATTTTTGAAGTTGATCCATATACTCTTTTCAGCTTCTTTTAGCTCCAATTTCCTGCATTTTCCAAACAACCATGTGAAGCAATATATAGATATAAAAATAGTAATAAAGATGCTGATTAAGGATAATAATCTAGCAATTGAGATGGTTATAAGGTTGTTCAGAGTGCACTTTCATGCACTCATCACCTACTCTGCTTGTGTGTCGCCAGTGTTGTTCCTGCTTTTGAGTGCTGCTCCTAGGCCTCAGGGACACGCGGTGGGGTTATGGGACCCATGTATACACCCAGGTCCTACTTGAGGGCGACACTGTTGCGTTTCCCTCTTCCTTCTGTGTGACGTAGTGTACATCCCTACTGAGCTTAGTGCTCACTCCTACCCGGGCTGCGTTTTGCAGGTGCAGGCGGCAGTACCTCTTCTGTAGCCCCTACCGGGCAGTTAGTTGGCAGTGCGGCGGCGCCAGGTGGATTCTGAGAGGTGGTGATCCTTTACAGTTTTTACCCTATGTTAGTTAGTCTCCTACGGGAGTATGTTGTATTTTGGATCTTCCCCTCTCCGAGGATTTGTATATTAAACCTTTTTGAGTTTTAATCTGTGGTTCGAGGCTTCATTATTATATTGTCTTTAATTGGGGGTTTTTGATGATTTGCTAAGGAGACCGATAAGATAGAGGGAACCCTCGCCAGCTTTGTTTTCCGCGTTTTGTAGGTTCCGGTTATCGTCGCCCGGCCCGGTTGGGCTTTCGCGGGTCGGGGCGCGACAGCTTGGTATCAGAGCATAGGTTGTAGATCCCAGGGTTTAGGATCAGGATTCGGTTGAGTTGAGCGTGGAATGGGTTAGTTCTATGTCTAGAACATCCATGCATGCTCCTTTTGATGTGTTATGCTTTTCCGCTTTCTGTTGTGCTGCTTTGTCTTGCGGCTTCTTACGAGTGAACGCTCGTTGTCGTTGGTGATTGCACAGCTGTCGGGAGCTCGAGTCTGACCTTCGGTTGTTGGTCGAGGTGGGGCACGACCTGGTCGACCCGCTCGACCAGACAGGGTAGCACCTGTCAGGACGGTCAGAGCTCGACGGACTGGACCGTCACCAGTGACAGTTGCGGTCGCACAGGAGGAGGCTCCTCTCGCCGAGGAGGGGGTCCTCGCTCCGGTCGATGGGCGGGCCGCGGCAGCGGTCATGATGGACTTCCAGCGGCTGAACCCGCCTAGGTTCAGCGGTGAGACTGGAGATCCGACCACGGCAGACGGCAGGCTCCGAGGAGTCACGCGCGTTCTCGACGCTCTCTTCGTCGGGGATGACCGGATTCGGGTCACCCTCGCGGCGTTCCAGCTCGATGGTGACGCCCTTGACTGGTGGTGCACTGCCCAGCACACCAGTGGCGGAGAGGAGCCAACGTGGGAGGAGTTCAGGGTGTTGTTCTTGGACGCATACTTCCCGGAGAGTACGCGTGTCGCCCTGTCTCGCGAGTACCAGTCCCTCTTGCAGGGTACTCGCACTGTTCAGCAGTACGCCACCCGGTTCACGCACTTGGTCCGTTTTGCGGGGGCAGTGGCAGCAGATCCAGTGGCCAGGGCACGGTAGTTTGCGTGGGGTCTTCGTCCAGAGATCAGGCGCCAGACGTGTTCCCACCGCTTCCAGACGCACTCAGCAGTTCTGAACTGCGCCTTAGTTGTGGAGGCGCAGTCGCAGTTGGAGAGACGCCGGGCAGTTCCACCGGCAGTCTCTACCAGCTCGCAGCAGCAGAGGCCCCAGTTCAGAGGGGGGATACGGCGGAGGGCACCAGCGGCGTCAGCGACGCTTTCAGCAGCGGTCGCAGCACCCGCAGCAGTTCCAGGCACAGTTGCCGAGTCCGTCGGGCCGTCTGGGCAGACTCCGTCAGGGGGAGGCCAGGGTGAGCAGCCTGGTGGCGCGCTAGCCACTTGTTTCCAGTGCGGGCAGCCGGGACACTTCCGCCAGAACTGTCCCATGCGAGGGGCGCGGAGCGCTGTGTCGCAGGGCAGTAGAGGCGGGGGGTACGGTGCCTGGCAGGGGAGCGGTAGTGGGCGCGGATCAGGGGCTGGACCGGGCCGCTCCAGAGGTGGAGGCGGTCAGCGGGGGCGCGTGTTTGCTCTTTCGGCGCGCGAGCAGCCGGACACCGTTCAGCTTTACTAGCCGTACCAGCAGCCGCAGCAGTACCAGCAGGCAGCGGTAGAGCCAACCGTCCTCAGAGGTATCTTTCAGCTTTCTAGTTCTTTAGTAGATGTGCTGATAGACTCTGGGGCGTCTCATTCCTATATTGCTAGCATGTGTGTGGCATCGCTAGGATTAGAGACGAGTTGGCTAAAGGTGGCACAGTCTGTAAACTCACCGATCGGCGGCACAGTCAGGGTAGACCGGGTCTGCCGATCTTGTTCTTTGGAGGTTGGAGGCCTCCGTGTCTGTCTAGACCTGCGGGTGATAGACATGACAGGCTTCGACGTGATACTCGGTATGAACTGGTTAGCAGCGTACCGAGCTATCATCGACTGTGGTCGCCGGAGGGTGGTCGCTTGGACACCCGATGGGACCCAATTTGTGTTGTTGGGGGATCGGTTTTCAGCCGATTCCTTCGCTTGCGGTGTAGGGAGGCGTGGCAGCGAGCTTTCAGCCTTGCTTGCCAGCCTGTCCCTGTTTGGGTCAGAGGGAGTGCAGCAGAACAGTTTCCCCAGGATCGTGTGCGACTACACCGACGTGTTTCCCGAGGTGTTGCCAGGGCTTCCACCGCCCAGAGAGGTCGATTTTGAGATCGACCTGGTACCGGGTACCGCACCGATCTCTCTCCCAACTTTCAGGATGGCACCAGCAGAGCAGAGTGAGTTGAGGAATCAGCTAGACGAGCTTACCAGCAGAGGCTTCATCCGTCCCAGCATGTCTCCCTCGGGGGCGCCAGTGTTGTTCGCAAAGAAGAAGGACGGTACCCTTCGACTTTGCATAGACTACAGGCGGCTCAACAGGGTGACGGTGAAGAATCGGTATCCAATGCCGAGGATCGACGACCTGTTTGACCAGTTGCGAGGATCTTCAGTGTTTTCGAAGATCGACCTCCGCACCGGCTACCACCAGTTGAGGGTTCGGAATTGCGACATCCCGAAGATGGCTTTTCGGACTCGGTACGACCTGTACGAGTTCGTGGTGATGCCGTTTGGGCTGACGAACGCACCAGCAGCGTTCATGGATCTCATGTAGAGGATCTTCCGGCCTTTCCTAGACGAGTTCGTGGTGGTGTTCGTCGATGACATCCTTATCTACTCCCGGTCAGAGGCGGAGCACGAGCGATACTTGGCGACAGTGTTGCAGCTGCTTAGGGAGCATCGGCTTTATGCCAAGGCTTCCAAGTGCGAGTTCTGGCTTGCACAGGTGGGATTCCTTGGACACGTGGTGTTGGCAGCAGGGATCTCAGTTGACCCGGCCAAGGTCGAGGCAGTGGTACAGTGGCAGAGACCGAGGACAGTGTTCGAGGTCCGTAGCTTTTTAGGCCTGGCGGGTTACTACAGACGGTTCGTGCGGGACTTCTCCAAGGTTGCCGGACCGTTGACCAGACTGACACAGAAGGCTGTCCGGTTCGTGTGGGATGATGCTTGTGAGCGAGCCTTCGTGGAGCTGAGGACGAGGTTGACCAGTGCGCCGGTGCTAATCATCCCCGAGCGAGGTGTTGGTTACAGTGTTTACTGCGACGCCAGCGGTGAGGGTTTGGGGTGTGTCCTCATGCAGGAGGGCCACGTAGTTTCCTATGGTTCTCGTCAGCTGAAGAACCATGAGAGGAACTACCCGACTCACGACTTGGAGCTAGCAGCGGTGGTCTTCACCCTGAAGACCTGGCTGCATTATCTCTATGGCGAGAAGTTCTCAGTCTTCTCGGACCATAAGAGTTTGAGACACGTTTTCACCCAACGTGACCTCAACCTGAGGCAGCGACGCTGGATGGAGCTACTGGAGGACTACGACTTTGCGTTGCATTACCAACCTGGTAAGGCAAACGTCGTAGCAGACGCGCTGAGCAGACAGGTGAGAGACACCAGAGCAGCAGTTGCAGGGTTGTCAGCGCGGCAGTGGCAGGCTCTAGAGACGGCGGGCCAGTTGGGGCTCGAGTTTGAGGATCGGGGATCCAACAGCTTCCTCTACGCAGTGCAGAGTATGCCAGCAGTTCTAGCCAGAGTGTTAGAGGCACAGCACAGTGACCCAGAGCTCGAGGAGTTACGCACAGCAACGGGCACGGAGGGCGCAGACGGAGAATGGACAGTATCGTCAGACGGAGGGCTACGGTTCAGAGGCAGAGTAGCAGTTCCAGCAGATCCAGTTCTTCGAGACGACGTCCTACGAGAGTTCCACCACTCTCGCTTTGCAGTTCATTCCGGCGGCACCAAGATGTACCAGGATCTTCGGCGACAGTTCTGGTGGCGCGGGATGAAGAGGGCAGTGACGGAGTTCGTATCGCACTGCCTTACCTGTCAGAAGGTCAAGGCAGAGCACCAGCGGACTCCGGGGTTACTTCAGCCGCTTCCACTAGCTAAGTGGAAGTGGGAGCACATCACGATGGACTTCGTGACAGGGCTACCGAGATCCCCTAGGGGGAATGACGCGATTTGGGTTATCGTTGATCGATTGACCAAATCGGCGCACTTCCTGCCTATGCGGGTGACAGACTCGACCGACAGGTTGGGCAGTTTGTACGTCAGAGAGGTGGTCAGACTACACGGAGTTCCAGTTTCTATCGTGTCAGACCGTGACCCCAGGTTCACCAGCAGGTTCTGGCGCGACTTTCAGGAGGCAGTTGGCACACTCCTGACTTTCAGTACGACATTCCATTCGCAGACAGACGGACAGTCAGAGCGGACTATCCAGATCCTGGAGGACATGCTGAGAGCATGTGTCCTCGACACAGGAGGCAGCTGGGAGGAGCACGTTCCCTTGGTGGAGTTCGCCTACAACAACAGCTACCAGTCCAGTCTTGGAGTAGCACCTTTCGAGGCGTTGTACGGTAGGCCGTGTCGTTCCCCAGTGTGCTGGACAGAGGTTGGAGAGGCTTCACTCACCGGTCCAGATACCGTCAGGCAGTCGTCAGAGAGGTTAGTGCAGATCAGGCAGAGGCTTCTGACGGCTCAGAGCCGACAGAAGAGTTATGCAGATCAGAGGCGACGACCGTTGGAGTTTGCAGTCGGCGACCGAGTGTTCTTGCGAGCGTCGCCGTACAGAGGTTATGTCAGGTTTGGCAGAGGTGGCAAGTTGGCGACGAGGTTTGTCGGGCCGTTTGAGATCTTAGAGAGGGTCGGCGAGGTAGCTTACCGCCTGGATCTTCCTCAGCACATGTCTGCTGTGCATCCGACTTTCCATGTGTCGATGCTGAGGAAGTATCACCCAGACCCGTCTCATGTCATCAGGGTGGATGACATTGAGCTTGAGGCAGACGTGAGCTTTGTTGAGCAGCCGGTTCAGGTACTTGACCGGAGGGATCAGGTCTTGCGGGGCAAGACGATTCCCTTGGTCAAGGTACTGTGGAGGCACAGAGGCACAGAGGCACCGAGGAGGTCACCTGGGAGCGCGAGGCGCGCATGCGGCAGGAGTTTTCGCAGTTGTTTTCTTCTCCAGGTACTTCTTGTCCTGTCCTCTAGTGTAGCTGTTTTATTGTTCCGAGCCCTACCCTTATCGAATCTCGGGACGAGATTTCCTTTAAGGATAATAGGATGTGAGGACCTCACCCTCTACCCCTGTGGCTCGTTGTAGACCGCAAGGGCAATTTGGTAAATTGTGCATTGTTGGTTTGTTTCACACCCGCGTGTGCACACACCGGTCTTGTTTGTGTTAATGCTTGTTTAGAACGGCTAGGTGGAACCGGGATCGGAAGATCCCAGCTCGGGCGCGCGGAAGCTTGCCTTTGGGCAGCTGACGACCCTTGAGCGATCGATCGCTCCTTGGGACGATCGATCGGACTCGATCCGACTTGGTGTTGGGATCGAGCCAGGGCGCGAGCGATCGATCGCTCCTTGGAGCGACTGATCGGAATCGCGTCGGTGGCTTTTCTGCTTCGCGAGGACGGCCACCGCTGGCCGTCGTTCTCCCTTGTCAGAGGGGGAGGACTTTCTCCTCCCCTCCCCCAACTTTTTCCCCCTCTTTCCCGGCTTTCCCCTCCCTCTTTCCCCTCTTTTCTTCCCCTCCTCTTCCTCCTTCTCCTCTCTTTCTTCTTCCTTCTTCCTTTCTTCCCCCAAGAGCCATGTTTTCCCCTGTTCCGGCAGCCAAGCTTCATCTCCTCCGTTCTCCCTCCTCCGGCCATCTTTTTCGGCGTTCTAAGGCTCGTTGGATTCGTGACAACGAGAGGAAGATCCCTAAAGAGGTTTGGAGGCTTGTTGGTGATCAAATCGCGGGGAATCAGCCGAGGAAAGCGCAGCTAGGTAGGGTTATACCTACTATGTTCATTTCGGGTTTTCTTGAGATCTAGCCGTTGGATCTTGTTGATCCTTGCTTTATTGGATTCCTTATGCCTTGTAGAATAACGGATTGAAGTTTCATGTTAATCAGTTGAGATTTGAGTAGGTTTTATGCAAGATTAGTCTCGGATTTCTGGTTTTCTGCTGTTCTTGAGAAACAGCCGGCTTGCGGCGAGTTTTTCGGCCGGCGAGTACATGATCATGGCTTTTCATAAACATAAGAGTTGTAGAACTATTCGTTAGCTTTCCATTCCATCTTGTTTCATATTTTTCCTATTTATGTACGATGTCTTATGAATTTTTTGCTGAAGGGCTGCGTTGCAGCAATTATTGGGTAAGTTAGTTTGATTAACAATTTTGATTAACGTTTTCCCGTTAATCCAGCCGTTGGATGATTATGAGTTTTGGATATGATGATCCTAGTTTATACACCTACTGGTGGCTAAGTTGGATCTTGAATCCGACGACGTTTGGACGTCGGATCGACAGGATCAATTAGCCCCTAAGTAGTGGTTTTGGGTGTTTGAATATAATATTATATTTTGGAATATAATATTATATTGTGTACTGTTCATCAACGGTTTTCGGGGTTGCTTCCCGTTGCAGGAGTCCGCGGGTGACGGTCGTGGTACCGTCGTAATGCCGGGACCCGCTGCGGATCGGCTGGCAGTGGTTGGTGGTACCGCTGCAGCGATTCAGTAGACTTATATGATACTTGACATACTGTTGCATGCCTTTCCTATTATCTGTGTATGTCATAGCATGCATTGTTGTTGTGTGCGTTAGTTGCATTGGTTAGGGCGTGGGTGATCTTTGGGTCGTCGTCCCGAGGCTGGAAGCTCGGACTTAGCCCTAGGACCGGGGTTGGGTGGTTTGGACCCGGTTTGAATTGTAGTATTCAGTCGATTCGATGATAGGTTTAGATGACTGGAGCACTTGTGGATTGATAATTGTAGAGGTCGTGTCGGCCTTGAGTCGGATGCTGAGGTGTAGCCGGTGTCCCACTGTGCTGACCCGGGGCGTAGTGAAGTTGCCTACTCTTCTTGTGTGTCGCCAGTGTTGTTCCTGCTTTTGAGTGCTGCTCCTAGGCCTCAGGGACACGCGGTGGGGTTATGGGACCCCTGTATACACCCAGGTCCTACTTGAGGGCGACATTGTTGCGTTTCCCTCTTCCTTCTGTGTGACGTAGTGTAGATCCCTACTGAGCTTAGTGCTCACTCCTACCCGGGCTGCGTTTTGCAGGTGCAGGCGGCAGTACCTCTTCTGTGGCCCCTACTGGCCAGTTAGTTGGCGGTGCGGCGGCGCCAGGTGGAGTCTGAGAGGTGGTGATCCTTTACAGTTTTTACCCTATGTTAGTTAGTCTCCTACGGGAGTGTGTTGTATTTTGGATCTTCCCCACTCCGAGGATTTGTATATTTTCAGGACCTCCAGGTGAATTCTTCCTCCCACGAAGCGTCCATAGAGGGAGTACTTCCATTTATCATAGCAGCGATCTAGGAGCTCGTCATTCAGGACAACCTCATCAGCAGGCAGCGGTCCAAGCTTCTCCCTGTGTTCCGGCAAAACAATGACTGTTCTATGTTTCCCTCCTCCCGCAGCAGTAGCAGCATATGATCGGGTGGGGCGACCACCCTCTTAGCTTTCAGGCGAGAGCTGGCAGATAGCCCTTGTCTTCCTTTGTGTTCACTAGCTCCTTTGTCATCTCCTTCCGCTTCCTCCATTTAGCTACAAATTTTAGTTATCTAGAGTAGATGTTTTCTGGAACTGGAACTGGAAGTTGTATGATGAACAACACTGGAGTACCATGTGTTGCTTTGGCTTCGTTTATGACAGGCTTGGGATAGATTTTGGGGGTGTTAGAAACGTGAACCAGTCTAATTCAGTCCTTAAGCAGTCATGCATTCAAAACTAACACATGCATTTTTTTTTATTTACTTCAAGAACAACCCAGAGTAAGTCCAGGTTGTTGTGGATCAGATTCAAATCGACACCTGATCCAGATCACCTTGCATTGTCTAAGTCTCAAGTTCAAATTGAGTCTAGTCTTTTTGTTAATCAATTCGTGTCATTTTGCTATTCAAACGATACAATGAACGGATACGTGCTCATTTATGTAGCGTTGCATACGAGTTGAGCAAATAGCTCGGGCTCGAACTCGATCACTTTTGGGCTAGGCTAAAAAAATCATGAGCCGAGCTGGCTTAGCACTTTGTGTGTGTGTGTGCAGGCTCGACTAGGCTATGCTCAAAAGGTCATGAATCAAACTTGAGCCCAGTCTTCTCTATTACGAGCATGGCAAATCGAATTCATCCCTACATTTTAGGTGTTGAGAGAATTAACTAGTTTAAACATATGCCACTCAAAAGATCCTAATTTACATATAGGCCGCTATATATTCTCATCAGGGGCAGACCCAGCCCCTCAACTAAGGAGGAGGGGCTAAGAGAGGAAGGGCAACTCAGGGAGGGGCCAGGGGCTATGTGGGTAGGAGTGGAGGGTGCGGGGCCCACAAAAGGGTAAGCTAAAAAAAAATTATTGAGGGGGGGGGGGCCAGGCCCCCCTGATTTGTGAATGGATCCGCCCTGATTCTCATGTATGTCACTATAGTTAATTTCCATGAAATATTCATAAAATAAACTTTGATTATATTTAGAACCGAAAGTTTGATTTCTACTCTTGGATTGAAGACTCCCGACTGTTAGACATAAGAGGGCCCGGGTTACATCTCAACCGTCCGGTGTGACCAAGGCCTCTTATAATGTTAATATCCAAGAACCTATTGTTTGATAATCATTTATTTTAGGAAAACATACATTGTAATTTTTGGATATTGAATTATTATTGGATACCAGGATCATACACCCAAATAACAAATTGAAATAAGCAAGGACATTTTAGTCTTTTCAAATGGAGGTAGCGCCGGACTGATCTCATTGTCTCATTGAAGAAATTAAGTATTTGCAAAAAAAAATGAATGATACAAGTATAATGCATATGCGTGTGAAAGAGTACTGATGATTTTTACGCAAACCTACATAGGGTTTGTTTCGGCTGCTGATTTGGCATGACATGTGGCTTCCCTTTTGCGCCAAATCAAAGTAAATAGCTTTTCAGAAAATCGTGAAAACTTAATTAGACACCAATATCCATAAAAAAAAATCCCATTTTTCAAAAATAAAAATTCAATCTACCTAGTATAGTTAATCGATCTAATCTCAGTACAAATTTAATATAACAAAAATATGCACCAATTTATGTAAAACATTTATATGGGATCGGGGCTTAGGGGTTGTTTGTTTGACTGGAATGGAGGCTGGAATGCCTGGAATGGAATGGCATTCCAGCCACCATGCTGTTTGTTTCACTAGAATGGCCTCCATTCCATTCCAGTGACATTCCAAAAGCATTCCAAACCCCTCCATTCCAGCCAAATGTTTCTGGCCAAAGGGGCGTTTGTTTCGTTGGAATGCTTTTGGAATGGAATGTGATTCCAGTAAAATGGAATAGAATGGAATGTCACTTTTACTGTTTGTTTGGTGGTGGTGGAATGGAATGGAATGTCATTTTTGTTGTTGGAATGGAAACAGAATCCAGTGACTTTTTCAGTTTTTGTGTTTGTTTCGCGATGGAATGGGGGATATGGTCACCCCTGAATGCTAGTGGTGAGAATACCACCATGTATTCTGATTTTGATATTTATGAAACTTTTTATGACATTAATAATATGATATAATTGTGAAATTTGGATATCTATGTTGATGAAAATATAATCACTTCGGAATTTCTTTGTTTTTTTTTGTTTTTATAATCATATTTGATGTTAGAGAAGGAAATTTATTGGCCAAGTTATTTTTTCATTCGATGATGATAATCAATTTTATTGACGAAACATTTTAATTTTGAATACGTAAGATGTTGTTAATCAAAATTATAACACTCTCGTATAAAAAAAACTCATGTACAATATTTGAAACCTCATCATGAACAATCCAAATTAACAATTAAGATGATAGCATTCAATTACACGCCAATTACTTGCAAAAATCTCATGCTAATTACAAGTAGAGTGGGAAAATAAACACACATGCAGCCGGGAGCCCTATCCCGAAAGGGGGGGGACGGCAGCACTAAGCTCCGCAGGCGGTGGACGGCGACAGAGATTGGCGGAGCATGGCAGCCGGGCTATGGATCTAAGGTGAGGTTAAGAGGGTTTGAGTAGATCTGGATCGGCGAGAGAGTGAGAGCTGGGAGGAGTGGGAGGATAGACCGTCGATCTCCGACGACATGCTTGTGTACGTTTCCACCGAGGAGCTGTTGTCGTTCCCGCGGCAGAGCTGGGCCACTGTGTACTACACCCACCTTGGTACTAGCGATACCCGCCGCCTCACCCCCTACGGCATCGGGGACATTAGCCCAGCGGTGTCTCCGTTCGGGTTGTGTACCGCCGTCGCCTCCGCGGGGTCTCGTGGGTGTTCCGGCGAGATCGAGGAGCTCCATACTGGCATCTTTTTGTTCAAAACTAAGGACAGATCGTCAAGGTCTTTGGTAGTGGGGCATGGAGGATGGCCGTGTTGGGGTGACGATGGCACCTTGTACTTCCATCGCCGGAGCTCCGATAGCTGGTGGAGCGTGTATCGCGTGGTTATCCGGTTCGATGACTCTGTGCCTGTAGCGAGTTCGGTGGAGCGCGTAACTCGTGCTGGATTCCGTGCTTTTCACTCCCACTGCATCCCCCGGCGTTCCGAGCATCATCGCCGTTGCGACGAGGAGGCCTGAAGACAACTACAGGCATATAGAGATCGTCGACAGGGGTGAAAGCAATGCTTATGTGGAGGTGACGAAGCTCATCTCTCCGAATTCCCATCACTACAGTCCCTTTATCTCGCAGTATTAATTAGCTTGTCACATCCGAATTGATGAGTTGCTTCTTCTACAATGTGTGGTGGATGAATTTTGCCATAATAAAGCAAATTATTCAGATATATAGTTGATAGTTGTAAGTTGTTTTTTTTTTTTAAGTTTCCTCAAATGTTCGTTAATTTATAATTAATAGGGGTGTGCAACAGGTAAATGGATGCAGGTCGGATCCGATCCGTTAATTTTGCACACCCATGTGACCCGTCCATTAACCTGCTATTTTTTAATAGGTAAACGGGTTAACATGTAAATGGGTAAACATGTACAGGTTAACCCGTTTAACCCGCTCAGAGTCATGCTGAAGCAAACAATCACTAAAAATGCTACTGATTATGAAGGAAATATGTGAAAAGGAAATGAAACATGCAGGCTTTTGGAATGTGGCCATGTGCATCCTATTGATCGCGATTGTGACAATTGCATGTGTGTTTATTTTCCCACTCTACTTGTAATTAGCATGAGATTTTTGCAAGTAATTGGCATGTAATTGAATGCTATCGTCTTAATTGTTAATTTGGATTGTTCATGATGAGGTTTCAAATATTGTACATGAGTTTTTTTTTATACAAGGGTGTTATAATTTTGATTAACAACATTTTACGTATTCAAAACTAAAATGTTTCGGCAATAAAATTGATTATCATCATCGAATGAAAAAATAACTTGGCCAATAAATTTCCTTCTCTAACATCAAATATGATTATAAAAACAAAAAAAAACAAAGAAATTCCGAAGTGATTATATTTTCATCAACATAGATATCCAAATTTCACAATTATATCATATTATTAATGTCATAAAAAGTTTCATAAATATTGAAATCAGAATACATGGTGGTATTCTCACCACTAGCATTCAGGGGTGACCATATCCCCCATTCCATCGCAAAACAAACACAAAAACTGAAAAAGCCACTGGATTCTGTTTCCATTCCAACACCAAACAAACAACAAAAATGACATTCCATTCCACCACCACCAAACAAACAGCAAAAGTGACATTCCATTCCATTCCACTAGAATCACATTCCATTCCAAAAGCATTCCAACGAAACAAACGCCCCCAAAGCCCAAATCGATGAGGTTATCCACAACAATGAACTGTAGGATCTTCTTGACCAATCAACTGGATTCTAGAAGGATGACATGTTGCGCACCTTCTTCCATCCGGACCTAATTGAAGGAATCCATAGAGTCCAAATCCAGCGTGGACTCGCGGATAAGCCTATATGGTCCTTTGCCTCTAATGGAGAAATCTCGACGGCTTCCATTCATACTTGGCTTGCTAATGAACGAAGAGGGCACTGAGATGGGGAGGACCGCTGCGCAGGAAGGCTCAACCTTTGGAAAGCTCCGGTGGGTCCGCGCGTGAAATTTTTCCTTTGGCGCTTCTTCCATGGTAAGATTCAAACTGCGGACTTCCTCTCCCCCATTGATCGAATTCTTGATCCTACTTGCTTAAGATGTCGCGGGAATGTTGAGACACCGATCCACCTTTTCTTTGAGTGTGGATTTTCTCGGGAAGTTTGGGAGTGAGTGTCTCATGGTCGCCCTCATCCCTCTTGTCTGGATTCTTGCTGGGAATTTCTCTGCTCCTCTTCAAGATCTAGGTTGGCAGCATCTAAATCATGGGTTGGTTATACTTTATGGTGGTTGTGGAAGGATCGGAACGCCATCTTCTTCGACAATCAAGCAACTCTAGCAGACCAACTTGTAAGAATAGTTAAAGAATATCCAGCTTCTCGCCATGCCTTGATCTCTCCTCCTCCAGCTTGCTTGGTCCAGTCTCTTGTTCTTCGTTCCGACGCCGCTATCCGAGGAGGAATAGCCGGACTTGCAGCTCTTCTATTTCCTGATGGATCTCATCCAACCTGGACTTGGGCTGCCATAGTCCCTGTTTCTTCTGTGGTTGAGGTTGAAATTTTAGCAATAAGTGGTGCCCTGCGGGAAGCCAAGCAAAGGGGACTACGGTCTATCGTGGTTGAATTCGACTCGCTTCTTGGCGTCGGATTGGTGACAGGAAGGTACACATGGCCCAATGAGCTTGGTGATCTCTTGACATCATTATGGAGCTTAACTTCTAAGTTCACATAGGTGCTTTTTGTACATATACTCGAGAGTTTAATCACAAGGCAAATGTTTTGGTAGGCTCGATGCGTGAGGATATGCTAATTTCCTTATATGAAACCTAGCTTTTCTTGTTGTATCTTTTCTTTTCTCTTTTGTGTACATTAACCAAAAAGAACTGTAGGAACTCACACACAGATGACATAAGAGCGAATCTTTGACCTCCCAGCTTCTTTCCCTATGGCGCTGCTGCGATGGCATTAAAGTCATCGAGAATTAGGAGAGGCCATATAATTCTACTGATTTAGGAAAGGACCGGCCAAAGCTCCCTTCTACCTCGAGCACTCCAGGCCCCACAAAGAATATGGTTAACCTCAAGAGGAAGCTAAACAAAGTCCTTCCACATGGCTTGCAAACGGAATCGGTTAGGCTATACCTATGAAATGCACTAGCAAATACAAAACTCCCATCATCAACCTCTGAATTCACTTTTGCTGCCAAAAGCCTTTTAATAATCCACTGAGAGTGATGGGCATCTGAAAGCACACAATAACAGTCCTGCAAGGCGCGCACAAGCACAGGAACAGGACACATACACAAACACAAATTGTGCTCTAAACAGATGAAGAGAAAGAGGCAGCAGACCCACCCACTCAGAGCAAAATTGACCGGGAAAGAGGGTGGCATCGCGCATTACAGACATGCAAGGGGTCTAAGTGAAAGCTGACTAGAAAATAAAGCTTACATAACAATCCAAGTACTCCACAAAAATGAATTTTCTCTTATAGAAAAATTGAAAAAAAAAAAAAAAAAATTCTTAACAAGCTATTAGACTATATACTTGAAAATTTAATCATCAGGTACAGAACATGAATTGTGTTACCTGAAAGATGGCAGTATGACAAGTTCCTTGACTGACTGTCAACTTAGTTGAGGAGCAATGCTATCCCATTAGCAACCGACGCTTTCAAAGTTGGGGAAACAGGAGATTCCCCAAAAAATGCATCAAAAAGCGCAAAGGTCACATTTACTGATTCAATCTCAGCATCCGTAACTGAAGGAAGACCATCCAATGAGATGGAGATCTACATATGCCAAAGACTCAAGAAGACAAATATTAGTATATAGCTACAGAAATTCGTATGATTTGGGCATGTCATGTGAAAGCCTTCACATAGACAGATAAATACAAAAACCAAAGAAGAATTCGCATGCTCATTTGCCTCTTACCAGCATCTTGTATTGCTCCACCCAAGTCAAAAATATGATAGTTCCCTGCTTAAGATCAAGCCTTTGAAAGGTATTGCGGAAAGTTGATAGCGCAGTTTCATCGACAGCAGTAGGCTCTTGAATTCTTGGAGAGATGACATCATTTAATGCATTCCAAAATGTCTGGCCATCAACATCTCTAACTAGTGTGATACTTAATGATTTCTCCACGGGTGCTGTAAGTAGCTAACTATATTAAGATGGCTGCCAATCGTTCAAACAATCTTGGAATTTAACCATAATACCTTGGAAAATGGATTTGAACGATGAGGAATCCTCCAAAACATCAGCAGCTGACTTTGCCTTCCAGGATTCCAGTCTTTCTCCTACATTACGGTTTGCGTAAAACCCTGCAGCATATACTTTGACACCAATAATTGCAAACACTTTCTCTCTGTAACCTGCAGGGGAATGATAACGTTGGAAAGACCTTATGAGCATTGCTAATGACAATGTGATGATGATGAATACTCTAGAATTGATGTTCTTGTGAAAGAATTGTGGAATTCTCCTTCCATTGGAAAGCACATCTAGAAACTGAATATCATCTCCAAAGCAATAGATCCATCACTCAACTTGCAAAAAATCCAAATATGTACTTCTTTTGCAGGATATTCTATTGATAGATAGTTCATGGTGTTTAACAACCAGTATACAATAACTATGTCCAACTTATGTTCGTCCACAATCTCTCTTAGGATGATCCCTCTGCTAGAAAGAGTATACACATACTGGTAACCCATCATGAGGATATACTTACTACCTAAGAGGGCAGTCTTCTATCTGGAGCAATCACGAATCAGGTCCATCACTTAATTGTTTCCTAACCAAGGATATAGATTCCTGTTTCAAGCAAATAATTAATAAGAACAGCAAAAAATTAGGAAAATAAAAGGCATAGGAAAATCAGATAAATGTGCTAATAATGCATCTTGCAATATTAGTATTGGTGTCAAACTCCTAAATCTCTAGTCGTACCTATGTGATTTGTAGCATTTCGAGGATCAAATATTGGGTATTCATACCAACTGCTATCTACAAGTTATAGGTTAATAAAGAGTTGGATAGTATCCAACTAAGTTGGGGCCGTCTCTCAGACATATCCAGCAGATTCAGAACTTGCAGAAGACAAAGCCTGGATTGTTTGCAAAATTACCCGCTTAAAGTTTAGAGTTTAGAACTTGAAGACTTACGGTCAGAGTTAGAAAGTCGCTACAAGTAATATTAATTTTGAATATCACAAGGAAATTTCTTGTGAATACCAGAATTTTGTTTACTTCTTAAAATTCAACAACTAGCCATAAATCATAGGCATGAAGCTTTTGATTGATCTTAGATACATCTGATTACCCTGTCCTACAAAACAGTTTGAAGATAAATTGAGTAATTTCGATATTGTTACATCCAACTTCGGTAGTTACCAAAAGTAGTCCTTTAGCCCTTAGGATGCCAATTACCTTCTTGCTATTAGATCCAAACATCCTATTACCCTTCATTCTCTCCTACATGGCACGCAATAAGTGAACAAAAATAAGCTTTTTCATGTTCACATTTTAGAACTACTAGTATCCATTGGCAGATTGGATAAAAACTTGCTCAAGTTAGGTTTATTCAAATTACAATCACTTGCAACCTTCATTGATATTTAGGAAATATTGCAGTTCACTTACTTAACATTCAGCAATTAATTCTAACCAACAGGTCTCAATTGTTCAATTAAATCTTAGATTCATTGAACTAGCCTTTCTTACATAAAATTGACAACTTTCCATCAAGTAATTGAAAGAAGACACAAATTTTTGTTTAAACATGAAATATGTTATTTTCATCAAGTAATTCATCGAATTAGCATGTCCGTGTCCATGCTTTCTAAATGCTAACCAGCATGTATCATGCCGGCCAGGGACCAGCAAGACATGTCCAATTTGCAGGCCAATCCTTGAGAGGAGGTGTCGTGAAAACAGGCTACAATGCTTTTTAGAGGGGCTTGGTCTCATCAAACTATGGCCTATACATTGCAGAGACTTTGATCTTTGGAGGTCTTATGTCAACAATTCCTTTCCCACTGTGCTGGAAGATGGATCAGGTGCCTTAATCCATCAAACAGCCTCATCTCAACTTGAAGAAACTCTCAACAAGCTCCTACCTAATATCATGTTTCGGTTGAGAAGGATATGTATGACATTAGGATCCCTAAACAGTGAAACAAATATGACTTATCTGCTAACTAGATAAGACAAACTAACATCTATTTACATACTTGATATGCAATCGGAAAAGCTAGAGGGAGGTACCTGTTTGAGAAGCCTAAAATCATTAAAACTTAAAAGCCCTGATAGAACACAGAGAACATGAGGAATTTTTCTCCAAGGCTGGCTGCACTAATCAAGCCAGCTAGAAATAGAATGCAGCTTTACTTCTACCCAATAGGTAAAATGCAGTATAGTTAATTGCAACAGATCAGCTATTCCCATTAACATTAGTGTCTTACCATCGAAATCTTCAATGGAAGATGCAAATGCAAGTAAGTAAAAGTCACAGATCAAAGTAGATAACAAACACAGAATGATCAGAAAATAAGAAAACGTCTCAGCCATTTCACTTTGGTAACTAAAATGTGGAATTAGAAAAAAATTGCAACTAGAAAAACACCTGTGCCAAGCAAAATCAATGGCTCTGAGCAACCCGGAATCGTCAGCTCCCGTGAAAATTTTACGTTCGTTGCAGGCTCCACAGTATACTCTGCACTTCCAACTGCATCGCGTAGCCCCATAACAATAAGTAGCTAACAAAAATAACAATGCCCTTGCTTGATTGTGTGTCAATGACTTAGAAATTTAGAACTGGGGCACTTGTGGCAACACATAATTAAACATGACAGCTATCAACTAAAAGTCTGATTTTTCTAAAGATGAAAGCACCTCAGATAACACCAATCCTGAGAAATTATACTGATAAGGAAAAATTAATCTGATAGACCTGAAGCCTTTAGAACGTCCAGCAGAGGGTGCCATGTCTTGTGAGTGCGGCCTAGATGTGGGAAGTTGGATAAGGCTGGGGAGGTTCGGCGAAGAAGAGACCTTTGGCAGATGGGATGGGCAATGGGTCTCTGTTGCTGATGGAGAGGAAGTACTCTGGATGGAGCATAAACTAATCCCACCATTTTGACCACCCACCGGTCGTCGTTGGCTCCTCCTTCCGGCGAGCTCAGGTCGGATTCGGAGAGATAGGAGATGAAGGGTGCCCAATGGTGGAGATTGATTGAGCCTACTGGGCTCATGTTGTCTTGAGACGGGGTAAATAAGGCAATGGGTCAGATCCGACCATCGTTTGAAATTTCGGGGGGATCCCAATCCAAAACTCCGAAACTTATCCCATTTTGGAACCCGCCGATCCCGAAAATAGGACCCAAAATTACTGAAAGAAAGTCGTGAAACTAATGAAGGGTACGGAGCTTTTTGTTCGATTGAAACTGAAACTTCGAACCTTGGATCCGAAATTACTGATTCTAGGCCCAAAATGGAAGTAAGAAAATGAAAAAGATGACGAGGAAAATAAGGTGATTCAGTTATATAAATTTCAAAAAAAAAAGATTTAAATTATAGAAAAATGTTTTAAAATTGTACTTATTTTTAATTTGTCTCAAAGAATGTTCGATGCAATAAGAAATTATGTAACGCGGATGCGCCGCCCAGCAATGACAAAAGTGAAATTTGTATACCCGTTTTTCTGCTTTTACAGTTTTTGGATCAAATTTCAGCGTTCTCAAAAACTCAGTATAGGAATTAAAATAGGAGAAAAGATACGTAATTGTTTGTTGCTGATGGGAAAAACACTGTCATTCACCACTGTGAGCTTCCACCTTCTATTCCCTCTTCGTGTGACTGGAGAAGAACTAAAGACGATTTTAAAGAGTGAACAACGCAAACACAAATATTTACGTGGAAAAACCCCACTAAAGATGAGGGTAAAAAACCACGGGACCGAAGTCTATTCTTCCACTATAATCTAATAATGGGTTTACAAGCTATTCTCTCTAGACAATACTAGAGGATCACAACCAAGATGAGTAGGAGAGACTCTCTCTGTCTTTTTTACACACACCTACTCTGTCATTCGTTTTCTTTTATACATCTCTTTACATGACATGGGTCCCACTTCACATAACGAGTGATACCCCAGAAAACCCTCGAGCCTCCGAGATGGCTTCAAGCCTCCGAGATGTCCAAGTAGAGCCACAACTCCATCTTCCCTCACATGTCCAATCATAGGCATTAAATGCTCCCACTGAGCATTAAATGTCACCTCATGTTGAGCATTAAATGCTCCCACTAGCATTAAATGCTCCCACGCATTTAATGCTTAGCTCATTCAAGCTCTCCGAGCTCAGCTCATGTTAAATGCGTCCGAGATGCTAGCCTCGTCTCAGACCACGAACCCCGACGCCTTCGAGCTCTACGCCTTCGACTCGACGCCTTCGAGCTTTACGCCTTCGATCCTCCGAGCTCGACTCCTGCCTTCGAGCTCGTCGACGGCTTCGACCTCAAGCAGAGGGTTGCCCAATAATCTCCCCCTCACGAGTTATGTGAGGTACAATCAATCCGGCCTTGAGTTTACAAACTTCATGCTTCTCTTTCGCCAAAGCCTTAGGCATCATATCCGAGCCATTCTCATCGGTATGGATCTTTTCAAGATGCAACAGTCTCTCGTCTAACATCTCCCGAATCCAGTGGTAACGCACATCAATATGCTTTGATCTTGAGTGAAAGCTTGGATTCTTACTAAGATGAATAGAACTTTGGTTGTCACAGAACAAAACATATTTCTCTTGCCTCAAGCCCAATTCTTGAAGAAACCTCTTCATCCATAGCATTTCTTTGCATGCTTCTGTCACTGCAATGTACTATGCCTCTGTCGTGGACAAGGCAACACATTTCTGTAACTTAGATTGCCATGACACTGCTCCCCCTGCGAAGGTCATCAAGTACCCCGATATAGACTTCCTACCATCAACATCACCTGCCATGTCTGCATCTGTAAAGCCTTCCAGTACATGGTCACCACCACCAAAACATAAGCAAGCTCTGGATGTACCTCTGAGGTATCTAAGTATCCATTTTACTGCAGCCCAGTGTTCTTTGCCAGGATTAGCAAGAAATCTACTCACAACACCAACTGCATAAGCTATATCTGGTCTTGTACACACCATTGCATACGTGAGACTACCAACCACTGAAGCATAAGGTACTCTTAGCATTTCTTCTTTCTCTTTTTCACTTGCAGGACTTTGCTTCTTGCTAAGTTTAAAATGACTAGCCAGTGGAGAAGAAACTGGCTTGGATTTTGCCATACCAAATCTTTCGAGTACCTTCTCAATGTATCCTTCTTGTGATAGCCAAAGCTTCTTTTCCTTTCTATCACGAGAGATCTTCATACCAAGCATTTGCTGTGCCGAGCCCAAATCTTTCATGGAGAAAGATTTCTTTAACTCCCTTTTCAACCTATTGATTTTGTTAGTATCACAGCCAACAACTAACATGTCATCAACATATAGTAGTAGGATGAGGAAATCACCATCATCGAATCTGTGAACATAAACACAGTGATCTGATGTCGTCTTCTTATAGCCATGACTCACCATGAAGGAGTCAAATTTCTTGTACCATTGACGTGGTGCTTGTTTAAGTCCATACAAGCTCTTCTTTAACTTGCATACAAAATGCTCTTCACCTTTGGCTTCGAATCCTTTCGGTTGCTCCATGTAAATTTCTTCTTCTAGTTCTCCATGCAAGAAGGCTGTATTAACATCAAGTTTCTCAATCTCTAGATTCATGCAAGTGGACAAACCCAAAATAACTCGAAGAGAAGACATTTTCACTACATGAGCAAAAATCTCTTCAAAGTCAATGCCCTTTTTCTGACCAAATCCCTTTACAACTAGTCTTGCTTTGTACTTTGGCTCCGAGCTCTTCTCATCTTTCTTCAACTTGTACACCCACTTGTTCTTTAGTGCTCTCTTGCCCTTAGGCAGTTTCACTAAATCAAAGGTACAATTCTCATGTAATGAGTTCATTTCTTCTTGCATAGCTTGAAACCATTTATACTTATCACTGTGATCTTGCACCTCTTCAAAGCATTCAGGCTCCCCTTCATCTGTAACAAGAACATATTCAGATGTAGGATACCTGGATGATGTACGACGCTCTCTAGTTGTTCTTTTAATCTGTGGTTCTGAAGACTCATGCTCAACAGGTTCCTCCTCTTGCTCAGTTGCCTCATCATGCCCATCATCATGTGTAGAAGACTCATCTACACTTCTATCATCATGATCATCATGTGTTTCTCCCCCATCTTCATGGTACTCTCTAGGTGTAGGTGTCAAATCCAACTTGGCCGAAGGATTGCTAAATTTTGGTACTTCAGACTTTTCCAAATCTGTGATGTTTTGATCTTCAAGGAAGACAACATCTCTGCTTCTAATCACCTTCTTGGTAACCGGATCCCATAGTTGATATCCAAACTCTTCATGGCCATAACCCAAGAAAATGCATTCTTTGGACTTTCTATCAAGCTTGGACCTCTCATCTCTTGGAATGTGAACAAATGCCCTACATCCAAAAACCTTCAAGTGATCATAAGACACATCCTTTCCCTTCCAAACTCTTTCTGGTACATCACCATCCAATGGAACTGAAGGAGAAAGATTGATCAAATCAACTGTAGTCCTCATTGCCTCACCCCAAAAGGATTTAGGTAGTTTTGCATGAGAAAGCATACACCGGATTCTTTCAACAATAGTTCTATTCATTCTTTCAGCAACTCCATTTTCTTGAGGTGTCTTGGGAACGGTCTTCTGAAGCTTGATGCCATAGTTTCTGCAATAGTGCTCAAATGGTCCCCTATACTCACCACCATTATCTGCTCTAACACACTTCAATTGCTTCCCTGTCTCTCTTTCAACCATGACATGAAAACGCTTGAAAACATCTAAGACTTCATCCTTAGATTTCAAAGCAAAAGCCCATACTCTTCTAGAGTGATCATCAATAAAAGTCACAAAATAGAGTGCACCACCAAGAGTTCTACTATCCATCATGCAAACATCACTATGCACCAAGTCTAGAATATGTAATTTTCTAGTTGTAGAAGCTCTACGAAAAGCAACTCTATGTTGTTTCCCGGCCAAACAATCAACACATGGTTTCAATGATATACCTTTGACACTTGTAAGTACTTGCTTCTTTGCCAAGATTTGAAGCCCTTTCTCACTCATGTGTCCGAGCCTCTTATGCCAAAGCTCGGTGCATGAATCATTGTCAACAACATTGATCTCACCCTTTTTCAACTTTGCTTCCATCATGTATAGAGAGCTACTTTTCTTTCCTTTTGCTATCAACAAAGAACCTTTGGTAAGCTTCCATTTTCCTTCACCAAAATGATTGTCATAGCCCTCATCATCAAGCTTGCCGGTGGAGATCAAATTTAGACGAATATCCAGAACATGTTTCACATCCTTGAGCAACAATCTACAGCCGGTGTTAGTCTCTAAACAAATGTCTCCCATGCCAATGATTTTAGAAACATCATCATTCCCCATCCTAACATGACCAAAATCACCACTTTTATAGGATGTGAAGAAATCACTATGAGAGGTAACATGAAAAGAAGCACCTGAGTCAATCACCCAATTGCTCTCTTGGAATGCAAGGTTGACACAACCATCACTAACAACGATCACATCCCTGTCAGTCACAACTGCGGTTGTCTCTTTCTCTTCTTTCTTTCCTTCACCTCCATCTTTGGCTTGCTCTCTTTTGAAGATTCTGCACTCTCTTTTCATGTGCCCTAGCTTGCCACAATGATAGCATTTGATGTCTTTCCTTGATTTGGATCTAGTCTTGGACTTCTCTCTATATTGAGGATTTCTGGTTTTGCTTCTCCCTCTTTTTTCTATAACAAGAGCCTCTAACTCCGTAGATATGCCCTGCTCTCTTCTCCTTACTTCTTCATTCAACATGTTATCTTTCACCATATCCAAGGTAACCTTGCCATTGGGAGTGGATTTGCTTAAAGATACCACAAGTGTCTCCCAACTATCGGACAAAGAACTGAGAAGTAGCAGTGCTTGCAGCTCCTCATCAACAATGAGCTTCATGGTAGTCAATTGATTGATTAAACCTTGCCAGTCACTCAAGTGTTCACTAACACTTCGCCCATCCTTGTATTTCAAGTTCACAAGCCTTCTTATCAAAGAGGCTTTGTTTTGGGCAGTCTTGCGCTCATACATAGCTTCTAGCTTCTTCCATAATGAGAGAGCATTGGTTTCTTGAGCCACATGATGAAACACACTTTGGTCAACCCATTGACGGATTTGAGCAACGGTCTTTCTATTCATTAGCTCCCAATCTTTGTCAGACTTCTCCTTTGGCCTAGCTTCTTCACCATAAATTGGTTCATACAATTCCTTGCAATAGAGGATGTCTTCCATCCTTGGCTTCCATATTGCATAATTGGAAGATGTGAGCTTGATCATAGCTCCCAAAGAATCATCCATCCTCACAAGATTTTTATCGAACACCTTCTAGGCACAAAAGCTTCAACACCTTCTTCGTACAAAAGCTCCCTTACCAGTCACACAAGAAATTTGTCAAACACATTCTAGGCACATAACCAAGCTCTGATACCACTTGATGGGAAAAACACTGTCATTCACCACTGTGACCTTCCACCTTCTATTCCCTATTCTTGTGACTGGAGAAAAACTAAAAACGATCTTAAAGAGTGAACAACGCAAACACAAATATTTACGTGGAAAAAACCCCTCTAAAGATGAGGGTTAAAAACCACGGGACCGAAGTCCATTCTTCCACTATAATCTAATAATGGGTTTACAAGCTATTCTCTCTAGATAATACTAGAGGATCACAACCAAGATGAGTAGGAGAGACTCTCTCTGCCTTTTTTACACACACCTACTCTGTCATTCGTTTTCTTTTATACATCTTTTTACATGACATGGGTCCCACTTCACATAAGGAGTGATACCCCAGAAAACCCTCGAGCCTCCGAAATGGCTTCAAGCCTCCGAGATGGCCTCCAGCCTCCGGGATGTCCAAGTAGAGCCACAACTCCATCTTCCCTCACATGTCCAATCATAGGCATTAAATGCTCCCACTGAGCATTAAATGTCACACCATGTTAAGCATTAAATGCTCCCACTAGCATTAAATGCTCCCACGCATTTAATGCTTAGCTCATTCAAATGAGCTCTCCGAGCTCAGCTCATGTTGAATGCGTCTGAGATGCTAGCCTCGTCTCGGACCACGAACCCCGACGCCTTCGAGCTCTACGCCTTCGACTCGACGCCTTCGAGCTTTACGCCTTCGATCCTCCGAGCTCAACTCCTGCCTTCGAGCTCGTCGACGGCTTCGACCTCAAGCAGAGGGTTGCCCAACAGTTGCAACCAAAGCTTTGGTTGGTCTTTGGTTGCAACAATTAACCTTGGTCATAATAGATAGCCGTCGAGAGTCCAAGCGAAGTAGTTGCTATGCTACTTAACAAAATAGGTTTGTCGCAAGTAAATATTGCTATCTTTTCCAAATATCGACGTCCAAATTTTAAGTTTCAAAACTTTATGATCTAGCAATGACACGGAAGATGATGTTTTTTTTATGAGTTGAGCTCAAGAGCTAAAGATTATTTACAAACTCAGAGGGATGGCATCTAACCCTTCCCCTGTTTGCCATGCAAAACTGTTGCCCACATACCGACACCATCTAGCGACTCTATTGGACCTAACATTAGCAGTACTAGTAATATGCATAACACAAACAAACTCAAACCCCATGTGTGGTCTCCACACAAGCCTTGCCAGCTTTTCTTCCTTCCTGGGCCATACTTGTTGACCTCTTAGCATCTCAACGACCTCATTGACATCTGACTTGATGATGATGCGTTTTTCATTCCTCTTCTTAGCCCATTCCAAAGCTCGGCAAATGCCCTCCAACTCGACCTCAAAAACAGAGCTAGCAGTAATCCTCATACCCTGCACCCAGTTGAGTTCATCCCTACCGTCTAGTGCAACCACGCCAACTGCAGCCCGGTCTCCTTCCAACTCCCTCGACGCGTCCACTTGCAGGACCGTGACACCCAGCTGGCCTTCCCTGCTCCTTCCATAGCTTTGCTTATGGCCTCAAAGAATGAACTCCTCCGCCTTATTTTAGACGAACAACAATGACATAGGAATTAACCCAACAGCTAGACCCAAGCCAAGAACATTCAAAGTTGGTAGAAGAAGACATCATATTTCAATGTCCATATACACCTATACATTTTGTCTCGCTTCCGGAGATTAAGTATCCGTTTGAATTGAGGATGAGCATATATTGTTTATACATCCAAACACTTTTATTTAAATCTTATATAACTACGTTTGATATTTACATAACTTCTATTTTATCTACTATACAAACTTATCATATCATTAATTTAAACAGATTTTAACATTACAAATGGTTAGCCAATAGGCACCGAGTGTTTTCTTCGCGTCTCTTTCAAAGACGAGCCAGAACCTAACAAGAGGTTGAGGTCACGCTTGTGAATGGTTTTATCCTAACAGGAAGGCAACTGAAGCATTCAAGTCATGCTTGCATCTCTATTTTGAAAGTCGTGGAAGAAGAATGCAAAGAGGTAGGCGTTAGGTAAAGCTTAGCCGGTCTTACAAGTTGAGAGGTGGTGGACGGTTTGGAAAGGAGAGAAAGGGCTTTGAAAAGGTTGTTACCTCATTTAATTGTGTGGGGGACTTCGGAGACTACTCTTGCATGCGTAGCTGATCTTGCTTGGACGAGAAAGTTAGAAACGATCTCTTTCCATTGATACCTGACCCACCGCCTTACCGTCCATCTGCCCATTTATGCTGTTCTCATTGGACTTCTACTTTAATGGAAACGTGCATGAGACTATGAGAGTGACTGCAAGGAGGAACATATAATAATAATTTATAGTATGGGGTTGTTAGACACACGTATGAACCATAATCCTTTATAATTTTAGAGGCTTTTTTTTTAGGAATTTGTCACATGGTCTTTTAAAAATAGTTTAATTGTCATTTGGTCCCCCATAGAAGATTTTAGGAGATGTTTGGTTTGGGTGCATCAGGATGCATCTTATCGTACAATATACCATGATGCACCAAACCCCTATTTGCTTCGCAGGGTGCATCGCGCGATGCACCCTGATACTCCGATCCACCATTTGGTTCGCATGACGCATCGCGCGACGCATGCATCACACGATGCATTTTCAGTTGATTTCATGCATCATATGAAACAACCAAAATAGGTGTTTCATACGACGCACCCTCGCCCGAGCTTTCACCGGCGAACCCGACACTCACCAAAAGGCAAACCAAACATAATATAATAAAATTTTAATATATATATATTCACAAGATTATATTAATAATATATATATCATTGAGATTAAAATAATATAGTATTTTAATATATATTAAAATTTAACTTTATTGCATCATTATGTGAACTTTATATAATATATAATATATAATATCATTGCTCTTTTGCTCCTAGCAGGTTCTTTATCTTATGAATTATTTTGAAACTTGTATGTCATATAAGATTTAGTAAATTTAACTATGCATGACATGAGTTCTATACTTTAACACTTTTACCATGATTTAGGGATAACTTGACATATCCTAATGCACATGTTCACTTTCACATGTTGAAGAGCTGAAATTAGATTCTGAACCTAAGACTGGGATAGATTTATTGTTCTCTGTCATGTCACAGAAGATACACGAACACATGCAATTTTCTGTTCACAAAAAGTGTATGTGCTTGAAAAGTGTAGGGTTTTCAACTTAGTAACCGGGCAGGGTGCCTAGCCAGCGTTCTGTTCGCGTAAAACAGTTGAATTACCTGAAAAAAAATAGAAAAAAAAGAGAAATGAGAAAAAAAAAAAAGGATTTCATACCTAGTAACCGGGCTGTGTGCCTAACCAGCATGTTGTTCGCGTAAAATGGTTGAATTTCCTAAAGAAAAAAATGTGTCTGAAAAAAAAAGAACAGATATTGTGATGTGATAGTGGAAAATATGTGCATGCTTAGAATGTTGATCTTGAACAGTTGAATGCTTGGATATAATGGAGACTCTGATGCATGTGGAACTTTATTCACACACTGGAGTGTTAAGGTTATTTTTGAATTATGATTAAATATGTTGAAGTATTGGAAGTGTGTTATTACATGCTTGTATTTACTCTACTTTTATGTGACTATGACTTAAAGAATAAATTCATGGATATTGTTTCTATTTCATGCATGAGAGTTGATGAATATTATAATTGATTTCTGATGATATATTCAAGGGGATGTATAGATATTTGTGGGTATCATCACTGGAAACCCTCAGGAGACTATAACTCCTCCACTGGGGCCACCCAGGGGTTTAAAGGCTTGTTACACATGCTAAGTGTAATCGTGAGACCTACGAAAGTGGCTAGTTAGGTTTACTGCTTTATGTTTATTTTTATCTTGCTTTGCTCGAGAACTAGCAAAGATCAAGTTGGGGGGTGTGATAAGACGTGAAAAGTGCACAAATCGCCCCTTTAACTAGGTCTTGTTAGTCTCTGAGCAATGCTATTTTGATTGTATTTTCCCCATTTCAGGCTTAAGGACCCTCAGCGAATATTAGATCAAGTTTGGTGCTAAAACGAACAAATAAAGAACCTGCTAGGAGCAAAAGAGCAAAGGTGCAAAGATGGACCATCTTTGACATCAAAACTGTACTTGCTTAGGAAGAACCAGATGATGTGCTATACATGGTTGGAAAGCTCTTGAAGTCTAGATTCCATAACTTTTTACGGTTCGTGATTTGGAGTTTCCTAGAGGAAGATATGCTATTTTTAGTACAGAAGTGCAGAAGAAGCAGTTACGGAAAACCAGATCGATCTCATCCCAAAGGAGATCGATCTCCTTGGGCGCTGCGGGAAAAATAGAAGGAAACTGACTAATCCGAGTTAGGGTTTGCCTTAGGCTATAAGTAGCCTTCTTTGGGGGCGTTTTGACAGCCTTCCATGGCCGAATTTTCGTCATCTCTTAGGGTTTCTCTTATTTTCTTTTCCACAAATTAGGTTAGATCTTTGGTGGAAGATCCATGGGTGGAGCGCGGTGACAACCTTCATCGACGGATCTCCTTCCTAAGATGAGTAACTAATCTCTAGCCTAGGGATTTCTATGATGTAATAGAGAATCTTTCTAGGTTTTTCCTATGGATCAGAGCATGTACTTTATGATGGTTTAATGGATAAATTTCAGATTTTATATATCTATTGGTAATATTTATTATGGTGAATGAATTGTTTGTTCTTTGTGCCCTAGATTCGGTCTGTCTTATCTCAGTTTTTCCGTGGGTATACAGCCGGATTCTGTGAAAACTCAAAACATAAAAGTTGTAGATCTCTTCCTTAGCTTTCCACCGAATCTTGAATCATCTTGTTTCGAGTTCGGATGTGAAAGTTACGCTGAGATTACGATCGCTAGTTTTGAGCATTGCATGTTAGAGGCTAGGATTAGGACTTGTTCAAGATGCTTTCATGCTAGAACCATGTTAGATCTTTGGATTGGATTCTAAACCCTAGATTATGATTGTAGGAGTGCTAGAACCACTACCTTAATGCTAAAACCATTAAGACCTATGATTATAACCTACAATTCGTTCTTTATCTTTATTGATTAGGCCATCTCAAAGTGCTAGAACCACTTTGATTATTCTCATACCCATTATCCGCTGATTTGATCTTCGTTCCGATGAAGACTTCTTACGAATCTTTGTTGAGCGGTAGGGGTTCTAGCCATTCACCTATCGACTTGTTAAAACCATTAACACCTTTTGAATTGCTTTTATCCTAGGAAGACCAAGTTAGTTCTTTATTACTGATTAGAAATCTCTTGGCCATTTATCCTATTATTATTCAGTTGAGTTTAATCTGAGTTAAGAGTAGATTAAAAACCAAAAATCATTTCCTTTATCAATCTTTTGATTTAGAACTATACGAGGTAATTATACTTAACACTTCTTTTCCCTGTGGACCGAATCGGACTCATTGCTATTTACCCATAAAGTAGTTAGTTAGTGATTTGGATTATAAATTTCTAATTTTGGCGAACTTGTTAAGACTACGACACTTTTCAAGGCGTGTCAAACATTATATGAAAATTATACGAATAATATATATATAATATATATATATATATTATTTTAAGGCTAAATTTTCAATTAGTACCCTGTAGTTTGACCGATATTTTTATGTGGTCCTTATATTTCAAAAAGTTGCAATACAGACCCTCAAATTTAAGAATCTCTCTTATGTGGTCCGCCACGTCAGCTTCCGTCGAACGCCGTCAACCAGCTAACGGCCAACTAGCACACGTGGCCCATTTTTATCCACGTGGCCATTTTTAAACATATTTGGTCCGCCACGTCATCTTCTCCCTCTTCTCTCTCTCTCTTCCGACCAGCTCACCGTCGATGCCCAGCCCCGACGGCGACGGCGACGGCGCCGTCGAAACCCAGATCACGTCCTCAACAGCGGCGATGTGGCTCTTAAGCCGGTGCTCCGGCCCGAACCGGAACAGGCGCTGGAGGCAAACTTGTCGGCTCCATGGCCGAAACCGGCGGACGATCAGCTCGATGGCCTCTTCGAAGGCGGCGGCGAACTCGTCGGCCTCCCTGTAAGGGGCATCATCGCCATGGAGGAGGTCAGAAGGTCGGAGGTCGTGAGGCGTTCGGGTGGATGTTGGGGATGATGGGGATGGGGATCGGAGGATGGGATGGAGCTGGGGACGACGGGATCGAACGACGGCGAGCTGGGATGGAGGTGCGGATCCGTGGCGAGCCGGGATGGAGCTCGGAGGATGGGATGGAGGTGGGATGGACCCGGGATGGAGCTCGGAGGATGGGATGGAGCTGGGGACGACGGGATCGAACGGCGGCGAGCTGGGATGGAGGTGCGGATCCGTAGCGACCTGGGATGGAGCTCGGAGGATATGATGGAGCTGGGGACGACGGGATGGAGCTCGGAGGATGGGATGGAGGTGGGATGGACCCGGGATGGAGCTCGGAGGATGGGATGGAGCTGGGGACGACGGGATCGAACGGCGGCGAGCTGGGATGGAGGTGTGGATCCGTAGCGACCCGGGATGGAGCTCGGAGGATGGGATGGAGCTGGGATGGAGCTCAGAGGATGGGATGGAGGTCGGATGGACCCGGGATGGAGCTCGGAGGATAGGATGGAGCTGGGGACGACGGGATCGAACGGCGGCGAGCTGGGATGGAGGTGCGGATCCGTAGCGACCCGGGATGGAGCTCGGAGGATGGGATGGAGCTGGGGACGACGGGATAGAACGGCGACGAGCTGGGATGGAGGTGCGGATCCGTGGCGACCCGGGATGGAGCTCGGAGGATAGCGAGATTAGGACGGCGAGATCAGGACGGCGACGGCGACATCGGATGAAGCTCGGATGGAGCTGGTCGGAAGAGAGAAGAGGGAGAAGAGCTCGGGACGGCGAGCTCGGGATGGCGAGATCAGGACGGCGAGATCGGGACGGCGACGGCGAGATCGGGGAGGCGAGCTCGGATGGAGCCGGGATGGAGGTGGGACGGCGACATCGGGGACGATGGTGAGCTAGTCGGAAGAAAGAAAGGGAGAAGAGAGAGAGAGAAGAGGGAGAAGAGAGAGAGAAGAGGGAGAAGATGCTGACTAGGCAAATTTTTAAATAAAATATATTTAAAAATGGCCACGTGGATAAAAATGGGCCACGTGTGCTAGTTTGCCGTTAGCTGGTTGACGACGTTCGACGGAAGCTGACGTGGTGGATCACATAAGAGAGATTCTTAAATTTGAGGGTCTGTATTGCAACTTTTTGAAATATAAGGACCACATAAAAATATCGGTCAAACTACAGGGTACTAATTGAAAATTTAGCCTTATTTTAATGTGGACATTATATAAATAATGTTGCATCATATGATCCTAAAGGCAAGCCAAACACCAGCATCAGATGGCCGATACATGCATCGTATGATCCATGCATCCCACGATGCACCTGCACCAACGATTCACGCAACCAAACGCCCCCTAAGTGTTTTACTACCATCATAGGGGAAAAAGACCACAATACCCTTATTGTATATTTGTATATATCCAGGCCCCCCCAACCCCCCTTCCCCCCTCGTTCGGCGCCCCATTGCTACCCCCCCTTCCCCCACCCCCAATCTCGAGGTCGCCGTCCGACGCCGATCTCCTCCACCGTCGCGATCCCATCCATCACCATCCCGTCGACGATCTCGTCGTTTGTCACGATCCCAACGCCACCACACCCCCAAACTCCAGATCCGACCGGCTCCCGCCTCCAGATACGGCCGACTCCCACCTCCAGATCCGCCACCGCCGCCCCCACCCCCATATCTGCCACCACCGCCCCCACCCTGAATTCGTCGTCGGCCACTCCCACCCCCAGATCCGTCGTCGGCCGCACCCACCTCCAGATCCACCTGGCTCCAACCTTCAAATCCCCCTCGCCCCCACCTCCAGATCTGTCGTCTCCGACGCCAGGTTCCACACCTTCCCCCCTCCCATCCTCCAGGCTCCCCATCCTCTGAGCTCCTCCGTCGCAGATCCGCAGCTCCGCCGCCCTCTCCTTCTTTCCGTCATCGTTCCGTCGCCCTACCATCCTTCGAGATCCCCCGGCGCCCCCTCCTTCTCACCTCTAGATCTCCATGGTATTCATCATTCAAGAGCTCTAGAGCCACGACCTCCAGATGCGAGAGGTAGGCAAAGACCTCCAAGGGATCCTCGCTCGTGTCCACAAAGAGATGCACGCCTCCTTCGTCTGGCTATTCCAACAGATATTCTCCTGCACGCCCACCCTCATGGACTCCGTCATACTATCGCGATTGGTGGTTACTTTCCTTTTTTTTTTTAAAGTTACTTTCCATTTTTTTGGAAGTTACTTTCCATTTCTTTTTTTTCCTGTTAGTTACTTTCCATTTTGACTGGTAGTGACTACCATTTATTTGGTACTTAAATTTCATTTGATTGGTGGCTACTTTCTAGTTTTTTGAAAGTTACTTTTCATTTTGTAATTACTTTCTGTTTTGTAGTTACTTTCCATTTCTTTTTTTTTTAAAGTTACTTTCCATTTTCACCACCTCCGTCACCGGTCCTCACGATCCCCATCATCATCTCCGACAATCTCCATCCCCACCTCTATCGCCGATACTTAAATTTCTTTTTTTTTAAAGTTACTTCCATTTTTTTTTATAGTTACTTTCCATTTTAGGGAAAACAAACGGCCGCTGGGAAGGGGAGAGAGAAGGGTAGAAGGGCATTTTAGACATTAAAATTTACAGCCGTAAAAAAAGAGACTAAACGCCTTAAAAACTTGTAAGTGAACTATACAGCAAATAAGTTCTCCCAAATGGATTAAACGATAATTATCTCTTTTTTTTATATTGCCACTTATTTCTTAGTAATGTTGCAGAAAACTACCTCCCTTAGTAATTATGTATGAAGGAACATATAATAATAATAGACTACATTTCCACTTTATAGCTAGGAGTTATTGGGCACACGCATTATCCTCTTTAATTTCAGGGGTTTTTTTGCATATCACCACTTACTTCATTAGCAATATTGCAGAAAACTACACGCATGAATTATAATCATTTTTACTTTTAGTGGTTTTTTTTTTTGCATATCACCAATCTACTCTTAGCAGCATTGCAGAAAACTACCTCCCTTAACAGTTATTGGAAAAAACTTCCTCTCTTATCGATTAAACTCACGAAAAACTACATGCCATCAACTTCTAATAAGTGATAAAGACAACATTCTTGCCGTCAACTTTGTATATATAAGAGATTGAACACACTTATCGATTAAACTCGTAAAATGTACACCTCTCTTTTATCAGTTTTTACGAGTTTAATTGATAAGAGAGATATTTTTCTGCAATAAATGATAAGTGAGGTAGTTTTCTATAATATTATTAAAATGTAGGGGGTGATATGTCAAAAACCCTTAATTTTATGTCATGTAAGAATAATAGATCTTGAATGAAAGAGCCACCCCACAAATTTTTTGTGGTTTTGTGCTCCTAGTCTCAATATTCATTGTTTGCGTTGTAGGACCCTATCATGTTTCTTAGCATTTCATGACACTCTCTCTTTTCAATGAACTTAAATACCTTTACACACTGTTCGTAAATTTTCTGACAAACAAAAAACTATTATTCTTGCGCCATTGGAAAGATAGCTTCAAAATCTATAACTTGTAGTTTAACCAAATTAGTAAAAGTTATAAAATTTCAAGTTTCCTTTCACTCTTTAGATACTTGTACAACCTCTTATTTTAGCAAACCAAAAAACCAAGTGCGCTTGAAACTTTTGTTAAAATAAAAGTCGTAGATTTTTAAATTCTTTTTCCAGTGGCGCAACATTCTTTGTGATCTAAGATCATATAAAATAAATAATGACATTAAAGTCCATAAAAAAGAGGGGCTCCTGAGGTGCCGAGAAGAACAAGGAGCCAGGGTGTCTTTTTAAAGTACAAAAACAAAGGAGGGTATCGGGGCCCACAGCGACAAAAAATTCGCTATCAAACCCATTGTGGTCGCTGACCACAGACCACATGCTTTGAAATTGGTGGCACAAAGATAGGTTTCTAATAAGGTCAGACAAAACTTTCATGGCAGTTAAGTTTATTTCCATGAAGCAAAGATGATTTATGCCTCAGAGGGGGTGGTCTAAAATCTATTCTTGGATTGAACCAACTTTTTCTAACATCAGAAGAAACTCTCATGATATTGATATGATGATTCCACTAACGAAGAGTCGAAGACAAGACTTCATCATTTTCTACATGGATAGCTTGTTCACATGACAAGACTAGAGCAAATAGCCTTGCAGACTTGCAATAAACCATCATCAACCTAGCCAGTTGGGTGGGTGGGACCAATCTCTAGTATATACTAATTTCCATGGTGAAGCTCTCTGGGATTTCCACCTTCATCTCCTAATAAGCAGGTAGGTACAAACGGTGTTGTGTGAGCCGCGGAGCCGGGCTTCCTGTTTCGTTTCTTTTCTCTTCTCTTCTCTTCTTTTCTTTTCTTTTCTTTTCTTTTCTTTTCTTTTTTTTTTTTTTTTTTTCTGAGTTTGGTTGGTCGGTAGCCTACTTAATAATCAACAACCTGCTACTGCTATTCATCGTAAAGCAATATATCAAATCAATAGTCAAATCCTCTTTGAAGCTTCGTCGATTGTTGCCGTACCCATTGTTTGGTTTTTTTAAACAAATCCATGGCTACATTACATAATGTTAATCTAGTGCACATTTGGTAAGTGGACATGTGGTACTGTCAAAGGATTAGTCTAGCTAGTGCACAGTTGGTCTGGTTCATGATACGGACTCCTGTTTTTTACCTATTGGGATTTTTAACTTTAAAAAAAATTCTTATAAAGTGTTTACTTCCAAATTTTGTGCGTCTTCGTACTCCCAATTTTTTTTGAAATTTGATACCCTCGAGCAATGAAATGACTGTTATACCCCTCACTGATATCTTGGCATGGCATTTAATGTGACGGCAACGACAAGAGATGACTTGTGTCAGGACATTAATTACACCACACGTGGCAAGCAACGTGTTTCCTATGCGTGGTTAGGCGCATTTCTATACGTGATTATACGAGTTTTTATGCGTGGTTACCAAGCCTTTTTGCGCAACGTATTTCCCATGTGTGGTTAGGCGCGTTTCTGTGCGTGGTTACCAAGCCTTCCTGCGATTGTATTAGAGGCATTAATAATGATCCCTCCACGTGACATCTTTTAGCCAATAGTAAAAGAATACTCTGACGCATTAAATGCGACGCATGCGTGAGATGACATGCGCATTAAATACTCTGTCGTATTACCACGCGTGGTTATCACTATACGCGCGTAGAAAGTATGCTAATGTCGCACGAAAACAATACTCTCATTTCTCAAAAATCGGATAAATACGCATAAAAACACATAAACACGCATATGTTTGTTTGCACGTTCTTAAGGTGTTTTCTGTGCGCTATCTAACAAATGGATTAATACTTAACATGTAAAAGTTCTACGAAGGGAAATGCATGTGACCGTTTAAGTGGTTATAAGAGTACGTGAAATCTACTTTAGATGCTTGGTTGGTCATCAGCGTGCCATTTACAATTGATATGGATCCATAAGAATACTGATCAAGTATCTAACTCTCATAACCCATTAGAAGTGCATAAACAAAATAAAACATTCTGCAAACTAAACTTGTGATAGAAGGGTACTTCTCTCTCGTGAATGCGTCGGAGCCATTCAATTTAAGTACATTCGAAGTACCAGGTGCTGTCTATTTTTTTAATATAGTAATTGAACATGGTGGTGTTAGCTTGTCCGGGTCATCAAATACAAGAAAAAGAATATAATGGTATTAATGAAAAATGTTGAGATGTGATGATGCTTTCATTGTATGAATAAATGTTAAGTATTGAACTTTTTGTTAAATAGCACACAGAAAACACCTTAACAACGGATAAACAAACATATGCGTATTTATGTGTTTTTTATGCGTATTTATCCAATATTTGAGAAACGTGAGTATTGTTTTTGTGCGACATTAGCATACTTTCTATGCGCGTATATAGTGATAACCACGTGTGGTAATGCGACAGAGTATTTAATACGCACGTCTTCTCACGCATCCGTCGCATTTAATGCTTCAGAGTATTCTTTTGCTATTGGCTAATAAGATGTTTCCATATTGAGGGGTCATTAATGCCCCCAACACAACCATAGGAAGGCTTGGTAACCACGCATAGAAACTCGCCTAACCACGTATGGGAAACACGTTGCGCACAAAGGCTTGATAACCACGAATAGAAACTCGCCTAACCACGCATAGAATGCTTCTAACCACGCATAGAAAACACGTTGCTTGTCACGTGTGCCGTAATTATGTCCCCCTGACACCGGCCTTCTCTTGTCGTCGTCACACTAAATTCCATGCCACGTTAAGGTATCAGTGAGGGGTATAAGAGTCATTTCATTGGCTGAGGGGTATCAACCTGTAAAAAAAACAAAGAGAGGGGATGGAAACGCAAAAATGCAACATTGGGGGTATCGAAACGCAAAAAGCTCCATTACTTCCCTTGTTTCTAGTGGACTCACCTCACTTATAGCTTAAACAGATAGATTGAGCGACAGAGTTTCATGATTTTTTTGATGAATCAAGCCACTAGACTAAAACCACATTAAGGGATCAACAACAACCCCGGGTAGTGGCAGGGACATAACCCATGTCACTCCCGTTTTCAACCAAAACAGTGGCTCTCAAGATATACTTTTTTTTTATAATCAAAACAATACTGTTATTATTATTATTATTAAATTAAGCCAAAAGCTGAGAAAGCAGTACAGAAGTAAAAATAAAAGGAAACAAGTAATCAAACACCCATCAGAACTGGGCCACCAGTTCGAGGGTCAAAAGTCTAGCAACCAGGGGGGACTGAGCAAGCCCCATCTTGGCCAAGCCGTCAGCTGCTGAATTAGAAGCTCACAGAATGTAGGAGATGAGTACTGAGCAACCAACAGTACTGTTATAGGTTGCGCCTTTCTGAGGGTTTGTTGATTGCTAAGGGGACCCTATTTCCAGCTTATGATCCTTGACCATGAAGTTATGTGAATCACCTACAAGTGCTAACAATGTTTCTCTGAATATGGAATAACATTACTTTTCATCAAAACAAACAACAAATGAAAAATTGCTCACACATGAATATATTTGTTAGCCATAAAATAACACAATGGTAAAACAGTAAATAATAACTTTATCCAATTACAATAGTCCAAAGATGGCCGGTGCCCATCGTCCATATTTGGCTAATTGATCATATTTTGACCACTCATTTTAGCTATTAACACAGTCTGATTGTTACAACCATAACTTTTTAATACAATGTCCGAATTGGACGTTTTTTATCCCATTGAAAAGATAATTTAAGGCCAAAAAGTACTTTAGTACCCTGTAGTTTCCCAGTTTTGTAATTTAGTACCACATACTTTAAAAGTTATAAAAAATGCTCCAAGTTACATAATAGTTGCAGTTTAGTACCCATCATCCGACGCCGTTACATATTTTAAGGCCAAAAAGCACTTTGGCACCTTGTAGTTTAAAAATTTTGCATTTTAGTACCACGTTGTTTAAAAATTACAAAAAAATGTCTGAAGTTACAAAACGTGAAGCATTTTTAACCTGGGTTTATACCTGGAGCATTTTTAACTTGGAGCATTTGTAGTTTAGTACGACGATGTTTAAAAGTACGTTGGATCCAAAATGACCAGTTTTGTAACTTCAAGCATTTTTTTGTAATTTTTAAACAAAGTGGTACTAAACTGCAAAAAATTTAAACAACAAGGTGCCAAAGTACTTTTTGGCCTTAAAATATCTAACGACATCGGATGATGGGTACTAAACTGCAACTATTATGTAACTTGGAGCATTTTTTTATAATTTTGAAAGTACGTGATACTAAACTGGAAAACTGGAAAACTACAGGGTACTGAACTGCTTTTTGGCCATAATTTAAAGAGCTACAACTTTCATGATCAGAGTTTTTCCATATTTCAAGGTTATAATCGGCCAAATTACAGCGGAAGACATGAGACGTTGTTTAGTGGCAGTTTCATAAATTTCAGTCATTTATGAAGTAGTTCTGGTGGTTTCAACTTTCAAAACGACAGTTGCAACATAGTGGATGGTTCGGGTGGTTTCAATGTGGTTATAAGAAGCTCTATAAAATGCCAAGAGGATGAAAAAAAAGTGACTCTGGCCCCAAAGCAAATCAGATTTTAATTTCTTCTTTTAACATCTCTACATTAATGTAATGTTAGATTTTAGATTTATCTTCATCTACCCTTTAAATTATTACAATGAATCCCTTTTTATTCCTTTTAATTCCTACAATAAAGCCCCCTTTTTTAAGAGTAGTTCTGGTCATCGTTTTTATTACTTTTAATTCCTACATTAAAGCCCTCTTTTCTAGGAGTAGTTCTAGTCATAGATTTTATATATTCCTACACCAGTCTTTTATTTTAAATATATGCAATATATCTTTCATTTTTAAGAGTACTTCAAGCTTAGCTTCTCCTCCAATCTCCCTCTTTCCATCCATTTTATATTTTTTCTCATCCATTCCCGAAAGCTTTAACACCTTCGTTCGAACTGAGTGTTCGAAGCAGTTGAATCTTTTCACAATATTCTACATATTAATTAGAGTGTTGCATAATTTATGTGCCAACAATATTATCTGAGCAAGAATACAAATTATCATACTCACATTAATTAAGGCCATGGACCTAGCTTAAAGTTGCCTATTTGGAAACCAGAAATGTCCGCCGAAGTTGTCACAAAACTTGAATGGCCGCCTCGGTGTAAATAATTGATCATTTCGATCAAAACCCCGTGATTGATCAATCTACTTTTTTGATGCATATGTCATTAATTAAACTTTAAAAGTTGAGATAGTAAAATTTAAATTGCATTGGACTATCCTTTTTCTTTGCCTGAGCCTACACAATTAGGTCTTAATCTTAAAAACCCACCGAAAATATAATCAATCTTATAAAGTACAGTAGTGGGAGAATAAAGTCCCAATCCAATGGTAGAAATTTTTTTGGATTCAGTCCAATGGCAAAGAACAACCATTCACTTAATGCATAGCTACCAACCTCTCTCCCCCCGAAACTCTAATCGTACAAAGTACACGAGAGAGAACTATCATCCTTATAAGAGGCTATGGTCATAAGTGAAACTTTTATTATCTTATGTGGCGGAAGAATGTCCTAACTAGAGCCTATATGGTGCCTATGTGGCATGATAATCCTAGATTGAGGAGGATTTAGTAGGAAGGAGTTATTGGGTGGTTATTGGGATGGGGTTGATAGTTACCCTGCCAGGTGGCAAGGGGCATTGTTAGCCAAAATAATGGCTAATCAATTAATGATTGCCATGTCAAAATAATAAATATGGACGATGAACCTTTCAAAAGCAATTGAACGATAACGTTCTAAGTCAGGTAAAAGATCATCGACCAAAAGGAGGAAGTCATCGGCCAAGAACAATGATCATCTTTACATAAGAAGGTTGTCAGCCAAGGACGATGATGATCTAGAGATAAACAAGTTATCAACTTTGGACGATGAAGATATGGACGAGAAGAGAACAATGATCAAGAAGGATGACATTACAACATAAACAAGCTTACCGACTAGACGCAACCGTCATCCGCCACAAGCTCATCGACCAGACACAACGGTCATCGACCAGAGCATGATATGGAAAAACGAGAAAATATCGAAGAACATGGGACACACGTCATATCAAGAGTGAAAGATGATGGAGAACGTGTTGGGCGAAGCAGTTGAACTGCTCTAATATAAATACATTTCTCTTTCACTGTGTAATCTCTCTCACAAAAATAAACACAGAGCCTGCCCGTCTGGATTTCCTTAGTTCTTTCAAGATGTTTTCTATTCCTGTAAGTTGATTTTATTTAATAAGATGATTACGTTTCTTCAATACTTAAGTTTATATTTTCTGCTTAATGCAGTTTCTACTACTGTTCTTAGATAATTAGTCTAGGATTAGATAATAATGATTTCGTCTTTACTGTTCTTTTTAGAGATTTCTTTTACTACATTTCTTTAGGTTAATTTAATATTAGAAGTTCTTATTTGATATGTTAGGTTAAATTAATCAGTAGATCTAGAAATGTGTTCCCTCTTGATTTAATAATTTAGGATGATCTTTACTGTTTTCCTTAATTAACTTCCTGATATTAGATAATTTATGCTTTCAATAGATTAATTTAGACTATTTTAAGTTAATCTAGATAATTAGCTGTTAATCAGATTATTAAATTAGGTCTAATATAGGTTTTTATTCAACTTGACACCTCTGTTTGAACATAGTTTGGAGGAGTTGAACTTAACTACAATCTCCTTATTCTTGAGTGTTAAGTAAGTCTTGACCGTGACTATTTGACCGGTCAATGGTTAGATTTCTACGCTAAAATTTTTTGGCACGCCCGGTAGGACCTTGTGTCAAGTTTTTATGGAAATCGGTCAAGTTTTTATGGGACATGAAGATCGATCACTTGTTTGATAATGGTTGGCTACGAAGAGAAGATTGATCTTCACAGGGTGTGAAGATCTCTTGTTTGCTGCTAACACATTTTGATCCGATTTTGTCGTTCTTGATTCCCTTTCGACCCGATCTTCTTGCATGGCTTTCCCGATGATAGATGGTGAGTAATATAATATTTTAATCGGGATTTTGATGGATTCATCTTCAGATTATACCGTGGTTTGGGCTTTGGATCGGTTTCTGACGTTTAGGGGATTTAAGCGGTTTTCCAATAAGCATGTCATACATATATGCATGTTGAGTTTGTGGTTGTTTTATCAGCTTTCCTTCCATGCTTAGTATAAATGGGCCGACGGTGTGCCCTTACTTCCTTGTGGCTAACCGAGGAAGTCATGCCCATCGGGAATGTGTAGAATAAGTGGGCCGAAGGTGTGCCCTTCCGCTTTAATATAGCCCAACTGCTTGCCAGGTCGTAGTATAGAACGATCGAATGCTTGGTCCCGTTGGGTAACTTGGTTGATAGAATTATCGTTGTACTTGTAGATAACTTAGCTACGGGATAACTGTGGAACCTTAGCCTGTCATGTGCTGGAGTGTACTGAAGGCTATTGTATAACGGCGTTGTCGATTATTGCTTAAGAACATGGTTAGATTCTTATGATATTGTAGCTTAACTGTTGAACTCTAATGTTGATGTGGCGTATAGTGACATCTAGGTTAGATACTTGTATAAGTTCATGCACTTTATGCATTAGAGGCATTTTAGGTTAGGCGTGGGTGATGGGTTACTCGTCGATCCGAGGCGCTCGGGTAGCTCGGATCTAGCTTTAGGACCGAGGATGGGTTGTAAGGTCTAGGGCGGGATTTTATTTGATTAAATCACTGTATTCTTGAGGTTGGTGTCTAGCTGGCTATAATCATTTCCGATTTAGATATAGAGGTCGCCCATGGATCTAGTCTCAATATCAATGTTAGATGAAGTTACGTGCCACCCTGTGTCCTATGCCCTTTGCTTCCGTGCTTGATTCTAGAGAGCGGGACAGCTGTTGACAGTGGAAGTCACATAGTGCGTGTCCTGAGGTAGGCGGTGGACGTGACGTGAGTTTACCCTAGAGATGATATGGAACCTCGGGACTTTGTAGTCCCATTTCCTTCTATGTGCCGTAGAGTAGAACCCTACTGAACTTTATTGCTCACTCCTACCCGGGCTGTGTTTTGCAGGTGCAGGCGCCAGCTCATCCTCTGTAGTTCTAGCTGGACCAGCTTTTGGTGGCGCAATGACTTCTGGAGGCACTTGAGGTTGTTGTGGGTTACATGTTGTACTTTGGTAGTTTTGTATAAAGACATCCCTCGTGGTTTTGTTTAAATATATAATTTCCCTATTTAAGGAGTTTTGATAATAATTTGTACCATGTGTCTAAATAGTATAACTTGGTGTTAATTTAATAGAATCTTGTTTCTTCTAGTCTTGAATTATATATTGTTAGAATTACAGCTTCACCCTTGGAAGTCAAATTATTCAAATTATCTCTGTTGTCTGCATTGTATCGCGCCAAATTGGATGTGAATAGTAATAGGAACCCTCACTCTCCGGGACCGGATGGGTTTTCTTGGTCAGGGTGTAACGCATACGCACAAGAATAACATTACAAGTATGCAACAAGATGGCACAACAATATACATGACCGGGCGTGGCATTCAGCTCGCCAAAAGGGTAGGCATAGCAAAGGTTTAAGCAACAACTAAAATATTTTAATAGGACAATGGCGCCCATAGGCCGTTAACAAGCAACTACACATGAACCTAAGTTTCGGCATTACGACGACATTCACAGTCGTCAACCGAAATTGCTACAAAAGGGATACAACCCCGGCTAACAATTAATAACAACATCAGTAAATAAAATTTACATAAAACTATGGCACACTTTCGGCCCATTTATCTAAGCATCCTAAAGGGCACAACTCCCTTGGTTCAACCATGAGCCCCACACGGGCTTAGATATATCTATGTACACATACATACAAGAGTTATTGTCACACCCCGACCCAGAAAACCCATTCAGGACGAGGCATGAGGGTTCCTATCTCTATTCATCTTCAATTGGCGCGATACAAATGCGGAAAGACGGATAATTTAAACAAATTATAATCCAGAGGTAAACAAATACTCAATTAATAACATCAGTTGTACTATTCAATATTTGATACAAAAATCTTCCAAGGATAGATACAATTCATAATCCCAAAAGTCCTCGAAATGTTTACAGCATATAAATTATCAAAAAGGTACAACAGTTTTATCCTCCAGCAAAACCACAAGCGCCTCTGGATGTACTCGCGCCGCCAAAGGCTGATCCCGCCGGCTCCACAGACGAAGAACTGGCGCCTGCACCTGCAAACGCAGCCCGGGTAGGGGTGAGCGATAAGCTCAGTAGGGTTCTACTCTATGGCACACAGAAGGGAGAAAAACAACAACAATGTTCTCTCCCCGCTCAAGTCTAAGGAATGCCACGGGGTTCCACGACCCCTGCCGACTACCCCAAGGATCCTACTCTTCTCAACCGACCATGCTGGGATACATCAACCAAACACGCTGGGAGGAAACAGAGAACCAGAACCAGTAGGATCACCCTTACCCAGCAGGAAGCCACTGCCTGGGGACCATGTCAGGGGCACCGACAACCATCCTTAGCCCTTGGCCTTGGGAGACCAACACGACCTCTAAACCTCAACACTGATCAAAGCCAGCTATCGCAAAAATCCTCAACAACAAGAGATTCGATGATACAAGATCACACCCTACTCCTGGCTACCCAGCCACGGTCCTAAGGCTAGATCCGAGCTACCCGAGAGCCTCGGATCGGCGACCCAAACCATCGGCCGCCTAACCTCATATGCCTCTAATGCACACAATGCATGAACCTATGCAAACATCTATCCTAGATGTCTCTACATGCCACAACATCAGTTATAGGTTCAACAGATATACAATAGCCCTCGGAACTCGCCGGCAAGAGGCTAAGGTTCCACAATTTCACATTAGCTAACACTCAGGGCTAGCTAATGGCTAAGCAAACAATTAAGAATCTAAGTACCAATCAACTATGTATTTAAATGCAACCCAAACCATCAATTTACAAAAAAGGAATCAACATGCGATTCAATCCTTAATCTCAATGGAAAACCCCTGAAAGCTTCATGAAAATGTCAAGCCAACCTCCAAACATGTTTAGATAACAAACTCAAGTGAAAGACATTCAAGAAAAACCAGAAAACACTGTTCAAGGGCCCACGGTCGATATGACGGTCGTTCCGACGGTCGACCGTGAGACCACGGTCGATGTCACGGTCGATCCGGCGATCGACCGTAGGACCAAAACGAGGAAAACCCTATGGGCGACGGTCGATCCACCCATCGACCCTAGGAAGCCCAAAACGGGACAGAGCCTCACGGACAATGCGACGGTCGATCCGCCGGTCGACTGTGAGGCGGGATGAAAAAGGGACAGAGCCCGCGGTCGATCGATCTATCGACCGTGGGAATCCAAAATCCCGACAGAGCCTGACGGACGATGCGAAGGTCGATCCGCCGGTCGACCGTCAGGCCCAGAAAGAGTGTAACAGTTCCTCAGAACAGTGCCGGAAATCCAATTTCTTGGATTTCAAGGATCAAATCCAGTTGGAAGTTGATGAAACTTTGCAAGCATGTGTAATTAACGATGGGAAAACCAATGGTATGAAGAAATCACATTTTTTATGGTTAAATCTCCTATCTAGGTCGAAACGGGCGAAAACCGGCAAAACGGCGATAATACGAAAACCAGCCGTTGGAATACGGAAATCGCGAGGTAGGAATACTTCAAAGCATCTATAACACATGCACAATGAACTACACAACATTCTAACAAGTATTCCTACAGCGAAAAGGCATTAAACCTATCCTAGGAGAACCCGATCCTAAGATCGAGGTAGAAACACCTACTTGAGCAAGTAGGGTAGCTCCTCCGCGCGTCCAACCAGTCAAGCCGCCAAGATCCGCGCTCCGAAGCCCGCGTCTCTTAGCCCTAGCTCAGCCGAAGGAGAGAGAATGAGAGAAAACGACAGGAGAAGAGAAGGAAAGAGAGAGAAAGGGACCGGGCTTATATAGAGATCAGGATCGATCTCAACCGTCTGATTTGATCTTTCCCGATCGAGCTCCGATCTTCTGATCGGATGCACCCTAGAGATTCTAATCAAACACATACATCAATCCAAGGCCGTGGGTGCAACGCGGGTGTGAAACCGACCACCAGAGGGCACATTTACCAAAATGCCCCCGGGGTCCAAACCGCCACACGATCGTCCGATCGTGTCCGACGTGGAAACAAACCAACAAGAAACCGGCTCTCGACCCACGCGGTGGAGTCAGGTCGGAGGGACAGGCCCTCACAGTTATGGATATAACTATACAGGATTCACCGATTTAAAAACTAATTAGGGAAAAGTTAGAAACCAATAAAATAAGTCGATAAACAAAACCCATTAAAGCTCTAGGAATGCTGACTTCATCATTTAAGAGGAATTGCACATAATTAATAAACAAAACCCATTAAAGCTCTTAATTCAGTTTAGTACACTAGGCTATAGTTAAAGAGAAAGAAAAGTCATCGATTCGATACCCAAACAACGTCCAATCTGAAATTAAACTTGGTCAGATGTAGATTAACATGCTAGGATCATCGTATCCAAAATATGAATTGATTTAATGGCTAACCTTCCATGAAATCACTAATTAATTCACAAGTTACGGCCTCGTCGCAGATCGGAAGAGAAATCACCATAAATTGTAGAATACGTAGAAAATTATGAAACTAGTTCGATTGGAAAGTAAATCCACGGATCTACAACTGTTCTGTTCATAATCAGACGAGATCATGCATTTACGAGTCAGAAACTGAGCTCGAACAGCTCAGTTCAAATGAAGAACAGAGCTTCGATAGAAATCTGGGAATAAGTTGCTAAAAAACCGATTAAAATCCAAATCAATTCATTCAAAACTCAAGACAGTACTTAAACTACCCTAGGAGCATCACTTAGCAAGAAGATATCAAAGAATTAAAGGTTCAAACACATAATAACTCTTAATCAAAGTCCTAGCTTGAAAACCCACTGCTAAGCTAATCCTTGGTTAATCTGTCGTCAACCTTGCTACTCCACCTCCTCCCTCGTCGTGGGATACCTCCAAGCCGTCGGGGAGGCTGCCAAAGTCCGCCAGGCACTCCCTTGCCAATAGCCGTCGCCGGAGAAGAAGGGAAAATAGGGGGAGAAGAGCCGCAGTGGGAAGGGAAAGGAAGGAAGAAGAAGGGGGGAGGGGGGCCTCGCTAAGGGGACGCTGCCGGAGTCCTCTCACGCCCGCAGTCGTCGCCGAAGAAGGAAGAGAAGGGCTGTCGTGGGAGAGAGAAAGGGAAGGAGAGAGAAGGGACCCCCGCCGCCACCGCCTCCAACTCGCCGAAGCTCCCCCTCTCATGCCGCCTCACTCGCGTCAGGAAGGAAGAGGGGAAGGGATCACGCGGGAACATGGGAACAGAGAAGAGAAAAGGAAAGAAGAAGAAGGGAGGCTCAGGGTACTTATCAGGTTCCGCGCCGACTTGCTACAGTAACCGACCTAGGATTCTAGCAAACACATATAACATTCAAGGCAGTGTGTGCACAACACGGTTGTGAAATCGACCAACAAGATGTAATTTATCAAATTGCCCTTCGGGTCTTCGCGATCAACCCGATCGCGAAACAAGGCCAAACCGGACCAGACCCTCGACCTAACGCGGTCGGACCGGGTTGGAGGAACGGGTCCTCACATGCCAATTATCTTCAACCATGTATCCATAATAGTTTGACATAGATACTAGCTTTACATGGTTGATGAGCCCACACGGTAGCTATGCACGACACATTTAGAAGAGATCAATTAGATGACTCTTTGCGAAAAAAAAAAACCCATAATTTTTTGCTCTAATTAGAAAACTGTTTTTTGGACAGATTTTGCTGAAAATATTTTTCCTATAATTCAAGTTCTGTACCTCACGGATTATACAACTGTTAGATAATATGTCTTTACACCTGACATTACGGTTAGTATGAAATTCAATTTTTCAGTGCATGTGACATGATTGTCTAGTAGTGTGCATGTTTACTGTGTGCTTAGTTTCTAGTTAATGAATGAGTTTTAAAGTTTAGAACCTAACACTCTTAGATTAACTAGATGCTTATATAGTATTAACATATAAGATAGAACTACATTATGTTTTATTCATGATACAGTACAAGTGTCTTGATTAATTATACCAAATTCTATGCAGTGGAGGTTGACAATTCATTAGAAAGTGTGTTGGTCTATAAGATGAAAGATGGGCTTGCATACTCACAATATGTGGAGAAAGCTCTTCTATCTTTCTGTGAAATTGGGATTCAGCTACACATAGATCGGAAAATGAAAATCTTGCTTGATTCTCTTCCTGAGTGTTTGGAAGTAGCTGCTAAGGAGCTAAAGAGGGGGGCTTAGCTCTGGATCCCGCCTGCTTGCAGAAATGAATGGATCAGAAGCAACTTGATGGCTTAGGTTTCAACAATATAACTAGAAAGATAGAAGAGATGAAGCGAAATGTTCAAAGAAACATAAATCGCTCAACATCTCTTTCATATGCTCACAATTATCAAAGTGAAAGAAAAACAAATCACGATGAAGACAAGTTTCCATATATAAGGAAGATGGATGATGTGATATTTAAAAGATGTATTCGTGACATGATTCTTGAAGATGTCTATAGTTCTTCTTGTGCACTTCTAGCTAAGCATGGAGAGGATTTTCTTAGCGAGTTTTCTAATACTAAATCTGATCTCACTAACCCTCTTAGTGACAATTATGTGACTGAATCAGATGAGCCTGAAGAGGATCTTAGACATGTCTCTGAGATTGAGTCTAATGGCACCCCTCTTCCTAAGAAATCCAAGCTACACTAGGGCATAGATTGATCTGAATCACTTGTTGTATTTGTGAATACTATCTTTATGCTCGTTATATATGTAAATATCATGTTAATTAATGAAGATTTCTTTAGTTTTGTTGTATGTGAGCATGATATCATATCTTATTAAGTGGGAATATTAGATTTGGAATTTCTTTTTCACCTAATAGCTGAACTCTTGCGCAATTGTGGATTAAGTATTAATAATTTGGCTGTGTGTTTAGGAATTGATAGAATGTTATATATATTCTTTATCGTTACTATTACATATGTTAGATTATTTTTACTTAATTCAAGAAATTGCAGCAAGATTCTATAATTTTTTATTGTGCTAGTTCCTTATGTTAATTTGTTGTCTCTAAATTAGAATGGCTGCAACAAAGAGCATTGTTTCTGATTTGAATCAGGGAGACAAACTGAATAAGAAAAACTATGATATATGGCATAGGAAAATTCAATACCTGCTGGAAGAACAGGACATGCTGGAAACAATAACACAAATTATGGCTGAACTTAAGCAAGGCACATCAGCCCAGCATAGGCGTAGTTTAGAACTCTATCAAGCTTATAAGCGCAAGGATAGAGTTGCTCGCATATTAATGCTGAGCAACATAAGAAATGACTTGATGCTTCGTTTTGAAAAAGCATCGTTCGGCCATGGCTATTTGGGATGCTGTTAAAGTCCAATATGGAGGAACTTCCACTACTCGACTTCATCAGTTAACCCTCAATTTCGATAGGTACAAGAAGCGCCAACATCATTCGATGAGGCAGCATCTGACGATCATGTCAAATATGATCGGTGAATTGAGGATTGTTGGACATGAAATGACTGACGAACAGCAAGTTGCAGCAGTAATCCGCACTTTGCCTAGTTCTTGGGAACATATGAAGACTAATCTTACCATAATGACAACATCAAGACTTTTGATGATGTTGCACGTCATGTCGAGTTAAAAGAAGATCGTCTTCATGCTGAGAAACCTATTGATGAAGCTTTTATGATTGAATCCTCATCGCGAAAGGCTTCGGGTTTTAAACGCAAACGAGTTAAAGGTAAAAATTTCAAAAGTAAAGACAAAGTGGATGGACTTGGTCCAAAGAATGACAAGCGCAAGAGAGGCAAACGAGGTGGCAACAAAAACAAGAAGGTCAAGAATTGCTTTAACTGTGGCAAGTTGGGACACTTCGCTCGTGAAAGCACATAGTCGAAGGTACTATATGCTATGCCTACTCCCTCTAACTTATTTGTTAGTAGCTGTTTGATGTTGGCTGAAATTATTCCTTTCTGGACTGTAGACTCGGCAGCAACATACCATATAGCAAGGGATAGGACCACCTTCGTGGAATTTCATCGATTAACGAAGGGAAGTAGACGCATATACATGGGGAATAATGCGTCCGCTAAAGTGCTTGGGATCGGTACCTGCAATGTGAGGACCCGTACCTCCAACCTGGTCCGACCGTGTTAGGTCGAGGGTCTAGGTTTGTGGTTTGGCTCGGTTGGCCTTGGTATGCGATCGGTTGATCACATCGCTGCTTTTGACCCCAGTGGCATTTTGGTAAATATGCTCCCTGGTGGTCAGTTTCACATTCGCGTTGCACACATGGCCTTTGATTGATGTATGTGTTTGATTAGAACCTTTAGGGCGCGTCCGATCGGAAGATCGGAGCTCGATCGGGAGAGATCGAATCGGACGGCTGTGATGGATTCCAGCTTTCTATTTAAGCCTTCCTCCTTTCTCTTTCTTTCTTCTTCTCCTGCGTTCTTTCTTCTCTCTCTCTCCTGCAGCTGGGTGCTAGGGCTTCGGAGCGCGGCTTTCGAGGAGCGGATTCCGGCGATCGGAGTTGAGGGATGCGTGGAGGAGCTGCCCTATCTCATCAAGTAGGTGTTTCTACCTCGATCTTAGGATCGGGTTCTCCTAGGATAGGTTTTATGTACTTTCGCTGTAGGAATACATGTTAGAATGTTGTGTAACTTGTAGCACTTGTGGTGTGGCTCGTTCTCCGTATTCCTACGTTGCGATTTCGGTATTTTAACGGCTAGTTTCCATTTTATCGCCGTTTATCGATTTTTGCCCGTTTTGACCTAAATTGGAGATTTAACCGTCCAAAATGTGATTTCTTCGCACCATTGGATTCCCTATCATCTTTTATGCATGCTTGCAGAGTTTCATCAAATTCCAACTTGAATTGATCCTTGAAATCCAAGAAATTGGATTTCCGGCACTGTTCTGATGAACTGTGCCTAAGGTCCAACGGTCGATCGGTGGATCGATCGTCAAGCGTGGATACGCTCTTTCGGGGCCTGACGGTCGACCGTCGCATCGTCCGTCAGGCTCTGTCGGGATTTTGGCCTCCCACGGTCGATGCGCCGATCGACCGTGGGCTTCCTCTTTGTTTTCATCCCGCCTCACGGTCGATCGTCGGATCGACCGTCGCATCGTCCGTGAGGCTCTGTTTTGTTTTGGGCTTCCCATGGTCGATGCATCGATCGACCGTCACCCATGTGGTTTTCCCCGTTTTGGTCTCACAGTCGACCGTGATATCGACCGTGTCCTCACGGTCGACCGTCGGATCGACCGTTACATCGACCGTGGGGCCTTGAACATGGTTTTCTGGCTTTTCTTGGATGGCTTTCAATCATGATTGATCTTTAAACATGTTGGGAAGTTTACAAGTGGATTTTGTAGAGTTTTCAAAGAATTTCTATCGAGTTTGAGGATCGATTCGAGAGATTCCCCTTTTGGGCAAATCTATGATTTTGATTGCATTTAATACATGTTGGTTGTAGTTAAATGCTTCTTTGACTGCCTAACCATTAGCTGGCTATGAGTGCTAGCTAATGAGGAATTGTGGAACCTTAGCCTGTTGCCGGCGAGTGCCGAGGGCTATTGTATAAATGTGGCCAGTTACCTGCGGGTAACTGTGGAACCTTAGTCTGTCAGGTGCAAGAGTGCACTGAAGACTATTGTATATCTGTGTTGAATGCTTTGCTCATATCTTTGTTGGTTAGCATAGTTTATCTGTATTTGAGGCCTTTGCTATGCTTACCCTTTGGCTAGCTGCAGGCTATGCCTGGCCCTGTATGATTATTGACATCTTGTTGCATGCTTATATCTCTTATCTGTGCCTGAGAATTGCATGCATCTTGATTGCATTAGAGGCATCTGAGGTTAGGCGGGCAATGGTTTGGGTCGCCGATCCGAGGCTCTCGAGTAGCTCGGATCTAGCCTTAGGACCGCGGCTAGGTAGTCAGGATTAGGGTGTGATTATATAATCTGAATCTCTTGTTATTGAGGATTGGCAATAGTTGGCTCTGATCATTGTTTGAGGTTTAAAGGTTGTGTTGTCTTCCAAAGCCAAGTGTTAAGGATGGATGTTGATGCGTTCCTGATGTGTTTCCCCAAGGCTTGGTATTCCAGCTTGGGTAAGGGTGATCCTGCATGTTACTGTTCCTTGGCCTCCTGGTAACATGTTCAGGAGAGAGGTTTCATGGCAGGAGCCCTTGGGACATCAACTGGGTTATGGGACCCGTGGCATCCGTTAGACTTAGGCTGGTAGACAACACTGTTGTTGTTTTCCTCCTTTCAGTGTGCCGTAGAGTAGAACCCTACTGAGCTTATCGCTCACTCCTACCCGGGCTGCGTTTGCATGTGCAGGCGCCAGTTCTTCTTCGGTAGAGTCGGCGGGATCAGCTTTTGGTGGCGCCACTACATCCAGAGGTGCTTAAGGTTGCTGGATGACGATTGTTGTACTTTTTACAGATTTTGTAAATTATGTACATTTCAAGGACTTTTGGGATTAATGTATAATATTCTTTCATTGGAAGATTTGTATCAAATATTGAATAGTACAACTGATGTTAAGTAAATTAAATTTCTGTTTCACCTCTGGAATACGTTGTTTAAGTTTTTCTTTAATTCCGCTTTGTATCGCGCCACTTGGAGATGAATAGTATAGGTTTCCCCTCACGCCTCGGCTCGGATGGGTTTTCTGGGTCGGGGTGTGACATGCAAGCTAGTGTTATAGGGTGGTCATACTCTACATCCTCATGATGTGCTTTACGCTCCGGAAGTTCGATGAAATTTAGTTTCTATGCTTGTTCTTATGAATTTAGGATTTCATGTTGTGTTTGTGAACAACTATGTTAAGGTGTTTCTAGACGATGTTTACTATCGTTGTGGTTATGTGTTAGATGGTTTTATGGTGATGCACACCGTACCTCTTAATGTAATTGACAATGCAACCATTTAGGTTGTTGGTAATTCTAGTATTGTGTTAGATGACAATCTTCTATGGCATGCTAGATTATGACATATTGGGTAGGATCGACATAATAGGTTGGCTAGAAAATGCATATTAGGCTCACTAGCTAAAGTCGATTTAGCAACTTGTGAGCATTGTCTTGCTGAAAAATCAACAATGTTACCATTTGGAAAAGCCAAAAGGGCCACAACACCATTGCAATTAATCCATTCTGATATCTGTGACCCAATGAATGTGAGGGCAGGCATGGAGCATTCTATTTCATCACATTTATAGATGATTTCACAAGATTTGGACACATTTATTTGATCTCTCATAAGTCTGAAGCATTAGATTACTTCATTCGTTATACTAAGTTGGTTGAGAATCAATTAAACACAAATATCAAGTCCCTTAGGACTGATTGAAGTCATGAATATCTATCTAATCAATTTAAATGTTTTTGTGATGAAAAGGGCATAGCTAGACAGCTAACTATTCCTTATACTCCATAACAAAATGGAGTAGCAGAAAGAAGAAATAGAACCCTATTAGACAAGGTTAGGTCAATGATGGCGCACACTAATTTGCCTATTTCCTTTTGGGGAGATGTATTATTAACTGCTGCCTATATACTTAATCGTGTGCCCTCTAAAACTGTATCCTCCACCTCATATGAATTATGAAATGACGAAAAGCCTAATTTAGGTAATTTAGATCATTGGGGTCGTGCAGCTTATGTACACATAATTTGTCATCAACATGGAAAACTTGGTCCTAAGGGGGGGGGGGGGAAAAGTGTATCTTTATAAGATACTTGGATCATGCCAAAGGATTTGTGTTTCTAGGTGAAGAAAATAATAGGAGAGTTACAGAAATTGAGTCACGAGATGTTATTTTTCTAAAAGAGGAATTTCCTAAACAAAGAGAGATTATTGATGATTTTCATCTTTATGAAGTAGAGGATCTAACTAATAAAACACCCAACCGAAGTAGTTGAGGAAGAAATTCCTGAACAAGTAGCGGTCAGTGGGAGCAATGATATCACTCATATGGAGCATGATCATGATCAATCTCAACCTCGTAGAAGTATCCGTGAAAAGATTCCTCGTCATCGATTTGAGATTGAGGGGGAAGCTTTTATGGTTGCTCCACATGATGAAGAGGAACCTAAGACTGTTCAAGTAGCTCTTTCGAGTCCTAAAGCTGGGGAATGGATTAAAGCTATGGAGGAGGAAATGGAGTCTATGAAAACCAACCAAGTTTGGGAATTAGTGGACTTATCGCCATGGCGTATATCAATTGGGAACAAATGGGTTTTTAAGATTAAATGAAAGGCGGATTGGACTATTGATAAATACAAGGATCAAGTAGTGGCCAAAGGCTACAACCAAAAAGAGGGAATTGATTATGCAGAAACCTTCTCACCAGTTGTAAGGTTTGCTTCAATTCGCCTCATGTTAGCCATTGTCGCACAAATGGACTTAGAACTTTACTAAATGGACGTTAAAACTGTATTTCTCAATGGAGAACTAGATGAAGAGATATATATGGATCAACATGTAGGTTTTGAATCTAAAGGTAATGAGCGCAAAGTTTGCAAGCTTAAAATATCCATATATGGTCTCAAACAAGCATCTAGATAATTGAACCACAAATTTCATCAGGCTATTCTAATGGATAAGTTTGCGATGATGGAAGAGGACCATTATGTATATGTGAAACATTCAAAAAATGGTTTTGTCATTCTGTCCTTATATGTTGATGACATTTTATTTGCTGGAAATGATAAGGAATTGATTGAAAACACTAAGAAGTCGTTATCATCAAATTTCAAGATGAAAGACATGGGTGAAGCTAGCTTTGTGCTGGGTGTGAAAATTCTAAGGGATCATGCTATATCTCAAGAGACTTACATCAAAAACATTTTAGAGCGTTTTCACATGCACAACTGCAAGCCAATAGACACACCAGTTGAAAGAAACTCGAGCCTAAGTATAGACATGTGTCCTAAGACTCCGAAAGAAAAACAAAAAATGTCTAATGTACCTTATTCCAGTGTTGTCGGTAGTTTGATGTATGCAATGATGTGCACACGTCCTGACATATGCTACAATGTTGGGCTGGTAAGCATATATCAATCAAATCCATGAATTAAGCATTGGAAGGCAGTCAAGAGAATTTTGCGGTATCTAAAAGGAACGTCAGATTTTGTGCTGTGTTATCAAGGAAAGGATTTGCGCTTGGTTGGTTATATTGATGCTGATTGGGGTGATGACATAGATGAGCGCAAATCAACTTCAGGATATGCATTCTTGTTGAATGGGTGTGTTATATTTTGGAGTAGCAAGAAACAATCATGTATTGCCTTGTCTACCATGGAGGCAGAATACATAGCATGTTCCTCTGCTATACAAGAAGCGGTTTGGTTAAGGTTTCTACAACATTTGGAAATTGTCAAATCAGCATCAGAACCAGTGACAATTTTCTCTGATAGCATGGTTGCATTGGCTTATGCTAAAGATCCTGTCACGCCCCGACCCAGAAGACCCATCCGGACCGGGAAGTGAGGGGAGGGACCTACACCTGTTCACCTCCAATCTGGCGCGATACAACAATTTCCACAAATAACTTAAACAATTGACTTCCTAAGGCATAATTGAAATCTAAAACATACTATTCCATTAACATCAGAGTTATACATATTTACATCAAAATTCTCAAAGATGGAAATTATACATATAAACTTATCCTCAATGGATACTGTATACAAAAACTGTCAAACTGTAAGATCTGATCCTCAGTCACCTCAACGCCCTCCAAAAGTCGAAGCGCCGCCAAAAGTTGATATGCTGGGAACTAGGGAAGCGCTGGCGTCTGCACCTGCAAACGCAACCCGGGTAGGGTGAGCATAAAGCCTAGTAGGGTTCTACTCTATGTCACACTCAAGGAAGGGGGAAACTGCAACTGAACCGTCTCCTTGCCAAGCCTAAGGTGCAACTACAACAAGCATGAAAACGCGACATGGATCACGCCTGCTCTGGACGCTCCCCAATCGCTGACCACGCCGAGGATCACGCCGGCTAGCGCTCCCCAAACGTCAACAACAGAAAAGTAAAGCACACCCGCACTCGAGCTTGGCAAAGGAGGACGGTACAACCTCTAAACCTTAAGAACCAAGATCTGATCAGTCAGTTGTACCACAATCTCGCCCTAGACCAGGCTACTCAACAACGATCCTAGAGCTAGACCCGAGTTATCCGAGAGTCTCGGATCGGCGATCAACCCATCGCCCATGTCCTAACCTATAATGCAGCTAATGCATTCAAATGCGTGCACCTATGCAAACATCTAACCTAAGTGTCACTATATGGCATATCAACAAAATGAGGTACACTTATTCTACACATTCTCGGGAGTCATGACTCTCCCGGTTAACCACAAAACAGTAAAGATCTAACTACTACAAGTTACAACTAAATAAAGCATAATAAACAAATGCAACTAAAGCTAACAAATGCTTATCAAAAAAACCGATTAAAACCCATAAAAGTCGACAAAACAAACGGAAATACAAATCGTCATAGAAAATCAAAGCAAAGAGTGAAATCACGATTAAAACCACCATAGTATCCTAATTCTAACAACATGAAAGACAGAAAAGGAAACCGAGTTGATTTGAAAACAAACCATTAAAAACCAAGCTAAAAACAGCTCTCAGCACAAAGGAGATCAATCTTCATTCCCATGAAGATCGATCTTCTCCATTCAAGCCCTCTGTCAAGGGAAATGATCGATCTTCACACGCAGTGGAGATCGATCTTCCTTGCACAGGTCCACTGCCAAGGAGGGAGATCGATCTTCATCTCCAATGAAGATCGATCCTCCTCGGGCTAGCACCGCACCCGCCCTCAACACGAAAAAGATCGATCTTCATGGCCGTGAAGATCGATCCTTCTCGGGTTGGGGGTGAGATCACAAGAGTGATCGATCTTCTTCACAAGAAGATCGATCCTTCTTGAGCACCGCCGAAAACCCACCGGAGAACACGCCGGAAAACGCGTGAAATACAAAACCAAACTTCATAAAACTCAGGGATCTGATAGCATGGAACTAGGGGAATCCGAAAACACCAAAACACCGAAAAACCAACGGCTGCAAACAAAGATCTAAGCTAAAGAGAGACAAAGGAAACCCATGTTACCAAATCTTAAGATCTGGGTAGAGATCCCTACCTAGAACCGATGGAAGCCTCCAAATCCAGCTCAACAAGCTTTCGATCGTCGAAACAATCCTCCCCAAGCCACCGGATTCGACCTCCTTCCAAGATTTCCAAAGAAATCAAAAGGAAGGAGATGGGTTCTACTTATAGAACCAGTCACGACCAGAGAGATCGATCTTCATGCCCATGAAGATCGATCTTCTTCGTGACAACGCGAAGACTTTCCAGGCACAAGGAGATCGATCTTCTATGCCGAAAAGATCGATCCTCGCATCCTAGAAAGTGGAAAATGGGGAAACAACGTGTCCCAAACCCCGATCTTTCGATCCAGGTCACACCTAAGGGTTCTAATCAAACAAGGACAACATCTCAAGGCCCTGTGTGCACAACGCGAGTGTGGAATGACCCTCGACGCACCCGGTCGAGCCAGGTCTGAGGACTCGGTCCTCACAGATCCTAAGTACCATGGAAAAACCAAACATATTCAAATTAGATATCATTATGTTCGAGACATGATTACGCAAAAGGAGGTGGTCTTGAAGCACATTTCTACAAAAGATATGATTGTTAATCCTTTCACCAAGCCGATGGCTAGAGATGCATTTGTTAAAAATGTAAAATCTCTAGGCTTGTGTAGAATATGAATGTTATTTAATCTGATCTAGTGGTTCACTCGTATTACCTTACAATTAATTTGAATGAAATTTGTTTTTTACCTTGTGTTGGTAAAATTCATTCAAATTATTTTGATATTTTACTATAAGTGACAGCTAGTACAGTTTAATGTTGTATGCCAATAGACAATGATTGGTTCACTCACACGAACAATCACCTCTGGCGCTTAGAGAGTGAACAGAGATGGGAAGATTTAAACTAATTGCTTTGAAAGCGACTTTAGACGCAATGGGAGCAAGTTTAGTTTAAGTTTAAGTCACCTTGGTTAAAACCAAGATGATATTCTAATAGAACCAACATGCATAATATCCCACTATCCATGAGTCTATCAATTGAAGCCAAGTGTGAAATTTTGATATGGCGCTGTAGATAGTGAGCATATAGAAATTTCAAGTTTGGCGCATGAGTTGATTTGGCGACAAGATTAAGACTTGTATGGTGTTTATACTTAAGAAGAGCAATAACATAAACTCTTTGTCTCGCCCCGACCCACGAAACCCCAATCGGGCCAGGGACGCGAACCGAACCTAACTAACTGCGAAAAATATGGCGAGGGTTCCATCTAATCTACTGGTTTCCCTAAGCATTCATTAAACACCCTCAATTAACAATTCTAGAATTTACAAAAACCTCAAACTTGAAGATTATAAATCCAGAGGCACAAGTCTACAAAACATCGAAGAGGGGAAAATCATGTACAAACATTTATATATACATTGACGTAGGAGGCTAACTATACAAAGGTTCTGAAGACAGAAGATCACCACTCATCAAACTCCGCCAGGCGCCGTCGCACCGCCAACCAACTGCCCGGTAGAGGCCACCGAAGAAGAGCTAACACTTGCACCTGCCAAACGCAGCCCGGGTAGAAATTAGCAACTAAACTCAACAGGGAAACTACACTATGACTCACAGAAGAAAGATGGAAATGCAACAATGTCACCCTCTAGCAAGGTCTGGGTGTACACATGGGTCCCATAACCCCACCGTGTGTCCCTTAGGGGTCTCAGTCATGGTCTTTCAGCCGACCTGGTCACATACTGGGTCACCCTCAGCAAGGCAGGAAACCAACACTGCCATCTCACGAGCAGGAAACCAGCACTCCTAGGCGGGAAGACAATGCCGTTGAGTAGACACACCCTCTACTCAAGAGACAAGGAAACCGGACACCGGCTACACCTCAGAACCTGGCTCGAGGCCGACACGACCTCTACATCATCGATCAACAAGTGTTTGAGTCATCTAGGTCTATCATCGAAATGGACTGAACACAATCATTCAAACCTGAACCAAGCTACCCAGCCCCGGTCCTAAGGCTAAATCCGAGCTTCCAAGCCTCGGGACGGCGATACCACAGATTGCGCACGTCCTAATCTTATGCAGCTAATGCACAACCAGATGCATTTTATGAACACACAAGAAAGCATATAAGCATGCAACATATGTGACGATAAATAAACACGGTCTGGGTTTGGCACCCTGCCGCCCCAGGATGTTGAAGAGATAATACAAGCCAAGTGGCTGTTGCAGTGGTAACTCCATCAACTGCAACCAGTTCACAAAAAGATAGCATGTTAAGAGAAGTGACCTCAACAAATATAGTTAACAATGCAACATGCTATCTACACATCCCGGGTCGTCACTCTCCCGATTCACCACTACCCCTCACTATGGGGCTAACATATTCAAGATATGTACAAGGTATAAAGCGGTAAAGAAAATCGCACATACAAAGCCCCGCGGGCAAAATCCGACGAAAACAACTCCTTACGACCAAAAGGATCGATCTTCTTCGCAAACAGGGAGTTCCATCCCTGTCAAGCCAAAAAGGATCGATCTTCCCTCTAGGAAGATCGATCACTTTCGTGACCAGGAACCCCGTTCATGCCGCCAAGTAAAAGATCAATCTTCTTCCACCAGAAGATTGATCATGCACGGGCCAGGCATGACGCCCCAAGAATGATCAATCCTTCCTCAAAAAGGATTGATCCCGTTGGATTCTCCTGCGACCGGCCGGTGAGAAATACCATCAGAAAACTCTACCTAACCCCACAAAACCTTGGGATCTTGTAGTATGAAAGACCACGAGTCCAAAACTAGTACTTATACTAAAAGCCAAAGAGCATGTAAAGAGATATACTCAAATCAAACACAGTCAAGCTCAAAACCTCACAAAACCGGAAAAGCAAGTAGGTAGGATCTCTACCTAGACAAAAGCAGCTTCAATCCCAACTATCAAGCTAAAGATCACCCTTAACCTCTCCCAAATCCAACCGGATCTGAGCTCAGGAATGAGGGATTTCAAAAGAAATTAAAGAAGAAGGCCACATCTGTTTTATAAACGGACGAACCGACTTATGAATGATCGATCGATCCTTCATGACGATCCAGTTTGACTTTCTGGCATTAAATGATCGATCTTCTTAGCAAGAGAAGATCGATCTTTTTGATGCAGAAAGCTAGACTTGGGCTAGAACACAAGCCCAAGCCCGAATCTTTCGATCCCGGGTTCAGCTGACCGTTCTAAACAAACATTATCACAAACACGGTCAGTGTGTGCCCCCGCGGGTGTGAAACAAACCGACAAGGTTCAATTTATCAAATTACCCTTGCGGCCCAAGAAACAATGCGATCCACCGGATCACGCGCTCGACACGAAACAAGCAATGAGCCACGGGCCCAACCTAGCCGGTCAACCCAGGAGTAGATGGACAGGTCCTCACACTCTTTATCTTAGTAAAGAAAAGAGAAGCTCCACCATAACATACATTTCATACTGCATGTGGTTGCCGACCTATCAGGAAGTATGGAATGATTCCTTGCTTCTATATTGTGTGAGTCCTGGAGATCTTAATTTAGATCTCAAATGTTACCATTCGCAACTTTTGACTATGTCATAAAGTGAAAGGATTAATGTTTGCTACTTTAGAGTGTTACCTATGACCATGAGTCGATTCGATCTAAAGGAGCACTACTGGGAAAGCGAATTAATTATGATCCTAATGACATGAGGGTAAAAGAAAGAGCAAATTTAGTTTTACACATGTTACTTATATTCCCCGACCGGACAATAATGTCACTAGAAAAAGTAGAACATGATTGTGAATATTTGTAATAAGAGAGTAACGAGTATTGGACTTCTGAGGGATCGTGTCATACTCAGTTATATGTAGCTAAAAATGCTTGGGGTACTAAAGTTCACGTTTCAATTGATTTTTTTCTTTTATGTTGTATGGTTAATGTCTCCTTTATGACCTTAATCGGTTTCTATATTGGAGCTCCCATTATTTGTGTGCTTTCAGGTGGCACGGTCCATTTTTCTTGTATGGATGGATTCTTGAAAAATCCAAGTTCTCTCTACAATTATGGATAGATCCAACTCATCATTGGCGAGTGGGAGATGTTGGTTTGTGACTACTTGCCTATGACGGCTAAACCCACTGGCTAGACTCACAATCAAATAACTGAAGAGTTTAGATACGGTTATCTAAACCGTTTGATACAGTTTCTAATATTTAGAAAACCGCATGCCATGGGATGTCTATTAAAGAGAACAATTGTCTTTGAGAAGAAGGCTAGTGGAGAAGTATCCGAGATCGGAAGAGTCCAGTGGAGAAGAACAGAGAAGAAGGAATTTGGGTTATGGATTGACAATCGCTGTTCTTGTAACAAGATCACCTGAATAAGGCGAAACAGATGGGAAGATCGTAGGCTAACGACTAAGTCTTCATCTTTTTATTGATTCATAGATGAAGCACGTGCGGAATTCAAAAATTAATTATATAGAAATCCATTCAAACTTCCAAATTAGCAGCAATAGTTTCCAGTATGAACCCTTGGTTAAACTTCAACTAATTCTTGAAATTAAGATATGCAATGACAAAATATTTGAGAAAAATCTTTGCGGGATTCAAATAACTCGCTGTCAAATTAAACGGCCACCAGCTTCAAGGAGTTTCCTGTCGGCAATAGACTTTTTTAGCCGATTCTGGAGGTGGCGGCCATCAAAGACAATACCTGGTCAATTTGTGAGATTGTCAGAACATCGGGAAAATTACACACACATATATATATATATATATAATATGCTCATGAAAACGTGCGATTTTACATAATTATCCTTAAATTCTCAAAAAATACAAAATTATACCGAAAAAACTTAAAAAATAATATAGTTATCCTTATGTTACATTCGGTTAATAAAAATAACATGATTATAATTCAACTCCCATCCAAGCATGTGAAATATCTTAAATACCCTTATGTCTATTTAAGATCAAATATCATATCTAATTATTCCATCTTCATCACGCCGGGCAAAGCCACGGCCGCCGATGTTTGATTCATACCGGGAGCCCACAAATTGCACCCATCGTAGTTACTGCTATTATAACTATGATGAGGGCTAATGGGAACAATAGAAGAAATAATATGAATGTTATCACGGATTTTTCGCTAAAATAGACCTACGGTGTTCTTTTTTACACTTTAAGACCACATGTCTTATTTGTTTGCATAATAGGACCTTTAATTTTCTTTATTTTATTTTATTGACTATACATGTTTTGTTAAAAAACACATATTTATCTACAGCTGCTGGATACAGCATGAGCTAACATTGTAAGTACGCGTGTAGAGCAGAAACGTGTCTCACTACACATGTATTTTTTTATCTAACACGCATATGATAGGTGGAATCACAAATATAACAACATACACATATGTGTATATTGTAACAACAGCGCATATGAACGAACAATGAACGAGTATAAAAATGTATGCTACATCAAGGCCATGTCATTGTCGTCGTCTAGACGGCGATATGGTCTATATGGATCATCGAGTATATCGTATGTTAAGAACAAGTCATGGCGGTGGCGCCCTTTATGCTCAGCGCCGCCACGTCGTGCGCACGCGCCACCATCCTCCCATTTTGTGGAGAGGAAGATGGGTAATGTGGGGGCCTATTCCCAGGTGATCATGCAGTGAAAAAAACCTCTTGTTCTCTCTCCCTCCTCCCTGCTCACCCCCTCTTATCTCCCATTCCTCTCTCTCTCTCTCTCTCTCTCTCTCTCTCTCTCCCCCTCCCTGCTCACCCCCTCTCATCTCCCACCTCTCTCTCTCTCTCCCTCCCTCCTTCTTTTCCTCGAAGAAGCTTCCATCTTTATCATCTACATTCCATCACAACGACCCATAGATCCTATAAGAGGTTCTGCTCTCATTTACATTCCATCGTTATCATCTTCATTCATCACAACAACCCACAGAACGTCGTGAGTTTCTTCGTGTATAATGTTGGCTTGCGTTCAAAGGAGAGCAGAGAGGAGCAATAATGTTGTCGGACCCTCCCAACTCTTCGAAAACCTCGACGAGCTCCACTTTGACCATCTCCTCCACGTCGCCACCATCGCCCTCCTCTCCCTCCCAGGCTTCTCAAAAACCCATCTTAGCATTTGCCAGCCAACAAAGCCTCTGCCCCGCTGGAGACCAAGAAGCGCGCTCGAGATAGTCATGGATATGGTTGGGGACATTCCCGACCCCGGAGATGACAGCGCGCGCTCACGACGTGGTGGCGCTGAGCATGAGGAGATCATGCATGTTGGATTAAATATTGGATGGGCATGTCATGTCATGTGGCATGGCCATCCCATGGGATGTGAGGCATGGGTAGAAATGGAATAAAAGAAATTAGGGGTCCTATTATGCAAACAAACAATGCATGTGGTCTTAAAGTGCAAAAAATGAACACTTGAGGTCTATTTTGGCAAAAAAAAATCCATGTTATCATGGTAGTCGTGTGGCGATGATGAGGATGTGGGGCTAATTGGCCGTGGTGGGGGGAGAGGAGGAGCGATGGGTCCCATTGATTAGTGGAGAGGTCGATGTCGTCGAAGATGCCCATAACCTTCGAATCAAGCATACTCTTAGAACCGTTTGGTATGGGATTAGAAAAAATGGAAAATTGAGTACCGACCAAGAAGTCGCCTACGACGACGATGAAGATAAGGACAATGAAGAAGGACAATGTCAGCATGTACACGCTCTTGGTAGCGCAGTTGTCGTCGGTTGTGACCACTGCCGCAAGGGACGGAGAGGCCAAGTGAGAGGAAAGGCACAAGAAGAATGGGAGCAAGGGTAAGGCCTCATCCGATGAAGACATAAGAGTCATTCCACCCACCACCGATAGCCAAACGGTGTCGATGGGAAGATTCCTAAATAATCGACGGAAAAGTAACCCAAGTGATAACCATATAAATATGATATGTTTTCCGAAATAGCCTTATAAAATTTGAAAATTTATAAATAATTGTCTAAAATCACAAATTTTCATGGATATGTATGTAATTTCCCATAGAAAATTTCAGTCTCTCCGTGATTAATTAATTTCTTGTGCCGGGTTTGTCATATTTCTCAAACTAAATATGCAGGAATTAAAATATTTGCATATACACACTGCAAGCAGTCCCAGAAGTCTTTCAGATGAATCACCACCAGCTCATGAATCCCAGTTCTATCTCTGGGACGGCTCCATTATAGGATAAGAATTCGTGGAACCATATATAGCTTAACTTAATTAGAATAAAAAAAGGGGAGTCCATGGATCGGTGTGACCACAACCTGACCATTCCCACCAACAGGAAAATGCCACCAGCCTCCTAATAAGTCAAACGAAGACGAACTTAAAACCATTTTAATGTTTGTATAGGAAGAGATCACGTTGTGTACGAAACCCATCAGACGGACATCACCATGGCCGCCGATGCTATCTATTATTGATAAGAGCTAGGGATCCAAGAAGGATAGGTCAATTCCTGTCGCTGAGTTGGATTAGAAGACTTTTGTGGCCTAAGGTTGTCAGGTAATGCTAATCTTGTCATGGACTTGGTGGGCATCCACTTACCTTCTTAATTACCTGGGTACGTAAACCAACCCAGAAGAAATCTCAGTCCTCACTGTGAGTCGTCGGTTAGATCGTAGAAGACACACAACTTACTGTACCTGAAACAGTGGAAGCTAATTCAGCTAACGGGATCTCCTCGCAATCCGTTCCACTCTCTAATCCGATCCATCGGGCCAACGTACGACCGAGTCAAGCAAGAAAGGGACACGAATAATAGATATAATAAATAATACCCGATAAGAAAGAAGAGCTGCTGGCTAGAATTGACAAGTAGAAGAAGAAAAGAAAGGAGATCAGAGCTGCAGCAGCACCAGCCAGCGGCAGCTTCATCGCCGCCGCGGCTTGCGGTTGAGACCATACATACGTGGTCTCCAGCGAGAAGGTTAATTCTTAGTTAGTTGTTTGGTCAATCCAGCCCTTCAAATGGGCCCCACTTGGTGGGAGGTGGGTTTTGGGTATAATGGTCACCTCTCAGGTCTCTCTCTTTCTCTCTCTATCTCTAGCTCTTGGATCATGCAAAAAGCAGTCAATAGAGTTGACGAGTTCAGCTCTCTTGAGCGCGGCGGGCCAATCGGAGGCCGTGGAACTTTTGAACCCGTCAGATCACCCTTTGACTACACCATCTCTCTCGATCGCATGAATATCTCGTTGTTGCGAGCCCTTGAAAGCCCTTTAAATAAAAAAGGAAGCATCACGGAACACGATTTTTTTACAATCTGATTCCTCTTTATTGCTTCTTTTTCTTTTTCAATCTGATATCCCTCGGCCACTTAAATTACCATCACGCTCTTACTTTTCACCGTGGCAGCATACATGTATACCATGCCACATGACATGACATGTCATGGATAGTTAAAAAATAATAATAATATACCATTATTGTTTCGGAAACCACCGATGATATTAATTTCCCGCCACGTGACAAGCAACGATTGACGACGGTGTCAGCATTAAATGCGTGAGACACCGTCATCATTAAATGCTTGAGAAGACCTGTCATGCGCTTGCATTAAATGTGTTTTTAACTATGCACAGAAATTCACACGTATAGTTAACAAACGCGCATAAAAGACTAATATCATATGCATATATGATTCTCCACGTGTGGTTATCACTATACGCGTGTAGAAAGTATGCTAATGCCGCCTGAAAATGATACTCGCGTTTCTCGAAAGCCACGGGGGACATTAATTACCCCACACTTGGCAAACCAATTAGCCAATCGGTACGGCGGTGTCAGCCAACGTCCATTCGAAACGAAAGGTCGGTGGTGTCACCGCCGTACCGATTGACTAATCGGTGCTTGCCACGTGCGAGGTAATTAATGTCCCCCGTGACTTTCGAGAAACACGTATTATTTTCGTGTGATATTAGCATACTTTCTACGCGCGTATAGTTATAACCATACATGGAAATGAAAATCGAAGGGAAGGAACTCGGAAACCCGTTTTCTCTACTACGATCTCTCGATCTTCGCTTTGAAACGGTGAGTATGTTGATTTGAAAAGCCAAATGCGAATCATTTTTTATACGTATTTATCCGACGCGACGTTTCGAATTGACGTCGGCTTACACTGCCGTATCGGATGGCTAATTAGTGTTTGCCACGTGTTGGGTAATTAATGTCCCCGTGGCTTTCGAGAAACGCAAGTATTGTTTTCGTGTGATATTCGTATATTTTCTACGCGCGTATATATGATAACCACGTGTGAAAAAAAAATACAAATTTGTATGATATTAGTCTTTTATGCGCGTTTATTTACTACATGCGTGAATTTATGCGCGTAGTTAAAGACGCATTTAATACGAGCGTACGACAGGTCTTCTCATGCATTTAATGCTGACCCCGCCATACGCCGTTGTTAATCATTGCTTGTCACGTGACGGGGAATTAACATCATCGGTGACTTCCGAACCAACAATGATATTTTTAATTATTTTTTAATTATTCATGTGGCATGGTATGTATGTATGTATGTTGTGACGATGAAAAGTGAGGGTATGATGATGATTTCAGTCCCCGATGTATCAGATTGCGAGAAAACAATGGAGGGTACGTATCATATGGTAAAATGATCTTTGGGCATGAGATGGTAAAAAACCCCGAACCCACCCGGCTGCTACAAGTTTACAACAGAACCAATCCAATCCACGAGAGATGGACACGCAACACTGTTAGATTTAGCCGTCATGCTTTTGTGTGTGTTTTTGTCTTATTTGATCTCGCCAGTTGGGCCCCATCTGACGCACCACCTCGCGTCACTTTGCCCCTTGGAAGTCGGATCTCCTTCCCCCAGACCCTTCTTAACGCCCTCCCCATCCCTTCGAGCAAAGACTTCAGGACTTCCAAGAGAGAGAGAGAGAGAGAGAGAGAGAGAGAGAGAGAGAGGGAGAGACGAGCCAAGGTTATATGGATAGAGGAAGAGGAGGGGCTGGACTCAGCCTTGACACTAGCGGGATCGGCGGCTTGTTCGGCGGAGGGCTGAAGCGGAAACCGGCTACGGAGATGGCCGGCCACCACTTTGCTTCTAATTCCGGCGGCGGTGGTCTAGGTGCGGGCTTGGGTTTCCTCATGACCCTCGATGGACAGAGTGATCCAGAGGCGACGTCGTCTTACGGGAAGCACGTCGGCGGCAGGTTGGATGAGATGGACTTCTTCTCCGACGAGAGAAAGAAGAGCCGAGTACAGAAGCAGGAGGCTGGCCTGGATCTCAAGGTGCCGCCGAATAACCTCACCATTAAGAAGGAGGACCTCACCATCAACGTTAGTAGACAATTTGATGACCACATATATATATATAGATATATATATATAGAAAGAGAGAGAGAGTGAGTTTTGTTTGCTTCTTAATTTTGATTCATCTCCTATATTTTGTATATGCTTTTCAGACGGGGCTTCATCTGGTTACGGCAAACACCGGCAGCGATCAGTCGGGAGTCGACGACGGGATGTCGGCCAATGACGAAGAAAGAGAAGGAAAGGCCGAGGTTTGCAAATTGATAGATCTTGCATCGGAACTATCTTTCTGATCATCAGCTCCTATATATCAGCTAAAAGTTTCTCCTTTCATCTTAATTTCAGCTGGAAAACATGCAAGCTGAGCTCTGCCGGATGAACGAAGAGAATCAGAAGCTGAGGGGGATGCTGAGCCAGGTGACCAACAACTACCACGCTCTCCAGATGCATCTCGTCACGCTCATGCAGCAGAGGAGCCAAAAGCGCGAGGACCCTCCTCATAGCAACGAGCTGGGTGTGGATGAGAAGGTCGACATGATTAAATATGACCAAGGAGTCATCGTCCCCAGGCAGTTCATGGATCTTGGTCTGGCGGCAACCACCGCCGCCGAGGCCGATGAGCCCTCGCATTCTTCGACCCAAGGGCCTAGCCAGGAGAGGTCATCGTCGCCTCCTCAATCCATGGATGTGGCATCCATGGATTACCACCTCCAGCAGAAGATCGGCAATAACAAGGAGAGAGCTCCATTCGATCAAGAAAGGAACGTCGGCACCGCCATCAGAGAAGAAGACAGCCCGGACCGATCGTCCCGGGGATGGGTCTCTAACAAGGCGGCCAAGCTAGCCCCTCCCAAGAACGCCGAGCAAGCCCAGGAGGCCACCATGAGGAAGGCGCGCGTATCGGTCCGAGCACGGTCGGAAGCACCAATGGTGAGATTGATTCGTGTACACTATATTAATACATCAATGTGATCAATGTTTTCCGACGCTATGCGATCAATTATATTGACGAAGAGACTAATTGACTGTTTGAACTATATATCTTTAGATCACTGATGGCTGCCAATGGCGTAAGTACGGGCAGAAGATGGCGAAGGGAAACCCATGCCCGCGTGCTTACTATCGATGCACCATGGCAGCGGGATGTCCCGTTCGGAAACAAGTAATTAAGCTTCATTTGCTCATTATTATATTTCGCTAAATCTTCGTCAATGCAAGGAGTAGGTGATGGAAATGTGCAAATTAATTAATTAATTCGTGACCAACGAACCACAATGATCGATATAGGTACAAAGGTGCGCTGAAGATCGAACGATCTTGATCACCACGTATGAGGGGAACCACAACCATCCACTCCCGCCGGCGGCCATGGCGATGGCGTCCACCACCTCAGCTGCCGCGTCGATGCTCCTCTCTGGATCAATGTCGAGCAACGATGGGCTCATGAACCCTAATTTCCTAGCAAGGACCATATTACCTTGCTCGTCGAGCATGGCGACCATTTCGGCATCTGCACCATTTCCTACTGTCACGTTGGATCTCACTCACTCCCCCAATCCTCTTCAGTTCCAAAGGCCTCCTGCCCCGTTTCAAGTTCCGATCCCAAATGCCCCTCCGGCAGCCATAAATGGGTCACCGCCGTTGCCTAATGCTCTGCAGCAGGTTTTGGGCCAAGCACTCTACAATCAATCCAAATTCTCCGGGCTTCAGATGTCTTCGGACGTCGACGCCGCCTCGCATCTCCAAAAGCCCAGCTCAGGCCAACCACCGCCATCGTTGGCCGACACCGTGAGCGCTGCCACCGCTGCCATCACCGCCGATCCCAACTTCACCGCCGCGATCGCCGCCGCCATCACCTCCATAATTGGCGGAGGTCACCAAGCCGGCAGTACTCCCACCAACAACAACAACAAGGACAACAGTGACGCCGCCACGGCCGGTGGCACCAATAAGATCATGAACAGCGGCTCAGCCAACCAAAATTAGCAAGCTGCTGCCCGTCAGATCATTGATCTCCTTTATTTTCTTTTTTTCTCGCGATCTCATAATTCTTTTGTTTTGGTTGAGCAGAATTTGATTATACATGAATAATTAATTATTGCTCTTGTTGTTAGTTCGAAAACAAGGGTAAAAACAACACTTCCTTTTTTTCCCTTTGGATAAATTATAATTTTGAGACACAGTGGTTTGCATCAAGTTTCATTGAAATCCTATAGTTTCAATACTTCTAATAATCATGACGTTTGAATTTCGTTTCAAATAAAATCAGACGTCGTCATGTGTTTTGATGACAAATCAGTCACGTGACATACTATTTTTTCTTTTAATTTTTAACCGACATGATCATTGTTAAGTTAGGAGGAAAATGGGATAGCGTTGGTGTTCATAATCTTATTTGAAACGAAATCCAAATATTATAATTTTATTTTAAAATTTCGAGCGGATGAAATTAAGGATATATAAGTTGAGGCGGTGCACGTCGTCGTCGAGTGTTGTTTGATTGATTTAATCAGGTCATTATTATATCAGCGGCTTTGTTGGATATTTATCTCCAGAAGCAAGATACGTCCTCCATGGTGCAGTCAAGGAGAGTAGCGTGCTTGACTCATCCATGCACGTGAACAACGCGAAGTGGGAGATAAAAGGAGAGACGAAATGGGTGGTCAGTGGTTTGAGCGAGTTTGACACGGAAATGGAAGGCACGAGGACCGCCATAACGTGTCACGCCGAGGTCTTATTCTTCTTGCAGGTGGAAGAAGTTAAACCGTCGTATTCTTTTTTTGAATTCGGTAACCCATCCAACCATATAGTCTATATAGACAAATATAGACCAAAAGGCACTTTGCTAACATGTGGTTTCAAAAATTTACACTTTAATATTATGTTATTTAAAAATTATCAAAAAAATATCTCAAAGTTACAAAATTGGTCATTTTGGATCCAATGGGTTAACTAAGTTATCAGCATTTCACGGCAAACCAATCATACGTTAATTTTGACTGGTTTTTATTAGGCCAAAAGGCACTTTGGTATGATGTAATTTCAAAAATTTACAGGTCAGTACCATGTTGTTTAAAAATTATCAAAAAATACATGAAGTTACAAAACTAGTCATTTTGGATCCAACGAGCTAACTCCGTTATCAGCATTTCACGGCAAACCAATCATATATATATATATATATAGAGAGAGAGAGAGAGAGGCATGATTGGCACCCGAACTCTCGTCTTCTCCGACCACACCTCAGGCAGCCTACTGTTCCTCGACCCCTCCATCAAGCTCCAGAACTCCCCCCTCATCTCCCCGCCCCTCGACCTTGCGCTGCTCTCCTCCACTGTCGTGCTCCGCCTCGACAACCGCCTCATGCAGGCTGGAGCGCCATCGAGATCCACGCCACCATAAAAACTCATCTCCCTCCTCCCCCACTCCCCCTTCCTCTCTCCACCTCGTCGCCAACTCTCTCTCTCTCTCTCTCTCTCTATATATATATATATATATATATATATATTAATTATTGTCACGTTAGATAAAATCAGTCAAAAATAACATACGATTAGTTTGCCATGAAATGCTGATAACGGAGTTAACCTGTCGGATCCAAAATGACCAGTTTTCTAACTTCATGCATTTTTTTATAATTTTTAAACCACGTGGTACTAAACTGTAAAATTTTGAAACTACATGGTACTAAAGTGCTTTTTTTATTGCCACGTCAGATGAAAATCAGTCAAAATTAATGTATGACTGGTTTACCGTGAAATGTTGATAACAGAGTTAGGCGGTTGAATCCAAAATGACCAATTTTATAACTTCAAATATTTTTTGGTAATTTTTAAACAACATGGTACTAAACTGTAAATTTTTGAAACTACAGGGTATCGATTGAATTGTACCGGTAGTGAAGTACCGATTGATTGATAGAGGGCATCCGATAGACTAGATAAATAATTCAATCGGTAGTGGACTATCGATTTTTTCATGTAGTTCATCGCTAGTGGTACCGATTCGAGTATGTTTAATGCACATGAATAAAATACAAATAGGGGTATTCAAATCATTTCACGTGGATGGGTTAGAATTTAATCAAGGTTAGATGTCTTAAACTGATGATAGGTGCATTTTTATGAATTGTTTAAAAAGTTGAATTATGTGTAAGTATTCAGATTTCTAGAGTAATTCTTTAATAATCGAAATTACATGATACCACGGTTTCGAGCGATATATCCGTAATTAATCGAAATCTAGATTCATGTCATAAATATCTTTGAATCCACATATTTCGAGGCAAATCAAAATTAAAAATATTAAATTTAAATCAAAGATCTAACTAGTACATTTCTAAAATAGTATATAACATCGATATCGGTGGAAACGAGGCCATGTTTATCCGTATATAAGAAGTCCATGGGAATAAAATATTAACAAAGAAGGCAACTACTGAGGAGAAAACTAGACAGGAATAATTAATAGTCTTGAGAAGACATGGGCTGTTCTTAAAACGGGTATAGAATCTTTAGATATGAACAGGCAAATAGATTGGGGCGCAGGAAGAAAGATTTGGCTTTGACGGGGGAGTACACGTTGGACCTTTTTGTTCGGGTCATGACAAGAAACAGGAATATATGGTAGCTTCTTCCTTCCTTCCTTTTTCTTCAAAGTCTTTATCTTGATGTGTGATATATGACTGTATTTAATTATTCCTTCTTTAAAGTCTTTATCTTGATGTGTGATGATATATATATGACGACTATGCATTTAATACGCATATGGACAACGTAAGAAGACCGAGTGGTTGAGGAATTGACATGGACTCCATGTTGAGACTGGTAACCAAGAAAATCGAAGCCCGTTGTTTTTATTGAAGTTATCTTCAAATGCAAAAGCCAATAGTATTTTTTCCATCATTTTTTTATACATATTTGTCCTTGTAAAAGTTGAAAACTACATACTTTACCTACAATCTTGCTTATTTACTAAAATCCCCCTATCCTTCTATTAGGGTGGAAATTTGACCGTACATTAATCAAATGGTCAATGTCAAAATTACCTAACACTCAAGAATCAGGTGATTGTGATAAGGAATAACACCTTCGAACTTAGTTCGAATGGAGGTGTCAGGTTAAACGGAAAACTGGATTGAACCTAATTTAATAAAGACTAATTATCAAGACTAACTCTAAATTAATCCTAGATTAATCTAGATAAAACAGTAAAATTATCTAAAGTTATTAAAGTAATCTAGAAAGCAGTAAAGTTCATCTTAAATTACTAAATCAAGGAAATGATAAGTTAAACCTACTGTAATCTAATTAAAAGACGTTAAAGATTAAATAATAAACATTTAAATTAAACTATCTAAAGAAAACAATAAAGAAAATCATCATAAAGATATAAAGAAAGCATCATAAAGATCTAATCCTATAGGAGTTACCTAAAAACATAATAGAAACTACTTTATGCGAAGAGAAAGAATAAAGATTAAAAGAAACGTATTCATTTCATTAAATAAAGTGACTTACAAGAACAATAAGTATATTGAAAGAAAACATCGAGCTCGTAGGCTCTGGATTTGGTTTACGAGAGAGATTATACAGTGAAAGAGAAGACTAGCTATTTATACTTAAGCGGTAAAACTGTATGGTAACTCCCGCTCAGCACGTTCTCCACTATCTTCCATCTTTCACTCTTGATGAGCCGCGTGTCCCACGTTTTTCGATGTTTCCACATTTCTCCACGTCACGGTTTGATCGATGACGGTTGCATCTGGCGATGAGCTTTCCTTGTGTTGCAAGGTCCTAATTTTGGTCGATGATCTTTTTTAAGTTGTCATGTCATTCTTCTTGGGCGATGCTTCTTTTGTGTACAAATCATCATTGCCCCATGCCCGATGCTTCTTTTGTGTATAAATCATCATGGCCCATGACTGATGTTTCTCTTGCCTTTTTCATTTGATCGATGCCTTCATGCATATTATATAATATGATTGCCCAGTTAGATTGGAAAGGTCGTCGGACATTTTTATTAAGTTGACGTGTCAACCATTGATTGGTTAATCATTATTTTGGCTAACACCTTCTGTACGTTAGCATCCGTCGAGTTACCTGACTTAACTATGGGTGAAAGTTTAACCATGAAATTATATACTCGACCCTATGATATAATCTAACGCTTGTAGATGATAAACTAAAGATAAAAGATCACCCAAAGAACCGCTACAAGAAAAATGTCTTTTATCGGCCATTTGTGGTGGTCGCAAGAAGTGCAACATTTGGTTGCTAATGGTATTTTCTTGGCATTAGCGACCATTTTTATTTGGTCGCTGAGTGGTCACAAATACCTTGTCATAAAAAATGATATTTGACCAAGACTAGTTGGTCACGAAAGGTTTAGTATTACCAACCAACTCCAGTGGCAATATGAATTTTTATTGGTCGCCCTAAAATTTAACGATTTAATCGCTAAATGTACCGATATGTGGTCTGAGGATGGGTTGGAGGTGTCGACGTTCTCATACCTCGTTTTGTTGGGAGTCTGAGGACGGCTTGTAGGTGTTAGAGTTAACTATGTAATCCCTAGGCTCATCATCTAATCAAACAAAACAAAAAAAAAAAACAATATGCGGCAACCATCTCAATTTGGTCGCTATGGGTAGTTTAATAGTGACTAGATCACTAGTGGCTACTTCAATGCCTTATGGTCAGGGTTGTTCATGAAGCCCGCAGGCCTGAAGCCAATTAGAAACTTTTGGGCTTGAGCTAGGCCCTACGAGCCATTACGCCCAAGCTGAGCCCAATCAAGATTCCGCTGGATATGGGGATAGGGCTTACCCAATTAACCCAACACCGGCCCTAGGCTTGAACCTGAGTTTGGGTGAAACAATAGGCTGAGTTTGGGCTCAACACATTAGGCCTGGCCTGAATTTTGTGTCGGCTTGGTCTTGGACAATGCTCGGCCTGGCTCGAACTCAAAGGCCCATGGACAAACCTACTTATGGTTGGCAATAGGATCAATTACCACCACGCATAGCTTGCAATAAACCACAGTAGGTCGCTGTATGCCTGTATGTACTTGTTGTGACCATTATTTTAGTCATAAATGATGATTCACCGTTACCAAAAATAACAACTATTTATGACTAATTAATGTTTGTCGTCTGTAATGTAATAATGATGAACTAATGTTGGTTGCTTTGTAACGGAATAATGACCAAAACAATGGTTGCTAAAAGTTTTTCTTCTCATAAAAAAATGTGGTCACTATAAAGAAAATAGATAATTGGTGTTTACACCAAATTTGCGTAACTTGTTGAGTGGTACACCACTATTATTAGATTTAAGGTGTAAGCACCATTTAACGTCAGTTATGAACAGTTATGATTTATTATTTATTTTTGATGACCTTTTTACCCCCTATGATGACCCACACCCTGATCGCAACTTTAATTCCAGGGTCCCATCCTCTTCCCGTCCCTCTCCCCCTCCTCTCCCAGTCTATCCATCTTCTCCCTTCTCTCCCAATACCTATCCCCCCTCCTCTCCCCCTACCTGCCCTCTCCCCCTCCCCTCCTCGTCACTCTCCCCCCCCCCTCCCCATCCCCACCCTCTTCCCGTCCACGCCACCTCGAGTTCCGAGCACCGCGGCTAGCCCCCCCCCCCCTCCCCCCGGTGCGCCCACTGTGCAGCGTTCTTCTTCCTCACCGGTGGGAAGAGGAAGTGGGTGGCAGAGAGGGGTTTGGAAGAGGAAGTGGGTGGCAGAGAGGGGTTGGGAAGAGGAAGTGGGAGAGTGGGAAGAGGAAGTGGGTGGCAGAGAGGGGTTGGGGTAGTGTCTCGATGGTGGAGTTGGAGTTGGCAAGGAGGGTGTGGGAGAGTGGGAAGAGGAAGTGGTTGGCAGAGAGGGGTTGGGGTAGCAGAGAAAGAATGATGGTGGTGGCAAAGAGAAATGGATTTTGTGCCATGTTGATGGTGGTGGCAGAGAGGGGTTGGGGTAGCAGAGAAAGAATGATGGTGGTCGCCCTTCGTTGTGGTACGAGTAGATCAGCCGTGGCTCGTCGACGTAGAGGGTGGCATTAGGCAGGAAGGATTTTGTGCCATGTTGATATTGCATTCCATAGGAAAGAGAAAAGTAGTAGAGAAAAGAGAATTTTGAAAAGAGCACAGAGAAGAGAGTAGAGAGAAAAGAGAAAAGAGAATTTTGAAAAGAGAACATAGAAGAGAGAAAAGAGAACTAAGAAAAGAGAAGAGAGTAGAGAGTAGAGAGTAGAGAGAAAAGAGAATTTTGAAAAGAGAACTAAGAAAAGAGAAGAGAGTAGAGAGAAAAGAGAATTTTGAACAGAGAATTTTGAAAAGAGAATAGAGAAGAGTGTAAAGAGAGAAGAGAAAAGATAATTTTGAAAAGAGAACATAGAAGAGAGAAAAGGGAAAAAAGAAAAGAGAAAAGAGAAAAGAGAACTAAGAAAAGAGAAGAGAGAAGACAGTACAGAGAAAAGAGAATTTTGAAAAGAGAACTAAGAAAAGAACAGAGAGAAGAGAGTGGAGAGAAAAGAGAAAAGAGAATTTTTAAAAGAGAATAGAGAAGAGAGTGAGAGAAAAGAGAAGAGAGAATTTTCTGGATGAAGCCGTTCATGGGGACGGGGTATGTGGATGTGTCTGCGAAGCTGAATATATGAAAGGAATGGCCGGGGTCGGAGTAGACATAGAAAGCATTCTTGATCGCGGCGGCGGAGACGAAGGGCGACGCCGCCTATGTTCTCTTTTCAAAATTCTCTTTTCTCTTGACAGGGGAGAAGGGGCAGCAAGAACAGAGGGAACTCGTTGACAGGGGAGAAGGGGTCTTTTCTTTGTTCTCTCTACTCTCTTCTCTCTGCTCTTTTCTTAGTTCTCTTTTCAATGTTCACTTTTCAAAATTCTCTTTTCAAAATCCTCTTTTCTCTCTACTCTCTACTCTCTTCTCTTTTCTTAGTTCTATTTTCTCTTTTCTCTTTTCTCTCTTCTATGTTCTCTTTTCAAAATTCTCTTTTATCTTTTCTCTCTACTCTCTTCTCTCTGCTCTTTCCAAAATTCTCTTCTCTATTAGCATATGAATCCAGACAGCATTCTCTTTTCTCTCTTCTATGTTCTCTTTTCAAAATTCTCTTTTCTCTTTTCTCTTTTCTCTCTACTCTCTTCTCTCTGCTCTTTTCAAAATTCTCTTCTCTATTAGCATATGAATCCAGACAGCATTCTCTTTTCTCTCTTCTATGTTCTCTTTTCAAAATTCTCTTTTCTCTTTTCTCTCTACTCTCTTCTCTTTTCAAAATTCTCTTCTCTATTAGCATATGAATCCAGACAGCATTCTCTTTTCTTTCTTCTATGTTCTCTTTTTAAAATTCCCTTTTCTCTTTTCTCTCTACTCTCTTCTCTCTGCTCTTTTCAAAATTCTCTTTTCAAAATTCTCTTCTCTATTAGCATATGAATCCAGACAACATTCTCTTTTCTCTCTTCTATGTTCTCTTTTCAAAATTCTCTTTTCTCTTGCCAAGAATCAGAGAAGGTATCTACAGGTTCCAAGCGTAGTCCCTTTGGATCCTCTCTTCTATGTGCCATGTGGTTCCTCTCCTCCCTTTGGATCCTCTCCACGTACGCCAGCATCCCCCTCCTGGCGTAGTCCCTGGCAAAGGTGTCGACCACCAGCGCGTCGGCGACGAACCCCGCCAGCGTGATGAACTGCCAGCAGAACCCAAGCCTCGCGATCCTCGGTATGAAGTCCCCCATCTCCTCGTCAGACATCCCCGACGCGTCCCAGTTGAACGATGGCGAGAGGTTGTAGGCCAGCATCACCTCGGGCTGCACCGACTTCACCCCCTTGGCGAACATGGTGCACTCGCCGAGGTTCGGGTTGGACTTCTCCATCCAGATGAGGTCGGCGTGGTGCGCGAAGGCCCAGCCGCGAACGATGGCCGCCACTACCGATCCCTGGAACAGATCCCTGGAACATGTAGAAGCCTTCTCTGGTTCTTGACGAGAAGAGAGGAGGAGGAGGAGGAGCAGGAGGAGGAAGAGGAAGAGGAGAGCGTCTGTTTTTTTAGGTTGTTGTAGTAGGGGGGCATAGGTGTCTTTTGAAGTGATAGATGGTGTTAAGGCCCCAAATCTTATGCTTAGTGTTTTTTTAACGGGATAAGTCTAGTTTATGGTGCTGACGCCCCTTCCCCCTAAAGAAAATACATACACAAATCACTGCTCGTAAACCAAAGATTTGAAATTAACTTATACACCCCATGCTGTTCAGCATAAGTGACGGAATTTAACGACTCTATTTTGCAATAGGAATCAACGAAAAAAACTGACCCTAATATATAACTAATATATAAGTGTCCTTCCCTCGTGCTTTCTTCTACTTGTCTAGTGCTGACTCAGGGAAAGGGGGAAGACGACCCTCTCATCTCCTCTACTCCAATTACTCCGGCGAAATCCCTAAAAAGATCGAGATGATCCAGCTCCTCTTCACCTTGGTGTCGGTCGAGGTCGTCCTGGTGTTCGTCCTCCTCTTCAGAACGCCACTCCGCAAGCTGGCCATCATGGGCCTCGATCGCCTCAAGCGCGGCCGAGGCCCCGTCATGGTCAAGACCGTCTCCGCCACGGTGCTCGTCGTCCTCGCCTCGAGCATCTACAGCATGATCAAGATCCGCGGCCGGTACCAGGAAACGGGCTCCCTCACCTCGACCGATGAGGTGCTCATGAGCCGGAACCTCCTCGAAGCCTCGCTCCTGGGTACCTATTTCTATCTTTCATTCTGTTTTCTGTGATTTAGCTTGCGTCGGCGTAGAGATCCTCTTCTTTGTGCTTGGTTTCCTTAAAGAAGTGATGTACTGGTGTCGACTTGGATTGGATGCGTTACTTGCCCTTCGGAAAAGGTTGCACTGTGTTCTACTTATCCTCCAAGAGCACTATAATTTTATCTTGTTGGTTGTTGTAGTAGGACTTGCTATTAGTAGCATATGTTCTTGGCCAATTGTAGCTTTGCATGGAAATAGGGTACAGAGTGCATTTCTGGCAGATCTTAGATATTGTTAAAATTTGTTTGCGTTCGGAATTTATAAGTTTGGAAACTGAACTTTTTAAGTTTCAATGATGGGAGTTGTGGCTAGTTTTATTTTTGGAATATTTAGGAAGATGCAGTCTTTTATCAAGAATGCTGTGGTAGATTCACCCTTTAGGTTGCTGGCTTCTCTTCTTTTCTCATGTGAAAGACTGAATCCCTCAATCCCTAACAGTTGAAATTGGGTTTCTGTTAATTTAAGAAGCTAATAAGGAAAGGGGATGTATGTGATAGATTACACACATGGTCTTGGAATACTGCTAGATGGCATATTTGTTGCTTGCAGAAACAGTGATGGTATCTTACCTTGTCATAGCTTGCTTCTCAATCTATCATCCTTTATGAGGTCTATTATTTTGGTATTGGAAGCGATTATTTTCAACTACTACAAAAGATGCATTAGCTTATGCTAGGTTATAATGCTAATGCATTATAAGCTAATGCATCTTTTGTAGGGACTGCTAGGTTATAATGCCTACTTAGAATCGGTTAATCACTTTAAAATGTTGGCGAAATAGATTGAAGAAAGAAAATTGTATTATTTTGGGCGTGGAATATTTGAGCATATTACACAAGTGAAACTGTACATTTCTCATAGGTAAAGTTTCCAAATCTACTCCGAGAACAACTTTGCATCCATTTTCTTATGCTAGAACTTGATGTATTGGAAGCATTGTCCATTTCTAAAAGTATGAAGTTTATGATTTGTTTCTCAAACGTAGCCTTGCTTGTGGAACTGGAGTCCTTATTTGCTACAATCCCACATACTTTACAATGTGCTAACATAGACAAATTATACTGTGAAACTTTGTCATTAATATTGAGAGGCTTACAGCAGAGAATCCTCACTTGATTAAAGGACTTTATGAATCAGTCTTATACTTCAATAGACTTGTCCAAGCAATCCTCTGCTACTATTTTTTATTGGTTCATGTCATCCGCAAATGCATCATTTAGCATGCTTGTGAAAGTGTTTTAGCCTTATGTATTATGGTGGAAATGTTGAATATTATTATCCCTGATGTAGGAAAAGCACATATGATAGGTTTTTGCATATGCATCAATTCAACTTCATACAACCTAATCTTCCTTAGGAAACTGTTTTGTATGTGGCACTCTTTTCTATTAGATGTTCAAATGCAAAATAAGGTAATTCTGTATCTAAACTCCGAAAATGTCCAAACTGTTGTAGGCAGTTTCTTTAGAAAATTACGTGTAAACCAGCTAGGTTGTTGGCGCGCCCAAGTTATACATAGTAAGTTGGCAAACTAGCACGTTGGACATAGCTATTAATTAATTGGGAGCATAGAGGCAAGATTGGAGTTCGTTAGAAAAGCATCAATGCTAAATGATCGTGAAACCTCTTCGAGCCATAACACTAGGCTTTTAATGCTAGAAATATTTGCTCTTGCTTTTTATGGAATGATGGACACTTCAAATTATATGCAAAATTGTGGGAATAACTTGTGGCATGAGGATCATATTCGGTGGGCAGATGCGTAGGGGTGACAAAGTATGCTCAAGGATAGTGTTGTAATGATGCAACTTGGGCCTTGCCTAGCTGGAATGGTTGTACTCAGCTACCTTGAGCTTATCTCAAGATCAATTACAAGCCCAGGTTTCCTGCTTTATCTAAGCTCATTCCATTATAAGTTGGCTTGAATGGATACAATTTTCTTGGAATAGAATTTTTCTGGAGACAATCAGACCAAAATCAATCAGACCAAAATCTTAGAAGAAAATGGATCAACTTTTCATCGTGGAAAATTTTTCCTGAACTTTGATAGGCTTAGTATTTAATCAAGCCAACTCTTCTCTTCTCATACAAGTCTGAAGAGGATATGCAGTATTTTCAAGTTGTCTTTTCTCTCAGCAGGTTGCCATTCTGCTAACTCCTTGACACTCCCCAAAGCTGGAATGAATATGACATACAAACCCAGCTTTGAAGACCTAAATCTTACCTTTTAGAACACGCGGATGTGGTAAACATGTCAGCTAGTTGATCTATAGGATTATCAGGTAGTGTAGATCTGTCTCTACTAATATCTCGCCTCACATAAAATTGCAATCAGCTTCAATATGCTCGGTTTTCTCATGGAAGATGGGATTAGAAGCTATATGTAGAACAGCCTGATAATTTCAAATATTGGGATAGAATTAGGAACTACCAGCTCCTCTCCTGGAAGAAAATGTCGCAAAAGAACCATCTCACTAGCGGTATGAGCCGTTGCCTAGTGCTCATATTCTGTGCTAGATCATGCCACCCATGTATGTTTCTTACTCTTTCTAGTAACCATATTGCCACTTGGAAATGTAGCACATTCTGTAATATATATCTTCTATGTGAAGGAAAACTTGTCCAATCTTCATTAGCAAAGCCTTTTATCTTGAGATGTCCATAGACTCCATACAATATTCCCATGTAACGACTGAGACGAGCAATGAGTTCTGAATTTGGAATTATAGTCTCTAAAAGAATTCACTGAAAGCACTACCCGCACATGAAATACAAAGTCTGATGATAGTAAGGTAATTCAACTTTCCGACTAAAAAGTGATACTGTGTACAATCTTTAAAAGTTACCTTTCGCCCTTTCTTATTGTCTGATAAGGATTTGAAGGAATTATGAAAAGCAAGGGGACTAAGCAACCAAAATCTTGTCTTCTCCAGTGCATTATGTGCTACCTCTTTGAGGCATGCTCTAGATCTATCAACTTCGATACCGAGTACTATCAGTGCTTACTGAGATCCTTGGTGTGAAACCTTTTGTACCTGTTAAAGTGATAAACTATTTCAAATTAGTGATGCTAGCCGAATCATCCCTAGTAATGACCCTGTTGACAACATATACTGAATGAGATTGTGACTGTATCACTATCTATTAGGCATCTCCCAAGACCAAACTCAAGTTCAACGTGAGAAAACTTCCAAACCATGACCTCATTACAGCCAGAGAGCATCTTCAAGTAATCTCCATTTTTCCCTAAACTATGCGGTTTTGAAGATTGTAGGTAAATGTGTTATATCGAACATTTTTCAGCAGAAACATGTAATGGACCATTCTTTAATTTGATTTCTTGATGCGTTTATAAGTGTTAAACTCATTGTTATGTACTGTAAATCTGGAAAATATCACAGAAAAAAAGATTCTATTATACTACCTGTGAGTTTGTCCCAATATCATGAATACTTTTGCTTAGTGGTCACAAGCATAAGTCGAGACCTTTCCTATGAATGTGGTACTAAAACAAGCTTTTGCGTGCATCAAATTGAGTATTTTAATTGCATTCAGATCCATATCTAGCTGCCTCATACCCTGGTAACTGGTATCATCAATTAAGCCACATGTTGTCTGCACATTCCGGTGCGAAGGACCTTTATAACCTACTCTATGTATACAAGGAGCTAGAAAAATAAGCATTTCCAATTAACTTGTTATTCAGGTTGGAAACCATAGGACCTTTATAACCTACTTTATGTCAATATTCTTGGAACGAAACAAGGCTTCTTTGGAATAATTTTGATCTCTCTCTTTTTTTTCTATAACCATTTCTTGTTTATCTTCTTCAAGATAGTGAGATAGAAGTTTTTAGATCCTTGCTTGTGACATAAAATGCTTGAGATCTGCTTCCACCATCTTTATATTACGGAACTTATAGCTCATTTCGTCTCGTGAGTCATGGCTAACATGACTGATACTTGATCTATAGCCTGCTGTTGGTATAAAAATATTGTGCATTCATGTTTTGGGTGCTCTCCAAGTGTTTAATAGTTTAGTATCTATTGACAAAGTGGAATGACCAACTGTGAAGGTGCATTACAGTAGGAAGTGAGAACCCATGCTTTTCAGTTTTGGGCGGCACTTGCATGCTGACTGAAACTTACTGTGGTGTTTATTTTCCGGCACCATAAATTCAACCTATCATGGCGCAATATCAATCAGTTGGTGCTTGTCGAAACATTTCTGCACAAATTTTACCAAAACTGTGCATGCATGTATTACATGTCAAGAAAAAAAAAAGATCTTGTAGCCTCATTTCATCTCATCCGAGAGAGAAAAATCGGGAGAAGAAGAGGAGAGGGAGAAGGGCAGAAGAAAGGGAGGATAAAGTGGAGAAAAGTGGATTCGTCCTCGATATAATTTCGATACTTTGGCTTACTATCATATTATGGATCATAAAATAGGTTTGGATTTAGTCTGATACCAAAAAGTAAGGTTAGATCTAGGCAATATTAGTTTATTTGTCTTTGGCTAAGGATCTAGCATTTTGGACCTAGATACATGAAAATTCATGGTGCAACATGCCAAAACTTTTGAAAATAGTTTTTCCCCGAAGCTTCATCAAAAATATCAAAATCTGAGATTACATTATGAAAATTGCATCAACTGGACATCAGATGATATGTAAATGTTGTAGAGCTCCCCGAATTGGGATTTTCATGACCCAAATTATATAGTTTTGGCCTTAAATTTTGTCAAAACTTCAGAGGATTATATTTCCCCAATTCTAGGGGTAAAATAGGCCAACTCTGGGAATACTATTAAAAGCTTCATATTGTAGATTTATCCAAATTGAGTTGTTTGTAACCAAAATTCTTCAATTTGTGGCAAAATTTGGCCCAAATTAAATAAAAACTTATTCATCCTTCCTTTCGAAGGAATTACTATTTTTTTCTGTGGTAGGGCCCAACAAATACAGAGGTCTTTTTGTCATCAAATCTACCTTCGTATTAGCATGGATTCCAGGAAGAGGGAGTTGATACGTATTCCACATTGTAGTTCTCTGAGAATACCAGTAGTCTCAACCGTTTTCTCCCACCCTTCGGGGAAGTTTTAGGAACTTTGCATTTGATCGTACTAGGCATGATGCAGCTAACGTGTCCTTACCTCTCATATTTAGGCCAGTTGCCATCGCGATTGAGGTGCTCCTCTGAGGAATATTTTTTTATTGTGATCCTGTGTGATTCACTGCCTTCAGCATTGAGGTCAATGACATTTCTTTCAGTATATGATGTTTGCAAGGTATCTTCAGTATTGAGCACTATGAGGAACATCATTCTGATATCTGTCTGATAATCACACTATTGATTTGTGAAAGTTGATTAGTATGCGGAGTTGTGTATATTCAAGTCTTATTTGTTCGGAGGGTCTTGTCCAAGATGATGACTTTTGCATGTTGAAGAAGTTTTTTCTATATCATATGCATATTATCAACTGTTTATTTGATACAATCTAAGCAATTTAAGAAGCAAAAACCCATGCCAAAGCATATTGGAGGGTTAATGCTGTGTGTGGAAAGATATATCAAGCAAAATCTTTTGTTGCTCTTTGTTTTTTTCCCCTTTTTGATAAGATGTGGCCAAGGGCTGATGAAACAAGCAACAAAACACCCCTTACAAAACCATAGTGATCAAAGTAACTTCAACCCTATTGCTAAGGCAGATTCAGTGAAACAGCTGGTACCATAGAGAAGAGAACATAAAATGCAAAAATTTTGACCAATCTGAAAGGTTGGTCTATTTAGTTGAAATGACTAAATTTGGGTTGATTGGCTGAAGTAACAAAAAAATTGGTCAAATTCATAGGTGTCTCTATTTACTGTTGTTCTTCCTTTTTATTCTGTGAGAGCAAAGGTTAGAAAACCATGCTTTGTTTTCCGTTTTGCGTCTCACATAAGAAGCTTGGCTGATCTTGTACTTGAAAGTTTTCATTACATTTCATCCTGTTCTTTCCAGTTGTTTCATTCAACACGCGCATGCTACTTAAACTCTTTCTCATTATATTGAGTTCAGCCATAATAAATCACTGAGGTTTGGTGTTTTTTCTTGAATATTGGAACTGATCAAGAATCTTCTAAATCTAATCTTACAGTGATTGATTTGTGTAGTTTGGTGTCTTTTTCTTGAATATTTGAACGGATTGAATATCTTCTAGTGCTAATCAAACAGTAATTGATTTGTGCAGGTTATCTTTTATTTCTTGTAATGATAATTGATCGATTGCACCACTATATCAGAGAGCTTCGAGGGTTAAGAAAGAGCATGGAGGCTGCAGTGAAACATAATAGGGTCTTGGAAGAAGCAAAAAATGGGGGTGCAGATGAGATCAAAGCACGCGAGAAAGAGATTGCTGAGTTAAATTCAAAGATAGGGCAGCTGGAGTCAGAATCTGACAGCAGGTTAAAAGGGGCAAAGACTGCAGAAGCGAGTGCCACTGCTCTAAGGAAACAGTCTGAGGGGCTACTCCTCGAATACGATCGCTTAGTGGAAGAAAACCAACACCTGCGGAATCAACTGCAGTCAATTGACCGGAGCTTGTCTCATTCTGATATCAAGAAGGCCAACTAATCCAATTTTGGAATTTCCATCGAATCAAGGGGGAAAAAAAATCCTTTTGCTGTTTTTATTGGATGTGGTAGTTTGTGATCTTCATGTCAACTTTGAACTCATAAATCCTGCAGAAGTATGTAATTGGTTATCCTTGAACCTTGAACAGTACAGGAATAGTGTTGTTATTATGTTATACATGTTTCCAGGATCAAGCAAACCATTGCCTTTTTGGTTGAAAGCCAGTCAGAGCTTTTACCAACATTCTTTAAGGGGTACATTGTGATATCTGATTAATTGTAGGATACTGCTCTAATAAGAAGCATTGTCCCACAATGTAACAGCATGTATTAGCTAGTCGAAGAACCCCTTATCCTTATCTCTCTCATTCAGATGTAATCCTTCCTTCAACTGTAGCCCACTTCCACGGTCGGGTTCATGGACCACGCTAAGCCGAGCCGTGCTCCACGGATCCCGTGCTGGACTCGACTTTAGATATGCCCAATTACTTGCCAAGCTGGGCTAGGCACGACACGAGGCCGCCACACGGCGGGGCGGCACCCCATTTTGCACCACTATTCATGTACAACATCTGGCAGGACTAGGAGTACCGCCTTTCTTTATATCTAACAGGTCCGCTTAAAAAAACGAGCCAGGTATTTTCTGCATTAAATATGGTACTAAATAATATACATAAGCAATGGGCTAGATTCATGTGGGAGCAGTAGTAAAATAGGCAAAACAATCTGGTGACAACCATGATTCACCCTACTCGACGAAGTCAATCAAGCACTTGCCAAGCGAGTGCTTCCACACGAGCCCAACCGTCCGCAAACGGTGGACAGGTAGATAGGTGTCACCATTGACCATCAGAGTCAAAATACGTTGTACATTTACTCCCAAATCCCAATAGTAGTAGGAATCCCAGGGTCTCCCGCCCGACCCTTCCGATTTCCAAACCAAATAACGCCTCATCTCCAATTAAAGATAGACCTCCAATGAATTAAAAAAGTGATAGGAATCTTCTCGAGTGGCGACCTCCTCCTCGCCTTCGCCTTCGCCTATGGTTTTCTTCTTGGGAAATTTTTTGTTGGATTCCATGACTTGAAGCGATAGCGATTAGAGAGCAATCGGAAGCATCGTCATCCAATTAGCAGACATGCCGTCGGGTCCGAAGAGGCGGAAAGCGGCTAAGCGGAAGATGGAGATGGTCTCCCACCTCCAACCCGATTCCCCAACTCATATGACCACCGCCACCGCCACCGCCGCAACCCCACACGTTCATGAAGGTGATCATATCATTGCTATCCATCTGTCCATGCTTCTTTTGTTCCGCTTTACAGGTGTGTTGCTTTGGATGTGCTTGGCTTTCTGACTCGGCGGCGTAGCTTTTCTTGTTGTACAGGCAATGGGACATCCCACCACGAGGGGGGTAAGGACCGGGACAGTGGCAGCGATCATCATTTAACGGAGGAGGACGAGGAAGTCGGAAGAGATAAGGAAAGTTCATCTGTGAAGATGGAGTACGCCGAGAACGGCGGCGGCGGCGGGGAGAATAAGCCAGACGAGACCGCCTCTCCGTCTTGGGAGGTGCCTGTTTCGATGAGGGAGGAGGAGGATGTGAGAATAGAGCATGTCGAGGGCGAGAAGGGCGATGGCGGCGGCGGGGAGAATAAGCCAGACGAGACCGCCTCTCCGTCTTGGGAGGTGCCTGTTTCGATGGGGGAGGAGGAGGATGTGAGAATCGAGCATGTCGAGGGCGAGAAGGGCGATGGCGGTGGTGTAGAGAGTGTGAGTGAGACTCCGGTGTCTGAGGAGGTATCGGTGATTGCGGTTACTCAGGTGAATGCGGTGAACGAGGAGGTTACTGAGGCTATTGAATCTCAGGCAGCGGTAGAGTTCCCTCCCTATGAAGGCGCAGAGAGAGCTGTTGTGCCCCCGGCCGAGATGGTCTCCATCGAACAGCCTAGGGAGACAGAGAAGTGTGAAGTTGCTGTAACTAGTGAGGTACTGAAGTTGGATCTGCTCTTCTTGAGTGCTTCCTTCAGTTGTTTTGTTTAATGCGTGAATGGTATGCTTGCTTCTTTTATATATTGACTGCTTTTAATTGGCGGTCTTCACAGCTTGCCACAGCTCCCCTGGTAGCGCACCGTGCATCATGGTGGAATTGCTGTGGATTGCTTGATGTTGTTGCTGGTTCTGAAAGATAATGCTAGGTGAGAAATTCTAACTCATCGTTTTGACTGGAAGTTTACTTAGCCTTCGTTTGCTGGTCGCCCGCCACATTTATTGTCTTATGTCACTGCATATTCGGGCTTTCTTTCGATTTTTTTCTTGAAGGTTTGTAAAGCACGCATTTTTGGTGAGGTCATTGTTCGTGAAGCTTCTTAGGTGGATGCCTATTGCAAATTAGAAGTTCTGGTTCACAAATGAGCAATTCCACAATACTTGCTTATAAGAATGTTGCCTCATAAAATAATCACAAGACAATTTGTAGGATATGATTCCAGTTTGTGTAGCACAGGCTTAGAGATTTTGTTGATGGAGATGGGCTATAATATCTAGTCAAGGGTTTTGAAACTAGGAAATAAGGTCATTTCTGATGAAGTGATGATGATGGGTTGGAAGCTCTTTCCCATCGAAGAATATCTGTATGCATATGAGATCAAATGGCAGCTATCCTGATTAATTATCTCAAACATTGGGATATGCTTCATCCCACTATAATGTATTTCGTAGGAAGCAGATTGTTTTCATGAGTGCCAGGCTTTGTCAGCAACGATTTTGTTCAAGCTATTGGTTTCTTTAGTTTTCGAAGTTTTCTTTATTGCTACTGTCATACATTAGATGTTAAATTAATGCATTTTCTTCACCATTGGACAAAAAATCACCTATAGCGAAACTTAGAGTCTGATATGGTGATTCTGTTAACTGTTTTACGAGGTCTTTAATCAGCAATGAGACTGGCTTCGTTTCATTCTTACTGATTACATTAGTGGAATTGCTGCTACTTGATTTTGTGCTCTTAACATTTAAACTCAAAACTGTGATTCGAGTGTTGATATCTCTAGTTTATCAGTCTGTAGTCGTTCATACAATAGGCATCACTAGTTTATCAGTCTGTAGTCGTTTATATGCATTTAAGTCTCTAATGGTGCCTTTCTGTTGATTCTCTTTGCCTATCTTGGCGACAAGTTTCTAGGTCAATGAAGGGTATCAGAACTCGAACTTACTGATGCATGTCGGATTATATGATGCCAAAATTTATGAAAGGAACAGGGTACTAGGGTTGATTTGAAGTAATTGGATCTTGTAGAAACAAGTTTTTTGTTGAAAAGATGATAATAAAGAGGATTCTGGGGTTTATTGGGCTGTTCAAGGGCCGTGAACAGTAACCCATGGATAGTCCCGACCATGGATTGCCGTCCCGGTGGCACGCGCCGTGTCGGCAGCCTGCGGGCACGGTACGTGCCGCCGGCACGGATGCGTGCCGGACCGGCATGCCCCCGTGCTATTCTCCTTTTTCCTCCTCCTCCTTCTTCTTGGCACGGTACCGGCCGGCGTGCACAGTGCAGGACTGGCACGGAAATCCATGGTCCCGACTCCTGTTAACAGTACCTTGTTTTGATGAAGTTTGAGTGATTTAGGTTTTAGTAGGGTTTGCTCTTAGAGAAAAGAATAGATAAGAGTAGGTTGGAATTTGAGAGTCTTTAGGAAAAGAGAGACAAAGAAACCTAAGTGTCACACCCTTGGGTTCCTTGGCATCACACCTTGGAGAGTATTGCATCACACAATCCTCAAGCGATGGTTGCTGCAATTTCAAGTCTCTTCATCATATTGATTTAATTGAAAGCTATTGCAACCCTATTTATAGGCATATGATGCCTAAGTCTCATAATAGACTTGGACTCCTCGTACTACTCATGTAGGACTCAATACTTGTATGATTAACCTAACTAGACTCAAATCATACTCAAACCATAAGTGCCAAAAATCAATGTAAATCCAATTGGAAATAAGAAATATATAACAAACTTGCCTAAGATTGAACTAAGAAAGCTCCTAAATAGACTCCCCATCATTGGTCAAAAGCCAAATTAAGGTTTGCTGTCATCTATCTCTATCATCTCATCGTTATTACTTACAATTATCTCCATAGTCATGGTACCTAAAATTTGTGGGCCATTATGGCTCTTTGAGTCTTTATACAGGCATTCTAAGGCTTTTCAAGCCAACTGTCCCGTAAAACCCCAATCTAGAGAACTAAACCCAATGTAGAGATCTAGGGTTTAGACCATCCTACCCTTATATAGTGAGAAATAAAAGGGGAAAGGCTCCTCGAGCATAGATCAGGCTTCACAAGGTCTCTGACAAACTCCAGCAGAACCAAAGGGACCAGCCACCTCTCCTGTATATCTCTCCTTGAAAAAGCGAGGAGAAAAGTGAGAAGTGCTGGGTATACACCCAACTCGATACCATTTGAGAGCTTTCCAAAGATCTACAAGTCATGGTTCTGATCCCAGAAAGCAATTCAAAATGCAGTGTTTGATTGCTTTAGATCATTTGAATGCCCCCTCATCTTGCGGTATTGTTGGGTGGAGGACTTGATAGGCAACAATGGGCATTTGGCTGAATGATAGAGGTGATTTTGCACATGTTTTTTTATTTCCAACTCATATTGTGGTATTTATGGTCTGGAAGTCATGAGCAATCTTTTGTATCGTAGTTGAAGCATGGTGATTTGCTACACAAGCATGTAGATTGATTAGGAAATTAAACAACTGTGAAAGCTTTTAAAGTGGAGGATTGCGGAATCAAAGTTAGAGTATAAATTCTAGTATTCGGGCACATTGTAAAAGCTGAGTAGGTTGTAAGAAATCTTATAGCAGTGCCTTGGAGGATTGGTGTATGTAGAGTTCTTATCCGTCTTCCCAAGTTTCTCTATATACTTCATCACTCTTGTTTTCTTGAGCTGTTATTAGTGCAAGGAGATCGCCCTGCATGAGCATATTTAAAACGTGGAAAATGATCTCTCAGTTATTTCTGGTGAAGTTTGACCAAAATGAAAGGATTTTTCTCTGCAAGATGCTAGTTCATTTTTCATGTTTTGCATTGAATGGTGTTGCGCATGGATTGCCATGCCGGTGGCAAGTGCCGTGCCGGCACGGGGCGCGTTGGACCGGCACGGAGGGCATGTCGGTCTAGATGAGTGAAATTCACTCGAATTCACACGCTCTTTGGGTGATATCTTTAATAACACATTAAAAAACATATAGCATTCCAAAAGAAAATTCATGAAAATTTTCAAACTTTTTTTAACACCTTCAAATACGGACAAATACTAGTTTTCTAATTTGTCCACTAATTTGAATTAATTTTGATGTAAAATACACTATTTATCAATTAATATAAAATTATCGTAAGTAATTAACATAGAAAGTAATATCAGCAATTAACGTAAAAATTAACATGAATAAGTAATAAAAAAACTAAATAGCAGAAGAAAGTAATATAATAACTAAAATGATTATTAACATAAAATTTTAAAATTTTATATGATACATTTAATTATTAGAAAGTTACCGTTATTAGAGAAAAAAGAATGCTAAAAACAATCATTATTAAATAAAAAAATATTATTAATTACCATAATTAAATAAAAAATAATATAATATGAGGCTTATCATTGATAAATAAAAATAAATGATAAATAACATAGTGATTTTTAGCCCGTCGACACTCACTCACTCACCTCTATCTCTCTCCCTTGACCTGCTGATTACTCGACCATCTCCATCTACTTCGTTTCTCTTCTTATCTTCTTCTCCATCCTACCCAACAATTCACCGTTCACTTCTCCTCTCTCTCCTCATTTTCTTTGCTTTTTCTCCCACTACTCTCCTCTCTCTCTCTCCCTCCTTTTTTTCTGCCACATGCAGGTCCTCCTCCCCTCTGGCTCCTCTCCTCCACCTCTGGCTCTGGCTCCTCCCCTCCTCCTCCGCCTTCGCCTCCGGGTCCCCTCCGCCTCCGACTCCTCCTTCTCTTCGGCTCTGACTCCTCCTCTTCTACGCCTCGTCCTCCCCTCTGGCTCCGGCTCCCCCTCTGCTCCGGCTCCTCCTTCCCTCCCACTCTCTCCTCCCGCTTCTTTCTTCCCCTCCCCTCTTCCTCCGTTTCTCTCCTCCCCTCTCTTTCTTCTCCTCCTCCCTCCGCTTCAGCTCCGGCTCCCACTCTGCTTCGGGCTCCTCCTTCCCTCCTGCTCTCTCCTCCCCCCCTCTTTCTTCCCCCCCTCCTCTCTTTCTTCCTCTCCTCCCTCTTCCTCTGTTTCTCTCCTCCCCTTCCTTTCTTCTCCTCCTCCCTCCCCTCCGGCTTCGGCTCCCCCTCTGCTCTGGGCTCCTCCTTCGATCCGGTATGTATCGGGTCCGTACCGGGCGATACACTATGTATCGCCCGGCAGAACTCCGGCACCGCCCCCCGATACCGATAGGGGGGGGTTATGTCGGGAAGCTACCGGCACGGACCATTGCCGGCCGGTATGGAAATCCATGGTGCCGGGGTAAGAAGTATACGTAGGATTCTTGATTTCTCATGAGGTTCAGGCTTTTGATTGTATGACCATTGTTTGTTTGGTCTCACTATGGGCAACCTTAGTTTAGGAGGGGCTATGCAGAAGATATTCCGAATTGGCAGTTATGATATGATTACAAGTCAAGTACACTCTGGTTAATTCATGCTAGAAGTGTGCTGTGATGCTCTTTGGCATGGTTGTGTTACGGATACTTCATGATTTGCATCCTATTGGTGAATCGACTATGGTTTCTTTTTTCAAGCTGTGGTAGGAATTTGGGAAGATAATTAGTAACATCATCATAAGAAGCCGATGGGCGTGGGAAGGATTTATGGAGATGTACCACATCAGACTTGCATGAGTGTCTAAATGAACTTGGTCTTTAATTGTTTGTGACATTGACAAAAGCTGGCATATTTAGTTTCTTTTTTTTCTCTCGCATGCCCTTATCTCTCATCAGAGCCAAAATGTGGTCGGCATGAGTTCATATACACTTGCATTTGCTTATGGTGTCTGGAAGTTTGGACGCAGAGGTTTCTCATATATGCAGATGTCATACATCATGTATGTGCTTTGATGTGTCCTAGAAAGAGTATCTAAAATTCCCTTGTTATTTCATATTTCTGAAACATACCCTGTGATACCATATTTCTAGATTTTCGAGATGTATGCATTATTATTTTAAATTGTGATTAGCACATGCATTGGCTTAGTCCACTCCTATTCTATATGTATGTGGTACCTCATATGTCTGCACTTGTACATCTTTTTGAAAATTGATTTCCATATTAATATTCACACGTCTGTCATCTCGGTGTAGCCTTCTTTTGCCTATCCATATTCAGCTCTTTTCCGCTTAATTAGATCTTTGTTTGTTGCTGCTTTTGTACTACCAGAACTTCTAATGGCTGCTTATCTTCTTTATAGCTTTAAGCTTGATTTTCAGAGTTACAGCAGATTTTCTGTCAAGGTAGTGAATTTCATTATTTTACCCTCGAAAATGATTTTTTCCTGATTTGACTTCGAATTTTTACATGAGTCCTATCACATTATTCCAAACCGATGATTTTTATGCCTAGACCTCTATTTTGTTTAGGTAGATGCTCTAGGCCATTATTTTCAATTGATCAAATTGATCCAATCCATGGTTTACAAAATACTTTTGTTACTTTATTGGGGACTTTTTGCACTTACAATACAAGCTATAGGCAGATTTATCCTCACGTCAATTTGTTCAGCTCATAATGGTCTTAGTTTCTTTACGTCATTATCTTTATGCATACAAGTTGATCTCCACTTATCATCAACTAGTTTCAGTTCAACCTTCATAAATCTTTAAGCCTCTTCATTCCTTAACAGGATTTGAAGAACACATGATTGGCAAGTTCATGATGATTCAGGATTTATTTGCTGATAGCAGGAATTTGATGATCAGTATCAGTATCTCTGGGGATCTCTTCGCATCTCTGCAGTTTTCTGCTGTTGTTACTCATCCTGATATCTATCTCTTCAGGTTTGATTGGCTTTGAATTTGTGATTGGTTTTTTGTGCCAGATAAGGTCTCATGTTCTCGGAAACAGCATTCATACATGAGCTGGGAGTTGGATGTGCTGCTGTCTGACTTCGCATTGGTTTTTTGTTCTTCAATTACCTATTATTTTCTTCAAAATGCATGTGAATGTATATTAAAGACCGATCTGTGAAATGTGTTAGTAGGCATTTTTTGTTACCGAAATTATTATGACCAACTTAAGAAAACAGAGATTTCTTGCACTGATACTTGTAAA
>OY986968.1:6917375-7055237 GCA_963920575.1 Narthecium ossifragum
GGAAATCAATGGCTTCTTTTTTCTCACATTTATTGAGCAAAATCTAATGCTCAAAGTTCATCCCCTATTAAAAGCTCTATGGTTGGGAGGAGGTCTCCGCCGTGTCGACCGGCAAAGACATCGAGCTTTCAGCAATGAGTTCTGACGAAGGACCCATGGAGGAGAGGACTCCATCGCGGCAAGTGGAGACGAAGCTCGATCGTCGCCGTGAGAGAGCGAGGGAAGGGGACGATGAGGCTGAAATTTAGTGGGTCCCCCTATATTAGAGGAGAAGGGGATGATGAGATGAGATTAAATCGTGACCCTTGATTTATATAAACGGCGAGGATCAACTACTGGAGGGCCTGCAGTAGCTTTTGTTACTGCAGGCCCCCCGAATCCAACTCCACTTTATCCCGTTTTATTCTCATTTTTTACTTAAACACTAAGTAATGATTACGGGGTTATCTTCATTTCACCTATCACCACCTCTTTATTTTTTCTTACCTTCATTCCTTAACTTCACTTTTTCTAATTCCATCTAACATTATCCCCTCTTAACCCCACTTTTTTTAATCCCATATCAAACAGGATTAGTGTAATCACGCGTTTGACTGCAGGTGGACGGTCAGAAATAACAGGATGGGCTGTATTCGTGTTTTTCTCGTATCTTGCTTATTATGTCATGTCTGGATAGCTATTAAATTTGGAATCGTGGTATCCGATAAACATCGGATTTCAAAATTGAAGGATCGCGGTGTCCGCTCAACGCCGATTTAGAATCCACGAGAGCGCATACGAGCAGATACCGTACCACGGGTTCACGGAACCGCCAAACGCAACCTATCTGTATATAGTGCTTTTACTCGGTCCAATCACATTTTATTTTTTGATAATACATGTAGTATTCAAATAAAGAATGCTTACGATCGTCTATCGATCCATCATCATCTCACACAACTGTCATCATCTCCTCCACCACACCATCATGTGCCGTAGTCTCCACCACCACCACGATGACAGCGCCACCACCTTCACCGACGCTATGAAGACCCAATTCTTGATTCCGGGGGAATAGAGGATGGACCACGTGTATTTAAAGCCGAGCTAATGGAGGTGATTTGATTCGAATTAGGACACTCGAGGGTCAAGTGGTCTTTGATTTGGAGGAAATCTGTAAATTTTAAGTGTCGGCACAGGTGTGGAACATGCGTGCTGTGCTGGTCAGGCTTTCGGCCCTGGTTCATTTTTTTTTTTTTTGGCCATGGTTCATTTCCCCGCGTGTATATATATCTTATCGGGTTAGATTAGTGTGTAAAGTTTAAGAATTTTTCATATGAGTGAAAAATACAGCACGCAATTAGCCGCGAGAAATCAATAGAAAACCCAAGCAAACAGAACTGGGGAAATGGTAAATCCTAACTAAGAATAATTCAGCTAGGAAACCTGACAGGAAGACCCTGGAAACAGGAGACCTACTCCAAGTGAGATTTGATGGGCAGCCCTCTTGACTGAGTCCAACGAGTTACCGGCCGGGTTTGATTGACTTGTAACATACAAAGCAAGTCTATCGCGAATATTCTTTAAAAGACTTCTCTGCTTCAACTTTTTTCCGGATCTAAAAATTCTTAGATGATACTTTACAAGCTATAATTCTCTAGTTCATAGTGCATATATCTCAATTATATATATACACACACACTTCAATGCTTATCAAATCAAGCAAGACCGGTGATTGAAACTTTGGGATACTAATTTTCACGATTATACTTGGTGTTGTAAGAAGTGAGAATTCGATAAGATGTTACTTTAAGGAAACGTATCTGCTGAAAATATATTAAGTGTTGCCCAAAGTGTACAATGTGGTTAGAGATGATATCTTTGCAGGTAATCCATACCTTCGAAGCCAGCTTTATTGTGTCCAGCTGCATAAGGCCATGGAATCACAAGCTTGTCAAAAAATAATTGTGCCTTTTCTTGGCCGTCAAGCAGTATGTAACTGAAGGAGCTTTTCCTCTTCTTCCAACTCAAGCCATGCTGCATAAGGCCATGGAATCACAAGCTTGTCAAAAAATAATTGCTGTTCAGACAGCTGTGGATAAAGGAATTAGAAGTTTAGTTGTTGATAGTGATTCTCTTATTGCTGTGAAGCTTGTTCAAAGTGGATCCCCTTGGGTTGCTTCTTGTGTTTCAATTGTTCAGAATATATGGTGGAGCATAGGGAGCTTTACTGATTTTTCTATCGTTTATATTCCTCGCGAGTTTAATACGCGAGCTGATATGGTCGCTAGGGATGCCAGGCGATTGGCCAATTTTTGTGATGGGCACCGCCTGAATAATGTTACTGACATGTAGTTTGAGTTTGTAATGGGCTTTGCCCTCCAGCCTCATGGCTTATCTGTTCAAAAAAAAAAAACTCAAGTCATGCATATCAATTCGTGAAGAGAAGATATATATATGATCAATCATGTTAGACTATATATTTATTAACTCTTTTTTTTTCAAAGACTTAAGCTTTTGGGTTGAGTGATTAGAGTGTCTCACAACATATCTCATTCATTGCAAGCAACAATTTAATTAAATCTCTGTCAGAGGCTAAGAAGGAAAAGGGAAAATAAATTTGGGAAGAAGAGGTCTCCAGTGGCCTCTTGAATCACATGGGCCCCAATGTGATAGTATCTAGCAACTTGATTGCATAGACATCAAAAATATATAATGAAAATAAAATTGGTAATAAATAAATCAGAAATTATAGAACACATTTTATAGTGGACCTTCCGATGGGACAAATATCACCATTTAAATAGGTAAAAAAAAACAGGTTTTTATCGCCGGCTATCAAATTATAATTTGATATGGTTTAAACTAATCATAATTTTTTTTAAGACAATTAGTCACCTTCAACTGCAAAACGACGATAATGCTCATCTATCTCTCTCCCTCCCTCAGCCACCAACCACTCCGGCCATCTCTTCTCCTCCGATGAAGTCCTTTTCTCCGGCTGAGCTCCACCTTCCTCCCCAATCTCGATGACCTAGCAGCTCCACCTCCTCCATTAATTCCGGCAAAGATCTTAAACCCACCTCCTTCCTTCCCCAGTGAGCCACTGACCTCAACCTCACTACAATCACTCTCCAACACCTTCGACAGCCTCGCCTCACTTCCCCCCTCTACTCCGGCCCCGGCGAATCCCCCTGCATCTTGCGAGAACCCATCCCGAGCTCCCAGGCTACCTCTCTTTCGCCTGAACCCATCCCGAGCTCCACCCTTCTTCTCAAGCCCGACGCCGTAGCCTCCCAAAACACTTACCTCTTCCCTCCCCGATCCCATCCGCCCTCAGATCCAGAGCCTCCTCGCCACCACGACCCTTCTCCACCCATTCCCTTGCTAGATTCGACGAGATCCACCGTCACACCGCCGCCTCCCTCACCGCCATCTTCATCCCCTCAAGCTGGCGCCACCTACGTCGACGATCCGACGATCTAAGACCATGGATCAAATCCCTAAAGGTGTCGTCGACAGTCGGTCCGTCCTCGCCATTGATCAAAGCCGGAGCTCCCTCAGCCGTCCGATCCACCTAACTTCCTCTCCAAGTTACATGGTCAGATCGGGTTGAGCCACTTGATAGATCTGAGTTGACTCAATCAACCAGATTGGATCAGACCCAGATCCAGACCACTCAGATCCCATCAGGCTCAGACTCAGCCAATCAGATTTTATCAAGCCAGAACTTGAACCAGATCAAACCATATTCGAGCCCGATTGATTTGATTGAGCCGTCAGCCCAAATCTGAGCTGATTGTTAAGATTAGATCAAATCAATTTCAGCAATCGGGCTCAGCCAGATCTGAATCAAACTAGTTAGATTCAATCAGGCTCAGCTTCAACCAAATCAAATTGTAAGCCATATCGGAGCTGATCTCAACCAATTTCCAATCAGATTGAGCCATTTCTGAGCAGAGACTTGTTTCGAGCGATCCAACCTCGTAACATACACTTACAAATTCCTTGTATTTTTGTATCTTTTAAATCAATTTTGACTACAAATATGTATGATCAATTTGATCCTCTTGGCAAAAATTTGTCACTTTCCTCTATCCACCATCCACTTTCCGCTGCTTATTTGCCGCCCCTCCTCCGTCATTAGGGGTGTAAATAAGCCGAACTTGATCGAGCTTGACTCTGATCAAGCTAGGGTTGAAATTAGTTTCCAGCCCAAATTGATCCCAGCCTCCAAATTGTGTCACTTTCCACTATACACTATTCACTTTCCGCTGCTTATTTTTCGTCTCTCCTTCTTCGCCGTTAGGAGGTGTAAACAAACCAAGCTTGATTGAACCTGGCTCTGATCAATCTAGGCTTGAATTTAGTTTCCAGCCCAAATTGATTGCAACCTACAAAGTTGTCACTTTTCACTATCCACTATTGACTATTCACTTTCTGCTATTTATTCACCGTCCGTCTTCTCCACTTTCCTTTGTAAATCACTTAAAATACACTTTCCATTTTTCTCATATTTTTCCCATGTTTCCCCTACTTTTCCCAAATTTCTCTATTTTTCCCGAATTTTCCCCATATTTCCACTATTTTTTCATATTTTCTCTTTACTTTCTCTGTCACACCCCGACTCAGAAAACCCATCTGAGCCGAGGCGTGAGGGGAAACCTACACTATTCATCTCCAGCTGACGCGATACAATGCGAAATTATAGAAAAACTTAAACAATTTTATATTCCAGAGGTGAAACAACAATTCAATTCATAAATATACATAATGTTGTACTGATACAAGATCTTCCAATAAAAGATATAATACATTAATCCCAAAAGTCCTCGAAATGTACAACAGTCGTCCTCCAGCAACCTCAAACACCTCTGGATGTAGTCGTGCCACCAAAGCTGATTCGCCGGCTCTACGGAAGAAGAACTGGCGCATGCACCTACAAATGCAGCCCGGGTAGGAGTGAGCGATAAGGTCAGTAGGGTTCTACTCTACGGCACACTGAAAGGAGGAAAACAACAACAGTGTTGTCTCCCCGCTCAAGTCTAACGAATGCCACGGGTCCCATAACCCATCGATGTCCCAAGGGCTCCTGTCATGAACCTCTCTCTTGAACATGTTACCAAGATCACCCTAAGCACTAACAGGGGAACAGTACCATGCAGGATCACCCTTACCCAGCAGGGATACCACTGCCTGGGGACCACGTCGGGAGCACATCGATCTGCATCCTTAGCACTTGGCCTTGGGAGACCAACACGACCTCTAAACCTCAAGCAATGATCAGAGTCAACTATCGTCAATCCTCAATAACATGAGATTCAATTATACAATCACACCCTACTCCTGACTACCCATCCACGGCCCTAAGGCTAGATCCGAGCTACCCGAGAGCCTCGGATCGGCGACCCAAACCATCGCCCGCCTAACCTCAAATGCCTCTAATGCAATCAAGATGCATGCAATGCTCAGGCACAGATAAAGAGATATAAGCATGCAACAAGATATCATTAATCATACAGGGCTAGGCATAGCTTACAGCTAGCCAAAGGGTAAGCATAGCAAAGGCCTTAAATACAGAATATCTATGCTAACCAACAAACATATGAGCAAAGCATGGACACAGATATACAATAGTCTTCAGTGCTCTCTTGCACCTGACAGACTAAGTTTCTACTGTTACCCCACAGGTAACTGGCCACAGTTATACAATAGCCCTCGGCACTCGTCGACAACAGGCTAAGGTTCCACAATTCCACATTAGCTAGTACTCATAGCTAGCTAATGGTTAGGCAATCAAATAAACATTTAGCTATAATTCAACATGTATTAAATGCAAACAAAACCATAGATTTGCCTAAAAAGGGAATTACTCGAATCGATCCTCAAACTCGATAGAAATCCTTTTAAAACTCTACAAAATTCACTTGCAAACCTCCCAACATGTTTCAAGATCAATCACGATTGAAAGCCATTCAAGAAAGACCAGAAAACCCTGTTCAAGGGCCCACGGTCGATGTGACGGTCGACCGTGAGGCCATGGTCGATGTGACGGTCGATCGTGAGGCCATGGTCGATGTCACGGTCGACCGTGAGGCCAACACGAAGAAAACCAAAGGGCGACGGTCGATCTACTCATCGACCCTGGGAAGCCCAAAACCAAACAGCGCCTGACGGTCGATGCGACGGTCGACCGTCAGGTAAAATCGGAAAAGCGAAGATCCCGCGGTCGATCCATGCATCGACCCTGGGAGGCTAAAATCCCGACAGAGCCCGACGGTCGATCCGACGGTCGACCGTCAGGCCCAGAAAACGCAAATCAATACTTGACGGTCGATGCACCGATCGACCGTCGGGCCCCGAAAGAAAACGTAAATCAATACTTGACGGTCGATGCACCGATCGACCGTCGGGCCCCGAAAGAGTGTACCAACGCTTGACGGTCGATGCATCGATCGACCGTCGAGCCTTAGGCACATTTCCGGAAATCCAATTCCTTAGATTTCAAGGATCAATTCAAGTTGGAATTTAATGAAACTTTGCAAGCATGCATAAAAGATGATGGGGAATCCAATGGTACAAAGAAATCATATTTTTGACGGTTAAATCTCCAATTTAGGTCAAAACGGCCGAAAACCGATAAACGACGAGAATACGGAAAACCAGCCGTTAGAATACGGAAATCGCGAGGTAGGAATACTTCAAAACATCTATAACACATACACAATGAACTACACAACATTCTAACAAGTATTCCTACAGCGAAAAGGCATTAAACCTATCCTAGGAGAACCCGATCCAAAGATCGAGATAGAAACACCTACTTGAACATGCAGGGCAGCTCCTCCACGCATCCCCCAAGTCCGATCGCCGGAAGCCGCTCCTCGAAAGCCATACTCCGATGCCCTAGCACCCAGCCGCAGGAGAGAGAGAGGAAAGAAAACGGCATGAGAAGGAAGGAAAGCAAGAAAGAGAAATAATGAGCTTAAATAGAAAGCTGGAATCCATCACACCCGTCCGATTCGATCTCTCCCGATCGAGCTCAGATCTTCCGATCGGAAGCGCCTTAAAGGTTCTAATCAAACACATACATCAATCAAAGGCTATGTGTGCAACGCGGGTGTGAAACTGACCATCAGGGAGCATATTTACCAAAATACCACTGGGGTCAAAAACAGCGATGCGATCAACCGATCGCATCCCAAGGCCAACCGAGCCAAACCACAAACCCAGACCCTCGACCTAACGCGATCGAATCAGGTTGGAGGCACGGGTCCTCACATTCTCTCTCCTACCTTTGCTCATTAGTAGTTTGCTTCCAGCTCGTTCAAGCCCGATCTCAAGCCAGGATTTCATCGTACCGACTCGGGGCGGCTCAACTTGAGCCGCCACCGCTGATTCGCCATCTAAGGGCGAGGAAGGCTTGGGAGCGGCGGAGAAGAGATCGTGGGGTCATGAGAGTCGATCACTCGGAGTGGATCGGGGGGTTTAGACAGTGGAGGCGGTGGATGTGAAGGGGGAGTCGGTGGCGGTGATGCTTGAGGAGGTGGATGAAGGGCCGATCGGGAACGGCCAGTGGTTGGGATCCCTTGGGGAGATCACGGAACGAACACCTGTGGTCTCGGAGTGGCTGGCGGAGCGGTGGCGACGGCGTTTATGGTGGATGACGGAGGTTGCATGGGCGCTGGTGGCGTTGGGGGGGCGGTGATCGACGGTGGAGAGGTGTTGGCTATCGCCGAAGTGAGGTGGAGATGATAGGGAGCTTGGTGTCTGACGGGGAGGCTCTAGGGTGTGGTGGTGGTGATGGAGGCTAGGGTTCAATGAAGATAGGGTTTGGGAGGTAGGGGATGATGACGTGGTAGGGGTGAGCTGATGTGGCGTTGATGCAGTGGAGAGAGAAAATGGTTTTCCATTAAAAGTGAGGACTCCCCATACCAAGGTGAATGACAACCCGCGTAAATAATCGATTTTTCAAGAGTAGTTTAGGAAAGAAAATATCGTAACAAACTCATAACTATTAATTAAATGACCTAATGTCTTAGAAAAATATATATGGACTATGGAACAAATAATTCCATTAAAAGTGATTAGTCCCCAATTAACTGAAAGAAAAAAAACAATTCGTTTTAATAGCACATGTCTGGAAGGAGTTCTTAAGTCAAAGCCATAATTGGCAAACAGTGATATCAAAAAAAGGAAAAAGAAGAAGAGGACCACACTTTCTTCCTCGCCAGTTTGGTTTGAGTAATTTCCATCAAGAATAGTAGTCGCATGCCGGGTCTACGACGTGGTTCGAGTAATTTGGTGGCTGGCTGGCTAGCAGCCGGTCAGCTACGGAGGCCCCAAATTTAACCCTACATCGACTGCCCACCCAATTTCTTGGCGGAGTACCGCGCTCGCGCGTCTCTCCAAGTTTGAACGCACACATATATTGTTCGAGAAAGAGAAAGGAATTGGGTGAGATCTAGAGACGCAGACTCTTCCAAGTCAAGTTTTTTCCCACGCCAACAACGTGCTCAAAGCATTTAATTATGCAGCAACCCGGTCATCAGAAAGATCCACCTGAGCTCGCTCGCGACGAGGCCCAACTGGCGGCACACGTGATCTCTCTTTCGATCCTTCCACCGACGACGACTCGATCGCCAACGATTTTTATGCGTGTGTGTTTGAAAGCTAAGAAAAGGATGGGACAACCGTGTTGCAGCCTCCAAGCTAGCTAGCGAAGGATGGCGTGTCATGGAAGCAGCGGTGGATGCCCCAAAAGGCATCAGAACCTTCTTTTCCTTCTCCTACGTACGTTTTCTTTGAGAGAGATCCAGCGCCAGCATATAAATGATTGGCTTGGAATGGAATCGATGCATTGATTTGTTCTGCTTTGAGGTGGAGCCCAATCCAGTGGAGTCAACAGCTGAGATCCGCTGGACGTTGCAACTTGCAAGCATGGTGGTAGCCGTGAGATCTAGATTTGTCGGCTCGCAGTGTGAACAACTTGATCAGCTCTAGGAATCAATCATGTCAAAGTTATAGTTTCAGATCTGCAGTACTATTCGTCAATCTGTTGCCTCATCTACCGTTTGCCAACCGGAGCCCGAATTCCACCTGCCACCTTCTCTCCCTTGTGGTTAAGCATTGTTCATGTATGGTTTGGTTAGTTCAGATGATCGATTAGTTATAACGTCTCTTCTTCGCTCACCCTCCCTCTTCCTGTAGACCATAGCTTTCCTTCCAACTACGTACTAACTCCACCTCCCAACTAACTTCAACCATTATTGAGCTAAAAGAGCTAGCTATTAACCTTTTGCTTTGTGATTTAATGGGCATGCAATAGGTAACTCAATATCTATGGTTGGTAATCTTATAATAAATAAAATATATATTCACAGCCGGTTTGTTTAGTTGTATAATATAATGATGTATAATTTATATACTATATAAGCTAAACAATGATTAGGTCACGAATAACTTCAACTATATATATATATATATATATATATATATATAAAATCAGATGTATTCTGTCAAACGGTTGAGAATGTCTTATCCAAGTAATGTCATGATATATCATGCTATTAAGATTAAGGGTGAGAATTCGGTAAATACCGAATCGAATTACCGAATACCGAAATACCGAAATTCCATGATTTTAAAAACCGAACCGAACCGAATTAGGGCATAAAACCGAACCGAACCGAATTAATTCGGTACATTAATTTAAAAACCGAACCGAACCGAATTCATGAAAAAACCGAACTGAACCGAAAAAACCGAAATAATTCGTAATTTTTTTACTTACAATATAAAACCGAACCGAAATAAGCTATACCGAATTTTAAAAATAAAAACCGAAACCGAACCGAATACCGAATTTTTGACAAAAAAAAACCGAACCGAACCGAACCGAATATACTGAAAAATCGAACCGAATTGTTCGGTTCGGTTCGGTTTTGCTCACCCCTAATTAAGATGAAGTCAGATGGAAGGGTTTAGTGGATGATGGTGGTTAGAAGAAAGAGAGAGAGAGGAGTAAGGGGGGGTTGTCCATGTCAGGTGGCACGGGGAGGCCGCCTAATACTATATAGTGTTTGGTTTACTTTGGATAAAGTTGTATAAGAAACATAAGGATAATTATGATATTTAGAAAAGATAAACAATACAACGAGCTTTATATAAAATTGGGATAATATTATTTTGGTACCTTCTGGTTTCAAGAATTATCAATTTAGACCTTATATTTTAAAACGAGAAAATTATCATTTTCATCCCTTAAAGTTTTATCAAAGTAACGTTTAAGTCCCTAATCTTTTTTAAGTTTCAATTGGGTCATTACAATCTTCTTTTTATCACAATGTGGGACATCTGCTCGACGCCGTTAAAAATATAGACGACATATGAAGCTAAAAATGTCAGACGACATCCATCACGTGCGATCACGTGACTCTCAAGCCGTTAAAAATAGCGACGACGTCTGGCAAATGTCCCACATTGTGATGAAAATGAGACTGTATGGACCCAATTGAAACTTAAAAAAGACTAGGGACTTAAACGTTACTTTGATGAAACTTATGGGACGAAAATTATAATTTTTCTTTTTAAAACGTAACAAAACAGGCTATGTATTTAACAATCTAGTCATTTTAGTTCCATTAGCGTTAAGTCAAACGGTGTTTGCAAATTTGGCACTAAATTGAAAAGTTAGTTAACTACGGAGCCTGTTTTGTTACGTTTTAAAACACATGGTCCAAATTGTAATTCTTAAAACTATAGGGTACCAAAATGATATTATCTCAATATATATGATGATTTCTGCATGTATGTATGATGAGAATTAATTGATTATTTTATTAATTAATTATTTGTTTATCGAGTTTGTGCATGCATGGAAGGAATGTTGGATTCGACTTAGAACCGTGAATCCAGGAAATTGAATCATCCTGGATTGTGATTGGGTCTAATCAGAACTTGTGTGTTGTCTCACCTGAACTAGTTAGACCATATTAATGAATGTGATACATTTAATGTGCACCAATGTAGTGAGAGAGAGAGAGAGAGAGAGGATGACATGACATATTTATTAGAGGCAAAACCATATCAAAAGATGGATTGTAGCTGAAATTGTAAACGAAAAACAAAAAAATTATACATATATTAATAATATGGGATAATATCATTTTGGTACACTTTAGTTTCAATAATTATCAATTTGGACTCTGTATTTTAAAACGTAACAAAACATGGTTTGTAATTAACAATCTAGTCATTTTAGTCTCATTGGCGTTAAGTCAACAAACGGTGTTACCAAACTTGACACTAAATTAAAAAGTTAGTTAACTAAAGTCCATGTTTTGTTACGTTTGAAAATACAGGATTCAAATTGATAATTCTTAAAACTAGAGGGTACCAAAATGATATTACCCCTATAAAATTATATGCTCTAAGAGATGATATAAAATTATACAACGCGTTCCAACTTATCAAAGTTCCCAATGTAAAGTATTATACTATCTCACGGAGAAACCAAACAAGGCATCTCATTGACAATGTACAATTGTATGCTATATATACAATATATATTCTGAATCATATGATGGAATACATCTAATCTTATATAATATACATTGCCGTGCCATTAGATTTTTAAATGAAGTGTCGAGTCCGCCCTCTCATAACTCAATATATAAATAGGTATAAACCCGACTTTGCACCGTCACGTTTGGCCTCTTCGCACCTCCAACAAGACTTTCATCGTTTCTCCACCAAACGGCCTGGAGCCTAATATTCATTCCACTGTCTTCGGTCCTCTTTTGACGTGCTATTTATTATATAACTAATATCTAAGGCCATGGGTCAGACACGCGGTCGAATGGCACGCGGCCGCATGGACTGAGCTCCCACACAGCTCACCTATCACATGGAAAACATTATCTAAACGCTTTGACGAAAAGATGCCGCTTTGGGTTGCCTTGGATGCCAATCCAAAGCATAACCCCCGCACCCTCGGCATCGGCGACGGCTAGTTGTTGCCAACTAGGATCCCTGCGTTAAAATGGAAAGAATATATGATAAGCTGCTAGGAAGCACAAAGATCACGCTGTCACCTTACGAAATACTCAAAATCCGCATGGGTAGCATGTGTCAAAGCATGTGCAAAATCAATGTTATGGTACAGGGGTGATTAAAACCGGTACCAAAAAATCGAACCGAAGTGAACAACTCCGGTTTATTCAATTCGGTTCTTCAGTTCAATCGATTCGGTTCTCTAACTTAAAAAATTTTGATTCTTCAGTTCGGTTTGGTTCTTCATTATATATTTCGATTAAAATTGAAAAACCAAACTTTATAGTAAAATAATTATTTTTTTATTTTATATACTACATAAGTACACATGGTTCAGTTCAGTTTTGACATATAATTCGGCTCGGTTCTCAAAATTCTGAACTGAAAAAAAGATTGGTTCTTTGGTTCTGGACCGAAAACCAAACCCAAAACCGATTACTCATCCCTATGTGCATGAGCATGTATATCAGCTGTGAATTTGGTGCCGATCACTTTTGAAATTACAGGTGGGTTTGACGCGATGCATGGGAGCACCAGCTAATACTAGCTGCATCATATAATACGATTGATTTGTATATCACTTTGATATACCAGTGGGGTTACATGAGAAATATTTTGTTATGAATATATCTCAGTGTATTTTTTTTTCCTTTGATTGGTTAGCCTTTTACCTTGGCTTAGTGGCTCAAATAACCTACATTTTCAATAAATTTGGGGATTGAGAATTGGAACTCAACACCAACCCATTACCACCACCACTTACTAACCACTTGAGCTACTCAAGCGTTGTGTAATAAATCCATATGTATTAGGTGCTTCATATTACAACGAGCTTGATACTGCACCAAGCAATACGAGGCATTGCTTGATGTTCATCAAGTTCATAGTTGCCAAATGCACATGAACCAAACTATTTCTAGATAGGGGTGAGCATTCGGTTAAAACCGAATTGAAAAATTGAAATTTGAAAAACTGAATTTTTTTCGATTACAAAAAAAAAATCGAATCGAATTAGTGCAAAAAAACTGAACCGAACCGAACTGAATTAATTTGATGCTCTAGTTCAAAAACAGAGGGTAAAGATCGAGCTTCTTATATGGGATCCGGCAACCGAATTCATGTAAAAACCAAACCAAACCGAAAAAACTGAAATATATATATATATATATATATATATAGGTTTTTAACTCTAAAATATAAAATATGATTATTTAACCAAAAAATTGAGTTTTTCGGTTTTAACCAAAATCTAAAATAAAAAAACGAAACGAACCGAAAAACCAATCCGAATCACTCGATTCAGTTCGGTTTAGTTCAGTTTAGCAAGTTCGGTTAGGTTTTGTTGAACCCTGTCTCTACGGATATTCTACAGCCCATCAATGACCAGATTTCTTAGACGCCTTACGCGGGAAAGCACGTTGTCATGCCAGGGCAAACAACCTTGACTAGCAGACCTGCATGGTTTATCGGGTCAAGGTCAGAAGTATCAAAGTGCATGCAAGAGGACCTAATCAAATCTTGTTCTTAACCACAAATACTCATTTTCGTAAGTCTTTCGAAAAACCAAAAAAATATTGCCGGCTGACTCCTCTCTTCAATCAATTTTACTCAGCATATCTGTTTTTTTCCTTCCATTGATACATATCAAGATTCCGGTCTTATCTACGCTTCCAAATCTTATAGGACAAAAGACTCCAGAAGGGTAAACCTCGGTAGGCTAAAATATTTTATTAGGAAGTCAATTCCAAACCCAAACGGGACTCTTCTCAAGACAAAAGAAGCAAAGTCCGCCCAGCCATCCAGGCCTTCACCCAGATTCCAGATCCCCAACAAAGGGGGAGGCTCATCACTCCATACGTCAGCGACGCGCGGGGCGCCCCCACACGGGCGGCCGCGCCTGCCGCCTCGCGCCACGACACGTGGAGAGACCACGCACGCCATGGCGTGAAGAGTTTCTGGACGGCGCCCCTTGGCCAGCGTGGACTCTTGTTTTATTTCAAAGGCTGGAGAACCCAACCGGCCAACCCCAACCCCAACCAAAAAAAAGTACCAAACTTCCCTTCCAATTCTTCCTCCTCCTCCTTCTTTGGTAACACAATATATATATACCAGACGTCCAGCAAGGACTCTAAGGCACAACAAACACCTCAAACTGGTCTTCTCCATTCCTCTCCAACAAAGTAGACATGGGTGCGATTGGCGCGTGGCGCAGGGGCCGCGCCATAGGCCGGGGCTCCTCCGCCACGGTCTCTCTCTGCTCGGTTTCCGTCTCGGGAGAGGTCTTCGCCGTGAAGTCGGCGGAGCTCTCCCGAGCGGGGCCGTTGAAGCGGGAGCAGAGTATCCTCTCTACTCTTTGCTGCCCCCACATCGTCTCTTGCCTCGGGTTCGACGTCACTTTGGAGGGCCCTGACCGCCGCCCGTACTACAACCTCTTCATGGAGTACGCCTCCGGGGGCTCGCTCGCCGACGAGATCCAGCAGTGCGGTGGGCGGCTAGAGGAGCCCGATGTGCGGCGCCGGACTTGTGAGATTCTCAGAGGGCTGGCCTACCTCCATTCCAAAGGCTTCGCGCATTGTGACGTCAAGGGGCGGAACGTCCTCATCGGATCGGACGGCCGGGCGATGATCGCCGACTTGGGATGCGCGCGCTCGATGGCCGCAGCCGCCGCCGACCACAAAGATGAAGATGATGATCAGAAGTTCAGGGGCACGCCGATGTTCATGGCGCCGGAGGTGGTGCAGGGGGAAGAGCAAGGAGCGCCGGCGGACATGTGGGCACTGGGATGCACCGTGATCGAAATGGCCACCGGGAAGCCGCCGTGGCCTGACGTCTCCGACCCAATCAACGCCCTCCATCGCATCGGTTTCACTCAGGACGTGCCGGAGTTCCCCGGCTGGGTCTCCGACGAGGCCAAGGATTTCTTGAGCAAGTGTCTGAGGAGAAACCCAAACGACCGGTGGACCGCCGACCAACTCCTCAAGCACCCCTTCGTCGCCGCCGCCGCCGCCGGAATCGACGCCTACCTTCCCGATCCCATCACTTGCAGCAGCGAGCACAAGTGGATCTCTCCAAAGAGCACTCTAGATCACGCCTTTTGGGACTCTTTGGGAGCCGAGGAGGAAGACGACGTGGAGCCGTGCCGCTCGGCTGACACGAGGATAAGTCACCTGGCCTCCATTTCTTCGTCTCTGGCCGCACCTGATTGGACATGGGACGACAATTGGGTCGAGGTTCGAACCAATTCCAATTCCGATTCCGATTCCGATTCCAATTCCAATTCCAATTCCAATTCCAATTCCAATTCCATGTCCATTGCCGAGCTAGATGATCCATCTGACACGATTCGGTTTCAAATAGAGGACATTGCAACTGATACTAATAATATTCTTAGCAGCAGTAGCAGTAGCAGTAGCAGCAGTCCGTATAATTCTCAGTTCATGACCAATAGTAGTAGTAGTCCTCTTGTGTTTGAAATAGACGAAGAAATGGAGGAGGGAAACGATGTGGATAAAGGGCATTTGGCCAGTTGTAAATGTGAGATTAGCTTTATTAATGGGAATTGTGATTCAGTATTCCACATGCCAAAAGGCATTCTCTTGTCTTCTGTGTTGTTTTCCAATTGGGCCGAGGTTCGAACGGATTCCGACTCCTATTCCAATTCCATGTCCATTTCCGAGCCAGATGATCTATCTGACACGATTCGGTTTCAAATGGAGGGCATTGCAACTGATGCCGATAATATTCCTAGCAGCAGCAGCAGCAGCAGAAGTCCGTATAATTCTCAGTTTAGGACCAATAGCAGTAGTAGTCCTCTTGTGTTTGAAATGGATGAAGAAATAGAGGAGGGGATCGATGTGGATAAAGGGCATTTGCCCAGTTGTAGAAGAGAGATTAGCTTTACTAATGGGAATTGTGATCCAGTAATCCACATGCCAAAAGGCATTCTCTCCTCTTTTGTGTTGGTTTCCATTTGGCTCCTTGTGCTTATCCTCTTTTTGTTTTTTGTCTTTTGGAACACTTTTCATAGTTCATACCTGGATTACCATAATCATATGGACACTTGACTCAACCTTCCAGCCATATTTAAATACCTCCTCGCTTCCGTATTGCAGGCTTCCTTTGGGAATAGCCAAGGAATATTCTTAGCTAGCCGAATTGCCTGATAGAACGGTGGGCAAGGTGCTTTCTTGGCAAAGAAGACAGGTTGCTGATCCGGTCAGGGTGGTAGTTCTCAAGTCTAGCCTCCCATCATTCCATGCTCTTGTGATGGCAATCGACCCATGTTCTTTCGGTAGTGATAAATAAGATGGAGCGCATTTGTCATGAATTCCTGTGGAGAGAAAGGAAGTCAGACTTTAGTATAGTAGCTAGGAAGGAAGTCTACTTGGAGGCTTAAGGCTCTGTTTGGTTAGGGGGTTAGGAAATGGGGTTAAGGGGGTTAAGGGGGTTATTCTTACCCTCAAACGCTATTGGGTTAAGGTTTTGGGGTTAAGAGGGGTTAAACCTGAAAATGGGGTTAAGCTTTTCTCTCTCGTTTACATCCATCACATATATTCTAATATTATTTTAAAAATACTAATATATAAAGAATGATAAAATAATATATTTTTTTTATATGATGTGGACCAATCATGGTATAACATGTGGCATGTGGCACCCACATATATTAATATTTTATTATAATAATATGTTATTGGTATTATTTAATATTTTTGTGCATGTTTATCTTTCTACGTGCAAATATTTTTGTTAGTCCATAAACAATTTTGTACGTGTTTTTATGAGCGTATAAAAACTTTTGCGCACTCATAATATTTTTTTTATGTGCATACTGTATTAAATAATATTATTCATATGTTATTATAATAAAATATTAATATAAGTGGGTCTACATGCCACATGTCATATCATGATTGGTTTGCATCATGCAAAAATTATTTTATTTTATATTATTGTAATAATAAATATTAAAATATTATTATTATATTAATATAAGTGGGCCCGTATGGGGGATGCATTGATGTGTACAACAATTATTTTATATTATTTAATAATTAATATTAAAATATTAAAATATTACAATATTAAAATGTTAAAATATTAAAATATTATATTAATATAAGTGGGTATGCATGGGGATGCACTAATGTGTACAAACATTATTTTTATCTTATTTTAATAATAAATATTAAAATATTATTATGATATTAATATAAGTGGGTCCGTATGGGGATGCATTGATACAATATTATATATTTTTATACACTTTACGTACAAATATTTTAATTAACTTAATAATTAATTTTAATATTATAATATTTACCCACTAGGTTATCCATTATTATAATATTATATATTTTACACAATTTATAATTTTTACCCTTATCCCAAGCTTAACCTACTAACCTACTAACCTACTAACCTACCCCTGTTTCTAAGCCAAACACCAAAAGTGGGTTAAGTCTACCCCCATTTCTTATCCTCATTTTTTTACCCCTAACCCCCTTAACCCCCAACCAAACAGGTAGGATCAGAGATTTGGGTATTTAGCAACGAGGTTTGAAGATAAAGAGGATGGCCAGCATAGGTTTAATGTCTAGACTGAATTGGCGAGGGCCAAGAACCGTTGGAAGGGCATTCTGCCATCGATTCATGGGATTGCCTACAATTAGGGGTGGCAATTCGGGTTCACGGGTCGGGTTCGGGTCGGGTCATACACTGACCCGTTTAACAAAACACCCAACCCGAACCCGACCCGTTTAATAAACAGGTCAGGTTTATCAACCCGAACCCAACCCGTTTATAAACGGGTCAACTCGACCCGACCCGCCTAACCCGTTTATTAAATGGGTCGGGTCGGGTCAGGTCAGATCGACCCGTTTAACAACAATTAAACATATCAAATTACAACTAATTACAATCTGATCAAAATACATCCTCAATAGTTACAAGTTACAACCATATAAGCAATCATATCAAATTACAATTAAATTACAACCAATTACAAACTGGCCGGGAAACAGCCGGATCTGGCTGGATCTGGCCGAAAACAGCCAGATCTGGCCGAATCTGGCCAGAAACAGCCAGATCTGGCCGGATCTTGCCGGATCTGGCCGGAAACAGCCGGATCTGGCTGGGTAACAGTCGGAACTGGTCGAAAACAGCCAGATCTGGGCGGATCTGGCTGGGAAATAGCCGGATCGGGCCGGATCTGAGTCGTAGCGGCGAGGAAGCAGCCGGATCTGGCCGGGATGCAGCCGGATCTGGACGAATCTGGATGGCAGTGGAGCTTCGTGGTCGTGGTCGGCGCTGAGGTGACCTCGCGGAGGCCGTGGAGGACGGCGACGGGAAGGAGTGCCTTGGGGGGCGGAGGCCGTGGAGGACGGGAAGGAATGGGGGCCGGAGGCGGAGGCCGTGGAGGACGGGAAGGAGTGGGGGCCGTGGAGGCGACGGGAAGGAGTGGGGGGCGTGGAGGAGGCCGTGGAGGCGACGGGAAGGAGTGGGGGGCGGTCCGGGCGGAGGCGGAGGCCGTGGAGAGGGGGGAGCAGAGAGGCAAGGGAGGAGGTGGAGAGGGTGAGAGGAGCGGAGGCCCGGAGGGAGAGGGAGATCGGGTGGTCGGGGGGGAGTAGAGAGGAGTGGAGGAGAGGATGAGAGCCTTACTAAGGGTAGGTGGCTGGGTAAGAGTAGTGGCTGGGTAAGGGAAGTGGGTAGATGGCTGGGTAACTAGTGGGTACGGGTTAACGGGTTGACCCGCCTAACCCGCGGGTCAACCCGACCCGACCCGTTTATAAACGGGTCATAAACGGGTCGACCCGTTTATGACCCGAACCCGTCTATACCAAACTCAAACCCGTTTATCTCGGGTCGGGTCGGGTCGGGTTCACGGGTCATGACCCAGATTGGCACCCCTACGTACAATGCATCCTCCCATTAGAGGTATATCATGGAGGCATATCTGCCTTTCGGCTGATGAGGTGAAAAAAGGAATAACTTGGTTAGTGGGAGAACGTAGCCGAGTGATCGTGCTATCTAATGTATGGTTTGCGGATTGCTAGATGGCCGACCTTCATCAATATTGATGCCTAGTTGGAGTGTGAGGACCCGTGTCTCTATAACTGATTCGACCGTGTGGGTCAGACTCGTGGGTCCAGTTGACTTTGTTTTGCGTTAGGTGGGTTGGGTGATCACATTGTTGTTCTTGGGCCCCAAGGATAATTTGATAAAATTGCTCATTGTTGGTCAGTTTCATACTCACATAGTGCACACACGGCCTTGGATTGATGCATGTGATTGATTAGGCTCTCAGGAGCGCTCTAGATCGGAAAAGATCGAAATGGACGATCGACATCGAAATTAGCTTAATATAAATACCCTCCTCTTTCCTCTTCCCTTCCTCTCTTCTCTCCCGTTCTTCATCCCGTCACCCGAGAGGGAGACTCGGATGTCTCACCGGCGGTCCTCTAGTGAGCTAGAGGTGGTGCCGACGTGGGAGGATCCATCTAAGTTGGATTAGGCTGGATCAAAGGGGGGTTAGTGGTGGATTAGCAAGCTAATGTAAGCGTTCTTGACCTAAACCTTTGTTTATATAAACTTAGGTTATTTAACCATTAATTAGTGGATTTTTTTGTGCTATATATTATCCTAAACTTGTTTAATATATGATTTAAGTCTCATGTGATTTTATTTGAAGTTGATCAAGATTTATGCATCTTTTTCTCGGTTTTCCCAGATTTATGTCTTTTAACTGAAAAAGCTAGTTCGAGTTTAAATTCAGAGTTATGTGTGCATTATCTCAGGAAATCTTTAACATAAAAGTTGTAGATCTCTGAGGCTACTTCCAGATCCTGTTGGCTTCATATTTTTATGATTTTTGTACAAATGTTGGTAATTTTTCTTCGAATCTGTGTCGAAACATAGAAATGAGAAAAAGTTGTTAAATTCTTTGAAATTTCGATATCAAATGGATCTAATTTTTGGATATGATGTTCTTAACATGCCTTTTGTGAGGACCTGTCCCTCTACTCCTGGGTCGACCGCCTGGGTCGGGCCTGTGGCTCGTTGTAGACCGCAAGGGCAATTTGATAAATTACGCCTTGTCGGTTTGTTTCACACCTGCGTGTGCACACACTGACCGTGTTTGTGTTAGTGTTTGATTAGAATGATTAGGTGGACCCGTGATTGAAAGATCCAAGCTTGGGCTTGTGTTCGTGAACCGAAACCTAACTAATTATGGAAAATATTTGGCGAGGGGTTCCCTCTAATTTACTGGTCTCCCTAAACAATTCATAAGCACCCTTATTTAACAAAAATTAGCAACCTATTTAGGTAGAAACCTACCGGACTGCGCAAACCTCGACTCAATTCCCGCTGTACGAGCACCAAACTGGCTTCAAACCAAGCCAAGGATCTTCCTCTCGCTGCCACGAATCCAACGAGCCCTCAAGCACTTAAAATGATGGCCGAAGGAGGGAGGATGGAGGGCAAGAAGGTGGCTGCCGGAAATAGGGGAAACAGGGCCGCGGGAAAGAGAAGGAAGAAGAAGAGAGAAGGAGGAAGAAGAGAAGGAAGGAGGAAGGAGAAGCTAGGGAAGAGGGGAAGGAAAAGAGGATAAGGGAGAGGAGAGAAGATTTTTCTTCTCACCCTCTTACAGAGGAGAGCGACGGCCGTCCACTCAGAAATCCACCGCCTGGACTTTCTGGCACAGGAAGATAGATCTCCTTTGCAATGAAGATCGATCTCCTTAGCAAGGAAGATCGATCTTGTGAGGACCCGTCCCTCTACTCCTGTGGCTCGTCATGGACGGTAAGGGACATTTGGTAAATTGCGCCTAGTCGGCTTGTTTCACACCCGCGTGTGCACACACTGACCATGTTTCTGATAATGTTTGGCTAGAATGGTTAATGGGACCCGGGATCGAAAGATCCGGGCTTGGGCTTAAGTTCTAGCCCAAGTCTAGCTTTTTGCACCTAAAGGATCGATCCTTCCTTATTAGAAGATCGATCTTTCTCGTGCCAGAAAGTCAAGTGCGATCGTCATGTAGGATCGACCTAGGGAAAGGTCGATCATTCATAAGTGACGATTAAAGTAATTAACTAAGTATAGAGAAATAAAACTAATATGGAGAAGCCTTAGGATTTTCATTTCATTGTAGGTTCTAGTGTAGCCTCCTAAGGAATTGAGGTGTGTAATCCAATTGGGACGATCGAAATCAAGAAGTCGACAAGTGGGTGGTTAGCCTCACTTATCGCTCAACGGAAGTTGGCTTAGAATCATCCGCCGGAAAGAATCACATTCACAAAGTCGACGAATGAGTGATTAGCTTCTATCGTCGCTAACGAACCTTCGATTAAGATCGATTCGTCGCAAGGAAAAGGTATTGTATGGAGTCGGGCATTGGATTGAGATGGTTCTAGCACCTCGAATCCAATGCAAGAGAAAGATAGAATGGATCCTCTAATTGGAGAGATAGGGATGGTTCTAGCATCCATAATCTCTAATCTAGGGCTATTCATCCTCCCAATGGAATTGGATGTGTTTCTAGCACATCCAACTCATTGGGGCATAACAACAAACACCCATCATGCACAAGTTCTAGCTCATACCAAAGAAGGGCATTCATTCATTCAACATATAAGATCCAAGTACAAAGATAAAGAAATCATGCTCAAATCCATACAATAGATCATCTCCAAAGATTACACATCAAAAATCCCTAAAAAAACTACAAAAGAATCCTACAACTACATGGAAACCCCAAGAGAAAGAAAGCTAGCTACTCATCTTGGATGAATCCATGGATGGAGGTCGATGAAGCTCTCCTCCCATGGATCTCCTCCAAGAAGTCCTCCTCTCAATTGGGTAAGAAAAATAGAAAGGATGGAGAAAGGTCTCTGGGAAGATCCCTAAAATCCCCCATAAGGGGTCTATTTATAGTAAACAAGCCTCCCCCACTCGAATTAGATCTGGACCATTGATTTTGCTCGGCTGGCACAAAAGGATCGATCCTTATAGGGTAAAGGATCGATCTTCCTCTTCCGTGTGATCGTTGGTCCCGTGGAAGATCGATCCTCCTATAGGAAAGGATCGATCTTTGTTCTTGAGTTCTGGCTGCGCCCCGATGAAGATCGATCCTATAGTAGATGGAGATCGATTGTAGAGAATGTTGCGTTCTGTCACTGAAAAATGCACGCGAAAGATCGATCATTCCCTATGGGAAGATCGATCCTTCAGAACTTGCGCCCTGTCACTGAAAAATGCGCATAAGGGATCGATCTTCTCATTATGGAGGATCGATCCTTGTTGTCCCGACTGGATTCTTCTTAATGTACTTCAAAGGATCGATCCTTCTTCAATAAAGGATCGATCTTCTTCATAAAAACTGGCCCGAATGACTTCGTTTAAGCTCGGAACTTGATCCAATCCTCGTTGAGGGCTCTTGTTCCTGTCATGGAGTAATAATCATCAGTAAGGCCTTGCTCGGAGACTAACAAGGCCAAGTTGAAAGGGTGATTTATGCACTTTTCACGTCTTATCAATAAGTCGGTTCGTTTGCCTATAAAGCAGACGAGATCTTCTTCCTTAAATCCTTTTGAAATCCGGGGATCTTGAGCTCAGATCTGGCGATTTTTGAAAGAGTTTGAGGATGATCTAAGGCCTAGTAGCTTGGATTGAAGCTGCTATTGTATAGGTAGGGATCCTACCTACATCTTCGGGTTTTTGGAAGTTTTTTCGGTTCGTGGTTGATCTTTTGCTTAGATCTATAGATATACATGTTGGTTTTTCATGATTTCATCGGTTTTGGACTCGTGTTTCCTTGATCTACAAGATCCCAGAGTTTTAGGGGGTTTGGTACCGTTTTTCGGCGGTATTTCTCGCCGTCCAGTCGCCGGAGAACCCATCCGGATCGATCCTTCTAGAAGAAGGATCGATCCCTCTGGGTTGGTCATGCTGCGCCCGATGAAGGATCAATCCTCTGCTTGGAGATGATCGATCCTGGGTCTTGGGTAGCATGGTTACCCTGCGTCGCGAGGAGGATCGATCTTCCTGGGAGGAAGGATCGATCGTTCTTGGCGCGACAAGAAGGGTGCCCTCTGTCTCGAGAAAGATCGATCTTCCTGGGAGGAAGGATCGATCTTCTTTAGCTCGACAGTGTGGGAAGGCTCCCTATTACTTGAAAGATCGATCTTTTCTTAATAAAAGATCGATCCTTTAGTAGCAGAGAGGATTTTTTCATGGCTATTCCTCGCGGGGCTTGGTATGCCGGTTTTCCTTACCGCTTTATACCTTGTATATATGTTTAAGCATGTTAGTCCTATAATAGGGGCAGTGGTGAACCGGGAGAGTGATGACTCCCAGGATGTTTAGAATAAACGGGCGGGTAGCTCTACAGCTTTCCTTAGCCTTGCATGTCGGCGTGCGCCGAGGGCTTTATCTGTGATATCTGTGAGCTGTTGTTTGCGGGGCTGCTTCCCGATGCAAGTGCTGTGCTGGACTACTGACAGTTGGTGGTGGTACCACTGCAGCAGCTCCTAGACCTTACCTACCTGTTCACCATCCCGGGCCGGCAGGGTGCCGTGCCCAGACCTTGTTATTTATACATCACATATTGTTGCATGTTTACTTGTATATTCCTGCGTGTGCTTATAACATGCATTGCTTGTGCATTAGTTGCATCTGTGTAGGGCGATGGGTTGATCGCCGATCCGGGGCTTTCGGGTAGTCCGGATCTAGCTCTAGGACCGTTGCGGGTAGCTTGGTCCAGGACTCGATTTGTAGTATTCAGTCGATTTCGATGATAGGGTTAGATGATCTGAATTGAAGGTCCAAGAGGGGGGTGAATTGGACTCTTTTCGAAAATCTAGTTTAATGGAAAAATCAGATAGTAGAGAAACAACACTTTAAATGCTTGTAGTTGAGATGAAAATAAAACAAGGAGGCATGCAAGAATACAGTAAAGAGGGTTAGAGAGATGACACCGATTTATAGTGGTTCGACCCAACTCTTGGTCGACGTCCACTTCTCTCAAGGCTCTCCTTGAGGTTTCACTACTTGCAAATCCCTTACAAGCTTTCCCTCCAAGCTTCCTGGTGCTTGGTGACCTTACAATCACAGCCACTTGCTGTTGAACAACTCTCAAAATACTTCCTATGCAATCAAGATTCATTCATACGCACACATAGATTCACAATTATAATTCCATCCATCAACCCATAGCACAAGTAAAATGCAAGCGAATAATTCCATCAATAGCATCATTCAAACACTTCAAAGCACTTGACCAAGATCAAAGCTCATCTAAGCAATCCGTGTAGTGAAAGTTGCTACTCAAGTATTCGGGGTCTCATAATCATTCAAGTAGGGTTCCAATCAAAACTAGGCATCCTTAACACTTTACACCGGTTGAACAAATGACAAGTTTTATTTGAAGCAAAATCTTTGTTTCTGTTTTTTTTTTTATTTTATGAATCAAACCAGTGGTCGTGCAATGCCATGATCCCTTAGGCTTTCTACTAGGCCCATGTAACAGGATTTAGGCCAGTGACTCCTCGGTCAGATGACCTAAAGGCAATAGGTGTTGAGGCACCCCTCGGGCTTAATTTCCCGAACCTAGCAGGCCACGAATCACAGCTGACCAACAAGCTTTTATTTGCTACTAGCGTGACTGTGCAATGCCTTGATCCCTTAAGATTTCTATTAGGCCCATTTAACGAGTGCTAGGTCAATGACTCCCAAGCCAGATGGCTTTGGGGCATTAGGTGTTGAAGCACCCCTCGGACCTACATACTCGAGCCTAGAAGGCTACGAACCAAGACTAGTCACTTTTATTAACTTGGTTCTTGGTCTCTAACTTGGCTTCGAACCCTACAAGTCATCTCAATCGAGTGTAAAAAGCCTTGGACCCCCAATCTATCAAGGTCCCCCAATCAAACACTACTCACCCCCTCATACATGTGTAAGTGCACAAGTGGATTGGATCGCTTAAATGTCCTTAATGCATGACAAGTAGAATTAAAGTAGAAGAATAACACTACTCATGAAATGATTTGCCGAATTTTACAAAGCATGAGAATCAAGATGAATTATGCAATAGGCATCCATGCTAGCATAAGAATTGAAATTTTTTCGCATATTTACCAATCAAATAAATGTGGGACTAACTGTAGATCGATCACAGGCTATCTAAAAACATGATGCAATCATACCCCCTAACTTAAGCGGGTTTGTCCTTGAGCATGGAAGAAGGGTAAAGTGTAGAGATAACCTTGTGACGATATGGACGAAAATGTAACTTTGACGAAAGGTATGAAAGGAGTTAGGGTCAAGGTTAGTCGTGGAAAACAGTAATGTTGTGATGTCAAAATGTCGTATATCGCGTTGCTATCCATAGCTCGTATGCCCTGTAAAATCATAGAGGAAATACCCATCATAGCATTGTGGAAATCAAAGAATAGAGATGCAAATTTTTGAGAAAAGTTGGGCAGCATTCCCTCTATTTACTCAATAAGCTCAAGGGCTGTACAAAGATGCCATTTGCATCCAACATTTTTACATTCATTCAAATCAAAATACAGAAATGCATCCACACCAATCTTCATTTACAAACATACATCCACATCCACAGACATACATCCACACCCGGGGCACACCCCCATAGCCAAAAATCATGTATATATATATCCACTATCAGCGAAGTTAGCCAAATACAAAAGTAGAGCAATGGAATACAAAATGTTACCCACCCTCCAATCACAAAAAGAGATAAACTCCAACCATCCAGAAAATACATAATATACCCCTAGATATAGTCTATCATCCCTGAGGTCTTTGCTCTGGAAAGGTAAGAGGTCAGTAAGGAACGATAGCGGTGACCGGCGGAGGGGAAGGGTGAATGGCATCGAGACGCGCGAGGATACTCGAGGCAACCTGGTGAAGTGCGGTGATGTCCTGGCGAAGAGCGGCGTCGCGCGCGTCTACCGAGTCCAAGCGCTGAAGTACTGCGTCCTGAAACGCCCGGTGCTCCCGATAGATCTCCCCTAGGGTCGGGTGATCGACATGCCCGAACTCTGGTGGGGGCCGCAGAGGACGCGGCTGCCGGACTGGCCTTCCTCATGTGGCCGAGGACCTTGCCCCAGGTGGGGCCACCGAAGCGTGCAAACTTGAGGGCCTCCTCTAAGACAGTCGGCTCGCCCTCAGGGACTAGGTCCTGGCTCGCCAGAAAAGCCAAAATGAGGCATGGGTGTGGGACGGCTTTCTTGTCATAGCTTGGTTTCTTGTCCCTGATCGCCCCGCAGTAAAACTGCACCATGTCCTGTAAAATCTACTGAGGTATGTTGACCGCCCAATCCTTGGCCAACAACCACAAAATGTGCAACCAATTACCAGTTCGATACTGGTCATGGCCATTCTGGAAGACATTGCGACGCAAAATATCGTCGAACAGCCAAAATGGAGGCGACAGCTCTGCCCGTGTACATTTGCCTCGGCTTATGCGATCCGGGTTGAGGACGAGATGAGCCTCGTAGTCATGACGGAACAACTCCTCGGGCTGCAGCTTATGAAGACTGGGGCAACGCGACGGAATTGCCAAAACCTCGCAGATGGCCTTGGCCGTCAAGGTAACATCGGCCCCATCAATAATGGAAGTGAAGCCAGGGCATGGGAAGTATCCATCGACCGCGCCGTCCCGTTCATCCCCGTAGGCGATGGTTGTCATGTTCTGGTAGAACATACAGACAAGCCTAGGGTACACCGTGGTCTCCGGTGTACAAAGAGGCAGAAGACCACGGTTCTCCATCATCTCAATGGAGTCATGGGCATGCTCGACAGTACGAAAGAACTCCACATCGAATGTAAATTCGAGGTTTACCTCCCGCTGCTAATCTGGACGGAGACTTCGGACGAGTGTGGGCGCAGTGGACAGCCGGGATTGCTTCTTGATCTTCTTGGATTGGCGAGGGTTGGATGAAGATGCCATCTTCCTCTTGGATGTTGCCAGAGCCGTGGGTGATGCAGTTAGAGAACGCGTGGAGGAAGTGGACGGCACTCTCGGAGTCCTTGCTGGCCGGGTCGACGAGGTTGGAGGGACGGAAGCTCGTGGGGGAGATGGTGAAGCCGGAGGGGTTGAAGCTTGCCGTAGTGGTGCCGGAAGCGCCGGGGGTCTCGTGGAAGGTGCGGAGGGAGGTCGTGCCGGTGGTGTGGAAGACGATGCGGCGGCCTTGCCCTTCTCGGCGGCCTTCTTGGTGGCGGCGGTTGGCTTGCGGCCCATCGGAGATGAGTAGAGAGGTCGGCTTAGGGTGAAGTGAAACGACGACGGTGGCCGGCGGTTGGCTTGTTGGAAGATGCGGCGTAGCCGATGGGAGGAGGTGAGGAAATGAGGACGCCGCCGGGGTCGATTGAGGGAAGAGGCGTGAAGGAGAGGGGTCGTCGAGGCACTGGGAAGTGGGGGGCGGTGGCTCGATGGTCGGAGATGGCGGCTCGACGGTCGGAGACGCAGACGAAGAGTGGCGGTGGAGTCGCGTGAGGGAAGAAGGGGGGAAAGAAGATCGATCTTAGGGCTTCTGAGCCCTAAGTCGGTCTTCCAGCGTATATATTTTTTTTTACAAAACCCCGCAAAGGATTGATCCTTGTCAAGAGGAAGATCGATCTTTTGACACGTGGCATCATCATAACGGATCTGACTTAAGTTATGCTGACGTGTCCAAGTGAGTAAGATCGATCTTCAAGTAATAAATCGATCACCTCAAAACCATCCCCCTGTCACGAATAAATTCGCAAGAGAGATCGATCTTTAGGTGATAAAGGATCGATCACCTCAATACCATCCCCCTGTCACGAATAAATTTGCAAGAGAGATCGATCTTTAGGTGATAAAGGATCGATCACCTCAAAACCATCCCCCTGTCACGAATAAATTCGCAAGAGAGATCGATCCTGAGGGATGGAAGGATCGATCACTCGTCCCCAGGTTCCAGCGTACAATCAATCGGACATAAAGGATCAATCTTCTCCGCTTGGAAGATCGATCTTTTATGTACCAAACTGCAAAACTGGGCTGAAAATTTGGGAATTCGCCCCACACACCTCAAGCATGAATACTAGGCTCCTTAGGCATTAAAATACCACAATACAAACCCTCCAACTCAGGTCACTCATCAATCATCGCACAAATTCAACATACCATCTCGACATCACAATTATTCAAACAAAGATCAATTCAAAAACACACCAAAATCAAACATGCAAATAATGGGAAAAACAATCAATCATGCAAAGAAGAAATATCAAACACACAATCATAAAAAAAAAAAAACGAGGAAAGGATGGGTTGCCTCCCACCAAGCGCTAAATTTACCGTCTATAGCGAGACGCAAGAAAGCTCAAGGATTGTATGGCTCCGCCAACATCACGGTTGGCTCAAGAGTGATGTCAAGAGGAAAACTATGAATATAAGGTTTTAAACATTGGCCATTTACAGTGAATGTAGCCACCGAGAAAGGATTTTGCACCTCAACAGCTCCATGGGTGAAAACCTTGGTGACATCGAATGGACCATCCCACCTAGTTTTAAGTTTTCCCGGGAAAAGCCACAGACGTGAATTGTAGAGCCAAACCTTATCGCCAACATCAAAGGTTTTCCGAACTATGAGTTTATCATGAAAAACTTTAGTCCGGGCCTTGTAGATTTTGGTATTTTCGTAAGCCTCATTTCGAATTTCTTCAAGCTCATGAAGTTGGAGTTTCCTATTGCTTGAAATATCATTAGAATCCCAATTGAGAGCTTGAATTGCCCAAAACGCTTTATGTTGAATCTCTACCGGAAGATGGCAAGGTTTGCCAAAGACCAATCAGAATGGCGACATCCCGATTGGCGTCTTGTAGGCCGTTCGATAGACCCACAAGGCATCATTGAGCTTAAAAGCCCAATCACTCCGGTCAATTCTCACAACTTTTTCTAAGATCCGCTTGATCTCGCGATTGGACACCTCAACTTGGCCACTAATTTGAGGATGGTAAGGCGTAGCTACCTTATGTGTAATTCCATATTTTTCACATAGAGATTTAAAATGCCGGTTGGTGAAGTGAGGGCCACCATCGCTTATGATGGTCCTCGGGAAACCAAGACGAGTGAAAATATTGGCATGCAAGAATTTCAACACGACTTTATGATCATTGGTTTTTATGGCGATTGCCTCCACCCATTTGGAAAGATAATCCACCCCTACCAAAATGTATAAGTAGGCATTTGATTGAGGGAATGGCCCCATAAAATCAATACCCCACACATCGAAAACTTCACAAACAAGATTGAGAGTTTGGGGCATTTCATTGCGTCTAGAAATTGTGCCAACTTGTTGACACCGGAGGCAAGCTTTGGCAAAATTATGAGAATCACGGAATATGGTAGGCCAATAAAAACCGCATTCAAAGATCTTTGCGGCGGTCTTCCTACCAAAGAAATGTCCACCACAAGGATGTGAATGACAATGAGTGGGGATGGATGTAACTTCCGATTCGGGAACACACCTTCTCAACAATTGGTCCGGGCATTGTTTGAGCAAATATGGATCATGCCAAAAATAGTTCTTGATATGTGAGAAGAATTTGTTTTGATCATTTTTGGACCAAAAGAGTGGAATTTGCCCGGTGGTGAGATAATTGACAATATGAGGAAACCACGGCTTGGGAAATTGATCGATGGCCAAAAGATGCTCATCCGGGAACAACTCATTGATCGGAATGGAGTCTAAGATGTGCTCGGACGATAGCCTAGAAAGATGATCCGCTACAACATTAGAGGAGCCTTGTTTATCCTTAAATTCAAGATTGAACTCTTGGAGAAGCAAGATTCATCGAAGTAAGCGTGGCTTGGCATCCTTCTTGGAGAACAAGTACCGCAAAGCGGCATGATCAGTGAAGATAATGATTTTGGAACTAAGGAGGTAGGATCGAAATTTCTCCAAAGAAAAGACTACCGCTAGCAACTCTTTCTCGGTAGTCGTGTAATTGACTTGAGCATCATTCAAGGTTTTGCTAGCGTAGCATATGACGTGAGGGAGTTTGTCAATCCGTTGACCCAAAACAGTGCCTATGACATAATCTGAGGCCTCGCACATGATTTCGAACGGGAGTGAATAATCGGGTGCGTGCACAATGGGTGCGGAAGACAAGGCCTCACGAAGAGTAGTATAAGCATGCATGCAAGGATCATCAAAGTTGAAAGGAACGTCTTTAGCAAGTAAAGCACAAAGGGTGCGAGAGATTTTGCTAAAATCCTTGATGAAGCGACAATAGAAACCCGCATGCCCAAGAAAAGATCGGATTTGTCGAACCGATGATGGAGGAGGAAGTTTAAAGATGAGCTCAAGTTTGGCCTTATCAACTTCGATCCCCCTTCTTGAAACAACATGATCCAACACAATCCCCTCATTTAGCATAAAATGACTCTTCTCCCAACTCAAGACTAGGTTTGTTTCCTCACACCTAGCTAAAACTTTGGTAAGATTCTCAAGGCAAGAGTCGAAAGATTGGTCAAAGACTGAAAAATCATCCATGAAAATCTCTATAAAGTGTTCGATCCTGTCTCCAAAGATGGCTAACATGCAACGTTGAAACGTTGCCGGTGCATTACAAAGACCAAAGGGCATACGACGGTAGGTGAAAGTACCAAAAGGACAAGTAAATGTCGTTTTCTCTTGGTCCTTAGGATCAATTGCCACTTGGTTATATCCGGAGTAGCCATCAAGGAAACAATAGAAACTTTGCCTGGCAAGTCTCTCCAAAATTTGGTCAATGAAAGGAAGTGGAAAATGATCCTTTCTAGTGAATGAATTCAACTTCCAGTAATCTATACATACTCGCCATCCCGTAGTTTGGCGAGTAGCAATGCTTTCCCCCCTCTCATTCTTAATCACGGTAATGCCCGATTTTTTGGGCACTACTTGGGTTGGGCTCACCCATTTGGAATCCGAGATAGGGAAAATGACTCCCACCTCAAGGAGTTTAAAAACCTCTTTCAACACAACCTCTCTCATGTTTGGATTTAATCGACGTTGAAACTCTATGACACTCTTAGACTCATCTTCTAAATGTATGCGGTGCATGCATATAGATGGGTCTATCCCCTTGAGGTCGGCAATGAACCACCCAATGGCCCTCTTGTGCTTGGTGAGCACCTTAATGAGTTTTCCCTTTTGTGCAAGAGTCAAGGATGAAGAGATGATTACCGGGAGGGAGCAATTTGGCCCAAGATACTCATATTTCAAATAGGATGGCAAGGGTTTCAACTCCAAGGTTGGAGGCTTAATCAAAGATGGGGGTGCCGGTGTGGAGGATATAGGTGGCAATGGCTCAAAAGAAGTTTTTCGAAAGGCCATGGCACAAGCATGTTCAAATTCATCGAGTAAATCTGAAGTGGGTAAGTCCGCATCTTGCAACACATTAAAAACCATCGAAAAATCACCGAAAGTTAACACTTCATCACGTAAACCCGGGAAATCCTCTTCAACAATCGGTAACTCATCAAAATTCAAAACATCATCACCACTCGATAAAGAGTCATCACAAGCATCAACAAATGATTCACAAGCATCATCTATATCAAAATTTGCAACCATCACATCATTTGCACATTCATCCACAATATTATCATCCACCAAAGAATCGACCATAAAACATTCATTCCCATGCATAGATTGTTTAGCAACATCAAAAATATTTAATTTCAACTCCATATTCCCGAATGTAACGGTCATAATGCCACTCATACAATTGATGCATGCATTGGCCGTAGCCAAGAAAGGTCGTCCAAGTATGATGGGAATGGATTTCTTATGTCTAACACCCGGTTCCATGTCAAGTACAACGAAATCAACCGGGAAAACACATCTATCGACCTTGACTAATATGTTTTCAAGAACACCCTGTGGTGTCTTGATAGATCTATCGGCCAATTGCAACGTCATCGAGGTCGGCTTGAGCTCTCCTAAGCCAAACTTACAAAATAAGGAGTAGGGCATAAGATTCACACTAGCTCATAAATCAAGAAGAGCCCCCTCAATCAATTGATCTCCTATGATGCAAGAAATGGTAGGAGTGCCGGGGTCTCTCAATTTCGGAGGTAGATCGAGTTGAAGAATAGAGCTAACTTGCTTATGAGTACACAAGTCTTTCAAAAATTTGGCGTAAGAAGGCACTTGCTTGATGGCGTCCAACAAGGGAAGGTTGATGTGGACCTTCTTGAAAAGTTCTAGCATCTCCTCATACTTGCCACTCTTCCAAGGTTGGGATGTGGCTTGAGGATCAACTAATGCTTAAGGATATGGAGCCCTAGGAATGTATGCTTTAGGTGGTAATGGATTGAGTGAGATAGGTTCAGTTTCCTTGAGAGGTGGTAATGGATTCGAAGAATCATGAGGGGCATGATGAGGTGATGCTTGAGAGTCATTCATTGAAGTAGACAAATGAGGTTCATGCCCTTGCCCTAATGTGGTGTCTTTGGGCATCTCAACATTAGGAAAAATCTTTCCACTTCGGAGGGTAGTGACCGCTTGCACTTCCTCGTGAGTGGAGTCGACAAAATGTTGGCCTTTAGGGTTTGCTATGGGTTGACTAGGAAGTCTACCCTCCTCCCTTCTTGCCATAGTATTGGCCAATTGGCCTATTTGCACTTCCAACTTTGCAATGGATTGGGAATGAGAATGCAAAAGTTGGGTACTTGACTCAAAAGAATCCAAGGCCTTGAGAAGCCTTTCCTCAATACAAGGGTCACGTTTAGGAGCTTGAGGAGCTTGATGGGCTTGATAGGGAGCTTGGTATGGGGAAGGCCCAGGTGGCCTTTGATTCTAATTTGGAGGATGAGATGATTGAGGATAACTTGGCACTTGGGGTGGATATGCATGAGGAGCTTGAGGTGGGCGGTATGTGATTGGATTTTGTGGAGGTTGGTTAGAAGAATATGGCGCTTGATACCTAGGAGGATAGCTTGGGGCTTGATTGCCCGCAATTGGAGGCCTAGGATTGTATGCATTTGGAGGTTGTTGGCCGGGATTTCTCCATGAGAAATTTGGATGATCCCTAAGACCGGGATTGTATGTATTTGAGTAAGGGTCATAGGTAGGCTTCGATTGATTGAAGACCACATTGATATGCTCTTGCACGAGCTCCAGATAATCACATGTCAAATGGCATTCGGTAACTAGGTGACTGGGAGTCGAACATAAGAAGCAAAGTTCTCCCAATGATGGAGAATTAGGTGGGTAACCCGATGAAGAAGGAGGAGTAGGAATTTGATTCAATGAATGAGCAAGAACTTGATCAAATTTTCTACTTAGAGTATCAATTTGTTGTGCAACACGGGTGGCTTCGGATAACTCTAATACTCCTCTAGAGTTGGATTGTCCCTTAGGGCTTGAAGTATCCCTAACATTCCTTGAAGTGAAGGCATGATTTTGGAAATTAATGGCAAGCCTTTCAAATAAAACCCATGAGTCCTCATATGGATTTGTCATGAACACCCCACCACAAGCGGTGTCTACATCTTGTTGATGACGTATTCTAAGGCCATTGTAAAAATAATCAACAAGAGACCACTTAGGGATTTGATGGTGTGGACATTTCCTAAGAAGCTCTTTAAATCTATCCCAAGCATCATGAAAAGGTTTATCATCTTCTTAACGAAAGGTTGCTATTTGGGTCCTCATTTCATGAGTCTTTGCTATAGGGAAGAATTTTTCAAGAAAATCACTTTGTAATTGGTCCCATGCGGTGATCGTTTGGGGCTCAAGGGATCCTAACCAATGCTTGGCTTTGCCCTTCAATGTAAATGGAAACAATTTCAATCTCATTGCATCCTCGGTAAAGTTTGAAATTTTGACCGTGGAACTTTTTTCGAGAAAATCTTCTAGGTGATAGTAAGGGTCCTCATTACTCAAGCCGTGAAAGTTTGGAAGGAATTGAGGCTTAAACTCGTAGTGTGCGGCTTGAACAACGGGTTGTTGTATGCCCGATGTAGGTGCAAATGTAGTAGGGACATAATAATCCCTCATACTCCTACGGTCCGGGATGGGATTGGCATTGGAATTGGGGTCCGGGATGGGATTATCCATGGCTTGAGGAAGCGGGAGGTCCTTATGCAAGGATATGCTTGAAGATGTCCTAGAATCTAAGAATGCTTGCAATGTGATATCTAGATCATCTTCATCACTCATTCATTCATATGGGAATTTGGACCATACAAGGTAAGAGATACATTACAGTGGGCTGGTCCAAGAACCTTGTATCTTCACCCGTAGATGAGTCGCTTCGCCGCTCGGAAGCTTCACCTACAAACAAAAAAAGATATACAATATAAGTAGCGTTCTATTTTTGGTATATTGTAATAAAAGAAAGTAAAGTAACCTAATTGAAGGAAAAAATTTATCCAGTAAGAAATTCAATTCAACAAATCCCCGGCAACGGCGCCAAAATCTTGACACGCCCAAACCACTCGTCGCAAAAGTGACTAGGGCGTTGAGATTACAATATTTACCGAATCCTAACTAACTACTACGTAGTTAGCGGGAGTCCGAGTCGATCTACAGGAAAATGAGAATTGATTAACGTACTCGATAGATAACTCCCAACAATAGCTAAAATAATTTGGGTTTTGGATTAATGATGATTAAAGTAATTAACTAAGTATAGAGAAATAAAACTAATATGGAGAAGCCTTGGGATTTCCATTTCATTGTAGGTTCTAGTGTAGCCTCCTAAGGAATTGAGGTGTGTAATCCATTTGGGACGATCGAAATCAAGAAGTCGACAAGTGGGTGGTTAGCCTCACTTATCGCTCAACGGAAGTTTGCCTAGAATCATCCACCGGAAAGAATCACATTCACAAAGTCGACGAATGAGTGATTAGCTTCTATCGTCGCTAACGAACCTTCGATTAAGATCGATTCGTCGCAAGGAAAAGGTATTGTATGGAGTCGGGCATTGGATTGAGATGGTTCTAGCACCTCGAATCCAATGCAAGAGAAAGATAGAATGGATCCTCTAATTGGAGAGATAGGGATGGTTCTAGCATCCCTAATCTCTAATCTAGGGCTATTCATCCTCCCAATGAAATTGGATGTGTTTCTAGCACATCCAACTCATTGGGGCATAACAACAAACACCCATCATGCACAAGTTCTAGCTCATACCAAAGAAGGGCATTCATCAATTCAACATATAAGATCCAAGTACAAAGATAAAGAAATCATGCTCAAATCCATTCAATAGATCATCCCCAAAGATTAGACATCAAAAATCCCTGAGAAAACTACAAAAGAATTCTACAATTACATGGAAACCCCAAGAGAAAGAAAGCTAGCTACTCATCTTGGATGAATCCATGAATGGAGGTTGATGAAGCTCTCCTCTCATGGATCTCCTCCAAGAAGTCCTCCTCTCAATTGGGTAAGAAAAATAGAAAGGCTGGAGAAAGGTCTCTGGGAAGATCCCTAAAATCCCCCATAAGGGGTCTATTTATAGTAAACAAGCCTCCCCCACTCGGATTAGATCTGGACCATTGATTTTGCTCGACTGGCACAAAAGGATCGATCCTTATAGGGTAAAGGATCGATCTTCCTCTTCCGTGTGATCGCTGGTCCCGTGGAAGATCGATCCTCCTATAGAAAAGGATCGATCTTTGTTCTTGAGTTCTGGCTGCGCCCCGATGAAGATCGATCCTATAGTAGATGGAGATCGATCCTAGAGAATGTTGCGTTCTTTCACTGAAAAATGCACGCGAAAGATCGATCATTCCCTATGGGAAGATCGATCCTTCAGAACTTGCGCCCTGTCACTGAAAAATACGCATAAGGGATCGATCTTCTCATTATGGAGGATCGATCCTTGTTGTCCCGACTAGATTCTTCTTAATGTACTTCAAAGGATCGATCCTTCTTCAATAAAGGATCGATCTTCTTCATAAAAACTGGCCCGAATGACTTTATTTAAGCTCGGAACTTGATCCAATCCTCGTTGAGGGCTCTTGTTCCTGTCATGGAGTAATAATCATCAGTAAGGCCTTGCTCGGAGACTAACAAGGCCAAGTTGAAAGGGTGATTTATGCACTTTTCACGTCTTATCAATAAGTCGGTTCGTTTGCCTATAAAGCAGACGAGATCTTCTTCCTTGAATCCTTTTGAAATCCGGGGATCTTGAGCTCAGATCTGGCGATTTTTGAAGGAGTTTGAGGACGATCTAAGGCCTAGTAGCTTGGATTGAAGCTGCTATTGCATAGGTAGGGATCCTATCTACATCTTCGGGTTTTTGGAAGTTTTTCCAGTTTGTGGTTGATCTTTTGCTTAGATCTGTATATATACATGTTGGTTTTTCATGATTTCACCGGTTTTGGACTCGTGTTCTCTTGATCTACCAGATCCCAGAGTTTTAGGGGGTTTGGTAGCGTTTTTCGGCGGTATTTCTCGCTGTCCGGTCGCCGGAGAACCCATCCGGATCGATCCTTCTTCTAGAAGGATCGATCCCTCTGGGTTGGTCATGCTGCGCCCGATGAAGGATCAATCCTTTGCTTGGAGATGATCGATCCTGGGTCTTGGGTAGCATGGTTACCCTGCGTCGCGAGGAGGATCGATCTTCCTGGGAGGAAGGATCGATCGTTCTTGGCGCGATAAGAAGGGTGCCCTTTCTCTCGAGAAAGATCGATCTTCCTGGGAGGAAGGATCGATCTTCTTTAGCTCGACAGTGTGGGAAGGCTCCCTATTACTTGAAAGATCGATCTTTTCTTAGTAAAAGATCGATCCTTTAGTAGCAGAGAGGATTTCTTCATGGCTTTTGCTCGCGGGGCTTGGTATGCCGGTGGTAGTAAAGGCCCCCTAAGCTAGTTGATTTAGTAGGCCCAAAAAGGTCCATATGAATGAGTTCTAGTGTTTTTGTGGTAGAAACTACATCTTTAGACTTGAAAGAGGATTTTACTTGTTTTCCTCTTTGACATGCATCACAAATCTTGTCTTTCTCGAATTTGATCTTGGGAAGTCCAAGAACAAGGTCTTTTCGAGAGAGTTTGAAAATGAAATCCATGTGAGCATGTCCAAGTCTTCTATGCCATAACCACGAATTATCATTTAAAGCACTAAGACATAGATCATCATGGCAAACAAGATCATTAAGATAAAAAGTGTATACATTACCATCACGATGACCTACTAGCAAGATTTTATCACTAAGAGCATTCTTAACATAGCATTTTGAATCTTCAAAAATAACTTTGTTACCTCTATCACATAATTGACTAATGCTAAGCAAGTTGTGTTTCAAACCTTCAACTAAGAGAACATTTTCAATAATAATGGAAGAGGTTTTACCAATATTGCCAATGCCAATAATTTTTTCTTTTCCATTATCTCCAAAAGTCACCATTCCTCCATCTTTAGATTGAAGGGTTGAGAACATGCTCCTTTCACCCATCATATGTCTTGAGCATCCACTATCAAGGTACCATCTTTTAGCCTTTGTGTTGGTCTTGATCTTGGATCTCATGCAATCCTACAAATAGGAGATCAAACCTTGATTTTTGGTACCCAAATCTTTTTGGGTCCATTTGCATTAGTACTTTGCATAAGAGAAGAAGATGAATGTCTAGGTGCCCAGATTTTCTTAGCATTGGCATTCCTCATTAAATAGCAACTAGGTGCAATGTGACCTACTTTGCAACAATAATGACATGTAGATGCTTGTGTTACCTTAGGAGGATGAGAAGAAGCTTTAACAAAGTTAGTCTTCTTTTGGTTGTTCACCTTCCTAGGGTTGTAGCCAATTCCTTCCTTGTTTAAGGAGTTCCTTTGGCTATCAAGGATCTCATCTAGCTTATCTCTACTCTTCACAAATTTATCTATAGTAATTTTTAGGTCATTTACCTCTAGAGTGAGATCTCCCTTGGATTTCCTCAAGAAGATAAGTTCCCTTTGCATATCATAATTTGTGTTCTTCAATATGGTGAGCTCATATTGAGTGTCATTGAATTCATCCTTAAGTGTGTCATTTGTGCCACTAGACTTGTTCTCTAGCATGCATTTGTTTTCTTTTTCTAAAGTTCCAATCCTATGCATGGCATCTACTTTTTCTTCTTCTACTTTCTTCAAGTCCTTACAAGTAGCATAGTATTTCTTTTTAAGGACTTTGAAATCATTAGCTAAAGCATGATAAGCATCAAAAAGTTCTTCAAATGCAAGCTCATCCTCTATCTCATTTTCTTCTTCTTCATCATCTCCATGTGCCATTAAGCATATGTTGGCTACCTCTTGTTCTTCTTCATCGGACGAAGTCTCCACATCACTTTCTCCCCAAATAGCCACCATTGCCTTCCTATTATTGAACTCCTTCCTTGAAGGCTTCTTGAGTTGAGGGCAATCGGACTTGTAGTGTCCGGGTTTTCTACACTCATAACATATGATTTCATTTGTGTTAGAAGAAGTAGGATTGTATTTTTCACATTTGGGGAATTTCTTCTTGAAGAATTTCTTTCCTCCTTGGCCTTTGAAGATCTTTTCTATTCTTCTTGATATCATCGCCAACTCCTCATCGTCATCTCCATCACTTGAATCGGATGAGTCTTTACTAGATGACTTGAAGGTAACCGTCTTCTTCTTTTTATCTCCCTCTTCGTTGCTCCTCTTCAAGTTCATCTCATAGGTCATGAGGGAACCCTTGAGCTCATCTAGTGGCAGTTTGGATAGATCCTTGGCTTCTTCGATCGCTGTCATTTTAGGATCCCAAGACTTAGGTAGACACCTAAGAATCTTCCTCACAACCTCATCGTTAGCATAAATTCTTCCAAGAGATTCAAGCATATTTAATATGTTAGTAAAACGTGTAAACATCTCACTAATAGTTTCATCATTCTTTATGCAAAATAGTTCATACTCATGTACAAGCATACTTATCTTAGACTCTTTAACCCAGCTAGTTCCCTCATATGTAACCTCAAGTTTGTCCCATATCTCTTTTGCTGATTTGCGTGTAGAGATCCTATTGAATTCACTAGGGCTAAGGGCACAAAATAGAAAGCTTTTAGCCTTGGCATTAGTTTGAAGGTTTTTGAGGTCAATTGGGGTGTAGTCACTCTTTGTCTTTGAGACATCTTTCCCATCAACAATTTTAGTAGGGACATAAGGTCCATCCTCTATTACCAACCATGCCTCATAGTCCATGTATTGAACAAAAATTTCCATTTTTGTTTTCCAGTAATTGTAGTTTGACCCATTGAAGTAGGGTGGCCTATTGGTAGCTTGTCCCTCTATATTTTCCATCTCTAGATAGGATCCTCTAAGGGTTGTTACACCACTAAATTAGAGACCTAGCTCTGATACCAATTGAAGGTCCAAGAGGGGGGTGAATTGGACTCTTTTCGAAAATCTAGTTTAATGGAAAAATCAGATAGTAGAGAAACAACACTTTAAATGCTTGTAGATGAGATGAAAATAAAGCAAGGAGGCATGCAAGAATACAGTAAAGAGGGTTAGAGAGATGACACCGATTTATAGTGGTTCGACCCAACTCTTGGTCTACGTCCACTTCGCTCAAGGCTCTCCTTGAGGTTCTACTACTTGCAAATCCCTTACAAGCTTTCCCTCCAAGCTTCCTGGTGCTTGGTGACCTTACAATCACAGCCACTTGCTGTTGAACAACTCCCAAAATACTTCTTCACACTTGAAGAAGGTTTGCAAAGGTTTTAGCTCAAAGAGAATAAGTAGAAATCTTTCTTAGAACTTGCTCAAATGATCTCAATAATAATGATCAAAGTTCTTGCAAGTTTACATGAAGGAACTACTTATAAATGGGCTTCAACCAGCTCAACAAGGAGCCCCAACGGCTCCCGGCAACTCTCCAACGGCTAGTTTTTTACTCTGCGCGCTGCTGGCGGTCGATCCATGCATCGTCCGTCACGTATAAAAAACTCAGCCTTTTTGCTTGACGGTCGATCCACGCATCGTCCGTCACGCTCACGGTCGACCGTGACATCGACCGTCACATCGTCCGTGAGCCTCAGTTGAAAAGGTCGCTTCCCAGGGTCGATGCTCGGATCGACCGTCGCTCCTTGACTTTTCTTCATATATGTGCCACGGTCGACCGCCGCATCGACCGTCGCATCGTCCGTCAGCCTCTGTGAAGAAAAATGCTTCCCAGGGTCGATGCACCGATCGACCGTCGCATCTTCACATTCTTCATTAATGCGCCACGGTCGACCGCCGCATCGACCGTCGCATCGTCCGTCGGGCTCTGTGAAGAAAAACACTTCCCACGGTCGATGCACCGATCGACCGTGAGCCAATACGCATATAGTTAAGTATGAAACATTCACCACGGTCGATCCATGGATCGACCGCCACATTTCCACGGTCGATCCTTGCATCGACCATCAGTACAAAAATGACTTAAATATTGAATTTTAGATTTCCAATTAAAGGGGTAATAAATGTTAAACATATATTTTATCATTTAATGTTTATTGGCATCATCAAAACAAGGTTAGGATCAACACTGAATACATGTTGTTTGATGTTTAGAGGTCGTGTCGGCCTCGAGCCGAGTCCTGAGGTATAGCCGGCGTCCGGCAGTCTTTGACTCTCTGAGTGGGGGGGTGTGCCCAGTCAGCGGTGCCTTGTCCCGCCAGTAGTGTTCACGGTCCTGCTGTGAGTCCGCAGTGCTGGGACCATGCGTTCTGAGACGCCCGGTGGGGTTATGGGACCTCTGTATACATCCAGGCTTTGCTTGGGGGCGACACTGTTGTGTTCCCTCCCTTGTGAGTGTCGTAGTGTAGTGTTCCTGCTGAGCTTAGTGCTCACTCCTATCCGGGCTGCGTTTTGTAGGTGCTGGCGCTAGCTCTTCTTCGGTCGCACCTACCGGGCCGGTGTTTGGTGACGTGACGGCGTCTGGCGGTGCTTTAGGAGCGGCGATCTCAGTTTTACCATTCTGTTATAGATAGTCTGCTACAGGAGTGATAAATGTATAACTTTTCCCTGTTTTGAGGATTGGTTTTATATTCCAGTTCAGTCTTTGAGGTTTTGAATGATTGTATAATACAGGATGATTATGAATTGCTAGGGAGACCACTACGATTAGAGGAAAACCTCGCCAAAATTTCCGTAGTAGGTTAGGTTCCGGTTCGCGTCGCCCGGCCTGGTTGGGCCTACGCGGGTCGGGGCGCGACAACTTGGAATCAGAGCATAGGCTGTAGATCCCAAGGAGTTAGGATCAGGTTCGGTTGAGATTGAGCGTGGAATAGGTTAGTTCTATGTCTAGAACATTCGTGCATGCTCTGTTTGTGTTGTGTATGTCTTCCATTTTATTGTTGTGCTGTTTGTTTTGCCGTCTTTTGACGAGTGGACGCGCGTTTGTCGTTGGTGATTGCGCAGATGTCGGGAGCTCGAGGCCGACCTTCTGTTGTTAGTCGGGGTGGGGCACGACATGGTCGACCCGCTCGACCGGACAGGGTGGCACATGTCAGGGCGGCCCGAGCTAGACGGGCTGCGCCATCACTAGCGGCGGTTGTTGTCGCGCCCCGGTCCAGAAAATCCATCCGGACCGGGACACGAGGGGGAAACCTACATCTACTGACGACCAACAGGCGGAGGCAGAAACAATAAAAATAAAGGGCGGAAGAAAAGGTACATCTACTAGAACAAAACATTATACACATCAGAGTTAGACACAAATTTACAACATTTACAATTATCAAAAAGAGATAAACATCTTCAGGGGTCTCTGCAAAAGCACAGACAAAGCCGTCCTGGCCCTCATACATGGTCGGCTGGCGACGCGCTGCCGCAGGACGAACACCGGGGGCCCACTGGAGAAGCGCTGGTACCTGCACCTTCAAACAACACGGTCCAGGTAGGAATGAGCCAAAGCTCAGCAGGGTTCTACTCTACGACACTCACAAGGAAGGGCGACAACAACTGTACTAACTCTGTGCCAAATACCGAGGCCTGCCAAGGATCCCATAAATCCCGTTAATAACCCGAAGGGCACCTGTCCAAAGTAAGTCCTCCGATGCCCACTGTTCAGGGGTGGTCAACCTCCGACAGTCCCTGACACAGGGTGGACACGACACTACCCGTAGGACACCCCTCTCCAAGCGGAACCTCCACACTTGGCGAAACGTTCGAGGTTACGACAACCATCTCCTAGCACTCAAAGCACAGAGTCAATACAACCCCTAAACTCCAAATCAAAGGTTAAGTCCACGTCAGGGACTCACCCGTCCCATCGTCACCCCCCCCCCCCCCCCCCCCCCCTCCCCCAAGGTTCCTACCCACGCAGACCTCTCCCGTCTCAACAGGGAGAACCCCAGCCTAAGTAGGACACCCGTCCCCATGCTGGATGCCAAGCAGGACAACCCATAACGGGGTAACGCTAACCACAACTTAGCATTTGATCCTGGAGTACTAGGGACAAACCCCAACCCACGACTAGTCTATCATGCCTATAATGCGCAGGGAAAAAGACAAATAATAAAGAAAGCAGTATAAGCAAGCATCAAGCAGGGGCACACCTTCGGCCCATTTATACTAACCACTCCCGAGGGTCATGACTCCTTCGGTTCACCACAAAGCAGTAAAGAAGCATGCAAATAATCACAAGCAGTAAGGGCATACATTCAACCCATTTATTCTACACAATCCCGGGAGTCACCACTCTACCGGTTCAACCACAAAGCTGTAAACACCCAACAGTTACTAACTATATTACTAAACATATCAGAAAGCTGTACACAAAACCATCGTAGCAAGCCCCGCGGGCAAAACCGCTGAAACTGCATACATGCGAAGCCCCGCGGGCAAAATAACCATAAAAACACGTTCTGGCACAAGTCGGATCGATCTGACTAGCCCTCGGATCGATCCGACTAGCCCTCGGATCGATCCAACTAGCCCTCGGATCGATCCAACACACCGTTGGATCGATCCGGTTAGTCAAAACCCACAGTCTCTCTCAGGCATCGTTCCAGGGAGCCTCGGATCGATCCGAACCTACATCGGGATCGATCTGACTTCCCCCTGTGGACGAGCCATCTTGAGTGCGGCTTAGATCGATCCGACACCCACTTGGATCGATCCGACAAGCCGCTCCGATCGATCCTGCTCAACCAAGGGTCGATCCGAGCAGACCCTCCGGCCAGCGTCGACGGCGCTCTCGGTCGGAAAACAACACCAAACCTCACCAAACTTGGTGGGCTGGTAGCCAAGAGGATCAAGAAGCTACTCAAGGCTTCAAAACCGGAAAACATCAACGAGACAAGGAAATCCAATGAAAACAAAACCGGATTCAAACCTTCTAACCAAGCCGGAGTCTTAAGTAGGAACCCTACGTCCACAGCGCAGCTTCAACCTACGAAGCTAAGCCTAGGATCTTCCTCACGCCGCCACGGTCCCAACGAGCCTCCAAGATCCAGAAATGGTGGCCGGAGGAGGGAGAACGGCGACGAGGAAGGTTCAGCCGACAAAGGGGAAGAAGCAGAGCTCACGCGAGGAAGAAGGGAGAGCAAGGGAAAAGGAAAGGAAGGAGAGGGGAAGAAGGATAAGACCGAGGAAAGGTGGAGAAGGGGGAAGGAAAGTCTTCCCTCCCCTGACAGGGGAGGTGACGGCCGCCGTGGCCGTCCTGTCGAACTCCACCGACAAAGACTCGCTCTGGGCGGGTGAGATCAATCCGCATGGCTTGTCGGATCGATTATGCTAGCAAGGCCAGATCAATCCGTCCAAGAGGTGCGATCGATCCATCCCAAGAGACCGATCGATCCATCCCAAGAGACCGATCGATCCTTCCCAAGAGACCGATCGATCCTTCTCAACGATCCATCTTCCTGGCATTGAACGATCGATCCTTCTAGCAAGGAAGGATCGATCCCTCTTTCCCAGGAAGCTAAACTTGGGTTAAAACTTAAACCCAAGCCCGGATCTTTTGATCCCGGATCCACCTAGCCATTCTATTCAAACACATACACCAAAACAAGGCCTGTGTGTGCACTCACGGGTGTGGAACAAACCAACAAGGCGCAATTTGACCAATTTGCCCTTGCGGTCAACAACGAGCCATAGGAATAGAGGAACGGGTCCTCATAGTTGCGGTCGCACAGGAGGATGCCTTTCTCACCGAGGAGAGGGTCCTCCCTCCTGTCGACAGGCAGACCGCTGCGGCGGTCTTGTTGGACTTCCTGCGGCTGGACCCGCCTAGGTTCAGTGGTGAGACTGGAGATCCGACAGCCAGAGCACGGTAGTTTGAGCAGGGGCTTCAGTTAGGGATCAGGCGACAGACCAGTTCCCTTCGTTTCCAGACGTACACGGCAGTTCTGAACTGTGTCTTAGCAGTTGAGGCACAGTTGCGGGACGAGAGGTGCGGGGCAGTCCCACCGGCATCCTCTACCAGCGCGCCACAGAGGCCCCAGTTCAGAGGGGGATTCGGCAGAGGCCAGCAGCGGCGTCAGCGACACTTCCAGCAGGAGTCCCAGCTGCAGTTGCCGAGTTCAGTAGGCCAGTTTCTCCGGATGGCCGGGCCGTTTGGGCAGCCTGGCGTGTCAGTCACGTGCTTCCTGTGCGGGCAGCTAGGGCACTACCGTAGAGACTGTTCCTTGCGAGGAGCATGAGGCACTGTGCCGCAGGGCAGTAGAGGCGGAGGGCCCAGTGCTTGGGAGGGGAGTAGTGGTGGGCGCAGGTCAGGGGCTGGACCGAGCTGCTCCAGAGGTGGAGGCGGCCATCGGGGGCAGGTGTTTGCCCTCCCAGTTCGCGAGCAGCATGATACTGTTCAGCTGTATCAGCCGCCACCGCAGTACCAGCAACTGTTACAGTACCAGCAACCGCAGCAGTACCAGCAGCCGTAGCAGTATCAGCAGGCAGCGGCAGAGCCATCCGTCCTCAGAGGTATCTTTCAGCTTTCTAGTTCCTTAGTAGATGTGCTGATAGATTCAGGGGTGTCTCACTCCTACATTGCTAGCATGTGCGTGGCATCGCTAGGGTTAGAGATAAGTCGGCTAGAGGTGGCACAGTTTGTAGACTCACCGATCGGTGGGGCAGTCATGGTAGACCGGGTATGCCGATCGTGTTCGTTGGAGGTTGGAGGCCTCCGGGTCTGTCTAGACCTGCGGGTACTAGACATGACCGGTTTTGACGTGATACTCGGTATGGACTGGTTAGTAGCATACCGGGCCGTCATCGACTGTGGTTGCCGGAGGGTGGTCGCTTGAACACCCGACGAGACACGGTTTGTGTTGTTGGGGGATCGGTTCTTCGCCGATTCCTTTGCTTGTGGTGTAGGGAGGCGTGGCAGCGAGCTCTCAGCCTTGTTGGCCAGCCTGTCCCTGTCCGGTTCTGAGGGAGTGCAGCAGAGCAGTTTTCCCAGGATCGTGTGCGACTACACCGACATATTTCCCAAGGTGTTGCCAAGGCTTCCACCGCCCAGAGAGGTCGATTTTGAGATCGACCTAGTACTAGGTATCTCACCGATCTCTCTCCCAGCTTTCAGGATGGCACCAGCAGAGCAGAGTGAGTTGAGGACCCAGCTAGATGAGCTTACCAGCAGAGGCTTCATCCGTCCCAGCATGTCTCCCTGGGGGGCGCCGGTGTTGTTCGCAAAGAAGAAGGATGGTACCCTTCGACTTTGCATAGACTACAGGCGGCTCAACAGGGTGACGGTGAAGAACAGGTACACGATGCCGAGGATCGATGACTTGTTTGACCGGCTACGAGGATCTTCAGTGTTCTCGAAGATCGATCTCCGCACCGGCTACCACCAGTTGAGGGTTCGGGATTGCGAAATCCCGAAGACGGTATTCTGGACTCGGTATGGTCTGTACGAGTTCGTGGTGATGCCGTTTGGGTTGACGAACGCACCAACAGCGTTCATGGATCTCATTCAGAGGATCTTCCGGCCTTTTCTAGACGAGTTCGTGGTGGTGTTCTTCGACGACATTCTTATGTACTCCCGGTCAGAGGCGGAGCACGAGCGACACTTGGCGACAGTGTTGCAGCTACTTCGGGAGCATCGGCTTTATGCCAAGGCTTCCAAGTGCGAGTTCTGGCTTGCACAGGTGGGGTTCCTTGGACACGTGGTGTCGGCAGCAGGGATCTCAGTCGACTCCACCAAGGTCGAGGCTGTGGTACAGTGGCAGAGACCGAGGACAGTGTTCGAGGTCCGCAGTTTCCTGGGCTTGGCGGGGTACTACAGACGGTTCGTGCGGGACTTCTCCAGAGTTTCCGGACCGTTGACCAGACTAACACAGAAGGCCGTTCCGTTCGTATGGGATGATGCTTGTGAGCGAGCCTTCGTGGAGCTGAGGACCAGGTTGACCAGTGCACCGGTGCTGATCGTCCCCGAGCGAGGCGTTGGTTACAGTGTCTACTGCGACGCCAGCGGTGAGGGTTTGGGGTGTGTCCTCATGCAGGAGGGCCACGCAGTTTGTCACACCCCGACCCAGAAAACCCATCCAGGACGGGGCGTGAGGGTTCCTATCTCTATTCATCTTCAATTGGCGCGATACAAACGCGGAAAGACGGATAAATTTAAACAAATTATAATCCAGAGGTAAACAGATATTCGATTTATATAACATATACTATTCAATATTTGATACAAAGTCTTCCAAGGATAGACATAATACAAAATCCCAAAGGTCCTCGAAATGTTTACAACATATATATATATCAAAAGGGTACAACAGTTTTATCTTCCAGCAAAACTTCAAGCGCCTCTGGATGTACTCGCGCCGCCAAAGGCCGATCCCGCCGGCTCCACAGACGAAGAACTGCCGCCTGCACCTACAAACGCAGCCCGGGTAGGAGTGAGCGATAAGCTCAGTAGGGTTCTACTCTACGGCACACTGAAAGGAGGAAAACAACAACAGTATTGTCTCCCCGCTCAAGCCTAAGGAATGCTACGGGGTCCCACAACCCTTGTCGACTCCCCAAGGGATCCTATTCTTCTCAACCGACCACGCTGGGAACATGAACCAACATGCTGGGAGGAAAAGGACCGGAACCAGTAGGATCACCATTACCCAGCAGGAAACCACTGCCTGGGGACCATGTCAGGGACGTCGACACCCATCCTTAAGACTTAGCCTTGGAAGACAACACGACCTCTAAACCTCAAACACTAATCAGAGTCAACTATCGCCAATCGTCAAGAGCAAGAGATTTGATGATACAAGATCACACCCTACTCCTGACTACCCAGCCACTGTCCTAAGGCTAGATCCGAGCTACCCGAGAGCCTCGGATCGGCGACCCACACCATCGCCCGCCTAACCTCAAATGCCTCTAATGCACACAATGCATGAGCCTAGGCAAACATCTATCCTAGATGTCTCTACATGCCACATCATCAGTTATAAGTTCAACGTATATACAATTGCCCTCGGCACTCGCCGGCAAGAGGCTAAGGTTCCACAATTCCACATTAGCTAGCACTCATAGCTAGCTAATGGCTAAGCAAACAATTAAGCAATTAAATACCAACCACACATGTATTTAAAAGCAAGCCACATCATCAATTTACTCAAAGGAAATCAACATGCGATTCAACCCTTAATCTCAATGGAAATCAACATGCGATTCAACCACACATGTATTTAAAACTTCATGAAAACCTCATACCAACCTCCCAACATGTTTAGCTATCAAACCCAAGTGAAAGCCATCCAAGAAAAACCAGAGAACACTGCTCAAGGGCCCACGGTCGATGCGACGATTGAGGCCACGATCGATGTCGCGGTCGATCCGGCGGTCGACCGTGGGACCAAAATGAGGAAAACCCCAAGGGCGATGGTCGATCCACTCATCGACCCTGGGAAGCCCAAAACGGGACAGAGCCTCACGGACGATGCGACGGTCGATCCGCCGGTCGACCGTGAGGCGGGAAGAAAAAGGGTGGAAGCCCGCGGTCGATCGATCCATCGACCGTGGGAGGCCAAAATCCGTCGGTCGACCGTCAGGCCCAGGAAGTGCAAATCAATACTTGACGGTCGATGCACCGATCGATCGTCGAGCCTTAGACACAGTTCATCAGAACAGTGCCGGAAATCCAATTCTTTGGATTTCAAGGATCAAATCAAGTTGGAAGTTAATGAAATTTTGCAAGCAAGTGTAATTAACAATGGGGAAGCTAATGGAATGAGGAAATCCAATTTCTGATGGTTAAATCTCCTATCTAGATCAAAACGGAGGAAAACCGATAAAACGGCGATAATACAGAAACCAACCGTTGGAATACGGAAAATGCGAGATAGGATTACTTCAAATCCTCCACACTACATGCACAAAGAGCTACATCACATTCTAGCACGTATTCCTACAGCAAAAAGGCAAAAAAACCTATCCTAGGAGAACCCGATCCTAAGATCGAGGTAGAAACACCTACTTGAGCAAGTAGGGCAGCTCCTCCACGCGTCCAACCAGTCGAGCTGCCAAGATCAGCGCTCCGAAAGCCGCGTCTCCAAACCCTTGCTCAGCCGAAGGAGAGAAAACGATAGGAGAAGAGAAGGAAAGAGAGAGAAAGGGACAGGGCTTATATAGAGACCCGGACCGATCTCAGCCGTCTGATTCGATCTTTCCCGATCGAGCTCCGATCTTCCGATCGGACGCACCTTGGAGATTCTAATCAAACACATACATCAATCCAAGGCCGTGTGTGAAACGCGGGTGTGAAACCGACCACAAGAGGGCATATTTACCAAAATGCCCCCAGGGTCCAAACCGCCATACGATCACCCGATCGTACCCGACGCGGAACCAAACCAACAGGAAACCGGCTCTCGACCCACGCGGTCGAGCCAGGTCGGAGGGACGGGCACTCACACAGTTTCCTATGGTTCTCGCCAGCTGAAGAACCATGAGAGGAACTATCAGACCCATGACTTTGAGCTAGCAGCAGTGGTCTTCGCCCTGAAGGTCAGTTTGTGCACACGCGGGTGCGAAACAAACCAACAAGGCGCAATTTTACCAAATTGCCCTTGCGATCTACAACGAGCCACAGGGGTAGAGGGACAGGTCCTCACATCCTAATACCCTTAAAGGAAATCTCGTCCCGAGATTCGATAAGCGTAGGGCTCGGAACAACAAAACAGCTACATTAGAAGACAGGACAAGAGGCACCTCGAGAAGAAAACAGCTGCGAAAACTCCTGCCGCATGCACGCTTCACGCTCCCAGGTCATCTCCTGGGTGCCTCTGTGCCTCCATAGTACCTTGACCAAGGGAATCGTCTTGCCCCGCAAGACCTGATCCCTCCGGTCAAGTACCCGAACCGGCTGCTCAACAAAGCTCGCGTTTGCCTCAAGCTCAATGTCATCCACCCTGATGACATGAGACGGGTATGGGTGATACTTCCTCAGCATCGACACGTGGAAAGTCGGGTGCACAACAGACATGTGCTGAGGAAGATCCAGGCACATGGGTGATACTTCCTCGCCGACCCTCTCTAGGATCTCAAATGGTCCGATGAACCTCGACGCCAACTTACCACCTCTGCCAAACCTGATGGAACCTCTGTACGGTGCTGCCTGCAGGAATACACTGTCGCCAACTGCGAACTCAAGCGGTCGTTGCCTCTGGTCTGCATAGCTCTTCTGCCGGCTCTGAGCCGTCAGAAGCCTCTGCCTGATCTGCGCTAACCTCTCTGACGACCGCCTGACGATGTCTGGACCGGTGAGTGAAGCCTCTCCAACCTCTGTCCAGCATACTAAAGAACGACACGGCCTACCGTACAACGCCTCGAAAGGTGCTACTCCAAGACTGTACTGGTAGCTGTTGTTGTAGGCGAACTCCACCAAGGGAATGTGCTCCTCCCAGCTGCCTCCAATGTCGAGGACACATGCTCTCAGCATGTCCTCCAAGATCTGGATCGTCTGCTCTGACTGCCCGTTTGTCTGCGGATGGAAAGCCGTACTGAAAGTCAGGAGTGTGCCAACTGCCTCCTGAAAGTCTCGACAGAACCTGCTGGTGAACCTAGGGTCACAGTCTGACACGATAGAAACTGGAACTCTGTGTAGTCTGACCACCTCTCTGACGTACAAGCTGCCCAACCTGTCCATCGAGTCTATCGTCCGCATAGGCAGGAAGTGCGTCGATTTGCTCAATCGATCAACGATGACCCAAATCGCGTCATTCCCCCTAGGAGATCTCGGTAGCCCAGTCACGAAGTCTATTGTGATGTGCTCCCACTTCCACTCAGCTAGTGGAAGCGGCTAAAGTAACCCCAGAGTCCGCTGGTGCTCTGCCTTGACCTTCTGATAGGTAAGGCAGCGCGATACGAACTCCGTCCCTGCCCTCTTCATCCCGCACCACCAGAACTGTCGCCGAAGATCCTGGTACATCTTGGTGCCGCCGGGATGAACTGCAAAGCGAGAGTGGTGGAACTCTCGTAGGACGTCGTCTCGAAGAACTGGATCTGCTGGAACCGCTACTCTGCCTCGGAACCGTAGCCCTCAGTCTGGCGATACTGTCCAGTCTCCGTCTGCGCCATCTGTGCCCGCTGTTGTGCGTAACTCCTCGAGCTCTGGGTCACTGTGATGTGCCTCTAACACTTTGACTAGAACTGCTGGCATACTCTGCACTGCGTAGAGGAAGCTACTGGATCCCCGATCCTCAAACTCGAGCCCCAACTGGCCCACCGTCTCTTGAGCCTGCCACTGCCGCGCTGACAACCCTGTAACTGCTGCTCTGGTGTCTCTCACCTGTCTACTCAGCGTGTCTGCTACGACATTTGCCTTACCAGGATGGTAATGCAACTCGAAGTCGTAGTCCTCCAGTAGCTCCATCCAGCGTCGCTGCCTCAGGTTGAGGTCACGTTGGGTGAAAACGTGCCTCAAGCTCTTATTGTCTGAGAAGCGAGAAAACTTCTCGCCAAAGAATAAACGGGCGGGTAGCCCTACAGCTTTTGCCCGCGAGGCTTGGTATGCCGGTTTTCCTTACCGCTTTATACCTTGTACATATGTTTAAGCATGTTAGCCCTATAATAGGGTCAGTGGTGAACCGGGGGAGTGATGACTCCCGGGATGTTTAGAATAAACGGGCGGGTAGCCCTACAACTTTCCTTAGCCTTGCATGCCGGCGTGCGCTGAGGGCTTTATCTGTGATATCTGTGAGCTGTTGTTTGCGGGGCTGCTTCCCGATGCAGGTGCTGTGCTAGACTGCTGACAGTTGGTGGTGGTACCACTGCAGCAGCTCCTAGACCTTACTTACATGTTCACCATCCCGGGCCGGCAGGGTGCTGTGCCCAGACCTTGTTATTTATACATCACATATTGTTGCATGTTTACTTGTATATTCCTGTCTGTGCTCATAACATGCATTGCTTGTGCATTAGTTACATCTGTGTAGGGCATTGGCGATGGATTGATCGCCGATCCGGAGCTTTCAGGTAGTCCGGATCTAGCTCTAGGACCGTAGCGGGTAGCTTGGTCCAGGACTCGATTTGTAGTATTCAGTCGATTTCAATGATAGGGTTAGATGACATGAATATATGTTGTTTGATGTTTAGAGGTCGTGTCGGCGTCGAGCCGAGTCCTGAGGTGTAGCCGGCGTCCGGCAGTCTTTGATTCTCTAAGTGGGGGGGGGGTGTGCCCACTCAGCGGTGCATTGTCTCGCCAGTAGTGTTCATGGTCCTGCTGTGAGTCCGCAGTGCTGGGAGCCTGCGTTCTGGGACGTTCGGTGGGGTTACGGGACCTCTGTATACATCCAGGCTTTGCTTGGGGGCGACACTGTTGTGTTCCCTCCCTTGTGAGTGTCGTAGTGTAGTGTCCCTGCTGAGCTTAGTGCTCACTCCTACCCGGGCTGCGTTTTGTAGGTGCTGGCGCTAGCTCTTCTTCGGTCGCCCCTACCGGGCCGGTGTTTGGTGACGTGGAGGCGTCTGGCGGTGCTTGAGGAGTGGCGATCTCAGTTTTACCCTTCTGTTATAGATAGTCTCCAACGGGAGTGATGAATGTATACTTTTTCCCTGTTTTGAGGATTGGTTTTATATTCCAGTTCAGTCTTTGAGGTTTGTGAATGATTGTATAATACAGGATGATTATGAATTGCTAGGGAGACCACTACGATTAGAAGGAAACCTCACCAAAATTTCCGCAGTAGGTTAGGTTCCGGTTCGCATCGCCCGACCCGGTTGGGCCTACGCGGGTCGGGGCGCGACAGATCTCCTTTGCAAGGAATATCGATCTCCTTAGCAAGGAAGATCGATCTCCTTACTAAGGAAGATCGATCCCAGAAACTCAAACTTGGGCTAAAACACAAGCCCAAGCTCGGATCTTCTGATCCCGGGTCCACCTAACCGTTCTAATCATACACAAAGACGGTCAGTGTGTGCACACGCAGGTGTGAAACAAACCGACAAGGCGCAATTTACCAAATTGCCCGTGCGGTCTACAACGAGCCACGGGCCCGACCCAGGCGGTCGACCCAGGAGTAGAGGGACATGCCCTCACACGTTTCTATATATGATCTTATTTAATTTGAAATTTGACATCGTTTGGATGTCGAATTGCAAAGATTTCACATTCTTTAACTTAGGATTACTGTAGCAATATGAAAATGAGTAGTTTTGTGGATTTTGATGTTCTTCTTAGGTTTAACTCTTTGGGAATTATGAAATTAATGTTCATAGTGATCTCTAGGATTAGTATGTTCAATTAGGAGAACTTTGAGTAGTTAATTACTTGATTTCGGCTTGTTAATTAATTGCTAACGTTCATATTCAATTATTATTAAATTGAGAATCATGCTTAATTACTCTTGGATTATGAAATTAGTGTTCCTAGCATCATCTTGGACTTATATGCTTAGTTGGGTAAAATTTAGATGGCTAATTACATGTTTTTCAGCATGTTAGTAGTTACTAACTTTTCCTCTCGTTTAGCTTTTAATCTGTGAATCATGTATACATGTTTAGATGTATATTATATAAGCCCTATGTGAGGCTCGTGGTTGAACCAAAAGAGTCATGTTGTTGCGCCCCGACCCGCGTAGGCCCAACCGGGCCGGGCGACGCGGACCAGAACCTAACCTACTGTGGAAATTTTGGCGAGGCTTCCCTCTGATCATAGTGGTCTCCCTAGCAATTCATAATCATCCTGTATTATACAATCAATCACAAACCTCAAAGACTGAAACTGAAATATATACAAATCCTCAACAGGGTAAAAGTTATACAAAATCTCTCCCGTATGAGGCTAACTAAACAAAACGGTATAACTGATGATCGCCGCACCTCAAGCACCGCCAGATGCCACCACGTCACCAAACACCGGCCCGATAGGGGCGACCGAAGAAGAGCTAGCGCCAGCACCTGCAAAACGCAATCCGGGTAGGAGTGACCACTAAGCTCAGCAGGGACACTACACTACGACACTCACAAGGGAGGGAACACAACAGTGCCACCCCCAAGTCTACCCTGGGTGTATACAAGGGTCCCATAACCCTACCGGGAGTCCGTGAACGCAGGCCCAAAACACTGCAGACTCTCAACAGGAGACAGGACACTGTTTGGCGGGCAAGGACACCGCTGGGTAGGCACTCCTCGACCCAAGAGTCAAGAACACCGGACACCGACTACACCTCAGATTCAACTTGGAGTCGACACGACCTCTAAACATCAAACCACATGTATTCAGGTCATCTAACCCTATCATCAAAAAACGACTGAATACTACAAATCGAGTCTTGGACCAAGCTACTCGCAACGGTCCTAGAGCTAGATCCGGACTACCCAAAAGCCCCGGATCGGCGATCAATCCATCGCCAATGTCCTAGACAGATGTAACTAATGCACAAAACAATGCATGTTACGAGCACATGTAGGATAATATAAATAAGCATGCAACAGTATGTGATTGTATATCAAATAAGGTATGGGCACGGAACCCAGCCGGCCCGGGATGGTGAACAGGTAACTAAGGTCTAGGAGCTGCTACAGTGGTACCACCACCAACTGTCAACAGTCCACCACAACACCTGCATCGGGAAGCAGCCTCGCAAACAACAGCTCACAGATATCACACATAAAACCCTCGGCGCACGCCGGCATGCAAGGCTAAGGAAAGTTGTAGGGCTACCTGCCCATTTATTCTAAACATCCCGGGAGTCATCACTCCCCCGGTTCACCACTGCCCCTATTATGGGGCTAGCATGCTTAAATATATGTACAAGGTATAAGGCTGTAAAGAAAACTGTACATGCAAACCCCCGCGGGCAAAACCAAGAAGAATTTCCCTCCCAGGAAGATCGATCCTCCTCGCGACGAGCGGGATCCCATGCTACCCAAGGCACAAGGATCGATCGTCCTCACCCGAGAATGATCGATCCTGCCCGGGTTCAGCATGACCAACAAAGAAGGATCGCGTTGGGTTCTCTGGCAATCCTCCGGTGAGAAATACCATCGGAAAACTCCACTAAATCCCACAAAACCTTAGGATCTAGGAGTACGAAGGACCACGAGTCCAAATCCAGTGGAAATACTACAATCTAACAAGTATATATCAAGATCTAAGCAAAAGATCACAATCAAACCAGAAAAACTCCAAAAACCCGAAAGATTATAGGTAGGATCCCTACCTATGCAATAGCAGCTTCAATCCAAGCTACTAGGCCTTGGATCGTCCAAAACCTCTTCAAAATCCAGAAAATCTCAGCTCAAAAACTCGGATTTCAAAAGGGATTCAAGGAAGAAGGTTACATCCGTTTTATAGACAAATGAACCGACCTAAGCACGATCGATCCTTCCAAGAGGAACGATCGATCCTTCTAAGAGGAAGGATCGATCCTTCCCAACGATCTGACTTCCTGGCATTTTACGATCGATCCTTCTAGCAAGGAAGGATCGATCCTTCTTTCGCAGGAAGCTAGACTTGGGCTAAAACTTAAGCTCAAGCCCGGATCTTTCGATCCCGGGTCCCACTAACCATTCTAGCCAAACATTACCACAAACATGGTTAGTGTGTGCACACGCGGGTGTGAAACTAGCTGATAAGTCGCAATTTACCAAATTGTCCTTGCGGTCCATAACGAGCAACTGGAGTAGAGGTACGGGTCCTCACACATGCCTATTGTGAATGTTTAGATAATTAAACGGGTCGACTGGTGTGCCACATGTGTGATTTTACTTGTTTATTTCTTCCTGTTAATTGACCGGGGGTGTGCCCCATTGTAGAGTTTTTGTAAGGACCCGTTCCTCTAACGTGGCTCAACTGCGTAGGTCGGAGTCGTGCCCTATTGGCTAGTTTCCGCGTCGAGCGCGATCTGTTTGATTGCATTGTTTCTTTTGGGACCCCAAGGCTAATTTAGTAAATCACACATTGGCGGTTGGTTTCACACATGCGTAGTACACACACAGCCCTATGTATTGTATATGTGCTTGTTAGAACCTTAGGCGAGGTTGGGATCGAAATATCCAAGCTCCTGCGCGACAGCTTATCTTTAGGACAGCTGTCATGCCTCGGACGATCGATCGCCATGTGGGCCGATCCATCGGTCCCTAGATGATCGATCAGGCTTGATGTCGGCACCGTCGTGACATGTCCGGATAAGGACATTGAACCGACGTTGAATGATCGATCGATCCTTTGAACGATTGATCCTTGGAACGATCGATCAGTGACGTGGACGATTGATCGGCATGTGGGGCGATCAATCGAGAGCTTATAAGAACCCGCGAACCGCCTCTGATTTTCTTTTTCTTGTTCCCTCTTCTTCTCTCCTCTGATCCGTGGTTTGCAATCATTGCAGTCGCTTGGGAAGCTTGCCAAGAGGTAGGGGAGGTGATCTATATCTCCTCTATACTTTTTAATTGGGAATTAAACGTGGAATTAGCTTAGTAAGGTAGGATTCTAGATTTAAGCTTTGATTTGATGTTCTTAGTTGATCAATTGATTGTTTGTTCAATTAAAGTATGCTAGATGATGGGTTTAGGTTTTCTTAACACATGATAAGAGTTTGGTAGGATTTGGCTTTGAATTGATACGGATATAAGCAAGTTTTCATCATGTTATTTTCGAATTTTCTGGGTTAATTAGAACAGTGGTGTTCTAACGTGATTTCTGAGCTGTAAGTGGATTCTCAGTTGGTATTTTCCATAAAAGTTGTATATCTCTAAGTGAGCTTTCATTTCCAACTGGTTTCATAATTTTTGGAGTTACTTGCGATTTTTGGTAAATTAAATGGGATGTCTTTGCTGAAACAGGACAGTTAGATTAATTTGAGAAACTAAGTTTTTTTTCGTTATTTAATTGAGTTGATTTTTGTACGTGTTGATCTTGATGATCTTTGGAAGAGAACTGCAAAGTTTAGTTTCAATCCGATGAACTTTCGATGGAATTATGTATTGTTTATCGAATCTGAAGTTTTACCGAAATTATAGGTTTTGATCTATTTTCGTATACCCGATCGATCCAATTTTTGGAGATGTAATTTGAGGTGTGCCATTTAGTGGGAACATCAAGTTTTATGTCGATCGGAGGATTATATTGAAAGATATGATTTTTCAAGCTTAGTAGTATAATTGGTTTGATTTCGATAAATCGATTATTTTAATCTTATTTCAGATTTATGTGATTATATCTATGTAAGCCCGTGTGTGGCTTGTGGTTGAACCAAGGGAGTCGCGCCTCCTCTGAGATGTGTAGCATAAACGGACTTTAAGTACGCCCTCGGCTTTGGTTAAATTATTATTATAATTGTTTAATTGCTTAGCTGGGCCTGAGCGCCTATTTATCTGCTTACTCTAAACCAATGCTATGTTTACCCTTGGCGAGCTATGAGCTGCGCCTGGCCCTGTATAATACTTGGCATATTGTTGCATGCCTGAACTCTTATCTGTGCGTGTGATCATACATGAATTTTTTGCACTAGATGCATTCCTAGGTTAGGCGTGGACGTTGGGTTAATCGTCGATCCGAGGTTGGGTAGCAGGGCCTAGATTTAATCTATTATAATAATTCTAATGATTTGATGTCAATGTCTAGTCGGCTGCAAATTATATTGATTAAAGTGTAGAGGTTGTCCTAGGTTTCAGGCTCAGTCTCAGTTTCACCATTAGGGGAATTTACATACCACCATGTGTCCTATGCCCTGTTGTTCAGCGCTGGAGCGATTGGTTTGAGAGGGACGACTGTTGACAGTACCAGAGGTCATCAGCATGCGTGCCCTGGGGTAGGTGGTGTACATGACGTGAGTTCGTCTAGAGATGAGTTGGAACCTGGGACTTTACTGTTCCCTTCATTTGTGAGTGTCGTAGTATAGAATCTTGCTGAGCTTATCGCTCACTCTTACCCGAGCTGCATTTTGTAGATATAAGTGTCAGCTCTTCTTGTATAGCACACGCTGAATAGTCACATGGTGGCGGGTCGGCTTCTGGAGGCGCTTGAGGACTTGGGGTCCAATTACTTCTTTTTGAGGATATAAATGTATAAAGTCCTTCTGTAAGGATTTTGAGATAGTTTATATATGATATTTGAGATTTAGTCTTGTATCAAAAATTTTGAATCATATTATATATAAGCATTTTGACCCCATATCTATTGTTATTTTAGATGTCTTATTTTATTATAAACGCGCCAGTGATGATTAAATACAGTAGGAACCCTCACGCCCCGGATGGGTTTTCTGCGTTGGAGTGTGACAGTTTCAGTTGACGGCAGGCGTATACCGTCATAATGTCGAAATTTGGTTCGTAACTTGTTAGCGGCTTGCACCGCCGATGTATTGTTAAAGGCATTGTTTGAGGCATGTTTGCCTATTGTTTAGCCTTGTGAAGGCTTGTAGGCATGTTGTGCCATTTTTATGCTTAGTTTACTACATTTTATAACATGTTCACCTCTCTTGGGCTAGCAGCATGCTATGCCTAGATATATAAGTTGATTTGATATACCGTTGCATGCATGTAGTCACATTTATTTCCGCGTGAGCATTGCATGTATTTGATTGCATTAGAGGCATAAGGATAGGACATGGGCGAATAGAGGTTTCGCCGATCCGAGGGGTCGGGCAGCCCGGTTCTAGCTGTAGGTCCGACGCTGGGTAGCAAGATTTATGATTCGATTATTATGTGGAATCTCTACTTCCTCAAGGATAATGTCTAGTTGGCTACAGTTTGTGTTGATTGAGGTTTAGATGTCGTGTTGGTCCTCCGAGCTAAGTGCTAAGGGTGTGTGTATCCAATGTCCCTGACCAGTGTCCATGTAAGAGGGGTGGTTAGACGATGAGGCTCGATGGTGAGCGCAGAGGCGATGTGCAAACCCTGTGTCAGTACCCGTAATAGATCGTCCCCCTCATTTCGCCGTTGGGTGAGGGTAGTGTAGCCCTCGCGGAATCGGTATGGCCAGTGTAGGCGTTGAGTCACCCCTTGGACTTAGGCGAAGGAAAACATAGTTATTGTTGCCTTTCCTTTAAGTGTGACGTAGAATAGAACCCTACTGAGCATATCGCTCACTCCTATCCGGGCTGCGTTTTGCAGGTGCACGCGCTAGTTTTTCATCCGTAGTTCCAGCTGGGCAGGCATTTGGTGGTGAGTCGATGTCATGAGGTGTTTGAGGACCATGGGGTTTACTTTTGCAGTTGACATTTGTACTTTTGCAGCTATATTAAATGTATAATTTCCCTCTTTGAGGATTTTGTTATATGTATAATATGTGTATTTGAGACTTGAGGTCAGATTGTACAAATTGATGTTGTAATAGTAAAATTATGATAGTAGAACTGTTAGAGTTATCGATTGACCCCGGGTATAAATTGTTTAAATTTATTGTGAAAATCGTATACTATGCACATGGTTTAAACTGAGAATTTATAGGCTAGACTCACACCGTCGATCCGGATGGGTTTTCTGGGTCAGGACGGACTTGTAGCGGATGGAAGTTGGGGATATGTTGGATGGTAGAAGGTGGAACACGAGCCTGATGAACTCCCTTCTTCATCCGGATTTGATCAACTCTATTATGACGGAGAATGTGGGCAGCAGAGGAGATGTGGCTCGCTGGGCTTACAATAGCGCTGGAAAAGTTTCTTCTGCATCACCATATCTGCTCTAGTTAAAAGAGATATGTCACACCCTGACCCAGTGAACCCATCTTGTCCGGGGCTTGAGGGTTCCCAATCTATTCAATTCATCACTGGCGCGTTTATAATAAAATAAGACATCTAAATTAAACAGTTTATCTAGGGTCAATATTATAATCTTTAATATAATTTAAGATTCTGATGCAGAACTAATCCTCGAATGTCATATATTTATGAACCTCAAAAATCCTTATAGAAGATAATTATACATTTAAATAATCGAACAAGATAACTGAACCCCAAGTCCTCAAACACCTCCAGAGGTCGACGTGCCACCAAGAGCATGTCCAGCGGATGCTACGAAAGAAGAGCTGACGCCTGCACCTGCAAAACGCAGCTCGGATAGGAGTGAGCAACAAAGCTCGGCATGATTCGATCTCGCGGGGACGAGATCTCGATCTTATTTTCGAGCAAATCATTTTTAATTTCATACAAGGAAATTGCAGGCACCACACCCCTGGATCACCAAGTCGGCAAATCCATCCTTTACATCCCCGTAGGGAACACCTCCGATTCTAGATCTGATAAAATCAACCTCTCACTTAAAAAAATGAATAATGTCTAGGACTGCCACCATCATCGTCGGGATTTTTGAAGTCACTGAAGTTGGCGGGATGTTGTTAGAGTTTTGTTGCCGGAGCTTCGAAACTGCCGGAGTTGGGGAAGACGTCGGATAAAATTGGGAATGCGCCGTCCAGGCTTCAAGGCTGGTGAAGATAGGGGGAGCAGCGGATAAAACAGGGGAGCACCTGGATCTGGACTTCGTCGCTGTGGAGGTATGGCAGCTGGATATCTCTGATCCTGGAGTCTTGAGACCGCTGGAGTTGAGGGAGCACCTGGCTGGAAACAGAGAACAGGGGAAGCGTCGTCTGGAACAGAGGAAGCCACTGAAGAAGATATCACCGGACCTTGGAGCCGCGAGTGAACAACGATGGACGGTTGGTGACGGATCTCACTTGGTGTTGATGCCGCCGCGAGCATTAGGCTACACAAGACGGTGGCGACGGATTCGATAGGGATGCGCCGGGTGTTGGAGATGGGGAACGCCAGAGAAGACCTCGCTAGATGAGATTTCGATGGACGTAGGTGTTGATGCCGCCGCGAACTTTAGGCTACATACGGCACTGGGCGACGGATCCGATGGGGATACGCCGGGTGCTGGAGATGGGGAACGTCGTCCAAGACCTCATGGGGTGTAGGCTTGATGCCGCGTGCTTGAGGCTGCGGACGGCCGTCGACGATGAGGATGCGCCGGGGGTGCTCCTCTTGCTTGATCGCCCGAGAGGATCACCGGTCACTCTCCTTCTCCTTCTTCTTTCTTAGTTGTTGCTGGACGCGGGGTTGATGATGAGGCGTCGGAGAGGGTGATGCCGATGGAGTATGGGTTTCGTCGGATGTGGGGTTTGATGCGGCGGGCTTCGTGGTTGTGCACGGCTGTCGCGCCCCGACCCGTGAAAGCCCAACCGGGTTGGACGACGCGAACCGGAACCTAACTAAATGCGGAAATAATGACGAGGTGTTCCCTCTAACTTACTGGTTTGGTTAAACAGTTCATAAGCACCCCTGAATAATACAATAATTTCGAACCTCAACATAAATAATATAATAATCCAAAACATCAAAGGGGTTACAACAGTTTATACACCATACTCCCGTAGGAGACTAACTGTCGCGCCCCGACCCGCAGAGCCCCGACCGGGCCGGGACACGAGGGTGAAAAACCTACAACTACAGCCTCAATTGGCGGAAACAGCTGAGACTACGGCCAACTGGCGGAAACAGCTGCCACAGGCACAAGCGGAAGCAAGCTACTAAACAACAACTATTAACATTTATTACAAACCAGTAATAAAAGAGTTAACAGGGTTTAGTACAACAAGCTACAAGGGATCAACAGTCCCCAAAAAGAAGCTACGCCACCCACCGGGGTCTCCACGAACGCACAAACGAACCCATCCTGACCCTCAGACATGGTCAGGATCCGGCACGCTGCCACGAGACTGCCGACGGAGAAGCACCGGAGGAGAATGGGGACCCGCACCTGCAAACACACAGTCCAGGTAGGAATGAGCAACAGCTCAGCAGGGTCCTACTCTACCACTCTCGCTAAGAAGGCAAACCCAAACGAACCAACCATGAAGCCAAGTACTGAGGCTTGCCAAGGATCCCATAAATCCCGTCAATAACCCGAAGGACTCCTGTCCCAGTACGCCCCTCCGACAACCACTGCTCAGGGGTGGACAACTCCGAAAATCCCTGACACAGGGTGGACATGACGCTACTGGTAGGACACCCCTTCCCAAGCAGGATCTCCACACTTGGCGGAACGACCGAGGTTAAGACTACCACCTCCCAGTACTCCAAGCCACAGAGCCAACAGGACCCCTAACTCCTGACCCAAGACTAAGTCTAGCCAGGGAGTCCATCGATCCCATCGATGTCTTCCCCCCCCCCCCAAGGTTCCTGTCCAACGTACGTCCCTCCGATAGCCACTGCTCGAGGACTGGGCTACCTCCGACGGTCCTTGACACAGGGTGGGCTGGACACTAATTGTAGGACACCCTTACCGGGGTAACGGCATCAACCACTTAGTCATTGATCACCAGAGTTCACGGGTCAACCCCGCCCAGTCTAACCTAGCATGTCTAATGCACAGGGGCAGGGCAGGATAGTAAATAAAGCAGTAACATGTAGCACAGCAAGGGCACACCTTCGGCCCATTTATTCTAAACACCTTCGGCCCACAAAGCAGTAAATACTCAAGCATGATGTAAACATACAAGCCCCAAAGCAAAACCGTCAAAACCCACTTACATGCGAAGCCCCGCGGGAAAAACCCTTGAAAAACCTCGCTGCGACTAAAGGATCGATCCTCACCAAGGGAAGGATCGATCACCTAAGTAACAGTGAGCTTCCCTCACTGTCGAGACAAAAAGGATCGATCCTTCCTCCCAGGAAGATCGATCTTTTTCGAGACAGAGGGCGCCCTTCCAGTCTTACCAAGGAAGATCGATCTTTCCTCCCAGGAGGATCGATCTTTCTCGGGACGAAGGGTATCCCTGCTAACCCAGGCCCCATGATCGATCTCCTCCCATAAGAAGATCGATCATGTGCTGGGCGCAGCAAGCCAACACCCGAAGGACCGATCCTTCCTCCCAGGAGGATCGATCCTTATGGGTTCCGGCGTGCTTCCGGCCGGAAAAGCCGCCGGAAGACACAACCAAACCTCACCAAACTTGGTGGGCTGGTAGATCTGAGCATCACGAAGCTACTCAAGGCTTCAAAACCGGAAAACATCAACTCCACACGGAGATCTAAGCAAAACAAAACCCGGATTTCAAACCCTCAACAAAGCCAGAGTTTTGAGTGAGAACCCTACCTCCTCAGAGCAGCTTTGATCCACGAAGCCTAGCCAAGGATCTTCCTCACGCCGTCACGGTTCCAACGAGCCTTCAAGCTCCAAGAACGGTGGCCGGAGGAGGGAGAACGGAGGAGGGAAAGGGGCGGTCTGAACAGGGGAAGAAACAGAGTTCTCGCGGGGAAGAAGAAGGAAGAAGAAGGAAAGAGCAGGGGAAGGGGGGTAAGGCCGGGGGAAAGCCGGCGAAGGCGGGGAAAAGCTGGGGGAGGGGAGGGAAAGTCTTCCCTCCCCTGACAGGGGAAGCGACGGCCACCGCGGTGGCCGTCCTTCGAAAGCCACCGACAAGGACTTCCAGGCACAGGCAGGATCGATCCTCCACGACCCAAGGATCGATCCTCCCTGCCCAGAAGTGCAACTTTGGGCTGGAAAACGGGCCCAAGCCCAGAACTCCCAAACTAGGTCCCACCTAACCTTTCTAACAAACACAAGCATCAAACCAGGTCTGTGTGTGCACACCCAGTGTGGAACGACCGCCAAGGCGCAATTTCTCAAATTTCCCTTGGGGTAAAAAACAAGCCACGGGGATAGAGGGGCAGGTCCTCACATCCTAAAACCCTTAAAAGAAATCTCGTCCTCGAGATTCGATCAAGGTAGGGCTTGGAAACAAAACAACACCTAGCAGGATGCTACAAAGCGGTAACGGTTACCTCTGGAGGCGGGTGGTGCTACGGTCAGCGGAAGCGGGTGCTGAGACAGGTACTCCTGATAGGACGGCTGCACCTCATCTGCGAAAGGGCGGTCAGGTAGGGCAAACACCTGTCCCCCACCATCCGCTCTGGCTCTGCCTCCGCTGCGGCCTTGCCCGGCTGCACCACTCTGCCCATGCCCATCCCTGGCCTCTCCGCCTCGACCTCCCGACTGTGCCGCACCTTGCGAGCCCCGCCGCGGACAGTCCCTATGAAACTGCCCCGGCTGCTGGCAGTGAAAACACAGCGCTGGCCCACGCTCGGACTGCTGCCCTCGGCCTCCCTCCCAGGGAGTCTGCTGTGTGGGCCCCGCTGCCAGAAGGAGCTGGTTGCCCTGAAACGCGGCGATCAACCTCCTGATCTCCTCTACAAGTGGTATCTGTCCAAAGTACGTCCCTCCGACAGCCACTGTTCAAGGATTGGACTACCTCCGACGATTCCTGACACAGGGTGGACACGACGATACCAATAGGACACCACCTGATCTCCTCTCCAAGTGGTACCTGTCCAAAGTACGTCCCTCCGACAGCCACTGTTCAAGGATTGGACTACCTCCGATGATTCCTGACACAGGGTGGACACGACGATACCAATAGGACACCACTTCCCTGAGAGCTCTGGCACACCGTGCCGTCACCAGTACCAGCAAAAGATCATGCACGTACAAGCCGGAAAACCCGCCGCAAGCCGGCTGTTCTTCAAGAACAGCAAAGACCGGAAAATCCGAGATTAAACATGCATAAATCATACTAAAATTTCAACCAAAGTTCATGAAACTTGAACCAGAAGTCATACTAAGCAACATGCATCCAACAACACAATTTCATCAAGATCTAACGGGTAGATTAAGAGAAACCCATTAAACACTCTCGTAGGTAGAAAAACGTACCGAACTGCGCTAATCCTCGGCTGATTCCCCGCTAATCAGTCACCAACAAGGTTCCAAACCACTTTAGGGATCTTCCTCTCGTCGTCACGGATCCAACGAGCTTTAGAACACCCAAAATGGTGGCGGAGGAGGGAAGAAGAGAAGGAGGAGAAGAAGATGGGCTGCCGGAAGAAAACAGAGCAAGCAGAGCTTGCGGGAAGAAGAAAGAAAGAAGGAAGAAGAAGAGAAGGAAGAAGAGAAGGAGAAAGAAGGGGAAGGTCGGGGAAGGTCGGGAAAGGTGGGGAAAAAGGGAAGGAGAGGTCCTCTCTTCTCCTGACAATGGAGGACGACGACCGTCCTCGCAAGCTCAACTGCCCAACTGCTCTACTACAGTACCCGGATCGATCCAAGGCTAAGAGGGATCGATCCAAGCCAAGAGGGATCGATCCAAGACACCAACCCGATCGATTCCACACACCAAGTCGGATCGATCCGAGACAGGCGGGATCGATCCAAACGGGTCAAAAACCCACCGACTCGCTCACGAGTCCGATCGATCGCTCAAGGGCCGTAAGCTGCCCAAAAGCAAGCTTCAGCGCGCCCGAGCTGGGATCTTTTGATCCCGGGTCCACCTAACCATTCTAATCAAGCACTAACACAAACAAGGTCAGTGTGTGCATACGCGGGTGTGAAACAAACCAACAAGGCGCAATTTACCAAATTGCCCTTGAGGTGTACAACGAGCCATAGGGGTAGAGGGACAGGTCCTTACAACGGCGGTGAGGGATGACCAACCTTGGGTTGGATTCGAGGATGATACGTCGGGTCTTCTCTTGCCTGGGCGTGTGTGAGAGGCCGCGGTCGATCCTTCTCCTCCTTCCAGCCGCCGGCCCTTCTTCTCCCTTTCAATATGTTTTTGCCAGCCCCTGCTTCATTCGCCCTCGCCTTCCTTTTATAGGTGTTTGGAGGTTTGTTGAGAGGCTAGTGGGATGTGCACGAGAGCATAGGAATCCTATCCTGGGGTGTTGAGATTTGGTTTTCAGCCATATTGTTGGGGCTGGGGTGTTAAGATTTGGCATTTGTTGAGATATGGGGAGGTTAGGATTTTCTAACCATCCAGATCAGGGAGTTGAGATATGAGGTTTAAAATTTGAATGTCCGTTTAAATTTCAAGTTCATGTGTGACCTTGTTTGAATTTTGAATGTTTATTCAAATTTCAAATGCTTATCTTGAATTTGAATAATTGTCCAACTATCGGATATTTGTCCAAATTTTGAATGTCTTTATTTGAGTTTTGGATTTCACCATTTCATCCGGTGATTGGAGGATTTACTGAAATACCCCCGGGCTGACCGGGACATAACCAGAACACCTTTTTATCGGTCATATGTACTTTGGACCGAAATGTCCCCGGGTAGAGAAAATACTTCTATTTCATATTTTCACACCCCTGAAGATGTGACATGACCAAAAAATGCCCCTTGGTGCTAAATGACCAAAATACCCTTTTGGTTTGGTTGTTTATGTGCGACGCATGGCGGCACGATATTTGTGCGTGTCATGGAGACGTGCACACATTATGTGATGCGCGTATTTTAGACTCGATGTATGCGAGTCATGTGCGCGCGCATGGCGCGTGTATTGCCTTGGTCGGGACTTAGGCGAATTTGAAGTTGGGTATTTATTTGGGTTTATTTTGAATTTTCATATTTTTCCTTTATTTATTTCAGGGAATTTTATAATGTCCCTGGTGTTTTGGAAAATTACCAAAACGCCCTTATATTTACACAGCTTATTTAGGATGCCGTCAAAACTATGTAAAAGCTATTTTGGATTGTAGTGGGAGATTTAGACATGTATTTTGGTCTAAATTCCCAAAATACCATTGGGTAAGTAAAATTACCAAAATACCCTTATTCCTCCGGTTTGTATAGGATACCGTCAAAACCGAGAATATGTAGGGGGTTTGGATGGACTCGATTAGGTACAAGCCAGTTTGGATTTGGTGCATGCGGATTCAGTCAGGGGGAATCCTGCAATTGTTGTCCATTTAGCCTTAACTAAAATTTATGTCAACACTCACAAAAAAGGGAACTACAACTGTGCCATCTCTCTCTGCCAAGCCTAAGACGTAGCTAATTACATTAACAGAAAAGTAAACCACGACGAGGATCACGTCGACTCCGAGCGCTCCTCGAGGTGTGCCTAACAGAGATTTCAGTGCATCTCCAATGCAACCCAAACCCCAAGACTGGTGAGAAACTGCCCCTGTAACGCCCCGGCCCTCCACTAGGCCCCGTCCCGTGGGCTCCCGGTCCGACCAGGATTCGCCCAGCGGCGCCGCGCCCCGACACAATATTGTCCGCTTTTGGCTCACCGTCGAAAACCAGGCTACACCTCCCAACTTCCCGGGAGGTCACCCATCGCTCCAACGCTGAGCACGCTTAACGTTGGAGTTTTCTGATGGATCACTGCCATCACAGCTTTAAAAAGCGTTGTGTCTATTAAGGGCTTACTATATACTTATATCGAACCCTGAACCATACCCAGGCGTTGTGGGATTGCTTACCTGGCTACCCGACTCATCCCCGCCCTCCAGGCGAAGACATCTTGTCCCACGGTAGACCCAGCGAGCCTCACAATCCACCCCACCTTGGGGGCCCAGCGTCCCCGCTGGCACAATTTCCGGCTAGGAACCGGCTCTGATACCATATTGTAACGCCCCGGCCCTCCACTGGGCCCCGGCCCGCGGGCTCCCGGTCCAACCAGGATCCGCCCAGCGGCGCCGCGCCCTGACACAATATTGTCCGCTTTTGGCTCACCGCTGAAAACCAGGCTACACCTCCTAGATGACTGATACACCTGTTGCTTGGTGATTATAGAGGTTGTGTCGGCCTCGAGTCGGATGCTGAGGTGTAGCCGGTGTTCCACTGTGATGACTCTTGAGTAGTGGAGTTACCTACTCAGCGGTGACATTTCCCGCATGCAGTGTCGTGGTTATTGCTTGTGAGTCTACAGTGTTAGTTCCTGCTTACTGAGTGTGACCCATCATGTGACCAGTCTTCTGGAAGATTATGATCTTGAACCTCATGGACACGCGGTGGGGTTATGGGACCCCTGTATACACCCAGGTCTTACTTGATGGCAACACTGTTGCATTTCCCTCTTCCTTCTGTGTATCGTAGTGTAGAACCCTGCTGAGCTTAATGCTCACTCCTACCCGGGCTGCGTTTGCAGGTGCAGACGTTCGCTTCTCTTTGGTGGCCCCTACCGGGCAGTTGGTCGGCGGTGCGGCGGCGCCAGGCGGAGTTTGAGAGGTGATGATCTTTTACAGTTTTTAAACCTTGGTTAGTTAGTCTTCTACGGGAGTATAATGTTGTATCTGAATCTTACCCTCTCCGAGGATATGTATATTAAATTCACTTGAATTTGTAATCTGAGGTTCGAGGCTTGTAATTTAATTACGTCTTTTTAAATAGAGGGTGTTTTAATGAATTGCTAGGGAGACTAATAGGTTAGAGGGAACCCTCGCCATTATTTTTCGCGGTTTGTAGGTTTCGGTTCGCGTCGTCCGGCCCGGTTGGGCTTTCACGGGTCGGGGCACGATAGCCCCAATGCGTAATTTAAATACACCAGCTTAAGCCTTGGCACAAGAGAAACGACATGATCTCTAAACTTCAAACACTATGATTAGTAGCCAGCTAAACAATTACCTCGATAGCAAAAAGATTATTATAACAATTCGTCCTAAACCTTACTACCCAACCTCTGTCCTCAGGCTAGATCCGAGTTACCCGAGCCCTCGGATCGGCGATCGACCCATCGCCCACACCCTAGCCTAATGCTTCTAATGCAATAAAATGCATGTAATGTTCAGACACAAATATAGAAGTACGAGCATGCAATAGTATGTCAAATAATATACAAGTCTGGGCGTAGTCTGCAGCTCGCCAAAAGGGTATACATAGCAATGGTCTTAGGAAAGCTGATAAGACGTGAAAAGTGCACAATTACCCCTTTTAACTAGGTCCCGTTAGTCTCCGAGCAATGCTATTTTGATTGTCTTTTCCCCATTTCAGGCTTAAGGACCCTCAGCGAAGATTAGATCAAGTTTGGTGCTAAAACAAACAAATAAAGAACCTACTAGGAGCAAAAGAGCAAATGAGCAAAGATGGACCATCTTTGACATCAAAACTGTACCTGCTCAGGAAGAATCAGATGATGTACTATAAATGGTTGAAAAGCTCTTGAAGTCTAGATTCCAGAACTTTTTACGGTTCATGATTTGGAGTTTCCTAGAGGAAGATATGTTATTTTTAGTACAGAGGTACAGAAGAAGCTTCGGAAAACGAAGGAGATCGATCCGCTTTCCAAAGGAGATCGATCCCTTTGGCGCTGCAGGGAAAATAAGAGAAAACTGACTAATCCGAGTTAGGATTTGTCTTAGGCTATAAATAGCCTTCTTTGGGGGCGTTTTGGCAGCCTTCAATGGCCGAATTTTCGTCATCTCTTAGGGTTTCTCTTAGTTTCTTTTCCACAAATTAAGTTAGATCTTTGGTGGAAGATCCATGGGTGGAGGGCGGTGACAACCTTCATCGACGGATCTCATTCCTAAGATGAGTAACTAATCTCTAGCCTAAGGATTTCTATGATGTATTAGAGAATCTTTTTAGGGACTTTCATGGATCTGAGCATGTATTCTTTTAATGGTTTTTAATGGAATAATCTTTTATTGTCATATCTATTGGTAATATTTATTATGGTGAATGAATTGGATGTTCTTTGTGCCCTAAATTCGGTCTATCTTGCCTCGGTTTTTCCGTGGGTATACAGCCGGATTCTGTGAAAACTCAAAACACAAAAGTTGTAGATCTCTTCCTTAGCTTTCCACCGAATCTTGAATCACATAGTTTCGAGTTCGGATGTAAAAGTTACACAGAGATTACGATCGCTGGTTTTGAGTATTGCATGTTAGAGGCTAGGATTAGGACTTTTCCAAGATGCTTTCATGCTAGAACCATGTTAGATCTTAGGATTGGATTCTAAACCCTAGATTATGATTGTAGGAGTGCTAGAACCACTACCTTAATGGTAGAACCATTAAGACTTATGATTATAACCTACAATTCGTTCTTTATCTTTATTGATTAGGCGATCTCAAAGTGCTAGAACCACTTTGATTATTCTCATACCAATTATCCGCTGATTTGATCTTCGTTCCGAAAAAGACTTCTTACGAATCTTTGTTGAGCAGTAGGGGTTCTAGCCATTCACCTATCGACTAGTTAAAACCATTAACACCTTTTGAATTGCTTTTATCCTAGGAAGACCTAGTTAGTTCTTTATTACGGATTAGAAATCTCTTGGCCGTTTATCCTATTATTATTCAGTTTAGTTTAATCTGAGTTAAGAGTAGTTAAAACCCAAAAATCATTCTCTTTATCAATCTTTTGATTTAGAACTATACGAGGTAGTTATACTTAACACTTCTTTTCCCTGTGCATTCGACTCGGACTCACTGCTATCTACCTCTAAAGTAGTTAGTTAGGAGTTTGATTATAAATTTCTAATTTTGACGTACTTGTTAAGACTATGACACTTTTCAAGGCGTGTCAAAAGCGAAATATTTATTCTACACATCCCAAGGGGTGTGACCCCCTTGGTTCACCCACATGCCACACATAGGGCCTACGCATATAATAACATATAAATAATGAAAAGCTCGATTAATAGAATTAAAGCAGACGAACTACTACTAACTTCAGAAAATGATTACTTCCGATCTAACCATTCGATTGACGTGAAACTTAATATGCCCACTTAATGACATACTCCAAATCACATATCCAAAGATCAGATTAATAGGAAAACTAAAAACCACTTAATTTCACTAATTAAACTGACTACTTTGTTTTGCACAGCCAGACAATTTCATTCACAATAAATTGTACATAAATCCTAAAAATGTGCAACCAGTTGTAATTAAAAGCTAACTCAGAGATATACAACTTTCATGTTTAAAATCAACTGAGATCATGCAAATACAAGCCAGAAAACAAGCTAGAACATAGCTGTTTCTGCTAGAACAGAAATTAGAGAATAAATTAAGGAAAAAACTCACTTAAAATCCGGTTTAAATCCAACCAAAATCCAATCAAATATAAATAAGATATTTACCATACCTAGGATAACCATATAGCATAGATTGATCAAGTAATTAAGCATTCAAACAATCAAGAACACCTAATCAAGCCTAAGAGTGAAGAATCCTACCTAACTACGCAAATCCGTGATTAATCCTCAATTAATCTGTGAGGACCTATCCCTCTACTCCTGGGTTGACCGCCTGGGTCGGGCCCATGGCTCGTTGTAGACCGCAAGGGCAATTTGGTAAATTGCGCCTTATCGGTTTGTTTCACACCCGCGTGTGCACACACTGACCGTGTTTGTGTTAGTGTTTGTTTAGAATGATTGGGTGGATCCAGGATCGGAAGATCCGAGCTTGGGCTTGTGTTTTAGCCCAAGTTTGAGTTTCTGTGCAAAGGAGATCGATTTTCCTAGCTAAGGAGATCGATCTTCCTGTCCCAGAAAGTCATGGCAGTGGATTTCTGAGAGGACGGCCGCCGTTGGCCGTCGCTCTCCTCTGTCAGAGGGAGAGAAGACTTTTTCTTCTCTCATCTCCCTTATCCTCTTCTTCTTCCCCTTCCCTGGCTTTTCCTTCTCCTTCTCCTTCTTCCTCTTCTCCTTCTTCTTCCTTCTCTTTTTTCCTTCTTCTTCCCGCGGCCCTGCTTCCCCTGTTTCCAGCAGCCACCTTCTTCCCCTCTATTCTCCCTCCTCCGGCCATCATTATGAGTGCTTGAGGGCTCGTTGGATTCGTGAAAGCGAGAGGAAGATCCTTGGCTTGGTTTGAAGCCACTTTGGTGCTCGTACAGTGGGAATTCAGCCGAGGTTTACGTTTCTAGTAGGTTCCTACCTACTTGAGTTGGTTTAGGGGTTTTCTCTTAATCTAGCCGGTAGATCTAGGTGTTCTTGGTGTTGTTGGGTGCCTCTTGTTTAGCTTAATTTTTTTTTTTAAGTTTCATAAGATTTGATTGAGATTTTAGTAGTTTTTTAGCCTGTTTAAACTCGGATTGTTTCGGTTTCTCTGTTCTTGAAGAACAGCCGGTTTAAGACGTGTTTTCCGGTCTGTACATGCATGATCTTGATTTATGAACATGAGAGTTGTAGATCTTTGAGTCTACGCTCAGACCCAGCCAATTTCATAATTTTATAATTTTCCTATGAATTGTTATGATTTTCCTACGGATGGGCTGCGTTGCAGCAATTAAAGGTAATTAGTGAGATTAATGGTTTTGATTAGTGCTTTTCGGGTAATCGAGCCGTCAGATGTTTCCCGATTTTGGATATGTTGATCCCAGCATGTTTATCGGCGGGTTGTGTAAGTTGGATCTCGAATCCGTCGTCGTTTGGATGTCAGATCAACGAGGTCACTTAACCCCTAATTAGAAGATCTTGGTGTTTTTAATAATATTATATGTTCTGAACATATAATATTATATTATATGTTCATCTGAGTTTTTGAGGTTGTTTCCCGTTACAGGAGTCTGCGGTTGACGATTGCGATACTGTCGTAATGCCGGGACCCGCTGCGGATTGGCTGGCAACGGTCGGTAGTATCGCTGCAGCGATCCAGTTGGACTTGTGTGTTATTTTATCATACTGTTGCATGCTTACCTCTTACATGCGCATATTCATAGCATGTATTTTTTATTGTGCATTAGATGCATAAGGATAGGGCATGGCCGATGGGTTGATTGCCGATCCGAGGCTTTCGGGTAGCTCGGATTTAGTTCTAAGACCATGGCGGGTAGCAAGGTCCAGGTTGGATTGTAGTGTTCAGTCGATATCGATCATAGGCTTAGATGACTTGAATACATGTTGATCGATGATTTAGAGGTCGTGTCGATCTCGAGTCGGGTTTTGAGGTGTAGCCGGTGTCCGGTTATAATGATTCTTGAGTAAAGGGTGTGCCTACTCAGTTGTGCCATTTCCTGCCAGCAATGCCGGTTTCCTGCTTGTGAGTCAGCAGTGTTGGTTTCCTGCTTACAAAGCGTGACCCATCATGTGACCAGTTCTTCTGTAAGATCATGATCGTAGACCTCAGGGACACGCCGTGGGGTTATGGGACCCCTGTGTACACCCATACCTTACTTGGGGGCGACACTGTTGAGTTCCCTCCTTTCTGTGTGTCGTAGTGTAGAACCCTACTGAGCTTAGTGCTCACTCCTACCCGGACTGTGTTTTGCAGGTGCAGGCATTAGCTCTTCTTTAGTGGCCTCTACCGGGCAGGTGTGTGGTGGCGCGGCGGCGTCTGGTGGTTGACGCGCCTTGAAATGTGTTGTTAATTAAATCAAAGGCGGACAAAACAAATTACCGAACTACTAATTAACTACAACGTAGTTAATGGGAGTACGGGTCGAGTCCTCGGAGAATTAGATGGTCGAATTAACAAATACGATCTAGTCTCTACAAAAGTTGTAAACAATTGGGTTGATTCTATAGTTATTCTAACTAAAGTACTCTAAAAGCAATTAAGGTGGAAATTTATCAAGAAAGAAGTCCGAGGGAATTCCGATCCGAATTACGGTCTAAATATATTCTCTATGAATCAAGATGAATGGCACCTAAATGAGATGGTCAAAATAGGAGATCGACGAGTGTAGGGTTAGTATCGCTCGTCACTAATGAGATGTCGGGTTAGGATCATCTCATCGCGTGAATTACAAATTTAAGATCCATGATTGAGGCTTTAATTCGATTATAGCTCAGCAATCGCCGGACTAAGGTCATATCGTTGGCAAAGGATCAAGGCTATGTATGGATAAGGTTTTGGATTGAGATGGGTTTAATACCTCAATCCCATCCCTCATCTAAGTCAAGAATGGTAGGTAGGATAGCTTTGGCTTGGGGTGGTTCTAGCACCTCAACATCCTATCCCTAGATCAAGGATTCATCCCCTAGAGTTGGCTATGGTTCTATCATAGCCTCTTTTTTGAGGAATTAAATCAAACATCTAGTAAGCATCATCTAATTCTCAAGCAATTACATGCAAAAAGAGGTATTCAACCATTCAATAGTGAAATTCATTAAAGAAATATGGAATTACAAGTGAATTCATACAAATACCATCTCACAAGATTCAATACATCAAGAATCAAAAAAGAAATCTAAGAAAAAGACCTAAGACATCACGAAATTCCCAAGGAAAAGGGATTTAGCTACTCATCTTGGATAGGAGATCCATGGAAGAGGAGGCTTCACCCATCTTCTCCATCAAAATCCACCCTTGGAGCCTTAAATCCTTAAGGATTAGAGGAGAAATCCTTAAGGATTAAAGGAGGGGAGAAGGCTGAAGAAAGGAGAGAAAATAGATGGGAAAAAGATCCCTAAAATAAGAGCCAAAACCCCTATTTATAGGCCCCAAGTTGTGGACCCTCGGATCAGATCTGAACCGTCCGTTTTTACCCGTCAGCCGGTCTTGGATCGATCAAAATTTGAGTTTCTAACGGCTTGGATCGTTCCACCTTGAGTTTGGATCGATCCAATATGTAACAGAGAGTCATGACTCACAGGGTTCTGGATCGATCCATTGTAGGTTTGGATCAATCAACATATTCTGGATCGATCCAATGTAGGTCTGGATCGATCCGAAATGTAACAGAGAGTCATGGCTCTCTGGAAAGGAATTCTGGATCGATCCATATTTTTTTGGGATCGGTCCACATATTCTGGATCGATCCAATGTAGGTCTGGATCGATCCACATATTCTGGATCGATCCAATGTAGGTCTGGATCGATCCGAAATGTAACAGAGAGGCATGGCTCTCTCTGGAAAGGGATTCTGGATCGATCTATATTTTTGGAATCGATACACATATTCTGGATCTATCCACTAAAGGTCTGGATCGATCCGAATATGGCTAATTCTGTGTAATTGATATCTTTTGGCCTGAAATCGATGCAACTCTTTTCGTAAGCTCTTGTACCTGAAACCATATGAAAAGATATTAAAAATGCATTGCTTGAGAGCTAACAATACCCAGTTGAATGTGTGAATTATGTATATTTTGTGACTTATCAGCGGTGCTTGAGGAGCAGTGATCGTCTTCTACACCTTAATGTTTAGATAGTCTCCTACGGGAGCATGTTGTATAAATATAAACCCTTTTGAGGATTTGAATATTATATTATATCTTTTGAGGTTGTTGATTTTTGTTAAATAAGAGTGCTTATGAAATGTTTAGGGAAACCAGTAAGGTAGAGGGAACCCTCGCCAAAATTATTTCGCATTTAGTTAGGTTTCGGTTCTCGTCGCCCGGCCCGGTTGGACCTTCGCGGGTAGGGGCATGACATAATCCGTGCAAGGGAGGTATGGATATGCTCCTCCCCTTGCTGGCGACGCCTCCAAGACTCTGGAACATCGTCCTACGCAAAACCCTAGCCTCAACGGAGAGAAAAAGGAGCAAGAAGAAGGAAAAGAGAAAAACAGAGTTGCTCGCGGGTTTATATAAGCCCGAGTCCGATCGGTTCGCATGCTTATCCGGACACGCCAACGTCAGTGCCGGCCCTGAAACCGATCGATGATCCCAAGGACTGATCGATCGTCCCTGGCTGACAATTGTCCCAAAACCAACTGTCACGCCCGAGCTCGGATCTTCCGATCCCAAGCTCGCCTAAGGTTCTAACAAGCACATACATCAATCAAAGGGCCACATGTGCACTACGCGGGTGTGAAACCGACCATCAAGGTGCAATTTACCAAATTACCCTTGGGGTCCAAAATGACGCAATCAACCGATCGCAAAACCTGGCCAACCGAGCCAAACCACAAAACCAGACCCTCAACCCAACACGATCGGACCGGGTTGGAGGAACGGGTTCTCAAAAGATATACCTGCGTTACTTCATGGAGAAGATGGCCCTTGGGACTTGATTTTGAGGCTACTGGTTGGCCCTAGGGTCAGATAGTTTATTTGAAGGGTGTGCTAGAGGAAGTTGGTGGTGAGGGACTCACTTTGGAGACTTTGCTTAGCCCCATATCGAGAGTGTCCCAGATGCAAGGTGTGTCCTAGATGCAAGGTGGAACCTAAAACAATTGCACATGACTATTTGGATGCCCCTTCATTCGCAAGGTGTTTGAGCTTGTCTCAGCAAAGGAAGGCATGGCTCTACCAAGATGGGATCCAGCGAGCTTGATTGAATTCATATTGGGAGGATCTGGTCGGGATGAGACTCTGAGGTTGAATGTTTTCATCACTGTTGGGATGTGCATGGCTTGAAAAGATAATAACAGCTTGACATTTGTGAATGATGGTCCCTTCAAAGGAAGGCATGGCTCTACCAAGATGGGATCCAGAGAGCTTGATGGAATTCATATTGGGAGGATCTGGCCGGGATGACACTCAGAGGTTGAATGTTTTCATCACTGTTGGGATGTGCATGGCTTGAAAAGATCATAACAGCTTGATATTTGTGAATGATAGTCCCTTCAAAGTTGTTATGGTGTGCAAGATCATGTGACTTGCTAAGGAACAACTCCTTCGATGTGACCAGACTGAGAACCTTGGGGAATATGAGGCTTTGACGAGGACGAGATGTTGGACGGTGCAAACGGATGTCTCGTATACATTTGTGGCTAGCATGGCGGCGTTTGGGATGGTTGTACTACTACCTAACATGACGCCAAAGTGGGCGGAAGGCATCCCAATTGGGGTATGTGATGAGACGTGAAAAGTACATAAATTAACCCCTTAAATTACCCTTGTTAGTCTCCGAGCAATGCCTAACTAACTATTTTTAACCTATTTCAGGTACAAAAGACTTCAGTAAGAATTAGATCAGGTTTTGAGCTAAAAGGAGCACATTAGGGCAATTCCATCATAAATGATCAATCATCACAACATGAAAGGATCGATCATTTATGTGCATTAACCTGACATAGAGCGCCAATACAAAGGATTGATCATCACTTCATAAAGGATCGATCATTTATGCGCGTCAATAGTGGCAGAGAGCAAGGTTTGAAAAGATCGATCTTCCTCCATGGAATGATCGATCATCTACGGGGTGTGACCAACAACATAAGAAAATGATCGATCATCTTCTATCAAAATGATCAATCCTTTACGACGCAGCCAGCGATAGAAGACTAAATGATCAATCTTCACCCTATGAAGATCGATTGGGATGCCTCCCGCCCACTCTGGCATCACGTTAGGTAGTAGTACAACCATGCAGATCCTTTACCATCTAGTTATACACACACTTATGTTAACGATACATATGATTTCTCAAACCCGGCTTATGATTCGCATTCATACACCTATGATCTGGATTTGAGTGATCATCCATACCCTTATTGGAAATTTCAAGGTTACTATCCTCCCAGTGTTCAACTACAAGATATGAGTATACCGGACCAATACTTTGCACCTAGTTTTGAACCGTCTTATCTTTCTCAAACACAATACCCACCACCCCAACTTTGGTATGAGCCATCCCATCCCCTTGCACCACAACCACAAGTAGATCCATCTTTAGATGAAAGGATTCTTAAAGCTTTAGAGACTTTTGAGATACAAAACCAACTTATACATTCTCACTCACAATCATTAGTCAATATAGAAGTCCAAGTTGGACAACTAGCTTCTTTAATTGATTCATATTATGATGAGGTTGATGGTTGTATGAGTGAGGTAGTGCCTCCTAATTTTAATGATGATGCTTGTGATGCCCATTTTACCAATGTTAGTAATGTATACAATGATGGGATTTCTCATGAGGTGTTACCGGTTCATGATATTGTGGATGATATTTTGCCTTATGATGTGAATGAATCGGTCCCTCCGGTGTTTTTTGATGATAATGGTATAGATGAATGCATGATATGATACCTCCCAAGTGTCATGATGTTGTTCTTAATGCTATTACTTTTAGTGATAGTGATGCATGCAATGGGGAGGTTTTGCTTAATGAGTTGCCGGTTTATGAAGCTTTTCATGAGCACATACCTAGTATTGAGGATGAATCATTCGATATCAACTTGCCATTTTATGAAGCTTTTCATATGGATATACCTTATTTTGATAATAATTCATGTGATATTGTGTCGCTAGTCTATGAGAGTATCTATGAGGATATATCTAACCTTGACGATGATGATTCTTATGATATTGATTTGCCGGCTCATGAACCTTTTTATGAGGTATTACCTAATCTTGATGTTTACATTGAGAAAGTTTCATGTAAAAATAGCATGCCGATCTTTGATGTATCGGATGATGTTATGCTTACATTTGATGATTATGATGACTTGGATGATAATTATGAGACCTCATATTGGAAGTCTCGAGTTGACTCTCAACCTTCCAAACCATCCACACTTATTGAACATTGTGAGGTGCCGAACCATGTTTTTCCATCTTTCTTGAGCCATGTCGATTTTCATCGAAGCTTCATCAAATATTTATGCAAGCCTTCTCATCCTTCAAGTACTTTATTTGCTACGGATATTTCATTATTTTTTGATGAAACATGTTTGCATGTCTTACTATTCTTCGAGCCATGTATTATTTTACCTTGAACCATCGGCCACCAAAAGCCCACTTGATGATAGGTCCATTTATTGAAACACATGGCTTGAATGGGGGTGATTGGCCAATAGCTAAAGCTCTATAAGAATTGTTTGCCAAGGACATCCCCTTCTTCTTTGATAAATCATGTTTGCATGTCCTCTCCATTCTTCAATCCATGTATTTCTTCACTTGGAACCATCGACCACCCAAATTCAATTTTGATTATATAGAGCATAATGTCTGGCGGAGGACATTAAATTAAGCGCTTGTTGGAAGGCAACCCAACCTTTTCTTTTTACGTTTGGTTGTTTACTTGCTTTCTTGCATGCTTAATTGTTTTGTTTTTGTTTTCGGCGTATTTGTTAGGTTCCAATGAGTGTTTCCATGCATCCGGTACGTGAGTCTTGGCCTTGGTATGTTTAGATATTTGTACGATGTTAGGCCAATATAATGACATTTGTACTCTTGCTTTTATTGGACTAACCCTTGGTTATATTTCATATCTTTCTTGCATTTGGCCAAGGATACCTTCACATGGATGCTTGGAAACACCACAGGTTATCTCTTTCCTTTTTCCCTTCATATGTGCTTGAGGACAACCACATTTAAGTTGGGGGGTAGAATTCTAAGAATTCAATGTTTTTTTTTATTTTTTAGATAACTATATATTATACATCCCTCGAATTATGTTAAAAGAATAAAATTATGATATAAGTTGATGAAGATGTTTGTTTTAGAAATTTATCTTATGAATTATTCCGAAACTTATATGTCATATAAGGGATAGTAAATTTGGCTATGCATGACATTATTTCTATACTTTAACACTTTTACCATGATTTAATGATAACTTGACATATCCTAATGCACATGCGCACTTTCACATGTTAAGGAGTTGATATTAGATTCTAAGCATGATACTATGATAGATTTACAGTTTTATGTCATGTCATAGAAAAAATACATGAACACGTGCAATTATCTGAATATGCAAAATATATGAAAAGAAAAAAAAGGATTTTCAACTTCGTAGCCGGACAATGTGCCTGACCAGCATAGTGTTCGCATAAAAAGGTCGAATTTCTTGAAAAAAAGATGACTAGTTATGCTTTGTAGCCTTCATGGTTTGAGCATTAGAGTCTGAAGGATGTTCTACACTTAGTGCCATAAAACCATATGGTTTTGGAGTTACTGGCTTGAACCTCGTTACATGGAACATGAAAAAAGCTTAAAAAATCATAACATTGCACATGTCATAAAAAAAAGAGAAATAAAAGCAGAGATCGTTATGTGATAAGTGGAAGATATGTGCTTGAATAGGATTATGATCTTGAATATTTGAAGTGTTTAGATGTAATTGATACTCTGAAAGATGTGGAACTCCATTCACACACTGGAATGTTAAAGTTGTTTTTATTCATGATTAAATATGTTAAAGTATTGGAAATATGTTATGACATGTTTTGACTTACCATATTTTTATGTGACTATCAGTTGAAGGGTATATTCATGGATAGTATTTCTATGTCATGCATTAGAGTTGATGAATATTATAATGGATTTATAATAACATATTCAATGGAATGTATAGATGTTTGTGAGTGTCATCTCTGAAAACCCTCAGAAAATTATAACTCCTCCACTGGGGTAACCTAGGGGTTTAAAGGCTTTGTTGCACATGCTAAGTGCAATCGTGAGACCTACGAAAGTGGATGGTTAGATTTATTGCTTTTTTATATATTTTCTTTGCTCGAGGATGAGCAAAGTGTAAGTTAGGGGGTGTGATGAGACATGAAAAGTACACAAATTAACCCCTTACCTTACCCTTATTAGTCTCTGAGCAATGCCTAACTAACTATTTTAAACGTATTTCAGGTACAAAAGACCTCAATAAGAATTAGATCAAGTTTGGAGCTAAAACGAGCACATTTTCATTAGGGCAATTCCAGCATAAATGATCGATCATCACAAGCATGAAAGGATCGATCATTTATGTGCATTAACCTGACAGAGAGCACCAATACAAAGGATCGATCATCACTTCATAAAGGATCGATCATTTATGAGTGTCAATAGTGGCAGAGATCAAGATTTGAAAAGATCGATCTTCCTCCATGGAATGATCGATCATCCACGAGGCGTGACCAACAACACAAGAAAATGATCGATCATCTTCTATCAAAAGGATCGATCCTTTATGACATAGCCAGCGATAGAAGACTAAATAATCATCCTCACCCTATGAAGATCGATCATTCCTTTACCCATGAAGAGAATCAAAGGCCCAGATCTAATCCGATGGAAGGGTGTTTCCTAGGTTATAAATAGGCATGTTCTAGGGTTTTTAGGAAACTCTCTTGGCTGCTTAGAGTCCAAGGAAAGGGGGCTATCTGACTCTCTCTCTCTCTCTGAGAGGGGAGCACTCTTTCTTAGTTTCTTTTTTCACTTTTAAACTTTTCTTGTTAGAATCTATTGGAGGAAATCCATGGCGGAAAAGCTTCATCAACTTTCATCCATGGCTCAAACTCAAAAGATGAGTAGATAAACTTTTAACCATGAGATTCTTATGATATAACTAGGGTTTCTATTAAAAATTCTTAAGATTTAGGGCTTGTATACCTTCTTGAATGGTTTGCATGAATTGACTTAATTTCTTTATGAACTTGGTGTTTATTTAACTTACGGATGTTTGGATTGTTCGAATGTGTGTTAGATCTAGAGCTTATGCATGTTAGTGCTTGGATTTGACTTATCTAATAGGGGAATCATGCTAGAACCATGGAATCTCATATTATGAGGGGATCTTATTCGTGATTAGGGATTTAATAGTGCTAGAACCACTATAATTTATTCATAATCCTCCACCTATCCTATCTTTATAAATTTGGCCATCGATGTGCTAAAATCATCTTGATCTTACACCTAAATCCATATTGTGATTATTTTATTGCGATGAATCGGTCTTAATGAGAGGATTCATTAGCGGTGATCGGAACTAACCATTAGGTCATGAAATTTTAGATAATTGTTCTCACCCACGAGGGATCATAATCGAACCTTGTTGAGTGATAGGGAGAACTAGCCATTCACTTATCAACCATTAGAAGAGCCATTTAGTTTGCTTCACTAGTTCTAATCCTAGGAAGACCTGGTAGAACCTTTGTTACGGATTAAGAATTCCTTAGTTCCTTTTCTTGTATTTATAAATCATTTAGTATAAAGTTAGTTTAATTCAAATTCTGAACCTTTTCTCAACTTATTGGTAGAAATACTTAGATTGAGTTTAGTAGTTTAATTACTTTCATATGCATTCCCTGTGAATTAGACTCAGACTCACAGCTATCTACCCCTAAAGTAGTTAGTTAGTAGTTTGATTATAAAATTTGTAATTTTAATCGGGCGTGTTAAGCCGCGACACTTTCAAGCATTATCAGTAGGCTCTATTCTTTAAAGGAGGCGTGTACTAAGGGAATTGTGATGGTCATGGAATCAGACTCACTAGATGCTTTCCATATCATCAATGGGTCTCGCTTATGGCCTTGTGAGATAGAGGGGTTGGCGAAGGAAGTGTGGATTGATGTTCTTTGGTTAGTCGGTGTTGTTTCTTCATATCCAAAGGTCTTGCAATGTTAAGGCTGACAGTATTGCTCAGTTTTGTCGTCTTTATGGGACCAATTTTGTATGGTATCATGAGGATGGATTGGATGCTTTGAACTGTATTTTGTAGTAGTGTGTGGCCCCCTAGCCATTTGGCTCATCTCATAAAAAAAGGAATATGCCTAGCATGTCTTTTCTGATGGGCAAGCTGGGGCAATCTTCCTACAAAATAAACGGTATGTTACAACACGTTTTATTATAGAGCATTTTAAAACATATACAGCTTTATATGTACCCTCCGGCCTAAGACTACATACTATACATGTTCTATTAGAGCATTCCCAATAGATTCGCGATCCTTAGACTTATTTCTACTCCAGTGTGCTCCTTATCCCTATTATGGACTTATTTCTATTCCAGTGTGCTGTGAAGTCGTTATGCAATTCATGTTTAGTCATGTTAATCCGGTGGATTCCCTATATCACTAAGTTTTCAATTCTAAAATAGCAAAAATCATAATTGCTTTACTACAGACATTATAATCTTTAAGATATTCTTTGAAAATTATTATGTTTTAAATCAAATGCTATTTTACTATTTTTTTTTGTTGGAAATAATAGAAGAGATTAGGACCTTGCTTTTACTAAGGTAGCAAGAATCCTATACAATGACAAGAAATAAAACCGTATTATAAACACTTACAAGATGAGATGTTAGAATTCCAAAAGAGAGGGAAGAACGCCGATGAGGAGGAAGAAACGCTGATGTAGATCCTGAACTTGATCGAGGCCAGTGTATCACACTGCGCCCTTAAGTTCGTATTGCCTACCCACCGGTGCTTCTGGATCTTCAGGCAAGGAACTCCCAGGGTACAACGATCTCCTGCGCGATTGGAAGGAAGCCGGCCTCCGATCGCCCGTCGAAACTTCGCTGGTACGGTACTCTCTTCAGGACCCTCTAGTGAAGTGGTGTGCAAATGGATGCATGAAAAACTTAATCACTAAAGGGCTGAGAAGGGTCCTATTTATAGGCTAAGGGAAGAAGCTGATCAGCCATATAGGGGAGATGAAAAGCCTGCCTTGTCAGCAAAAAACCAACCAATAGGAGACTGCCACGTCATCTGGAAGCTGACCAGCCAAGAGTCAGATCTCAATCAATTCTCCAGGAATTGAAACTGACTCAATCAATTGCACAGAAGCCCAAGGGTTGGACCAGATCAATTCCAAGTGGTATGCGTAGCCCAAGAGTCAGATCCAATTAACTCATCTGAACCGTTTCGGAAGTTGAAAAGGTTCAGTGAATCCGAGCTGACTCGACCAGCTCTTATGTGTAGCAAAAAGGACACCCACCGCACACGAGGCACGAGGCACGAGGCACGAGGCACGAGGCACGAGGCACGAGGCACGAGGCACGAGGCACGAGGCACGAGGCACGAGGCACGAGGCACGAGGCACGGCAGGCGGCGGCGGTGCGCGCGTGTGGGTGTTCCACCTTTAGTTCTCACATGTGTTCAAAGCCTAGAGGCTCAAAATTCTATATAAACAAGTGAAAGTTTTCTTCCACTTTCAATATGGGACTAAACTATTCTACACACATGGGCTCTCCACCTTTTGGCTATTTTATTAATGGGCTCTCCAAGGCCCATTTGATTCAATCCATGTTTAGCCCAACTCATTGGGCCTTAAATCCAACATTTTTTAGAATTATCATTCAAAATGTGGAAGGAAAAAAATTGACACCTTCAAGCCGATGTGACAGAGATGAGTGTAAATATTGATTTTTAATATATAAAAAATGGATTTTTCTTTTTCTATTTTAGGAAATATAAATGGTTTAGGAAATGACATAAAAAATAAGTTTAGGAATAGAAAATCCGTTTGGTGATGCTTTTCTATCATATTATGTAAATTTAAGAATAGGGAAAATTGGACTTTACAATGATGGGAGGACAGATCCACTCTTGATTTAGTTCCAAAACTAGTCTTTTCAGTAAATTCCATCTAGAATATATACTATTTTAAATTTCTAAATCTAATCTAATTGATCGTGTTTGGGTCATATTCCACGTAAATGGTCACCGGTGTGATAGAAACCTTGGAGCAATTTGCCAAAAGGCTTATAAGGGAAAGGCATTGTTTAGTTGTTGCTCAATAACAATATCTAAGACAGGTAAGTTACGATATCTGAGACAGCTAAGTGGTCGTCAGATGCGTGACGTGTGTCAAACCGGATGGAAGTCAAAAGGATTGTGGATTCTGCCCGCCTCAACTATGGGGGCGATTGGCGCAGCCCCAACTTGGTGGATCCGTGGGATGGGCAGACACGCGGATCCCGTCCTGTCGGATCCGTGCGTTTGGTGCCGGCACGGATTCCGTGCAGATCCCAGATAAGGCGGATCCTGATTTTGACGTCCGCTCTTTGGGATCTCCGGGAGTGGATTCCACGGATCCGTCAGAGCCAAACGCCCCCCTAAGAGAACCTTGGTTTTGATATAGAAATCAATATGTTACTCGTACTCCTATATAGAGTAATAGTACTCCTATATGGAGATTTATGCAACAACAACTACCTTCTACTTGAATTGTTCAAGCGAGGCCTATCGATCCCTTCTCTACTTAATTTCCTTAGCCCCGTTTAATTTGGAAATAGTGTCGGAATAGCCTCCTTATCCCCTGCTTTATCCTCAAATATAAATGGGTTAGTAATTGGGGGATAAGGCGGGCCATCCGAAAAATTGAGGATAAGACTTATCCCTATCCCAGTAAATACAAATCTGATTTTCATCCCCAACCGAGTAAAAACATTTTTACGGGTGTTTCAAGTAAGGCATAGCGATTAGATCGGGGAATATAATAATATAAATAATATAAAATTTGAGGATTATAATATTTATCTCAAAATATATCCTCGAAACATATATTATACTTTATTATAATATATTTTTGCTCTATTTTATGTAAGAATATAATAATATAAAATTTTTACAGTTTACGCATGAATACCGAAACTTAACTTAAAATTTTATTATAATATTATCATCTTGAATGCGAAGCATGTCAAGATTCTTATAATTCTTGATCAATTTTTCAATATATCATTATTGATTTATCCCTGTTTTTCAATCAAATATAACAAGTGGAAGAACTTTACCCTCATTATCCCAACTTTACTATCCCAAAAATCCCTTAACCCGAGGGCTTGTTTCGTATGGGGATAGCTTATCCTGGGTTAAAAAATGGGGATAATGAGTAGGGATAAAGTTATTCCACTTTTGGGGTTTGGTTGAAAAACATAGATAAACCAGTAATGATTGTTTAGGATAAGAAAATGATGTTTGGTTGTAGAAGGTGAGATAAGGGTAGGAATTATATTTTATTATTAGTAAATACCAAAAATGCCTTTAAATAGGCTATATTGAGAATTTGATCAAGAATAAAGAAAATCTTGACATGCTTCGCGTTCAAGATTATAATATTTGAATAAATTATTAAATTAAGTTTTCGGTATTTGTATTTAAACCATAAAAAATTTATGCTATTATATTATTACATAAAATAGAGTAAAAATATATTATAATAAAGTATAATATTACCACCCCACCTTACCCTGTTCGACGCCTCCACCGGTGAATCCCTCTCCTTTCGACGGCCGCTTATTTGTCATTGTCGGCGTATTAAATAATATTGATAATATATTTTATAATAAAATATTAATATAAGTGGGGCCCTCATGCCACGTGTCATACCTTGATTGGTCCACATCATGTAAAAGGTATTATTTTATATTATTTTAATAATCTATATTAAAATATTTATATAAGTGGGTCCGCATGTGTTTGCATTAATGTGCATGACCATACCACGTCACTAACTCACCATGCCATATCATGCTCCACCCGAGGGCAATTTTGAAATAAATGTTTTTATACCTTGCCTTACTTAAAACACCAAAAAAAAAAAAATTTATTAGATGGGGATAGAAATGGGGCGGGAATTTGATAAATTTTATCCCCGAAAGACCAGTTAACTCATCTTACCCCAATTCCACCGACCTTATTCTTTTTGGAGATAAAGGTGGGGATAAAGGATCATTCAACCCGATCCCCAAACCAAACTGGGAAATTAACCAGGACACACATTTTCGTTTTCCTTAGGCCATCTCCAGCGGCCTGGCCAAATAAAAGGGCCAGACCGACACAACTGGACAGCATTAGCTTGTTTGGAATTTTTGACAACAGTGCCCCTCCAAGGGTGTATTGAATGGCTGGCCAAACAACCAAGTCAAAAGTGATTTTATAATAAACAACTCATTTCCCCCAACTGTGTATATGCTCAAAAAATGCAGTTGCCTTCAAGGGTGTATAATAAACAACTTATTTCCGCGGGAGAAAGAACCGACGCTGCCAAGCCGCTACCTACTGCGGCAATATTCCTCACGAGTGGCGCGTATTCCGACGTTCCTGGCGAGCCCACTGGAGCCCCAAAAATACAGCTTTTTTTTCAAACTGTCACTAAAATGCTCCTTTGACCAAGCCGCTGGAGATGGCCTTATGTTTCGTTTTTAGAGTTAGACCAGATCACTAGACTTATCGTTTCTCTTTATTGCATAATGAATTGCTATGTGCCCATCACATGACCATGAGCTAATAACTCTGAACTGCTATTGGCTGGCACGATATTGTTCCAAGTCATTAGCCCCCGAGTGTCGATGCGATGTGGCCATCTTTCTTCCACTCTCGTTAGTTGACCCGCATGCCATAAAGCTTGCCATAAAGTTGGAGGATAGCTCTCCGGCCAATACTACTGTCTACTGTCGTTAGTACAATCTGGATAGGTAGGCTCCTCGAACTCTCTGGCGGGACCCCTGTTTCTGAAAAGAAATTAGTGCGCTTGGGCCGTGCTGGGCTTGGAGTTGAACTTTTTTGACCGACACGAGCATGAACACATTGATTTGGTGGGCTGGCACAGCACAAGCCCAAACACGATGTGAGCATGAATTTCATTGGCTGTGCCAGCACGACACAACCGTTTGACACCCCCTACGAGACAAGATATAAGCCATTGAGAAAATTATATTTTACGTCCCTCAAGTTTCATCGAAGTAACGTTTAACTCCTTAATCTTTTATAAATTTCAATTGGGTCCCTACAGTCTCCTTTTTATCACAATGTGGGACATCTGCCTGACGCCGTCTCTATTCTTAACGACTAGGGTGTCACGTGACCGCACGTGATGGATGTCATGCAGATGGAAGTAACGTTTTAGTCCCTTAATTTTCATCGAAGTAACGTTTTAGTCCCTTAACTTTCATCACGTGCCGTCACGTGACACCCCAGCCGTTAAGTATAGAGACGGCGTCAGGCAGATGTCCCACATTGTGGCGAATAGGAGACTGTAGGGACCCAATTGAAACTTATAAAAGATCAGAGACTTAAACGTTACTTCGATGAAAGTTAAGGGACTAAAAAGGTAATTTTCCCTAAGCCATTTGTTGGCTAGTTACACGTCCCGTAACTACAATGTTATTTAGGAGTTTGGGTGTCCTTAGGTTTCTATATACCTCTACAAATAGAAATGTGAATTTGTCATGTTCCTCATAAGAAATAAATAAAGAGTTAAATATGGATTCTTCCAGCCATCAAGTCCAATAGAGGCCTTTTTCCGACCATCAATTGAGAGCAAGGCAAATCCTCACCTCCTTAACGAGGAATTTCCTTCGTCTTCTTCTCTATTCTTCTACTACTAAGTGAATTCTCTCAAATCGACACAAGTGATGTTAGAACCGATTGGGCCCATCCAGTCATTCTAGTTGCCAACATCTCAATTCTTGCAAGTATTGGCGCAACGAACACTACTGTCTACTGTCACTGTCGCATGCCCGGCTTATTGTGCATATAATGCCTTGAATTATGTCGCCGGTTCGACAATGTAAGGACCCGTACCTCCAACCCGGTCCGAACGCGTTAGATAAAGGGTCTGGTTTTATGGTTTGGCTCGGTTGATCTTATTTTGCGATCAGTTGATCGGTTGTTTTGGACCCCCAATGGCAATTTGGTAAATTACACCTTATCTGCCGGTTTCATACCCACGTTGTGCATACACAACCCCTTGAATGATATCCGGGCTCGGGTGTGTCAGCTGGCTTTTGGGACTGCTGTCAGCACATGGACGATCGATCGGTCCCGGGACGATCGATTGTTCAAGGGACAATCAATCGGTCAGGGGGACGATCGGTAGGTTTCGAGGTCGGCGCCGACGTTGACGTGTTCGAATAAGGACACTGAACTGTGGTTGACAGATCAATCGGTCCTGGGGACGATCAATTGTTCAAGGGACGATCAATCGAACGATCGATCGGTCCCTGGCTTTTTAAGAGGCCGCGAAGGCTCTGTTTTATCTTCTTTTCTCTTCTCTTCACCAATCCTTAGAATTCTGAAGAGAGCTCGATCCGGAGGCTTGAGGAGCTTGCTAGCAAGGACAGGAGGAGATGTAGATCTTGCCTATACAGTTTAATCAAGGATTAAACGTGGATTAGCGTAGTTTGGCAGGATTCTTCACCTATACCTTTGTTTAGGTGTTTTAAGTTGTTTGATTAGTTGTTTCTTTTATTTCTTTGTGTTAGATGCTGCTACTATATCTGTTTAATAGCTGTTCTAAGTTTCATTGGATTTGGTTTTGATTTATACCGGACTTAATCATCTTTTTCCTATCTAATTTCTGAATTTCTATTTTAATTAGAACATCTATGTTTGAGCTTGATTACAGAGCTACAAGTGCATGATATCTATTGATCTTTAACATGAAATTTGTATATCTCTGAGTTATCTTTAGATTTCAACCGGTTTCACATTTTTCGCATTTATGTACGATTTATTATGAACTAAATGGCCAGGCTGTGCAGAACATGGCAGTCAGTTTAAATTAGTGAAATTAACTGGTGTTTTGTTATCCTATTGATCCGATCTTTGGATATGTGATTCAAGGTATATCATTCAGTGGGCATATCAAGTTTCACGTCAATCAGACGGTTAGATTGGATGTTATGATTTTTTGAATTTAGTAGGAGTTCGTTTGCTTTAATTCAATTAATCTAGCTTTTCATTATTGTATTCTATATACGTTATTAGATTGTGTAGGCCCTGTGTGTGGTTTGTGGTTGAACCGGAGGAGGGGGTCACGCCCCTTGGGATGTGTAGAATAAAATATTCACTTTATCTAGACCATTGCTAGGTATACCCTTTCGGCAAGCAATAAGCTACGCCCATACTTGTATCTTATTTTGGGATATTGTTGCATGCTTATACTTATGTATTTGTGGTTGAACATTGCATGTATTTGTTTACATTAGATGCATTCTAGACTAGGCGTGGGCGATGAGTTGATCGCTGATCCGAGTGCTCGGGCAGCACGAATCTAGCATTGGGACCGAGGCTTGGTAGCAAGATATAGGATCAGATTGTTACTATAATCATTACTTTATCAAAGTAAATGTTTAGTTGGCTATAGATTATAGTGTTGGAGGTTTAGAGGTCGTGCCATTTCCCTTGTGCCAAGTTTAAGGTGGTTTATTTATTGTTACGCCTTGGGGTGGTTTGCTATCTACATTGTTCACACTTTGAGAAGCGCTTGGAGCCAGCGCGATCCTCGTCGTGGTTGCTTACTTTACTGTTAATGTAGTTAGTTACGCCTTAGGCTTGGCAGGGAGATGACACAGTTTGTAGTTCCCTTTCTTTGTGAGCGTCATAAAATAGCATCATACTGAGCTGATCGCTCACTCCTACCCAGGCTGCCTTTGCAGGTGTAGGTGTCAGTGCTTTCGTAGCTCCTAGCATATCAGCTTTTGGTGGGGCGTCGACTTCTGGAGGCGATTGAGGTTTCTGAAGACACTATTGTATTTTTGACAGTTTTGTTTATTAACATCTTTCAAGAATTATGTTAAATGTATAATCTCCCTCTTCGATGAGTTTTGATAATATTGTATCAGTACACTTTAATTAGTTTAATATTGGAGATTTCAGTTTTAGTCTCAGATAAATTGTCTTAATTAGCTGTGATAGTTGTTATATAATGCGCCATAGATGGATTGAGTAGATTAGGAACCCTCACGCTCCAGACCAGATGGGTTTTCTGGGGCGGGTTGTCACAGACTATGTCATTGTTACCGTAAAAAAATAGCATATTTTGATGGTCAAAAAGAGGGTAAAAATTGGGACATGATGGACTCAACCTTCGCCGATCACGGGGGACAATTGCCAGAAGTGATGGGGCAACCATATGAGATCATGGGGGGCAACATAGAGTGCAACCATCAGAGGTCATGGGGTCATGGGATCATGGGGAGTTGTTCTCTCTGATGGAAGAAGATCTTGTGAACACGAACACAACCCAATCAATGAATTCTCTTTATTTCCACTACTTCTTCTACCTAGAAGTAGTATAACAAGTACTTCTTCTACCTATGAGTAGAATAACCAGTACTCTTTCTACCTAGGAGTAGCATAGCCTTACTCTTCATAGGAGTAGGAGTAGCCATTAATCTGCATAAGAGTAGGAGTAGTCTTCAATCTTCCATAGGAGTAGTCGCGGACATAACATAGTCTTAGATTTACAACTTTCAAAAGTCCTCTTAATTGAGGCATGGTAGAACCCATCATCCTTCTGATCTACGCTACGGGCACAGCTCACGTGCATGGTGACCACGTGCCCATTCCGGGTACAACTATTTTTGCTCTTTTTTTTCAGGGAACAAGTTTGGCGACCACAATGAGAGGTCAAAAATAGCACTTAAGTCCACTATCGTCGATCCACATGATCGATATGATCCCGATGATCAACAACCTGACCAAAACCCTCGAGGTTCGTCCTTGATAGCTAACAAGCATGGTGATGAAACTGTCACCAAGTTATGGAAAACTATAGACAAGATAGGAGAAATGCTTAAGGAGAATCTAAATTGAGTGATTGACACCCACACGGCAACCATGGTAGTCAAAGTGAAATTAACCCGCTCACGAGTTTATGTCTCAGGGCGTACAAGAGGTCACAACTACGCAGAAACACCCCTCCAACCAAATCTCTCTAACAGTGACCGTGACCCAAAAGGAGTCGATCGCCCCAGAGGAGCCGCCACAATCTACGGTGGAGATGGTGGTTGCTATCAAGCCCCTCCTAGAAGAGCACAACAATGACAAGCAAATGTTAATATTTAAGCTTGGACAAGTCATCATCATGGAAGCAGATCCAAAACTTGTGATGGAGGATTGACTCGAACTCTCGGGGGGGGGGGGGCAAATCAATGATGAATACATTGACGGCGTGGACAACGGTGGCATCGACGAAGTCAAAGATGACATCGCAATCGAGAACGTCGACGACAGCGGGGACATCAATAACTTCGATGACAACGGCGTCAGCAACGATGACGATGACAGCATCGACAACACTAACGACTTCGAGTACACCTGTATTGACCCGATAACAAACCAGATGGCAAACATTGGTCATTGTATCACATCACGCCAGTGGCGTGTTCTTGATCATCCTCTTCTGAGGCATCGAGTGATAACCAGACTCGACTCGATCATGCCATCGAGCTCTCGAGCCTCCATCTCCATCACGTACGTCAAGCTTCTCGAGCCTCCGATCACGTACGTTGAACTCCTTGAGCCTTTGCCTCGATCATGAATGACGAGCACTTCGAAGCCTTCGTCTCGAGGAGGTGGTACAAGAACAGGATTCGAGCATGCTACGTACATGAATGTAGCATGCATGTTGGCATTAAAAAATGGGCTCCGACCCACACCCACGGTGGGTCATTAAAAATTGGCTTGAACCCACAGGGTATCTTGGCATTCTTATTGACACCTCGCTTCCACTAGCTGGGCTTGTTTTCATTGTTCGGCGCCGAGTCATCTCGAAGCTTCGAGTGGAGGTCACGATTGCCTTCGAATGGGGCCGGGAGGACGACGGCACCGAGTGGATAAAACATCTCGAAGTTTCAAGCAATACACAACCTCGATGACCAATAAACAGGCAATAGAGAAGACCAGGTGGCAGCCACCTGCCCCTCAGTCATAAATACATCCAAGCGGACGCCTGATGGGTCTAGCACTGCCACTGTCTCAACCCAAGAAGCTATCGGGAGTAATGCGCCTCGTGATTCGGGTTCCTCGTTGATCCCCGGGCCATCTTAAATGACGAGAACGCCGACTACATTGCGGATCGTTGCCGCAAGATATGGGCGGAGTGGTACCCCTCAAGGCTGTTTGATCTCGACGAGGATGTGTGTGCCAGCGAAGTGGACAACAGACATCTCCTTGCCACCATGGATAGGCCTTTGGTAATTGAGGTTATGGTGCGATTGACGGGGGCTCCCTCCTGGCACTCGGAGAGCCTGCGATTCACGACGGTGGCCCAATCCATGCCCTCCAAGCGCTCTCGTATGGCCTGGGCCTTTCTCAACACCTGGACAATGTCAGAGCCGATGATGTGATCTTGGAGAGCAATGTCAGAGCCGATCCATTATGACCGTTGGTGACTCAACACATGGATGGAGGGCAATGTTGGAACCGATACGATATCGGACCCGATGCGATCTCAGAGGGCAATGTCGGAGCCGATCCACTGTGACCGTTGGTGACTCAATACCTGGACGGAGGGCAATGTCAGAGCCGATGCGATCTTGAAGGGCTCGAAGCTGATGCAATCTGATGGTCTTCCTCAGCACGTGAACAATGTCGGAGCTGATGTGATCTCGGAGCCGATGCGATCTTGGAAGGGTCGAAGTGACTTGGGCTTGTGGAGAGATTCACACGTTTCGTTAGCATCCGGGAACCTGGCGAGGATCTCACAGATGGATGCCATCACTGTTGATTTTTCCTCCCATGAGGATGACGGCAGCAAGAAAAGGATCGATCCTTCCAGCCATGTAGGATCGATCTTCCTTTGCAATTTATCAAAGGATCGATCCGTCTCTCCAAGAGGGACCGATCCTACGTTGTAAACAAAAGAGACAGAGAGCACCTGTTTGTAAAGGTCGATGTAGGATCGATCCAAAGATCGATCCTCTTCGGGATGCTGAGATTTTGAGGAATGGATCGATCGCTCCTATATAGTAGGATCGATCCTCCTCGGGATTTTGGAATTCATCGATCTCGTGCATACAAGGATCGATCCTTCCCTTGAGTGGGATCGATCCTTCCCTACTGGATGGGCAAATCCGACGGCTCAGATCTAATCCGGATTTGTACTCTTTGGAGGCTATAAGTAGAGTGCTTCTATGGTTTCTTTTGTGTGGTAGAGATGTGATTGAGAGGTGTATGAGAGGTGTGAGAGTAGGCAACTCTAGAGAGAGATCTCTTTGTCTCTGCTAGGGTTTGGGCTTTGTAATCTCTCTCTCACAGTGAAGATTTCCTCTGCTGCCCGTGGTTTTTTCTTTCCAGTTGTTGCTGGTAGGTTTTTCCACGTAAATCCTTGTCTCCATTTTTTCCTTTTCTTTGTGGTTTGGTTGTTTCTCTTCTACTGCGACATCCCCGTCATTATCTGGCGTATCTCTGGCATCATCGGGACCCCTCAGATTCCCCAACAAGTGGTACCAAAGCCTAGGTTCCGAGATTAGGAGGATTCGAATCCCTGATCAAGATTCTAAGTCCCTAATCAAGATCTGAAGCATATGGGTTGGATTCTGCCAGAAGTGAGATGGACGCCAATGTTGTACGGATAATTCTACTCAACGGAAACAACTGGAACCTATGGAAGACAAAGATGGAGGATCTTTTATTATGCAGGGATCTCTACGAGCCTCTCCATGGAATAGAAAAGAAGACTAAAGAGATGGAGGAAGGAGAATGGAACAAGCATGACAGGAAGGCCTTGGCGACTATCGGACAGTGTTTGGAAGATTGCGTCTACCACCACGTGTCGACGACGACGACAACCAAAGATCTTTGGGACAAGCTTCACGAGCTTTACGAGAGGAAGTCTGTTGGAAACAAAACTTTCTTGATCCGACGGCTTGTGAATCTGAAGTACCAGGATGGAGGGTCGATAGCCGAACATCTGAATGAGTTTCAGAGCATCGTCAATCAACTTGCTACTATGAAGATGGTTTTGGATGACGACCTGAAGGCATCACTCCTGCTTAGTTCGTTGCCAGATTCTTGGAAGAGCCTGGTAGTATCGCTCAGCAACTCAGCGGCTGACGGAGCAGTATCTCTGAGCCAAGTTACAGGCTGTTTACTGAACGAAGAGACCAGACGGAAGGCTGCTGGAGCAAGGTAGATTGATTCAGAGTCTATGGTGGCAGTGAACCAAGCCAGAAGAAAAAGTGTCACTTGTTATTACTGTGGCAAAGCAGGCCATGTAAAGAAGCAGTGCAGGAAGTACAAGAAGGACGTCAGAGATGGCAAGGTTGATGATGGTGAAGATGGGAGCACCGCGATCGTCACGCGAGACGTGGATGTCCTATGACGGGGGAGCTTTCGTGCTAAGAGCACGAGAAGGTGTATCCAGTCGATCGAAGCGGCTGAGGATATCTGAGTTACAAGCCCGGGATGTACTGTGACTTGAAGGCAAGAAAGCAACCGAGAAGATCAAGACTTGACGACGACATCCAAGACTTGGTGGACAGTTCTCGATGATGGTGATCTGAATCCGAAGGGAGATCCGGAGTTCAATGGCAGATCTGAGGTTGATGGTGTCATCCAACTTCGACGGCAACATAAAAGTGGCTAGCTGACAGCACTGGAGGTGGCATGACGGCGGCACAATCCAAATTTGATGGCAATCCGAGTTTGATGGAGTTTCCGAGCTTGATGGAGTATCCAGGTTTGACGGTGTATCCTCATGTGTCGGACGGGGGAGTTTGTTGATTTTTCCTCCCATGAGGATGACGGCAGCAAGAAAAGGATCGATCCTTCCAGCCATGTAGGATCGATCTTCCTTTACAATTTATCAGAGGATCGATTTGTCTCTCCAAGAGGGATCGATCCTACGTTGTAAACAAAAGAGACAGAGAGCACATGTTTGTAAAGGTCGATGTAGGATCGATCCGAAGATCGATCCTCTTCGGGATGCTGAGATTTTGAGGAACGGATTGATCGCTCCTATATAGTAGGATCGATACTCCTCGGGATTTTGGAATTCATCGATCTCGTGCATACAAGGATCGATCCTTCCCTTGAGTGGGATCGATCCTTCCCTATTGGATGGGCAAATCCGACGGCTCAGATCTAATCCAGATTTGTACTCTTTGGAGGCTATAAGTAGAGTGCTTCTAGGGTTTCTTTTGTGTGGTAGAGATGTGGTTGAGAGGTGTATGAGAGGTGTGAGAGTAGGCAACTCTAGAGAGAAATCTCTGTCTCTGCTAGGGTTTGAGCTTTGTAATCTCTCTCTCATAGTGAAGATTTCCTCTGGCGCCCGTGGTTTTTTCCTTCCAGTTGTTGACGGTAGGTTTTTCCACGTAAATCCTTGTCTCCACTTTTTCCTTTTCTTTGTAGTTTGGTTGTTTCTCTTCCGCTGCGACATCCCCGTCATTATCTGGCGTATCTCCGGCATCGCCGGGACCCCTCAGATTCCCCAACAATCACCTCCTTCCCTAGCGGCGCTCCGTCGGAGAGCACCTTTCTTAGCCTCCCTAGTGACAGTGGCTATGCCTGGTTCACCATCACTACTAGGCCTTGAGATCCTGAGCTTAGTGACCGCGGATGACAGTGGGCGCGAATGGCTCGAAGTGACAGTGGTATCCCCAAGCTCATCCATGCCTTGAGATCCCGGCCAACCAAGCCTTGATCGAGGTTGAGGCTAGCCAAAGGTGCTTCGTGGAGGCCCTTGAGCTCGTCCATGCGGGAGAGGGCGCGAGGGGACACGACATAGAACTCGCGATAACAAGGCGCCCGGAGACGATCTCGACGTCGTGGCTGTTGCATGCGGAAAGCGAAGAATGGGAAGAGGGCTCGGCGGCGGGGTGATACGACTTGAAAAGTGTCGCGGCTTAACAAGTCTAACCAAAATTATAGTAAATTTCGGTGCTCTACTTTAACTACTAAGAGATGGTAGATAGTGGAGAGTCCGAGTCGAGTCCACAGGGATTTAAGTGATTGAGATCGAACACTTAGCAAATTTCCAGTAATGAGTTGAGAAAAGATTGCAGGTTGAAATTAAACTAAACTTATACTAAAGGATTTATGAATATAAGAGAACGGACCACAAGATTCTTAATCAATAACTAAGGTTTTCCCAAGTCTTCCTAAGATCAGGGCATGCAAACACGATGAGTGGCTTCCTAAAAGTTGATAAGTGAATAGTTAGTTCTCCTTATCACTCAACAAGTTCTGTTTAGGATTCCTTGTTGGCAAGAATAATTATCTAAATATCAGTGACGGAATGATTAGTTGTGTTCACTGCTAATGAACCCTCTTATTAGGATGAATTCATCGCAAATAATAACATGGATATGGATTTATGTGTACGATCGAGATGACTTCGCATCTCGATGGCTGAAACTACAAAGGTAATATGCATGAAGGATTAGAGATGGAACGTAGTGGGACTAGCACTACTATAGTGGGACTAGCACTATACAATCCCTAATCACGAAGAAGATTTCATCCGAGATATCATGGGACTAGCATGATCCTCTTATTTGGATGAATCCAATCCAAGCCCTAGCATACACAAGTTCTAGAATCAAGTGCAAACAAGAACAATCCATACATCCAGCAAGAAATCAACACCAAGGTATGAAGAAGATAGGACGCAATCCATATAAACCAAACAAGAGTGTATACAAGCCCTAGATCTAAGAAATCCCTAGTAAAAACCCTAGTTACATCATAAGAATCCCATGGTTAGGGTTTTAGCTACTCATCTTCAGGGGTCGATCCATCGGTGGAAGTTGATGATCTCCTCCCGCAATGGATCTCCTCCAAAGAATCGCTGAAGAAAAGTGTAGAAAAAAATAGGAAAACTCTCTCCAAAAACGTCTGGAAAAAGACCCCAAAAATCCCTAAACATTGACTATTTATAGCCTAAGCCAACATCTCCCACGGATTAGATCTGAGGCATTGACCTTTAATTCTGGCCACAAAGGGATCGATCGGACCTCTGGAGTAGGATCGATCGCACTCCTTCAATTGTTGGTGACGCCCCGAGAGGGATCGATCGGACTCCTTCAATTGCTGGTGACACCCCGAGAGGGATCGATCGAGTCCGATCGATCGTTCACTTGTTGTTACGCTATGGCCCGAGGAGGATCGATCCGTCATGCTGAGTACGATCGATCCTTCAATTGTTCATTGTCCCGTCGCTGGGCGAGTAGGATCGATCGCACTAGTAAGTCCGATCATCCTACTTGCCAGAATTGCCAAAATACGTCCTTTTAGCTCCAAAGTTTATCTAACTCCTATTACGCGCTGTTATACCTGAAATGGGATAAAAATAGTCAGTGAAGCATTGCTCGGAGACCAACAAAGTCAAATTATAAGGGTGTTTTGTGCACTTTTCAAGTCTTATCACGGGGGCACCACCACCACCAGACCCTCCCCTCGACAAGGTACTCACCACGGCACCAACTCACTCACCGGAGTCGTACGATCGCATCGTGTACATGATACGAGTCGATCTGACTCGACCAACTGGACTCGCACTCAGAAGAGGAACCAAACTGGTTTAGCCTCTTTCCTAGTTTGGCTTGGACTTCCCTAGTTAAAACTAGAGTATTTAATTATGATTTATTATTAGTCTTTTATATTTAGTTGAGTCCTAGTTGGTATTTGATTGTTAGGAATTAATTAAGAGTCCATTTGAGTTAGTAAGTTGAGTTGAGTTTGGAAGCCTTATTACTTGCTAATTAAGCAAGGGGGTTTTCTAGTTTGATTAGGACTCAGTCAAGGTCTCTATAAAAGGACCTCAGTAGCTAGGTATGATGTATAAAGAGAATTATGTTGAATTAAGAATAGTTTAGTTGAGTATCATAGGAGTAGAAGTAATGTAGTTTCTACATAAATTCATCACCGATCCACCTTTTTCCCCGTCGGTCATCTTCTCCGCAGCCGGCATCGCCTCCACGGACTTTCTCTCTCTGCCACGTCACCGTCATGTCATCACCTTCTTCCTCTCCTCTCTCCTCTCCCGTGCCCTAACCCTAGCTTCACCACCGACATCATTTCCCCAGCCTCTCCGGCCACCCCCGTCGCCATCCAAGACCACCATCCTCTTCCCCAAGCCCTCACGACTCCGACCAACACCTTCACCGCCTCCGTTCGTCTCCCCCGATGTCTTCCCCGACGTCTTCCCCAGCTATCCCAAGCTTCACCGTCGCCGACCCTTCCAGATCCGCCGCCTCTAGCCATCCATTGGAAGATCGAATCCGTTAGATCCGTTCCTCGTCTCCCCACGACCCTTACCATATACTTCCCAACGTCCCCAGAGCCCTCGCCGTCGTCCCCGACACCGGTCAACCCAAACCCGCCGCCGTCGACCTCCAGATCCCGTAGATCCGGCATCCTTCCGGCCAATCCACTCTGGTGAATCTCTTCCCCACCGTCCTACGACCTCTCCCATAAAGATCTCGACCGCCGTCGTGCCCCCGACGCCGGCGATCCACTCCGACGACCCCTGAACCGTCGGATCTCCCTAGACCTTGATTGACTAAATTGGCTCAGCCACTTAACCTAGCTCAGTGATAATGCGTGAAAAGTGCACAATACGCCCCTTTAACTAGATCCTGTTAGCCTCCGAGCAATGCTATTTTGATTGTCTTTTCCCCATTTCAGGCTTAAGGACCCTCAACAAAGATTAGATCAAGTTTGGTGCTAAAACGAACAAATAAAGAACCTGCGAAGTCAAAGGAGCAAAGGTGGGCCATCTTTGAAGATTAAACTGTACCTGCTTAAGAAGAACCAGATGATGTGCTATATATGGTTGGAAAGCTCTTGAAGTCTAGATTCCAGAACTTTTTACGGTTCATGATTTGGAGTTTCCTAGATGAAGATTTGCTATTTTTAGTACAGAGGTGCAGAAGAAGCAGTTACGAAAAAACCAGATCGATCCGCTTTCCAAAGCAGATCGATCTTGGTCGGGCATCACCCAGATTTTGAGGTCACGAATGAAGGAGATTGATCCCATTTCCAATGGAGATCGATCTCATTTGATGCTGGGGGAAAAATAAAGGGTTGAGATCTAATCCGAGTTAGGATTTGATTAAGGCTTATAAATAGACCTTTTGAGAGGATTTTTGGCAGCCACCCAAGGACGAATTTTCCTCTCCTCCTGGGTGTTTCCTTGGTTCTTCTTCCTCAATAAACATTAGGGTTAGGTCTTGAAGATAGATCCATGGCGGGAGCGCGTCATCAACCTTCCCCGATGGATCGTTTCTTCAAGATAAGTAGCTAAATCTTTATTCTAGGAAATTCTATGATGTAATAGGGAGTTTATTTCGGTTTTCCTATGGATCAGAGCATGTATTTTATGATGGTTTAATGGATTGAATTCAGATTTTATATATCTATTGGTAATCTTTCTTATGGTGAATGTATTGTTTGCTCTTTGTGCCCTAATTTCGGTCTGTCTTGTCTCGGTTTTTCCGTGGGTATGCAGCCGGATTTTGTGAAAACTCAAAACATAAAAGTTGTAGACCTCTTGTCTTAGCTTTCCAACGAATCTTGAATTGCCTCGTTTCGAGTTTGGATGTGAAAGTTACGCTGAGATTACGCTCGCTGGTTTTGAGCATTGCATGTTAGAGGCTAGGATTAGGACTTGTTCAAGTTGCTTTCATGCTAGAACCATGTTAGATCTTTGGATTGGATTCTAAACCCTAGCTTATGATTGTAGGAGTGCTAGAACCACTGCCTTAATGCTAGAACCATTAAGACCTATGATTGTAACCTACGATTCATTCTTTATCTTTATTGATTAGGCGATCTCAAAGTGCTAGAACCACTTTAATTATTTTCCTACCAATTATTCGCTGATTTTATCTTCATTCCGACGTAGGCTTCTAATGAATCTATGTTGAGTGATAGTGGACCTAACCGATCTTCTATCAACCTTAGAAAACCATCTTGAACTTATTGAATTGCTCTTGTCCTAGGAATGCCTAGATAGCTCTCGATTACGGATTAGAACTTCCTAGCTTTTTCTCCTATTGTTATTCTCCCAATTTAGTTTAAAAAGCCAACTATCATCCATTTTCCTTAACTTTTGGATTTAGAACTATGCACGGTAATTAGACTTAATCCTGTTTTCCCTGTGGACCGACCCGGACTCATAGCTATCTACCCCTTAAGTAGTTAGTAGTGATTCGGATTATAAATTTGTAATTTTGGCGTCCTTGTTAAGGTAACGACACTTTTCAAGGCGTGTCAGAATTTTGGCGCCGTTGCCGGGGAATAATGGTTTATTAAGTTAATTGCCTAGTGTAGTTTTATTTCAATTAGTATTTTTATTTCTGTCGTTTATTATATAAAAGACCAAAAATAGTTCTAGTTCTAATATTTCCTATCTTTTTGATCGTGCGTTAGGGACTTTGACGAAGCACCTTCCAAGCGGAGAAGGAGCATCGGTCAAAGCTTCTCCGAGATAGCGCTGTGAGTATCTCTAAACCTTGGTTGTTCTGGTGATATGGTATATGGATGAATGTTAGTGAAGATTCAGATTTAAATATTACATTGCAAGAATTCTTGAATTCTCGTGCTACATTGCTTAGACCTGTGAATATTTCACCTGATTCATCCATGGAGAACCATAACGTAGATGGTCATCATGATCATGATGAAAATCCGACCCATCATGAAGATCAAGGCCGCATGAATATGAAAGATTTTTACATTCCTACTTCATTTACTTCAAATTCATGCATTCAGCCGCCTGTCATAGGAGCTGCTCATTATGAGATCAAGCCTCAATTTCTTCAATCTCTTCCTGCCTTTCATGGTCTGTCTCATGAAGATCCCTACAACCATATAGAAGAATTCATTTTGATTAGTTCTACTGTTAAGGTTAGTAATTTTACTGAAGATGCTTGGAGGTTGAAACTTTTTCCTTTTACTCTTAAGGGCAAGGCTAAGTATTGGTTGTCATCTTTAGAGCCTAGATCCATCACAACTTGGCCTCAATTACAGACTCAATTTCTTTCTAAGTTCTTCCCGATTACTAAAACGAGTGACCTTAGGAAAGAAATTTCTTCTTTTAAGCAAGCTGATGATGAACCTTTTCATGAAGCCTGGGACCGGTATAGAGAACTCCTTAGGAAGTGTCCTCATCATCAATTTCCTCAATGGGCAATCGTAGAAAACTTCTATAAGGGTCTCAAAGAGAAACATCAGTTTACTATCGATGCCGCCTGTGGAGGAGTTTTCATTACAAATCCTCTTGATGATTCTTGGAGACTTTTTGAAAGACTAGCTGAAAATTCCCAACACCATGCTTCATCCTCTAGGTCTACCCACGATTCTTCCAATCAGACCAAGTCTAGAGGTACTCTGGAATTGAATGAATCAGCTCGTTTAGCCCAACAAGTAGATGCCCTGAGTAGGAAACTGGATCAAGTCTTAAATCAATCAGTCAATCAAGTTGCATCTTCAAATCCTTCAAATCCTTCAAATCCGTCAATGTCATCTTATACTGCAAATGTATGTTTCTTATGTTCTACTGCTGGCCATGATATTACTGATTGTTATTTAGCTCCTCATTATCCTGAACTAGTTCGGGAACATATCAATGCAATCTATAATCAGTCCAAGCCAGCTTTTGATCCTTACTCCAATACTTATAATCCTGGTCTGCGTCATCATCCTAACTTCTCTTGGAAAACTCCTGGACAGCAGCCTGATTCCTTTAATCCAAGACCACCTATGAACAATCAAAATCCGGGTTTTCCTCCTAAATTCCAACCTCCGTATAAGCTTCCTCAAAATTTTCCCTCTCAAGGCCATATCAATCTCAACAGCCTCAACCTTGGGGAGGCCAGTCATATGGAGCGCCGCTACCTCAACAACCTCAAAACCAACCTTCTCTTCCCCAACCGAACCAAGGTTCAGCTATGGATGAGTTTACCAAAGTACTCCATTCTCATACTCAAGCATTAGCTAAGTTAGAAGCTCAAATAGGTCAAATAGCTAACGCTTTGTCAAAAAGGGAAGAAAGTACATTGCCAAGTCAACCCATTCCTAACCCTAGAGGTCAACATTTCGTTGAGTCTTCTCATGAACACGTCCAAGCTGTCACTACTCTGCGAAGTGGAAAGACCTTTGACAATGTCGAGAAACCGGATGAGGAATATGCAGATCATGATCCTACATCTCAACCTCTCAATGCAACTCCATCTACTTCGCAAGTTCCATTAGATAGAAACTTGCATGCATCTAATGATGAGGTGTTACCCAAAACTTCAATTCCTGCTCCTCATGATTCTACTTCATCGCCTGAGCCGAATCCTAGGACCTATGTTCTGAAAATTCCTTTTCCTGAGGCCCTAGTAGATCCGACTTCAAAGCCTTACAAAAGTTCCAAACTTGATGAAATTATGGAAGTTTTTAAGAAAGTTCATATTAATCTTCCTCTTTTAGATGCGATTAAACAAGTTCCTTCTTATGCTAAATTCTTAAAAGATTTATGTACTCAAAAGCGTCGATCTCGATCGCATGTTTCTAAAAAGATTTTCCTAACCGAACAAGTAAGTTCCATTCTCCGTAGTGATATTCCTCCTAAACTTAAGGATCCAGGTACTCCTACGATATCCTGCATCATAGGAAGTCATTTGATAGAAGGAGCGTTACTTGATTTGGGAGCTAGTGTGAATCTCATGCCATATTCATTATACTCCAAATTCGGTATAGGAGAACTAAAACCCACCGCTATGACTCTACAGTTAGCCGATCGGTCAATCAAAACCCCACGGGGTGTGCTTGAAGATGTTCTGGTAAAAGTTGATCAGTGTATGTTTCCGGTAGATTTTGTGGTGTTGGATATGGAACCAAGCGTTCAATCTAAGAAAACCGTTCCTATCATTCTTGGTCGACCTTTCTTAGCTACAGCTAATGCTTGCATTAATTGTAGGGATGGAATCATGACGGTTAATTTTGGAAACATTGAGTTGAAATTGAATATTTTTCATACATCGAAGAACCATACATATGATGATGATTGTTTCATGATAAACACAATGATAAATGATGATGATATCGATAGGTGTGTGGATGAGGAGATGAATAAAATAGTGCATGATGATGATGATGATGATGTGTTTAGTGGAAGTTATAAACGTCCATGTGATGTTGCTGTCTTGGACGATGATGAGATAGTAGTTAAAAATGCTTTACCGGATCTTAATGTTGATTTTCCAGAGTCGAAAGATGAAGTTGTGGATGTGAAGGATGATTCACCTATTTGTGATGTTAATAATCTAAATCTTGTTGAGGATGAGAGAAATGATGGTTTATACGAAGAGGTATGTAAGATTTCTTGGAGGAAAATTCCGATTGATTCTGGACCTCATATTTCTTCAACTCTAGCATTACCATCTTTGATTATGCCACCTAAATTCATTCATCGGAGAGTTGTGAAAGTTGGCGATAAAGTTTGGTTATTCAAGGCTAGACCTAGACTCTCGTCGGGCAAACCTAGGTCTAGGTGGACCGGGCCATTCCTCGTACAACAGATTCTTCCCCACATGGCAATTAAAATCCGTCATATTAAGTCCGGCTCATTTTTTAAAGTAAAGGGTCATAGATTAAAACTTTATATTGAAAATCCTCTACAACTTGATCCAACAATGACCTTGGCGGAGCCACATTATCGGTGATTGGTCGTTAACTTCGTCATGCTAGCGACGTTAAACCGAGCGCTTGATGGGAGGCAACCCATCGATTTCTAGTAGTTACTTGCTCTTTATTTATTTATTTGCTTTTTGTAAGTTATGTCGTTTTTTTTTATCACTGTGTGCATGGTTGCTTTATGTTATACCTTGGGTGGGTACTGTGGGTGTGCATACCTGATTCGATGTGGATATGTGATATTGTGATGGTCCATGTGATTGAATGTTGTTTTCATGCAGGTTGAAGCATAGGGTAGTTTATCTTTTTCCTGTCAATGCGTAATGAATGTTTGTACTGCCCTTGGGCTGACTGAATAAATAAAGGAGATGCTGCCCAATTTTTCTCTAATTTTACATGTTTATTCCATTATCTTCTTCTGTGCGATTACGGGGTATTTCTTCTAATATTCTCTAGGCTTTTGCTGTATGAGCCGCATTTCGTAGAGATGTAAGCCCCGAACATACTTCGTTTTCAAGATTAACTCTGATTGGCACATATGGTTTTACCTCTCCCCAAGGATACTACTTTATTCCGGCTTCTGACAACATTGTGTCATCAGGTTATCTCTACCCCTTACCCTATTTACGTGCTTGAAGACAACCCCGCTTAAGTTGGGGGGTAGCATTTATAAGGTCATGCTTAATATTTTAAGGTAACCACATATTTTGTACATCCCTTGAGTTGTGCCAAAGGAAGGAAATTATGAGAGTTATTGACAAAGATGCTTGTTTTAGAAATTTATTTTATGAATTATTCTGATGCTTGTAGGCTATATAAGGGACAGTAAATTTTTACAATGCCTGATATTATTTCTATACTTTAATACTTTTGTCATGATTTAAGGATAGCTTGACATATCCTATTGCACATGTTCACTTTCACATGTCGAAGAGTTGAAATTAGATTCTGAGCCTGAAACTGGGATAGATTTACAGTTCTTTGTCATGTCATAGAAGAAACATGAATGCATGCAATTTTCTGTTCGCAAAAAGTATATGTGTTTGAAAGAGGAGGGTGTTCAACTTAGTAACCGGGCAGTGTGCCTAGCCGGCGTGTTGTTCGCGTAAAACAGTTGAATTACCTGAAAAGAAAAGAAAAAAAAGAAAATGACTTCATACTTAGTAACCGGGCAGTGTGCCTAGCCAGCGTGCTGTTCGCGTAAAACGGTTAAAGTTACTTGAGAAAAAAAAAAAAAAACAAAGAACAGAGATTGTTATGTGATAAGTGGAAAATATATGCTGACTCAGGATAGTGATCTTGAATAGTTGAATGTTTGGATATAATGGAGACTCAGAAGCATGTGGAACTTTATTCACACACGGGAGTGTTAAAGTTATTTTCGATCATGAGTAAATATGTTGAAGTATTGGAAGTATGTTATGGCATGTTTTGCTTTGCTATATCTTTATGTGACTAGAAGTTGAAGGGTAAGTTCATGGGTAATATTTCAGATTCATGCATTAGAGTTGATGATTCTTATGATGGATTTCTAATGGCATAGTCAAGGGGATGTATTGATGTTTGTGGGTATCATCACCGGAAACCCTCAGGAGACTATAACTCCTCCACTGGGGCCACCCAGGGGTTTAAAGGCTTGTTACACATGCTAAGTGTAATCGTGAGACCTACGAAAGTGGCTAGTTAGGTTTACTGCTTTATGTTTATTTTTATCTTGCTTTGCTCGAGGACTAGCAAAGATCAAGTTGGGGGTGTGATAATGCGTGAAAAGTGCACAATACGCCCCTTTAACTAGGTCCTGTTAGCCTCCGAGCAATGCTATTTTGATTGTCTTTTTCTCATTTCAGGCTTAAGGACCCTCAACGAAGATTAGATCAAGTTTGGTGCTAAAACGAACAAATAAATAACCTGCGAAGTCAAAGGAGCAAAGGTGGGCCATTTTTGAAGATTAAACTGTACCTTCTTAAGAAGAACCAGATGATATGCTATATATGGTTGGAAAGCTCTTGAGGTCTAGATTCCAGAACTTTTTACGGTTCATGATTTGGAGGTTCCTAGAGGAAGATATGCTATTTTTAGTACAGAGGTGCAGAAGAAGCAGTTACAAAAAAACCAGATCGATCCGCTTTCCAAAGCAGATCGATCTTGGTCGGGCATCACCCAGATTTTGAGGTCACGAATGAAGGAGATCGATCCCATTTCCAATGGAGATCGATCTCATTTGATGCTGGGGGAAAAATAAAGGGTTGAGATCTAATCCGAGTTAGGATTTAATTAAGGCTTATAAATAGACCTTTTGAGAGGATTTTTGGCAACCACCCAAGGACGAATTTTCCTCTCCTCCTGGGTGTTTCCTTGGTTCTTCTTCCTCAATAAACATTAGGGTTAGGTCTTGAAGATAGATCCATGGCGGGAGCGCGTCATCAACCTTCCCCGATGGATCGTTTCTTCAAGATTAAGTAGCTAAATCTTTATTCTAGGAAATTCTATGATGTAATAGGGAGTTTATTTCGGTTTTCCTATGGATCAGAGCATGTATTTTATGATGGTTTAATGGATTGAATTCAGATTTTATATATCTATTGGTAATCTTTCTTATGGTGAATGTATTGTTTGCTCTTTGTGCCCTAATTTCGGTCTGTCTTGTCTCGGTTTTTCCATGGGTATGCAGCCGGATTTTGTGAAAACTCAAAACATAAAAGTTGTAGATCTCTGTCATTGGTTAGTAAGCCCTCATAAAAATATTGAATAAGTAATTGCTCACTAATTTGATGATGGGGACAGCTTGCACATAATTTCTTGAAACGTTCCCAATACTCATGTAGAGACTCTCCATTATGTTGCCTTACACCACAGATCTCTTTCCTAATGTTGGCTGCTCTTGAGGCTGGAAAATACTTCTCTAAAAACAACCTCTTCATCTCATTCCATATAGTAAAACTCCCAGATGGTAAATAATAAAGCCAATCCTTAGCCGAATCCTTCAAAGAAAACGGGAAGGCTCTCAATTTGATTTGATCTTCAGTCACCCCCATGGGTTTCATACTTGTGCACACCACATGAAGCTCTTTTAAATGCCTGTGAGGATCCTCACCTGAAAGTCCATGAAAAGTGGGTAAGAGGTGTATTAATCCAGATTTTAATTCAAAAGTAGTAGCAACATCCAAAGTAGGAAATGTAATGCATAAGGGTTGTTGATTCAAATCTGGGGCTGCAAGCTCTTTCAAAGTCCGATTTCCGGCCATGACTTCCTCCTCTAATTCAGAATCACTGATAAATACGTGGTCAAGAGCCAAATCGTCCTCCTCAGGATTTATCCGAGGTTCCCTCCTTAACCTGCGCAGAGTTCTTTCTATCTCTGGATCGTACTGTAAATCACCTTGATTAAAAGATCGAGCTATACTCATAAACAATCAAGAGAATTCCGAGAAAAAGAAATCAAGAAAATACGAATAACTCTTTTTTTTTATGAAAATAAGGATCACAATAAACACAAAAATCAACTAGAATCACTCTCCGGCAACGGCGCCAAAATTTGATGTGCTGTCGCAGGCACTCAAAAATAAATTCAGTACTCTTTAAAATAAATGTAGTAGTGCGAGTACGAGTCGATCCCACGAAGAGTGCTTAGCCTAGTTTTGTGCTTAGTGAACAAAGATGGGGGGTTTTAAACGTGAGGAAAAACAATAAAGAAATAATCTAAAGCGAAGAAACGAGTTAAATCAAGAGAACAAACCTTGGTCTGAGTCAACATCCACCATCGGAATCCAATAACTGATCATAGATGCAAGTATCAATCAATTTATACCATGAATATTCACCGTCCGAATTCAATTCGAATCTCTTCTCAATCTTAGTTAATTAGAAACAAGCAATCTAATCACCCCTAACTACTAAACAACCTAAGACAAGCGCCGTAGATTTAATCTAGTAGCAGCGTTAAGAATAGGGAGATCGATGAAGCTAAACAACACAAGCACAAGCGGTTGCATTTAATCTAGTTGAATATTCTTCCTAAGATCTAACAAGATCTGATCAGCAGTAAATTATTAGATCCTAGTTGCTTCGCAGATTAGAGGGATCAAACAATTCCGGATTTGATATCAAACCTAGCAGTAGATCACCATGAATAATAAATTAGTAGGCCTCCTAGCAATTAGACAAGGTAATCATGAAGATTTAATCTCAGAAGAACATCCAATACTCATGTATAAACTGAACAATAAAAATAAATTAGATCTCACAGTTTCATTGATTCTGAGGTTTCAGTCTCCTCGACCAAGGATCAAGATTTAGCCACGCAGGGTCATCGAGAACAATCCTCCAAAAGATTTCATAAAGCAAAAGAAAACCTAGAAAAAATATAAAAGAGGAGAAAGAGTAGCCAAAAGTGTCCAATAATCCCCCCTCAAACCCTAGAAAGAGTCCTATTTATAGCCCCAAGTGTATCCACCCTCGGATTAGATCACAACCGTTGATTTCCTTTACTGGGAAAGTCCGATCGATCGGACCTTGGATGCTGGATCGATCGGTCTCATTAAAATCTTCAACTTCTATTCACGCCCGAGCCCGATCGATCGGACTAAAGGAGTCGGATCGATCGATTTCGTAAAAATCCTTCGTCTCTGGCTCTTCCAGAGTTCGATCGATGGATGGATCGATCGAACTGTGTTCCTCTAAAAAGCATACGTTCTGTCACCTTTTAATTCCCAAGTCCGATCAATCGAATTATGAGTGTTGGATCAATCGGTTGAGTAAAAATCCGCTGTTTTTGACTTTTTCCGAGTCCGATCGATCGGACCATTGGTGTCGGATCGATCGGACCCCATAGGAGCGATGGAGGGATCGATCGGATGCGTTGTGGCTGAAAAACACATGTTCTGTCACGTTTTTGCGTGGTCCGATCGATCGGCGGATCGCTCGGACATCCAGCTTATTTTCCTTTCTGCCATTCAGACTGCGCATCGGTACTGAAATTACCGTAACTTCCTCTAGGAAACTCGGAATCACGAACCGTAAAATTCTCCAGAATCTAGACTTCAAGAGCTTTCCAACCATGTAAGGTACATCCTCTGGTTCTTCATGAGCAGGTACAGATAAATCTTTAAAGTTGATCCATGCACTCTTTTTAGCTTCTTTTCGACTTAAGGGCTTCAATTGCATCCTAAATCAAAATATAAGAATAATGAGTGTATTTAGGAACTAAATAAACACATGAGACTAAGTATTAAGGGATAAAAATATAACATTATGTATTCTCATCGAATTCCCCCACACTTAGCTTTTGCTCGTCCTCGGGCAAAACTAAAATTCACTCTACTCAAGATATCAAGGTTACAACACCATCAACAAAGAACAATCAAGCTCTTCACAATTCATAACATATCATGAACAAACATTTTTAAACAACTTAAAAAATCAATTAATAAGCATTTTCACTTGAATATGGAGCAAAATAAATAAGTAGACCTCACGGAAATAAACACTCAACTCTCATGTGTTTGAAGGGTATGTATTTCACTCAAATTCATTCCAATGAAAATGATCTACCATAAGCTTGCATATCTTCTCATTCTCCACCACTAGAATCACATGCATAACACGAATCATAAGGACTTCAAAAGGTTGTAATGGGGTCCAGGATTAAGGTGGGAAATATTTGGGAATGTAGCTCAAAAGCCAATGGAACTAATGGAGTAAAAATGCATCAATAAGACATGTACAACCAATCACTCCCTTCAGCAACTTTTTCAATTTGGCTTCAACATACTCAAACTATATAGCATTACGACCTTGGCAAAGAGATTGTTCAAAGGAATACTTTTTACTGAAATAGTGAACAATCTTTTGCAACAACTTCCACCTTTTGTAGAAATCATACATAGACATACCCCTTTCTTGGAGTATTAGGAGGATTCATAAACACATTTTGTAACATGAGAAACAATTTCCTCCTTCACTTTCTTCTTTCTTTCTTTTTTTTTTTTTTTTTCAAATATAGCCATACCACAAATCCAAACACCCCCACACTTGAACTTTTGCACCCATACATGTCATAATGATGATCAATGCTCCACTAGTTTTATGGCTTGGGTAACGAAAATATTTTTCAGGTGTAAGGCTTGTACTGTGGGTTAACAATAAAGTCAATAAAGCTCAAAGGTGTTTAGCAAAAGAAAAAATTAATTGCAAGATAGGCTATTTGGCTTATGTAGCTTAAGACAAAAATGGCCTTAATCATGTTCATGTCTGCATGTGTCAATGTGACCTCGAATAGAATCAAAGCAAGTTCTAGAAAAACAAATCCATGGAAGAATATCTCTCATGAAAGAAAATAGTGAGACTGATATGAATGTGTCAGTCTAAACGCTCAAAATCTCACCAGCTTTTGTCTACTCATTTAGTCACTACCATCTCAAAGAAAATAACTCAACTAATTAATTCTAAGTCGCAAAATTACTCATTCAATCATGTTATGGATATGTCAAGCTTAACTGGTTCTCGCTTATGGCAAATGCAACCTAGATCTCCTCCCCCACACTTGAAACTGACATTGTCCCCAATGGAAGGTGGAATGCAAAGAAAAGCAAAAATAACTAAAATGGAAATGCGAAAATAAAAAGAGAAAGGAACGAACTCCCCTTGGGTTGCCTCCCAAGCAGAGCCTTTGTTTATTGTCATTGGCTCGACTTCATGCTTGCTTCTTTAATCAGTATAAGTTGGCTCCTCAAGGTCCAATTTTTCCAACTTTTCTGTTGGAACGCCTTCATAGAAAGGTTTAAGTCGATGGCCATTCACCGTAAACATTTTGGAAGTGGCTAAACTTTGAATTTCAACTGCACCATGAGAAAAAACATTAGTAACAATAAAAGGTCCAATCCAACGAGAACGCAACTTACCTGGAAACAAACGTAAGAGTGATTGGTAAAGGAGAACTTTTTGACCAACTTTAAACTCCTTTCTAGAGATCATCTTATCATGAAAAGCTTTTGTCTTTTACTTGTAAATCCTAGCGCTCTCATAGGCATCATTGCGAATTTCCTCTAATTCTTGCAGTTGCAACTTCCTGTGTTCTCCACTCTCATTCACGTTCATATTAAAGCTCTTGATAGCCCAATAAGCTTTATGTTCTAACTCAACTGGAAGGTGACATGGTTTCCCAAATATCAAGCGATAAGGTGACATACCGATGGGTGTCTTATATGCAGTCCTATATGCCTACAACGCATCATCCAAACGCAAACTCCAATCTTTTCTATTTGGATTGACCGTCTTTTCAATGATGGACTTGATCTCTCGATTTGACACCTCCGCTTGTCCACTAGTTTGTGGATGATAGGCGGTTGATACCTTATGGGTCACATGGTACTTCCGTAGTAACGCCTCAACAGTTCGATTGCAAAAGTGGGTGCCTCGATCACTTATGAAAGCTCTTGGAATTCCAAACCTGGATAATATGTTAGACTTGATAAAATCTGCAACAACTTTAGAATCATCAGTCCTGGTAGCTTTAGCTTCTACCCATTTTGAAACATAATCCACAGCAAGTAGAATATAAACATAACCAAAAGATATAGGGAACGGACCCATGAAATCAATGCCCCAAACATCGAAAATTTCGCAAAATAATATGGGGGTTTGTGGCATCTCATTCCTTTGAGATATATTACCTGTCTTTTGACAATTCTTGCATTACTTACAAAGAGAGTATGAATCTCGAAATAAAGAAGGCCAATAGAAACCACATTCTAACACTTTTCTGGCCGTTCTCTTAACTCCAAAGTGACCTCCACAAGCATAAGAATGACAAAAAGTGAGTATAGAAATAATTTCACTTTCAGGAACGCACCTTCTTATTACTTGATCTGCACAATGCTTCCATAAATATGGGTCATCCCACACATAGTATTTAGCATCACTTTTGATCTTATCTCTTTGAGCCTTAGACAAATCAGAAGGTAACATATTGGTAACCAAATAATTCACAATATTTGCATACCAATGTACTGTCACAGTTGCAGAGAACAGTTGTTCATCAGGGAATACTTCCTGTAGACGAAGTTCATCCTCCACATGAATTAAACGACTTAGATGATCTGCAACCTTATTTTCTGTTCCTCTTTTGTCTTTTATCTCCAAATCAAATTCACTCAAGAGAAGTATCCATCGGATTAATCTCGGCTTTGCCTCCTTCTTCGTCATTAAATAACGAAGGGCTGCATGATCAGAGTAAACAATGACTTTAGTACCAAGTAAATAAGAACGAAATTTTTCTAAAGCAAACACAACGGCTAAAAGTTCTTTTTCAGTTGTAGAATACTTTCTCTGGGCATCACCCAAAGTCTTGGAAGCATAGTAAATTGCATGAGAAGCTTTTCCAATTTTTTGACCCAAAACTGCGCCCACTGCATAATCACTTGCATCACACATTATCTCGAAATGAACGCTCCAGTCTGGGGGTTGAATAATTGGAGTAGAAGTCAACAATTCTTTCAGCTTATCAAATGCCTTTTTACATACTTCATCGAACTCAAAAGCCTTGTCCTTTTGTAACAACGTGCACAATGGTAATGCTATTTTGGAGAAGTCCTTGATGAATCTTCGGTAAAAACCTGCATGTCCAAGAAAAGAACGAACTTCCCGCACACTAGTGGGATAAGGTAAAGATTGAATGACATCAACTTTAACTTTATCAACCTCAATTCCTTTAGATGAAACAACATGACCCAAAACTATACCTTGTTCAACCATGAAATGACATTTCTCAGAATTTAACACAATGCTAGTTTCCATGCATCTTTGAAGAACAAGTGTAAAGTTATGTAAACAATTATCAAAAGAGTTTCCATAAACTGTGAAATCATCCATAAAAACCTCTATGATCTGTTCAATATAATCTGAGAATATACTAACCATACACCTTTGGAAAGTAGCTGGGGCGTTGCAAAGACCAAAAGGCATGCGACGATATGCAAAAGTTCCAAATGGGCATGTGAACGTCGTCTTTTCCTGATCTTCAGGAGCAATTGCAATCTGAAAGTAACCTGAATAACCATCAAGAAAACAATAATAAGAATGACCAGCTAATCTTTCAAGTATCTGATCAATAAAAGGTAAAGGGAAGTGGTCCTTGCGGGTTATAGCATTTAATTTTCTATAATCAATACAAACCCTCCACCCATTTTGCACACGGGTGGGAACTAACTCATCTTTGTGATTTCTCACCACGGTTATTCCTGTCTTTTTAGGAACCACTTGAACTGGACTAACCCAAGTGCTATCCGAAATAGGATAGATCACTCCAACTTCAAGAAGTTTGAGGATCTCCTTCTTTACAACATCCACCATGGGTGGATTTAACCTTCTTTGTGGTTGGCGGGAAGGTTTAGCTCCCTCTTCAAGCAAGATACGATGCATACATGTACTCGGGCTGATTCCCTTGATGTCTGCAATTGTCCAACCAATAGCTGTCTTATGCTTCTTAAGAACCTGCACAAGTTTTTCTTCCTGTGGTGCACTAAGGTTATTGGAAATAATCACTGGTAACACTCCTTCATCTCCAAGAAAAGCATATTTAAGATGATTAGGAAGAGGTTTCAGATCTGGAATAGGTGCTTGCAATTCAGAAGGTAATGATTTCTCATTAGATACAGGTAATGAACTAGAAGAATCGTTACCTGATTGTTGAATTATCGAAAAATCATTTAGTGTTGCAACAGTTTTCTGCAAATTAGTACTCAAAGATAGCTCCTCATTTTCTTCCTCAAGAGATTTGCTAATCGCCACTTCCAATTCATCTTTATCACTAAGTTCAAAAACTTCCTGTGATAAATAATCAATCACATCAATTGAATACACTGAACAATCATCAGCAGGATATTTCATGGCATCATAAATATTAAACTTAACAGTTTCACCATCAAATTCCATGGTAAGTGTGCCACTATGGACATCTATCTTAGTCTTGGATGTCTTCAAGAAAAGTCTTCCCAACAAAATAGGAGTACTATGATCACCATTCTCCATATCAAGCACATAAAAATCAGCAGGGAAAACTAAATCATTGACTTGCACAAGAATATCTTCAACTACACCTTTAGGATAGGCGTTAGATCTGTCAGCCAATTGAATCACAACACCAGTTTCATTCAAAGGCCCAAGTTTTAAAGAAGAATATATAGAATATGGCATGACATTGATAGAAGCTCCCAAATCTAACATAGTTTTCTCAAATTTGGTGTTACCAATTGTACATGGGATAGTAAACATACCTGGATCCCTACACTTCGTAGGAATTTTTCTTTGAAGAATTGCAGAAACATTTTCCCCTACTTTCACCTTCTCACATCCTTTAAGTTTCTGCTTCCTCTTAATTGTGCACAATTCTTTCCAGAATTTAGCATAACGATGTACTTGTTTAAGAGCATCTAAGAGTGGAATATTTAGCTCGCATCGGCGAAAAGTCTCATATAGATCTGAATTCTTCTCATATTTTCTTGATTCTGTCAAAGCCTGAGGAAAAGGAGGTACAGGTTTATAATCAGAAAGAGGTGGAAACTTACGTTTAGGTACGTCGTCGTCATCGGGAAAGATTTTATCCGCGACGATGTCTTGCTCGTTTCCTTGCAGAGAAGATGCAGGAATTTCCTTGATTGGAGTCTCAACTTCTTTACCACTTCTCAAAATGATTGCACTTGCATTCTCTCTTGGATTTATTACCGTTTGAGAAGGTAATTTTCCCGAATTCTGCGCCTCTAGCTTGCTAATTACTGACGTCATCTGGCCCATTTGATGTTCCAAACCTTGGATACTGGCCTTTGCCTCTTGTTGAAATTGTTTTGTATCTTGTTGAAATTGTTTTGTATCTTGTTGAAATTGTTTTGTATCCTGTTGAAATTGCATAGCACTAGTAGCAAGGGAATTAACAATATCTTCTAAAGACATATCAGAATTCGGAATTGGGTTTGGTTGTTGTCTCGGGGGTATGGCGATCTATATTGTTGATATTGCAGTCCAGTTGGGCGAAATTGAGTTGTAGGCTGATTTACTTGTGGATTCCCATAATTGAGATTTGGGTGATCCCTCCATCCCGGATTATACGTGTTTGAATAGGGATCATACTTCCTTTGCGGTGGTCCTGGGAAACTCCCCGCTGCATTTACTTGTTCAATGGGTTCCTCTTGAAGAGTTGGGCACATATCAGTTGAATGTCCCGCCACCGAGCAAATTCCACAAACCTTCGCTGTCTGCATATTACCTACAGCCATTTGACGAACAAGAGAAGTTAGACTCGCAATCTGTTGTTCAAGAGATGAAACATTTACTTCATTAACATGTTTTGAATAAGAATCAAGCCTACTATTAAATTGCTGAGAATTAGCCGCCATATTTGCAATCAAGTTCCTCGCGGCTTCAGGTGTTTTATCCACCAAAGCTCCTCCACTAGCTGCATCAATCATACTCCTGTCATTGGTTAGTAAGCCCTCATAAAAATATTGAATAAGTAATTGCTCACTAATTTGATGATGGGGACAGCTTGCACATAATTTCTTGAAACGTTTCCAATACTCATGTAGAGACTCTCCATTATGTTGCCTTACACCACAGATCTCTTTCCTAATGTTGGCTGCTCTTGAGGCTGGAAAATACTTCTCTAAAAACAACCTCTTCATCTCATTCCATGTAGTAATACTCCCAGATGGTAAATAATAAAGCCAATCCTTAGCCGAATCCTTCAAAGAAAACGGGAAGACTCAATTTGATTTGATCTTCAGTCACCCCCATGGGTTTCATACTTGTACACACCACATGAAGCTCCTTTAAATGCTTGTGAGGATCCTCACCTGAAAGTCCATGAAAAGTGGGTAAGAGGTGTATTAGTCCAGATTTTAATTCAAAAGTAGTAGCAACATCCAAAGTAGGAAATGTAATGCATAAGGGTTGTTGATTCAAATCTGGGGCTGCAAGCTCTTTCAAAGTCTGATTTCCGGCCATGACTTCCTCCTCTAATTCAGAATCACTGATAAATACGTGGTCAAGAGCCAAATCGTCCTCCTCAGGATTTATCCGAGGTTCCCTCCTTAACCTGCGCAGAGTTCTTTCTATATCTGGATCGTACTGTAAATCACCTTGATTAAAAGATCGAGCTATACTCATAAACAATCAAGAGAATTTCGGCAAAACGAGAAAAAGAAATCAAGAAAATTCGAATAACTCTTTTTTTTTATGAAAATAAGGATCACAATAAACACAAAAATCAACTAGAATCACTCCCCGGCAACGGCGCCAAAATTTGATGTGCTGTCGCAGGCACTTAAAAATAAATTCAGTACTCTTTAAAATAAATGTAGTAGTGTGAGTACGAGTCGATCCCACGAAGAGTGCTTAGCCTAGTTTTATGCTTAGTGAACAAAGATGGGGGGTTTTAAACGTGAGGAAAAACAATAAAGAAATAATCTAAAGTGAAGAAACGAGTTAAATCAAGAGAACAAACCTTGGTCTGAGTCAACATCCACCATCGGAATCCAATAACTGATCATAGATGCAAGTATCAATCAATTTATACCATGAATATTTACCGTCCGAATTCAATTCGAATCTCTCCTCAATCTTAGTTAATTAGAAACAAGCGATCTAATCAACCCTAACTACTAAACAACCTAAGACAAGCACTGTAGATTTAATCTAGTAGCAGCGTTAAGAATAGGGAGATCGATGAAGCTAAACAACACAAGCACAAGCGGTTGCATTTAATCTAGTTGAATATTCTTCCTAAGATCTAACAAGATCTGATCAGCAGTAAATTATTAGATCCTAGTTGCTTCGCAGATTAGAGGGATCAAACAATTCCGGATTTGATATCAAACCTAGCAGTAGATCACCATGAATAATAAACTAGTAGGCCTCCTAGCAATTAGACAAGGTAATCATGAAGATTTAATCTCAGAAGAACATCCAATACTCATGTATAAACTGAACAATAAAAATAAATTAGATCTCACAGTTTCATTGATTCCGAGGTTTCAGTCTCCTCGACCAAGGATCAAGATTTAGCCACGCAGGGCCATCGAGAACAATCCTCCAAAAGATTTCATAAAGCAAAAGAAAACCTAGAAAAAATATAAAAGAGGAGAAAGAGTAGCCAAAAGTATCCAAGAATCCCCCCTCAAACCCTAGAAAGAGTCCTATTTATAGCCCCAAGTGTATCCACCCTCGGATTAGATCACAACCGTTGATTTCCTTTACTGGGAAAGTCCGATCGATCGGACCTTGGATGCTGGATCGATCGGTCTCATTAAAATCTTCAACTTCTATTCACGCCCGAGCCCGATCGATCGGACTAAAGGAGTCGGATCGATCGATTTCGTAAAAATCCTTCGTCTCTGGCTCTTCCCGAGTTCGATCGATGGATGGATCGATCGAACTATGTTCCTCTAAAAAGCATACGTTCTGTCACCTTTTAATTCCCAAGTCCGATCGATCGAATTATGAGTGTTGGATCGATCGGTTGAGTAAAAATCCGCTGTTTTTGACTTTTTCCGAGTCCGATCGATCGGACCATTGGTGTCGGATCGATCGGACCCCGTAGGAGCGATGGAGGGATCGATCGAATGCGTTGTGGCTGAAAAACACATGTTCTGTCACGTTTTTGCGTGGTCCGATCGATCGGCGGATCGCTCGGACTTCCAGCTTATTTTCCTTTCTGCCATTCAGACTACGCATCGGTACTGAAATTGCCGTAACTTCCTCTAGGAAACTCGGAATCACGAACCGTAAAATTCTCCAGAATCTAGACTTCAAGAGCTTTCCAACCATGTATGGCACATCCTCTGGTTCTTCAAGAGCAGGTACAGATAAATCTTTAAATTTGATCGATGCACTCTTTTTAGCTTCTTTTCGACTTAAGGGCTTCAATTGCATCCTAAATCAAAATATAAGAATAATGAGTGTATTTAGGAACTAAATAAACACATGAGACTAAGTATTAAGGGATAAAAATATAACTTTATGTATTCTCATCATGGACCTAGCCGATCTTCTATCAACCTTAGAAAACCATCTTGAACTTATTGAATTGCTCTTGTCCTAGAAATGCCTAGATAGCTCTCGATTACGGATTAGAACTTCCTAGCTTTTTCTCCTATTGTTATTCTCCCAATTTAGTTTAAAAGACCAACTATCATCCATTTCCCTTAACTTTTGGATTTAGAACTATGCACGGTAATTAGACTTAATCCTGTTTTCCCTGTGGACCGACCCGGACTCATAGCTATCTACCCCTTAAATAGTTAGTAGTGATTCGGATTATAAATTTGTAATTTTGGCGTCCTTGTTAAGGTAACGACACTTTTCAAGGCGTGTCACTCAGCCACCTACTTCGAATCCAGTCCAATCCAACCCGGTCAAACTGATCCAGATCAACTCAGACTTGACCCAGTGAAGTCCTATCCTATCAAACTCAGCCAGATCTGAACCAACTCAAGCCAGATCCGATCCAGCTTACCAAATCAGCCAGTTGGACTCAATCAAGTCCGATCATGCCAATTCTGATCAATTGGAACAGTAGAGACCCGATACAAGAGGATTACGAGTAGACCGCTCGTATCAGCACAGCCGCGGCTGCAGCACTATTCCACCCCCCCCCCCCCCCCCCCCCCCAAATCCGACGAGATCCGAGATGAAGGGTCCCTCCTCGATGACGCCAATCAACTCGGCGTCGCTTCGCAGGAGATCGCCTGAAGAGCGCCTACTCCGACGGTGGCTATAGGAGATGGATCGGCGAGGATGTGAGCAAGAGAGAAGAAGAGGTGTGGGGGCTATCGAAATTTAAGTCACACCAACCCCTCTCGAAGCTAACCCCTCTAATATGATACCAACCCCTCTCGAAGCTTCACACTCTCCCATCATAAGTGAACCACCACTCCTTCGAACCTCACCACTCAACATGTGATCCCATCACCTCTCTTTATTATTACTTTCTCACCTCCCTACTTCTATGAGTCACGACTCCTCTTTTAGATCACATGCCCTCATAAAAAGATCAAGCCTTGGGGTGGTCTATATCTAACGGCAAGCATTTGATATACGATATACAAGTCTCGAATGCTTCCTATCAAGATTCAAGTTTGTTATTATGTCAAAGATTTATCATCACATGGCCCTGATCTAGATGACATTATTTTTTTTCATGCGAAAAAGGGGGCATTTGTGTTACCATAAAAGTTTAGTATATTTTGAAGGTCAAAAAGATAGTCAAAATTGGGACATGATGGACTCAACTGTCGCTGATCATGAAGGAGAACTGTCAGAAGTCATAGGGCAATCATATGAGATCATGAGAGCAACATGGAGAGCAACTGACCCAAGCTCCGTGATCAACCGCAGCACTCGCTCCGCCAGCACCCCTCTCATGAGGGCAGCCGTGTGCTCGAAGGCCAGGGCCAGCAACACGTCCCCGGTGAGTATCGCGGTGTGCTTGCCGAAAGCCCGGTGGTTGGTGGGGCGGCCGCGGCGGACGTCGTCGTCGTCCATGCACGACAGGTCGTCGTGGGGTGAGGGACATCACGTGTATCATCTCGGTCGCGCAAGCCACCGGCATGGCAGCGTCTCTTTGGCCGCCCACCAGCTCGCACGAGCCGATGGCTGCGATGGGGCATATGCGCTTGCCTTGGGCCAGGAGGGAATAGCGCATGGATTCATGGATCTTTGTGGGATGCTGTAGAGGAACTGCTTGATCTAATGCCTCATTCACCAGCTTCCGGTTGATTTCTATCTTGTAGTCAAACTCATGGGCAGTCGTGGCTACTATCCTGCAACAATTAGATTTAGCAAGACATTGACGGATAGTATGACTGCTTGCCATGAGAGACACAATGTGGGGGATGGGGGACCAGCGGGGGGAGGTGGGGGGCTCTTATCCTGAAGTCAACTCATGGGACTCATGGCTAGTCGTGCTTACCCCCACACTGCACACTATCTCCTATATTTTACCGTTATATCCTTTCCCACTTTTCTCTCTCCATCTCTGTATTCTATTTGTCACATTTTCTTCTTTTTCTTTTTTTTTCAGTTTTCTTTAATTTCCCTGCCCATTTTTTGTGAGTTTTTTTTTCTTTGTTTTTTTAGTTTTGTTTAATTTTTATTTAGTTTTTTTCTTAGTTTTGTTTTTTTAATCGGTCTTGTTTATTATTTCTTGAGGAAAGGGATCGGAGGTCCTTTGTTTGGACCCAATCCGATAATTAGACATGCCACAAGAAGTTTAAGGTATTTAGTCCATTTTGGAGAAAAAAAGTTGAAAATACCCTTCCCAAAGCACCTATTCATATTTTAATTTATTACGACATCAAATCATAATCAAATTTCAAATCTTAAAAAATTAAAATTTCAAATTTCAAATCATATAAATTAAAAAAAATTTAAATTTAAATTATAAAAATTTTAAATTTCAAATCGTAACAATTTAAAATGGTTAAACCAATATTGGTCTAACAAGCTTTTCACATGACACAATGTATTTTTTAACTGTTAGTATTTTTTTATTTTCATATTCATATTTTTTATTTTGATTCATATTTTTATACTTTTTTAAATTTTTACAAATAATCATTCTCATAAACTACAACTAAAAAATAAACAAAAGATTACAAACATATAATAAATAAACTGTTTATCCAAAAAGAAAAATAAAACTGATAAAAAAAAGGAATAAAATTAATATAAAAAAAACTAAAGAAAACTGATTAAAAAATAACTAATGAAAAAAGGAAACAAAACTTTAAAAAAAACAACACAAAATTGAGAAAAAAAGGGGGAGAAATAAGGGAAGAGGAAAAGAAAGGAGGAGAGCATATGGGGAAAATGACATTTGTGTCAGGGACGAGTAGCAGCTCCCTCTTTTTATTTGGCAACATACGTTGCTTTTTTATCGCAAAACTGATGCCACTCATCTCGTTAATGATTATTATAATCTCAGATTTTTTTTTCAGACATGGCCAGCGATTCCGCAATAGAAACTAAAAAAAAAAAAAAAGAGTGAAATACGTTTTAGTACCCTCAAGTAAAGTTTGGGATAAACTTCAGGGGTTTTAATAGGGAGCACCATAAGTAGAACTTTTCCTACTAATAAAATAATAATCTTTTATTTTAACTCCTTAACACCATTTCATAATTCAAAGGACACTTATACCCTCGACTCTACAACACCAGACCCTACATCCAACGACAGCTTTGGCGTGATTGAAACCGCTCAAGTAACATTCGAAATTCCAAATTCCCTAAAAATCCGAGAGAAATCATTCCCAAAAGAAGAAACTTCCGATACGGAGGGATTTTTGAATCACATTTCTAGATTTTGGGCTTCATCGTCTCTCTTCCCTAAAGAAAGGAAGCATCTCATCCAGCGCGGAAGCCATAGTTCATCGGTCCAGAGGTTTCGTCATTATTTCTCCCCGTTCAACGATCGAATATGGCCAAGAAAGAGGTATAGATGATTCCACATCTATTTGGTACCAATTTTGATGATTACGGTTGCCTCGTATTTTTCGACATCAAATTCATCGAGAAAGAGAAAATGGAATTTGAAGAATCCAGGGTTTTCAAAACCCCTTTTCAAATTGGTACCAGTTTTATCTTTCAATCGATGGTTTTCAAAAGCCTCCAGAATTCTCTTTTCCCTTTTTTTTATCAATGTTCAAGGATGGATTGCAATATTCTCTTTGTAAAAAGAGAATACCTAGGAAAATGAATTTAGTGCTATGTCTAGGGTTTTCATTTTTCCCTTTTCCCTTTTTTGATCGATATTCATGAATGTATGCAGTATTCTCATTGCATAAGAGAGAATAGCTATGAAGGACTCGAATAGTGTTCTCTTCCGCAGTATTCTCTTTTGCATTATTCTCTTTGCAATATTCTCTTTGCATTATTATCTTTGCAGAATTCTCTTTGTAAAAAGAGAATACCGATGAAAATGAATTTAGTGCTATGCCTATGGCTTTAAGTTTTCCCTTTTCCCTTTTTTGATCGACATTCATGAATGTATGCAACATTCTCATTGCATAAGAGAGAATAGCTATGAAAGACTCGAATAGTATTCTCTTCCGCAGTATTCTCTTTTGCATTATTCTCTTTGCAATATTCTCTTTGCATTATTATTTTTGCAGAATTCTCTTTTTAAAAAGAGAATACCTAGGAAAATGAAATTAGTGCTATGCCTAGGGTTTTCATTTTTCCCTTTTCCCTTTTTTGATCGATATTCACGATTGTATGCAGTATTCTCATTGCATAAGAGAGAATAGCTATGAAAGACTCAAATAGTGTTCTCTTCTGCAATATTCTCTTTTGTATTATTCTATTTGCAATATTCTTTTTGCATTATTATCTTTACAGAATTCTCTTTTTAAAAAGAGAATACCCACGAAAATGAATTTAGTGCTATGCCTATGGTTTTAAGTTTTCCCTTTTCCCTTTTTTGATTGTTATTCATGAATGTATGCAATATTCTCTTTGCATAATAGAGAATAGCTATGAAAGACTCAAATTCTCTTTACTTTTATTCATTGATATACATCACAGGATGTCAATATTCTCTTTGTAAAAAGAGAATACCTATTAAGACGGAAGATTGATATTCGTAACCTGTGATGTCCATATTCTCTTTGCAAAAAGAGAATACCTGTTAAACAGGTAGATTGATATTCCTCTCTTGTGATGTCAATATTCTATTTGTAAAAAGAGAATAACTGTTAAATAGGTATTCTCTTTACTTTTATTCATTGATATACTTCAGAGGATGACAATATTCTCTATGCAAAAAGAGAATACATGTTAAATATTTTAGACTTTTCTCAATCATTCATGTATACCTGTTAATATACATGAATGGTTTAGACTTTTATCATTCCTCTTTTTCATTAATATACATCAATGGAACTCATAATTCCATTTGCAGTATAAACTTTTATCTTTCTCATTAATTTTCATGAATGTTTTGCATTATTCTCATTTCTCTTTTACATTCTAGCTGGTTTGATATCAAAGGAAATTTGTAGAGAGAAGAGCAATGAGTAAAGTGAAAAGAGAAAAGAAACTATTGAATGCTAACTTCAATTGCCTGCACAGGTGATCGATGGATATACAAGCATACTATCCAATAGAAAGGAGTTCGATCACAAAACACATTTCATGCATAGCTCCTGCTGGGTACAAACAATTCAATCCATTTGACTGTGATTATTCTTTGAAATTGCCAATAGTATTGACCTTTATTTTATTATGCAGACATTGGCATTACAAAATAATAATGAACACTACAGGAAGCAACTGTCCATGCAATGCAGAGACGCTTCTATAGATGAAAAATAAGTACTGTTCCCAATATGTTCAAACAAAGGAATACAAGGGAGGCAGCCAGACCACTGGACACTGCTAAAGTTTGATACAGGAAATGGTATTTGGTATTTCTACAACTCCTTGCAACCTAGGAAGGGACATCAAGACGATTACCTAAAGGATGCAATCAAATTAGTAAGTCATAATGCTCAATAGTTCTAATTTCAATTCAATCTACTAAATATCTGCAATGAATGCACTTTAATGTAAATGCTTACGAACATTATATGAATGCAGAAGCAATACATTGAAAATGCTTCCGAAAGACCAAATGACCCTGCCTTCTCCACACAAGATTTTGACCTACCAATTATAAGCGTGGATGATATCCCACAACAGGATGAATACACGTAAGTATCAAAAAACACTGGAGTTGCATTTGTTACCTCTCACTAATGCAATTTGTAAACAAATCTAACTCTATATTTTCCAAACAACAGGACCAATTGTGCAGTGTACATTTGCTACTACATGAGGCAACTAGCACTCAATCAACCAATTCAGAATGAACTTAGCACAGAGGAGATAAGGAGGTTCATGGCAGAGTTGATTGAAAGCTTCGTACTATATGAGTGACACATTGTCATCGTAAAAGTTGTGCTTCAACTTACAATCCCAAATTACAACTACATAGATAAACTGACAAAGATGTATATGTTAAATACATATGGTTGTATTGATTTAGATGATATAAGTTGTAATTCTTTGGATATCCTGAAAATAGGAGATATACATAGATTCAGTGACAAAGATGTACATATCAAAATCATATGGTTGTAGACATTTTGATGATACAATTGAATATCAAGGACGTGGCACGTTGTATGTATATCAATGCTTGAGCATGTACATCACAGGATGTCAATATAATATGAATTGTTTTCTTTACTCTTTTATATTGATATACATCACAGGATGTCAGTATTCTCTTTGTAAAAAGAGAATACCTGTCAAATACATTGATATACAAGCTATGTGTGTATACCAAGGATGAACAATGTTTTAATATACATACTGTCAATAATGTATAATCCAGTAAGTTCCACGATGTAGACATACATTGTGAGGACCTGTCCCTCTACCCCTGTGGCTCGTTGTAGACCGCAAGGGCAATTTGATAAATTGCGCCTTGTAGGTTTGTTTCACACCCACGTGTGCACACACTGACCTTGTCACACCCCGACCCAGAAAACCCATCCAGGACGGGGCGTGAGGGTCCTAACACTATTCATCATCAACCGGCACAGTACAAGCGGAAAGAATAAACAATTTAAACAAAAATATCCCAGAGGCTAAGCAGATTTAATCATAATAAAACATCAAGTCTTACAATATCTGAGTTCCAAATTACAGACTTATACCAAATCCCAAACTATCTCCAAAATGGTTACAACATGTTATATATATCAAAAATACAACAGTTACTTCCTCCAACAAACCTCAGACGCCTCTGGATGTACCTGCGCCGCCAAAAGCCGAACCAGACGGCTCCACCGAAGAAGGACCGCCGCCTGCACCTGCAAACGCAGCCCGGGTAGGAATGAGCAAAAAGCCCAGTAGGGTTCTACTCTACGGCACACTGAAAGGAGGAAAACACCAACAGTGTTGTCTCCCAGCCTAAGTCTAACGGATGCCACGGGTCCCATAACCCACCGATGTCCCAAGGGCTCCTGTCATGAACCTCTCTCTTGGTCGCTCTACCAAGATCACCCTAAGCACTGACAGGGGAACAGTACCATGCAAGATCACCCTTACCCAGCAGGGATACCACTGCCTGGGGACCATGTCGGGAGCACATCGGTTGCGTCCTTAGCACTTGGCCTTGGAAGACAACACGACCTCTAAACCTCGAACACTGATCAGAGTCAACTAGCGTGAATCCTCAAAAGACAAGAGACTTGATCAACAATCACACCCTACTCCTAGCTACCCATCCACGGTCCTAAGGCTAGATCCGAGCTACCCGAGAGCCTCGGATCGGCGACCTAAAACATCGCCCGCCTAACCTCAAATGCTTCTAATGCATACAATGCATGAGCTTAAGCAAGCATCTAACCCTAGATGTCTCTATATGTCACATCAACAACTATAAGTTCAACAGATATACAATAGCCCTCGGCACTCGCCGGCAAGAGGCTAAGGTTCCACAATTCCTCATTAGCTAGCACTCATAACTAGCCAATGGTTAAGCAAACAACTAAGCATTTAACCGCTACCAAATATGTATTTTCTATCAGGACTTGAATTAAATGCAAGCACAACCATAAGTTTGCTAAGGAGGGAGGAAACCCGGATCAAACATCAAACCCGATGAAAGTCCTTTGAAAACATCACGAGATCCACCTACAAGCTTCCCTACATGTTTAAGGTTCGATCAAGATTGAAGGCCATTTAAGAAAAACCAGAAAACACTGTTCAAAGGGCCACGGACGATGCCACGGTCGATCCGTGCATCAACCGTGGGACCACGGACGATGCCACGGTCGATCCGTGGATCGACCGTGAGGCCCACACGAAGAAAATCAAGGGCGACGGTCGATCCAACCATCGACCCTGAACGGCCCAAAACCAACCAGAGCCTGACGATCGATGCGACGGTCGATCCGACGGTCGACCGTCAGGTAAATGGCGAAAAGGCTAAGGTCCCACGGTCGATCGATCCATCGACCCTGGGAACCCAGAATCTCAACAGAGCCCGACGGTCGATGCAACGGTCGATCCGACGGTCAACCGTCAGGCCCAAAGCAAACATACTAAAGTTGGACGGTCGATACGTCGATCGACCGTCGAGCCTGACGGTCGATGCACCGATCGACCGTCGAGCTCAAAACGCAGTATTCCGGAAATCCATTTTCTAAGATTTGAAGGATCAAAACATGTTAGAATACAATCAAACTTTGCAAGCAAGTATATTTTGAAGTGAGGGATCTAATGATGCAAAGAAATCCATATTTGGACGGTTAAATCCCATTTTAGGTCGGAAAACCAAAACCGACGAAACTTCGACAATACGGAAAACGAACCGTTACAATACCAGAATTTGCAAAGCAAGAATACAAGGAATGACCTACATTGCACACCAGGAACTACAAGCATTCTAACATGGCATTCACAGCACAACCATAAACATCCTAGCCTAGTAGAACCCAATCCAAGGATCGAGGTAGAAACACCTACCTCAACAGCAAAGAAGCTCTCCACGCGTCCAGCCAACCTTGCCACGAAGATCCTCTGCTCAAAGCCCAGCCTTCCAAAGTCTACCCAGCCGGAGGAGAAGGGAGAAGAAGGGGAAAACTTGGCTGGAGAAGAGAAGAACCAGGGAAAGAAGGAAGGAAGGGAGAGAAGAAGAGAGGGGGAAAAGAGAAACCGGGTAGGTTGGAGCCAACTGCTCCAACCACCCCTAGTCATCAGGCCCTTAACGGGCCAGGCCCACTAACGGGCCAGCAGCCTAACTAACGGGTCGAAAGCCCGTTCGACCCGCTCACGAGCCCGAGCTGGGATCTTCCGATCCCAGGGTCCACCTAACCATCCTAAACAACCACATACATCAATCCAAGGCCGTGGGTGCAACGCGGGTGTGAAACCGACCACCATGGGCATATTTACCAAAATGCCCCTGGGGTCCAAACCGCCACACGATCGCCCGATCGTGCCCGATGCGGAACCAAATCAACAGAAAACCGGCTCTCGACCCACGTGGTCGAGTCAAGTCCGAGGGACGGGCCCTCACAGACCTTGTTTGTGTTAGTCCTTGTTTAGAATGGCTAGGTGGACCCGGGATCGGAAGATCCCAGCTCGGGCGCGCGGAGGATTGCCTTTGGGCAGCTGACGACCCTTGAGCGATCGATCGCTCCTTGGAACGATCGATCGGACTCGTGAGCGAGTCGGTGGGTTTTGACCCGCTCGAATCGATCCGACTTGGTGTTGGGATCGATCCGGGGCGCGAGCGATCGATCGCTCCTTGGAGCGACCGATCGGAATCGCGTCGGTGGCTTTTCTGCTTCGCGAGGACGGCCGTCGCTCTCTCCTGTCAGAAGGGGAGGACTTTCCCTCCCCTCCTTCGCCTTTTCCCCCTCTTTCCCGGCTGTCCCCTCCCCCTTTCCTCGTCTTCTTCTTCCCCTTCTTCCTTCTTCTTCTTCCCTTCTCTTTTCTTCTCTCCCGACGTTGCTCTTCCCCTGTTTTTCCGGCAGCCACCTTCCCCTCTTCCGTTCTCCCTCCTCCGACCATCAAATTGGGTGTTCTAAGACTCGTTGGATCCGTGGCAACGAGAGGAAGGCCCCTGAAGTGGTTTAGAACCTTGTTGGTGATCAACTCGCGGGGAATCAGCCGAGGAAAGCGCTGTTAGGTAGGTTCTTCTACCTACTGTGTTCTTCTTTGGGTTTCTTTAGATCTAGCCGTTGGATCTTGTTGATCTTTGTCTTGTTGTATTCCTCGTGTATATTAGAATTACTGATTTTAGTTTCATGATATTTGGTTGAGTTTTGAGTAGGATTTATGCATGATTAAGGTCGGATTTTCTGGTTTAACAGTCGCTTGCGACGTGTTTTCCGGCCGGTACGTACATGATCGGGGTTTGTGATGGCCATAAGAGTTGTAGATCTTTGAATCTACTCTCTAACCCAGCTGATTTCATATTTTTCCGATATTTTTACGATTTGTTATGAATTTTTTGCTGAAGGGCTGCGTTGCAGCAATTAATGGGTAAGTTAGTTTGATTAACGATTTTGATTAGTGTTTTTCCGTTAATCCAACCGTTAGATGATTATGAATTTTGGATATGTTGATCCTGGTATACACACCTACTGATGACTAAGTTGGATCTTGAATCCGACGACGTTTGGACATCGGATCGACGGGATCAATTAGCCCCTAAGTAGAGGTTTTGGGTGTTGAATATAATATTATATTTCGGAATATAATATTATATTGTTTACTGTTCATTCAGCGGTTTTCGGGGTTGCTTCCCGTTGCAGGAGTCCGCGGTTGACGGTCGTGGTACCGTCGTAATGCCGGGACCCGCTGCGGATCGGCTGGCAGCGGTCGGTAGTACCGCTGCAGCGATCCAGTAGACTTATATGATGCCTTATCATACTGTTGCATGACTATCTCCTGTTTGTGTATGTCATAGCATGCATTGTTGAATTGTACATTAGTTGCATTGGTTAGGGCGTGAGTGATCTTTGGGTCACCGTCCCGAGGCTGGAAGCTCGGACTTAGCCCTAGGACCGGGGTTGGGTAGTTTGGACCCGGTTCGAATTGTGGTGTCCAGTCGATTCGATGATAGCCTTAGATGACTGGTACACTTGTTGCTTGATGATTGTAGAGGTCGTGTCGGCCTTGTGTCGGATGCTGAGGTGTAGCCGGTGTTCCACTGTGTTGACTCTTGAGTGATGGAAACGATCCCCTCAACGGTGCCATTTCCCGCCTGCAGTGTCGGGTCCCTGCATGTGAGTCAACAGTGTTTGTCGAGCTTACTGTGTGCTGCTCCTGGGCACCAGGGACACGCGGTGGGGTTATGGGACCCCTTGTATACACCCAGATCCTACTTGAGGGCGACACTATTGCGTTTCCCTCTTCCTTCTGTGTGGTGTAGTGTAGATCCCTACTGAGCTTAGTGCTCACACCTACCCGGGCTGCGTTTTGCAGGTGCAGGCATCAGTTCTTCTTCTGTTGCCCCTACCTGGCAGTTGGTCGGCGGTGCGGCGGCGCCTGGTGGACTTTGAGAGGTGGTGATCGTTTACTGCTTTTACCCTATGTTAAATAGTCTCCTACGGGAGTAATGTTGTACTTGAATCTTCCCCTCTCCGAATATATGTATATTAAACACTTTGAGTTTTAAATCTGTGGTTCGAGGTTTTGCTAATTAATATCTTTTATTTGGGGTGTTTTTGGTGAACTGTTAGGGAGACCGATAGATTAGAGGGAACCCTCGCCAGCTTTGTTTTCCGCGTTTTGTAGGTTCCGGTTCGCGTCGCCCGGCCCGGTTGGGCTTTCGCGGGTCGGGGCGTGACATACATAGTGACAGTAATATATACTGTTAGGATGTACCATATTATAAACATACATATTATCATAAATACATCCATTTTCTAAACAGCATGCACATGCTTGACTATTCTCAATTAATATATAATGTGCAATTGAAATACATTAAGTATATGATCAATCAAATACAAAAATGAATGCAGTATATAAAAGAGAATAGATAAAAGAGAAAAGATAATTCCGAAAAGAGAAAATATAAAAGAGAAAATTGAAAATTTCAATTAAACCCAAGCCTTCATGTGCATCCAACTTCAGAACAATGACATCACATCATTCTGCATTTATGAAACAACAATTTCAATTCAAATACAAAATCAAATATCATTAATGCAATGGTTCAGTACAAGTTCTCCTATTGTGACGCCCTTCACTACCACACCGCGTACATCTAATGCTTCTACTGACAGCCTCACCCTTAGATTTGATCCTTTTCTTCCTTGGCCTGCCTGGAGGTCTTCTAGATAATGGAGGGAGGATGGCTTCATGACACGCCTTGAAAAGTGTCGTTACCTTAACAAGGACGCCAAAATTACAAATTTATAATCCGAGACATTACTAACTACTTAAGGGGTAGATAGCTATGAGTTCGGGTCGGTCCACAGGGAAAACAGGATTAAGTCTAATTACCGCGCATAGTTCTAAATCAAAAGTTAAGGAAGATGGATGACAGTTGGTCTTTTAAACTAAATTGGGCGAATAATAATAGGAGAAAAAGGCTAGGAAGTTCTAATCCGTAATCGAGAGCTATCTAGGCATTCCTAGGACAAGAGCAATTCAATAAGTTCAAGATGGCTTTCTAAGGTTGATAGAAGATCGGCTAGGTCCACTATCACTCAACATAGATTCATTAGAAGCCTACGTCGGAATGAAGATCAAATCAGCGGATAATTGGTATGATAATAATCAAAGTGGTTCTAGCACTTTGAGATCGCCTAATCAATAAAAATAAAGAATGAATCGTAGGTTACAATCATAGGTCTTAATGGTTCTAGCATTAAGGCAGTGGTTCTAGCACTCCTACAATCATAAGCTAGGGTTTAGAATCCAATTCAAAGATCTAACATGGTTCTAGCATGAAAGCAACTTGAACAAGTCCTAATCCTAGCCTCTAACATGCAATGCTCAAAACCAGCGAACGTAATCTCAGCGTAACTTTCACATCCGAACTCGAAACGAGGCGGTTCAAGATTCGTTGGAAAGCTAAGACAGAGATCTACAACTTTTATGTTTTGAGTTTTCACAAAATCCGGCTATAAACCCACGGAAAAACCGAGACGAGACAGACCGAAATTAGGGCACAAAGAGCAAACAATACATTCACCATAAGAAAGATTACCAAAAGATATATAAAATCTGAATTCAATCCATTAAACCATCATAAAATACATGCTCTGATCCATAGGAAAACCGAAATAAACTCCCTATTACATCATAGAATTTCCTAGAATAAAAATTTAGCTACTCATCTTGAATAAACGATCCATTGGGGAAGGTTGATGACGCGCTCCCGCCATGGATCTTCCACCAAAGACCTAACCTAATTTGTGGAAAAGAAACTAAGAGAAACCCTAAGAGATGACGAAAATTTGGCCATGGAAGGCTGCCAAAACGCCCCCAAAGAAGGCTATTTATAGCCTAAGACAAATCCTAACTCGGATTAGTCAATTTCCTTTTATTTTTCCCGCAGCGCCCAAGGAGATCGATCTCCTTTGGGATGAGATCGATCTGGTTTTCCGTAGCTGCTTCTTCTGCACTTCTGTACTAAAAATAGCATATCTTCCTCTAGGAAACTCCAAATCACGAACCGTAAAAAGTTCTGGAATCTAGACTTCAAGAGCTTTCCAACCATGTATAACACATCATCTAGTTCTTCCTGAGCAGGTACAGTTTTGATGTCAAAGATGGTCCATCTTTGCTCCTTTGCTCTTTTGCTCCTAGCAGGTTCTTTATTTGTTCGTTTTAGCACCAAACTTGATCTAATCTTCGCTGAGGGTCCTTAAGCCTGAAATGGGGAAAATACAATCAAAATAGCATTGCTCGGAGACTAACGAGACATAGTTAAAAGGGTGATTTGTGCACTTTTCACGTCGTATCACTTCATCCTTTGATGCATCATCTGGTTTGTCAAGTGTTGGTACAGGGTATATCGGAAATGAATAACACATTGCGTACGTTGATGTGTGCAAATAAGCATCCACAAAAGAATTCAAATCTCCTCCATAGTAAAGTATACAAGCAACGGCATACGCACATGGCAGCCCATTCAACTGCCACTGATAACAGTAACACGTCTGACTTCTCAAATCCACTAAAACAGAAGGAATTGATTCAACCTCAAATAGCGTATCGGTGGAATTCTTGACAAACCAAGACCTTGCTTCATCAATATATATTGAAATCCTCCGATCTACTTCAGGACATGTGAGAGAATTCCATTTCTTGCAAGCTGCCCTTCTATCTGCAAATACAAAAACGATGACATTAACATCAAGTACACACTCAAAATGACAACAAAACAAAAACAGCACAAGCAGAGCTATGTCGATTGTGTCCACCATACTTACATAGCAGCAACAGAGGATCCCCCATTGCTATTCCTGCCCACAAATTCATCAAATAAAGTACCAGTTTACAAGAATCAAATTACATGTGATACATGAAAAATTGAATGGAAAATAGAAAAGAGAACAGAGATCATAATAAAGAGAAAATAAAAAAAGACATATAGTACTATGCCGATTGTTTCCAGTATTATCTTTGCGAAGAGAGAAAAGAAAATTCAGTATAGACCTTGAATGGATTTCATTATTCTCTCTGTGAAAAAGAGAATTCTGAACAATCGGCATATAAACCATGAATGGAAAAGAAAAAAGCTATATAGTCCTTGAATGGTTTTCAATATTCTCTTTGTGAAAAGAGAATTATGAACAAAAGCATATAAACCATGAATGGAAAAGAGAAAAGACATATAGGCCTACAATAGATTTTACTATTCTCTTTGTGAAAAGAGAATTCTAAACTAGGTATATAAACCATTAATGGAAAAGAGAAAAGACATATAGGCCGACAATAGATTTCAGTATTCTCTTTGTGAAAAGAGAATTTTGAATAATAGGCATATAAACCATAAAGAGAAAACAGAAAAGACATATAAACCTTGAATAGATATCACTATTCTTTTTGTGAAAAGGGAATTCTGAATAATAGGCATATAGTACTATGCCTATTGTTTTCAGTATTACCTTTACAAAGAGAGAATACCTAAGAAAAAATACATGGAAACAACTTACAAACATACATCACCAAAATTATCTATGAATATGGTGGAAAAATGACCATAAATAATGCCCATACTAACATCGAACCTAAGAAAGAACAAATATCCAAAGATTGAAAACAACAGCTACCCAAAATCACGACAGAGAGACAAATATATCCTTGAATAGCAACGACAACAACGAAAAAAAAAAAAAGCCGATGCAAACTATCCAACGAAACAAGAAAGCCGATGAAAACGGATTAGATGAATGCTAACCTTGCATACCAACGAAATCGACGGCAACAAAAACAGAGAGACGATGAAATGGACGCTCCGTAAATCGTCGGTTAGGGTTTCCAAGTGGAAGAGACCATACAGCAGGAGTAGATCATGCCGCGATAAAATCACGCCGGATACGATTTAGATGGATTGCGTTAAAAAAGGGGAAAAAAATCATCCCGTAACTGTTATGATAGATATATATAACCCTCAAATATAAAACTATACTAAGCAGAGGTAAAACTGTCATGTAATATACATAACCTCCCATAACTGTTTTAAAATGGTGTTTCTGCATTAAAACATCATATGATGGTGTACCACTAAAATATTTTACTTATTTTAGTGTAAACACTAATTATCTATAAACTTTAATCCGGTCTCTCAAATTTAAATGCTATCAATTTGGTCCTCTTATTTTCAAAAAGTTTAATTTTGACCTTGATCCCACACGACATTAACTCAAGAAATCCCATGATTCACACATGAGGTGAGTTTTGAAAATAGAAACCCATGATTAAATACGGGTGAGTACCCTCAACTTTGGGTTAAGTTTCAATTTCGTTTCATGACCGCATTGGTTTTTCAATTAGTCGAGTTAGGGTCGTTACTCCGCTTGGAGTAAGAGCCCAAGTTGAATGATTTTTTAAATGTAAAAAACCAGTTTCACATGATTCAAATTTAAGCGACTCAAATGAGACTTAATCCAAACTTGAGGATTAAAAAACATATTTTACCCAAAAATCAATAACTCGATCACAATTTGAAGACAACCTAGCGAGTAAGCTATAAAAGATAAATAAGACAATCACACAAGATTTCTGTGATCCATGATAGTGAAACATACGTTCATGATCATAAGAGCTGTTTGGTTCAAGACACTGAGATGAGACTGCAAAAGCGTATTGCTAAAACTACATAATTGCTGGGAATTATTCACACCGATCCTTTCCGAGTCTAAGGAGCTATGTATTAAAGACTTTAGAAGTAAATTCAAGTTTATACACTAAACAATAATGGCACGTTTGGTCCGTCCATTCTGACCGGAATGGAATGCCTTTTTTCATTCCGATGATGCATTCCGTCGTTTGGTTCGTCCATTCTGGCCGGAATGGAATGCCTCATTCATCTTCGGGGAGGAATGACCCATTCTTCCCACCTCTCATATTGACCCATTCCATTCAGGGCTGAAGGATGAATGGGATGTCTAATAGCATAACTACCCCTAGGTAGTCAATCTCAACCATTGAATTAAATTACCTTAATCATTGGATGAATTAACTAGCCACCATTGGATTACACTCAGATCAATATATTTTATGTGTATATAAATATAAACCCAAAGGCTAAAATGAATACTATATATATATATATATATGCATATATTAAGTGTTGTATATGTTAAAAGTAGTATGGTTATTTACGCATTATTCCCATTCCATTTCCATGTTCATTAGTGCATATTAAACATATGAAATCATCATTCTCATTTTCATTCCTTATTCAACCAAACACAAGTATCATCACTCCATTTCTCAATTTATTCCATTCCTAATCTCATTCCATTCCTCATTTCATTTATCACTGCGAACCAAACGTGGCATAAAAGTAATGTTCTTGAGAGATTTAAAGAGATTCATGGAGAAATTGAAAGCTTTTTAGTTACAAAAATGAAAATTTTTAAAAACACGAAGAGGTTGAGGGTGTAACTATAGTGGTTTCAACCTTTTGTTAAGTAATTGGACATAATCCATGAAGCTACTCTTCAGTATCATATGCATTTGTGTATATGACAAGTGACATGTGTAATGCACAATGCACATACCACTTGTCTATGTATACAAATCTTTAGTGAAAGATTAAAGATGAAAAGGAAAAATTGAACACTTAAAAGTTACCAGGATATTCTCTAATACATGGAGCGGATTGGGGTGGGTTTATATAAATCCTTGCCAGTCCTCCGGAAGGAGATATGAGGTGCCAAGGGAGGAAATAGCGTGTCATAGTATTCGTCAGTTGACTATCTAATATGCTTGGTACTGTACAGATGTACTTCCAAGTGTACACAGAATTATTCGTAAAGTGCCGGAAGGAATTATTTGCGTCCTAAATGACATTTAGTCAAACATGTTTTGCTCAAAATTTTACTAATTAAGTAGTGGAAAAACTTGAAACATACATGTCACATGCCATCCCTAGCTAGAGCAAGCTAGCTTTCCTCACAGTTTCCTTTCCCAACAAAAATAACTCGCTCGCTAGTCGCTACCCTTCCTACCAAAATAATAATACAATCAACAACACCCTCCTCAAAATTCCCAAGGTTTTAATCTCCCTAAAGTTTTCCATTCCACCTCACGAAAAGGCGGCCCCCGGCCCGATTACTCATCATCGCCAGCCTGCCAGCAAAAGATATCCAGCAGGTGTAAAGAGGCGAGGCACCCGGCCCCTTGTGCTTGTTCTACATAGGAGGAGGAGGAGGAGGAGGAGCTCTTGCGCGGCAATCGGAGAAGAGATCCACCGGATTCGGAGCTGCGAGGAGGTCGGGGGAGGAGGACACATGGCCACGATGCAGCAGAGCTTCCGGAAGGCCTACGGCGCTCTCAAGGACTCCACCAAAGTCGGCCTCGCCAATCTCAACAGCGATTTTAAGGTCAAAGCCCCATTCCCATCCTAACGGTTCCACCGATCCCTCCGCTCACATGATTGTTTCTATTGCTTGAAGGATCTGGACGTGGCGATCGTCAAAGCGACGAATCATGTTGAGTGTCCTCCCAAAGAGAGGCATATCAGGAGTACGCGATTTCCTATCTCCTTGACCTCTTTGTACGCATGTTTTTCTACCCATTTTTAGATGTCTTACTTAGGATGATGCAGAGATCCTCGCGGCCACTTCGATTACCCGGCCACGTGCGGATGTTGCCTATTGTATACACGCTCTTGGCAGGAGGTTGGCAAAGACCCATAATTGGACGGTAAATCCCCCACCGCCCTCTTTTCCTTGGTCGCGCTGATTTCTGTCTTTTGCCCTCTTAGTAGACTTGTGATAGCTTCTTTATTCTTTAGCTTATTGTCGTCGTTTCCTGGTGAATACCTATACTGTGTTGTTGTTTATATAATGGGACTGTGTTTCTACAACTTGATTTGGGATGTTTGCTGTCTAATGCTTCTGAACATTTATTATGAGCGGAGAACAAGGAAGACTAGTGATGCTGAAGACTATTGTGATAAGATTAAAAGATTTCGACACAAAAGTTGAAAAGCATAATGCAGGACGCATATTCAAGTATCCTCTTCTTCGCTTTTACCTCTCAAATGAACTCTTCTCCAAGTCTTATTATCAACAACGATGCTTGGATTTTTCCTAGCTTTCTTCGACGATCCAAAGAGAAACCCAAGCTCTTTAGCCTTCTGTGAGCTCAAAACTACCCCATTAGGCCGTATAAAGACCTCTATTGTGACTCATGATGTGTTAGCATTCTGAAAATCCTTGGACACAGTTTTCTACTTTGGTGCCGGGGAAAACAAGTACCACTTGTCTACTGCTGTGAATCCTCTTAGGTTGAACAATACTAGCAAATATTGAAGTATTGGGAACTGTTATGACATTTCCTGTTGAAATTGGCTTCATATCAGCTTGCATTAGATATAACTGTCTATGTTTAATATACAATTTCACTATGATGCATTGGAAACTGTCCTTATTGGCCCCAAGTAAGGGTCTTCTGAAAAATGAATAAATTGTGACACACCAAAATTGCATTATTATGGCCAAAAGAGGGAAGCTGTTATGATTCCGCAAGTCAAATTTTTCATGGATTGATTATTTCAGGCTGGGGTGTGATATATCATTTATTAGTGGTTATGGCTTAGACGTCGCCGACTTCTGGTGGGTCAGACCAGTTCATATAATAGTCTAGTGAGTCGAGTTGATAAAAGTCAATTGATGGTGCTTTTACATTTTGCTATTTGGACATGTTCCTGTTGATGTGATGCATGTAGTTTTTAATCATCATAATTAGATTGTCTCCTTGTCGGATGAATTTGAGGAATTCAGCAGGACAACTTAGCTAATTGGACATGTTCTTGTATGATGCGCAAATATTATAGGCATATCAAATTACAACGCATCCTTTTTCCTATCTGCTTCTTTTTGTTTTTTCCCCCTCTATTAGGAGCACTGATGTGTTCATTTCTGGTGCTAACTAGGTCGCATTGAAGACACTAGTAGTTATTCATAGATCTCTAAGGGAGGGTGATCCTACATTTCGTGAAGAGCTCCTGAATTTCTCACAGAGGGAGCGGATTCTTCAATTATCAAATTTCAAGGATGATTCAAGCCCTATTGGTTGTTGCATTTTCACGTCCTATATGTCAAATGAAGCTCCATTTATTGATGGGGTAGGCTGATCAAATGACCCTCACTAACTCTAGATTCTTTTGTGCTTTAATTGGTTTTTCTCCACAGCTTGGGATTGTTCTGCATGGGTTCGCACATATGGTTTGTTTCTGGAGGAAAGACTTGAATGTTTTAGAACATTAAAGTATGACGTTGAGGCTGAGCGATTGGCAAAGCCTGGACAAGGACCTGAAAAGGTAAGAACAATAGCTTTTTTTTGAATGGCAAATTTTGATTTACTAATAAAAGGATCTCCCCCCTTTACAAGTTTCACGCAGAATTATATGTTTGGTACCTTTTTTGCGCCATTGGTTGTTGTTTTACTAAAGCAAATATTTGTTGATGTTATTTTATCAGGGCCATGGTAGAACTAGGGAATTGCCTTCTGAGGAACTTTTGGAGCAATTGCCTGCTTTACAGCAGTTGTTGTATCGCCTCATTGGATGCCGGGTAATTTTGCTGCATCTTTATAGTCAAAACATGACTAGTAGACCTGACAATCCTTATATGTCGTTTCATAGCTCGATTGTTAATGTTAGAAGGTAAATGTTTCTGAACTTATAATCTGTTTTTTTATGAAGGTTTGATTTTTGTTTTTTCTCCCTGATTGGTTATACAGCCAGAAGGAGCTGCTGTTAGGAATTATGTTGTACAGTATGCACTAGCTCTGGTAAGTCATTGAACTGTTTACCAACATTCTTTCAACAGACTAGTTAGCTAATATGCTAATATTACTAGCTGTGATATTTCAATTCAACCTGTTTTGTCAATTCTCGGGGCTTGATCTTTAAACCAATATGGTGAATGTCATTTGATTGATTGAAAGAGGATAACAAGCATGAATGTGAGACACATCCTAGGAGAGTTAACGAATTGCCAATAAATGCTTTCGCAGCTTTCATTGAGGTGCAAATTTTAAGATTTGGAATTGCTGAGGATTGAATTGATTGAATCCAGTTTGCTTGTCATATAGATGTCTTGTTCTCTGTTTTGTTATGGTTGGTATTTGATTGTTGAGGGTGAAATAATTAAAAGATTCCAAATAAGCAATAGTTTGGCTCACAGAACTCTTCGTTTAGTAGCATTTATTTAAGATGAGGATTTTTTTTCTGTTTATCTGCACTTAGTCCTCTTGTTATCTCATTCTTAAAACTTATCCTTACTAATGGCCTTTCCCTCCGTCTTAACCTAATAATGTACTATTGAGTTCAGATGGATGTATCATATATCTCCAGTTGTGGCTTGTCAAGAGAGAATTTTCTTGAAATCAGACTTCTAGTTATGGCTCATTGTTTGCAGTTCCTGTGTCTGAATGAAAATCAAAGTGGATTTGTTTCGTGCCCCGTGGACGTTTTTAGTGCTACTAACATTATTCTTGTTGCTTTTCTTTTATTTTTAATCCTAAACAGCTAGAGCACA
>OY986968.1:7055437-7076003 GCA_963920575.1 Narthecium ossifragum
TCACCAACCTGCACAACCCCTATGAAAGAAACAAGAGGACATTTCAAGAGTTCCACCAGCAAACTCCCGTGACCAACTCCTCCTAAAGCCCCCCGAAAACGGTGCAACTCCACTCCAGCGGCAACGGCAAGTGCATGCGGCGACCTCACGGGACAGGACACCCCTGTGTGACGCAATGCTGCCCCCAGTTATTACAGCGGTACTAGTTCAAATTAATGCACCATCAACCAAACATTCCTGCCTTTTCCACTATATGCTACTGCTACTGCTATACTTCCTCTAGTTGTCTAGCAATCCATGGATACCCCAAGCAATTCTCCAGACAAATGGAAGCTATCGGGAGAAGCATCTGCAGTGCTTCTCTTCTTCTTCTTCTTCTTCTTCGCTGCTGCCACTGTGGTTGGCTTCTGTGCTGCAGCAGTGCTTAGGAAGAGAAGGATGAAAATGGAACAGCGACATGGTGGCGATCGCCAAGCTGAGGAAGGTTGCAACTCCACAATTGATGGTGGACTCACGGAGAAGCAGCTGGAAGTGATGCCGTTCGTGTGCAGCTGGGCGGCGATCAAGAAGCTACTTGCAGCAAGCTGTCTGCGTTGGACTGAAGCTACGCAGACGGTTAATGGCAGCTCATCGGATGAGAAAGCTGATCAGGGTCTGGAACAAGGCGTTTGGAACGGACGCGGGAGCACGACGGTTTCTCCTCTCTGGCAGAGGAGGATCTTGATGGGTGACAAGTGCGAGCTTCCCAGGTTCAGTGGGCTCATCCTCTACAATGAGCATGGCCTGCCCCTCCAGACCAGCTCCAGCATGGACGGCTTACATCAGGTAATTAAGCACTGTACCTCACTAAAATAGACTGGGAAAACCTCTCTAATGCCTCTGAGTTTTTACTTTTTAAACTTGCAGGAAAAGGCGGCGGCGGCAGCTGTAGTGACTACACTGAAGGATCTGTTATAGTCCTTTGCGCCATTTCTAGTTGTTCAAGACGTGATTGTCTCTTGTCTCCTCTTCTTTAATTCCTATGTGTTTGTCTTAGTTTCTACATCGGCAGATAAATTGGCCGCTAGCAATAGAACAGCCACAAAGAATGATCCGCATAGTTTAGCTTATTAACTCAATTCTAGTCAATATCCAGATGTGGATCATTGTTGTTACTCTGTATTGTCGATAAAAACAAATCTTTCTTTCAACGCAGCTGTCTAATTATCACTGGATTTTAGCTTGATAAGTTTGGAATAAAAAACAAGATGAGAAAGAAATCGCATCAAGTACAGGAAAAGTTTAGATGCAATGCAGCAATGTCATAAGGAAGCTCTCCTCAGATTAAGCATAGAAACTATTGAGTCTAGTTCTTTCAACCGACTGGCATCTTCATTTTCCACCGATCGAAGCAATTAACTGAAAGGGAGAACAGTAAGGAACAACACAAATCAAATATCAATGACCATGGATCTTTGGAGTTTGATGCCTGCAACAGTGAACATAGGACTTTCAAAGAGATCACGTTGGCTTATAGAATTCTTTTTTTGATTAGATGGTTGGCTTATAGAATTCTGAAACTATTAAACCTCATAAAATGTACGACAAATATCCGAGAAGATTTCTCCAGAGAGAATCGAAAGGATGAAGAGTGAGATTATAGGTTAAAGACAAAGTAAATGTGTTAGCTAAAATAATGCCTAACCAATCAATGATACACATGTCAGTATAATAAATATGATCGATAACCTTTCCAAGCCAATTGGACAATGTTGTTCTAAGATAAGCAAGAGATCATCGGCCAAAAGAAGAAAATTATCATTTAAAGACGATGATCATCTTCGCGAAAAGAAGCCATCGGCCACGAGCGATGATGATTTAAAGACAAGAAAGATATCAACTAAGGACGATGAAGATGGATGCATGAAGAAAGTATCGGCCAAGAAGGACGATAGTGCAACAATAGGAAAGCTCATTAACCAAACAAAACCTTCATCGGTCAAACCATGATATGAAGAAACGAGGAAACAGCGGAGAACGTGGGACACGTGGCTTATCAAGAGTGAAAGATGGAAGATAACAAAGAACGTGCTGAACGAAAGTTAGCAAACCGCTCTAATATAATTAGTCTTATTTTTTCACTGTGTAATCCCTCTCGCAAAACCTAACACAAAGTCTACGAGACCTGGATTTCTTACTGTTCTTTCAGAATGTTTCTTATTCATGTAAATTGATTTCTTTTAATGAAATGATTACGTTTTTTCCATTTTTAGTTTCTCTTTTCTTTACTATGTAATCTAGATTATTGTTCTTAGATAAGTAATATAAGATTAGATTTTATAATGTCTTCTTTATTGTTTTCTTTAGAAACTTCTCCACTGTTTCCTTTAGATTAACTTAATTAAGGACTTTCATATCTTAGTTTAGATTAAGTTAAGCAATAGGTTTACATATATCTTTTCTTTGATTTAGTAATTTAGGATGATCTTTATCGTTTTCTAGATTAAATTAATAGTTTTAGATAATTTCTTATTTATAGTAGATTAAGTTAAGATTAATTTAGGTTTAATCCTAATAATTAGTTTTATTAGATTATTAAATTAAGTTCAATCTAGATTTCTGTTTAACTTGACACATCTGTTCAAACATAGTTTGAAGGAGTTTGACTAAATCACAATCTCCTTATTCTTAAGTGTTAGGTAATTTTGACCTTAACTATTTGACCGGTCAACGGTTAAATTTCCACGCTAACAAAATGACATGAAAATTTCAAGACAAATTAAATGGTGTATATGTCTTCTAATAATAATCAAGGAGGAAAGAGTACGAACAGAAGCCACAAAAAGCAAACTTGAATGCTAAGAGAATCTCAGGTTATGCCAGGGCCTTGCTCACGATATCGAGAATATTAATATGGGAGTTAAGACATAATGATTGAGGCCTAGCAACTGAATCTGATCATAGGCAATTATATTGCTGAACATTCATTATAGAGGTCATATTTACCCGATGATCTCAGTGGAACCTTCCTTTTTATTGTGGTGACTTAAAACATATCAGAACGTAAGAAAATCTTCACCAATAAGTACTCTTTCTGGGAGAGAACTGGATAAGACCATAAAAAGTCACAAGCCCATCTCCAGATCATGAACCCAAGGTAGCATTTTGCAGCAGACTGCTAATTTGTCCTATCCAAATTGTTCATTAGCACCGGTTTTGTTAGCTGAAGTTGTCCAACTATGGGCAGATGAACATAGCATAGTCTAGTCATAAATGAATATAAGAAACCAGGCCTTTCGTTATTTCCTAAAATCACTTCACTTCACTTCTATGCTTGCACAGGTACCTACAATCTTCTCCTCGGAAATACAAGTATGTGAAAATTAATGAACCAACCTTGTGAACAATTTGCCTATCAAGATTAGACATTTCTACTGTTCCTAAAACACTTTCTTCAACAATTTGCCTATCCTGCATACACAAATTGGTCTTCTAGTATTTGCAGCAAATCTCCATCTGCTGTTTCCCTTTATCAATCTGAAACTCAGACAACTATTTTAGCGTGTTTAAATCCAGTTTCAAAACTAGCCTTCTGTTTTGTTATTAGTATTCCAAATTAACATCCCATTTGGTTGAGAGTAAGCTTTTTAAATTCTACTAGTCTGTTATATTCATGCAAATCATTGTTTATTCAATGTTGAACATCAACAAACTCTGAATAACCCTAGAAAATTACTAATGTGTGTGACGTGACATCTGTATAGACATTGAAGCTTATATGCATGTGCATCACATCACCTCTTTAAGGGCGTGAAGCTGTTGACCCTATAGCTCAAGTCTTTTGACATGGGTTGTTTCATTGTAAAGAATATTCAAGTACTAAAAATTTCCTTCAGAAGGTTCCTTAATGAACAAATTTGCAATTTCAAAGTAAAAATACTGTACATATAACCAAGAGAGAATATTCATCCTTGTACAAATTTCCAAAGCTTTTTCCAATGTATGTAATTTGTATACACATAAGTAGTAATGAAAATGAGAACAAAGCTAGAAGAGAAGTCAAATTTTGAGACCAAAGGAACATGCTCCATCATTCAAATGCCCACATGCCTTTATTTTCTTTAGTCATAGCGAATGACTGTGATTGTATCATGACACAGAGATGTATCATGATATACTAGAAGTATCTTCAAGGACTTGACAAATAAAAATAAAAATAAAAAAGAAAAGAAAAGAAACAAATGGGTAACAAGTGACATTCTACATATTCCCTATACACTTAAATAATCAAGCAGACCATCTACAACCAAAGCGCTATAAAAGAATAAAGGAAAAATACATTCCACACTTGGCCTCTTCTGCTGGTAGCATCATGCATGTCATACTAGCAATGGATGTCTAAACTCATCTCCTGGCATCCTGCAGTAGTATGCATACAACAACAACTGGACAACACCAAGGACTGTACCGATGCCATTTGGGATCTGAAATTCATGATAAACCGAGTGATGATCAATAGAAAACTGACAAAGTTGGCAAAGAAATTGCCTTGGCAACTTTCTAATTATCACATGTGAAGCTGAAATCACTGAAAGCTGAGATCACTGAAAGCTGAAATCACTGAAAGCTGAAATCACTGAATGCTTACATAGATAAAGAAATCATGTAACAGCATCCCATATGCAAAGAATGATATGCTCATCAGGAAGGTTGCAAGGGACAAATAGAAAGGCATGAACTCAACACTCTGAGTCCGAATCACCAAATCCTGACAGAAGACAACATGTTACACACGATGAAATGGTTTTTCTAAAAGATAGGAGGAAATTACCCAATTTATAATTGATTGTCTGAAAGAGAAAAGCCAGAAATGCTTTACTGAAATAGGCAGAAATCAATAAGGCAGCAGCAGCTGCTGGAGTTAATGAAGTACTCACAATGATGAACAATGGGGATGCAAACATGGAGATAAGAGAAGCCATATTCAAATATCCTACAAAACTCTGCCGCATGGGTCTGTCAAATAACTCGAGACTAACATATACGATGAGAGCAAAGGTGCAGAAAACGCCTATCAGCAATCCAGACATCTTCAGCTGCAGCATGAGTGGTAGGAAAATGTTACATTACAGAAGCATGAATGAAACATGATCGGGCACACACAAAACCAAGTACCTTTCTTGTACCATCGGCATACACTGTAAAAATCGTCACATAAACCAAATGGAACACAGCCCCAATGGAATTGACGGTCACAATCAGGATAACCCCATAGGACACACAAGGGAGGCCATACCACAAACAGATCAAGCAATTCAAGAGCGAATATATATACGGCAAACCCGAGAACTGCTCCGTCGACCGGCTGCCGACGATTCTCTTAAAAGTAGGTCTGATGACAACAACAAAAGAAACGGGTGAGCTCACACACATCCACACATCACACCTGTGTTCCAAAACAGAGCTCAAGAACAAACAAACGAACTGGAGATGGGACTCACATCGGAGATGCAAACAGCACCAAGGCAAAGAAGTTACCTGCGAGCATATCATTTTGTCAAACACTTCATAAATGCGCAAGTTTCGATCATGCCATTCACAAAGGGGTAAGGAAGAAGAGAGGTTGATAGCGACAAAGGCAATATAATTACAGTCGAATTAATAGAAGCACCCAAACAATCTAGGAGATTAGCATACCAGCAACTCCGGCAGCATAGGTGCAGAGATCATAGAAAGACACCGAGGAGATCATGAATCCGTCTTCCTCTCTCATGTTCTCTCTTTACCCACAAAATTGTACTGATGCAGAGGTGAGTGAAAATGAAGGCCCGGCCCAAATTATAAGCTGGCGCGCGCGCTCATACCGACAATAGGCGTCCTTGTCGCCATTGTTTTGGTCGGATTGTCCACGTTTAACAAATTGAGGAGCGGCAAGCGGGCGGAGGCAGGATGGGACCTATCCTCTCTCCTCTTCCCTCTCTTTTGGGTTGTGCCTGAGTTGTTGGTGGTCCGGAGATTCCACCTAAAAACCGTTTGGTCGCGGTCCAGACTATTCTGGATTTAGAGGATTTAGAGAGGATAGGGATTAAGCAATGGGATAAAGTTATTTTTTTTTTATTTTTTTTTTAAAAGCATGGATAAATCAGTAATATTTACTGTTATAATTGTTTAATTGTTTAACCATGGTTGTATCCCGTGTGTAGATTAATGTTGGTTGTTAATTTAGTTTGGTTGCTTAGTTTCGTTAAGACTTGTGGGCATATGTGTCTAATTATCCGATTTACTTTTGCTATGTTCATCCCTTGGCGAGCTATGCGCTGCGCCTAGCCCTATATATTATATTTATGACATGGCATCATGTTGCATGCTTATACTTCTATATGTGTACGTAGCCGAGCATCGCATGCATTTTGATTGCATTAGAGGAATATAGGTTAGGACGTGGGCGATAGGTTGATCGCCGATCTGAGGCTCTTGGATAGCTCAGATCTAGCCGTAGGACCGAGACTGAGTAGCCAGGTCTAGGATGAAAATTGTTATAATAATCTGATGTTTTGAGGTTACTGTCTAGTTGACTGTGATAACTCTGATTGAGGTGTAGAGGTCATCTTAGATTCTAGGCTCAGTCTCAGTTTCATTGTTAGGGGAAGTTATGTACCATCATGTGTCCTACGCCATGTTGTTCAATACTGGAGCGCTTGGTTTGAGAGGGACGACTGTTGACAGTACCACGGGTCATCAGCGTGCGTGCCCTGGGTAGGTGATGTACGTGATGTGAGTTTCCCCTAGAGATGAGGTGAAACCTGGGATTTAACTGTTCTCTTTCCTTTGTGAGCGTCGTAGTATAGAATCATACTAATCTTATCGCTCACTACTACCCGGGTTGTGTTTTGCAGGTGCAGGCGTCAGCTCTTCTTTCGTAACTCCCTGCTAGACAGGCTCTTGGTGGCGCATCGACCCTTTGGAGGTGTTCGAGGACTTGGGGTTCATATTTATCTTGTTGGATTATTTAAATGTAAATTTTCCTTCTATAAGGATTTTGAGGTTTTATTATATATGTCTTGAGGATCATATTTGTATTAGAATCTTGAATTATATTAGAGATTTTATTTTTGACCCCATATCAATTGTTAATTAGTTGTATTATTTAATTATAAATGCGCTATTGATGGATTGAATAGAGTAGGAACCCTCACACCCCGGATCGGATGGGTTTTCTGGGTCGGAGTGTAACATGGACCAATCATGATATGACACGTGGCATATGAACCCACTTGTATTAATATTTTATTATAATAACATATTAGTAATATTATTTAAGCACATGAAAAATGTTTCTACGCTCGCAAAAGTTTTTATACGCTCATAAAAAATGCATACAAAAATGTTTATGGGCTCATAGAAATATTTGTACGTGGAAAAACAAAAACGTACAAAAAATGTTACTACGCACATAAAAAATTTTATACCCTCACAAAAATATTTGTATGCATTTTTAGAAGCGTATAAAAAAGTCTACACGAAAAAAAACATCTCCTACGCGTAGTGTATTAAATAATATCAATAACATGTTATTATAATAAAATATTAATATAAGTGGATTCCTCACATGCCACGTGTCATACCATGATTGACCCACATCATGTAAAAAATTATTATTTTAATAATATATTAAAATAATAATAAAAATATTAATATAAGTGTGCCCGTATGAGGTTGCATAGATTGCATGACTATCCCATATCACCATGTCACGTGGCATAGCTCATGGCATACTCGATCATAGGGTAATTCTAAATTAAATATTTTTATATCTTGTCTTGTTTAAAACGTGAAAAAAAAAAAAATCTCGCCACGGATAAAAATGAGAATAGAAATCGGATTAGGATAGGATAAAACTTATCCCAAAACACCGGCTAACCCATCTTTCCCTATTCCACTAACCTCATTCTGTTTAGAGATAAATTTAGTGACGTTTTATTGTGGGATAGGTTATTCCAGGTTTAGAGATTTTTGAAATTAATATGCTGAAATTAGCATACCGGGAATTAGCATGATGTTTGGTTGTAATTTCGAAATCATATGAGCAAATTCTGAAATCAAGAGCCTTGTTGGGCAAATTCTGACGCATTACAGTCTTATCCGGCAACCCGCTGCCGTGGTCGCACACTTTTGTGTGCCCGCCACGCGAAGGCCCTTCCAACCTGGCAATGTTACGCCAGCCGTTACGGAGGCAAAAATGGAGTGTATTGTTTGGAGTCTAGGATGGTAGTATAATAATGTAGATTTTTTTGCCGATATCCACCCTAATGTTTTCTTTTTTGTGGATCAAGACCTTCCCCACGTTCCTTTACAAAAATAGGGCCCAAGTCCCCTTTTAGTCCCCCCCTCGGGCCCCTCCCTCACCCCCCACACAAAAAAAAAGTGATAATTGTCATTTAGTGTCCCCTTATTAATTGTCAAAACGAATTATAAGGGTCTTTTTAGCAAAAACAAAAAAAAATCTAATAACGCAGGAGCAAAAAGATCAGGTTAGAATATTCTTCTAATGAGGCTGAGGCTGAGGCTGAGGCTGAGGCTGAGGCCCAAACAGAAGGCATGTTACGTGATGTGCTAATTAAAAGTAGGGGAGCACGTCGATCAGATCAAAATATATTTTTTTAAGAGATGCGTGTGTGCTGCAGTCTCTCATAGTGGCCCCATGAAACACGTTATGTGTAAATTATAAAAGTAGAGGAGCAGTCGTCACCGAGGCATATTCCAAGTGATCTATCCCTGGATTTAGATCCCTTCTTCTCAACTCGTGGATTTGACTAGGAATATTTATACCTTGTACTGAAGTTGCTTTGTGAATTTAATGAGGAATGCTGACCTTTCTTCTCTGCTTTGTCTTCTCTTCTTAGAGACGGTAGGTGATCTCTTACCTCGGGTCAATGGTCCGTCCATATAATTTACTACCATCAAGTTTAGGTCAAGTTTCAAATAAAAATTTTAATTTTAAAAAGTTTCAAAAATGACCTAATGAGTTAAAAGTAGGGAAGATGGAACAGAGGAAGTGCAGTAGTAGGGATGATGAAGAAACAAAGGAAAGGAAACAGAGGAGACGAAAACAGAGGATTTAGGAAGAGATAGTTTCCCCACTTAATGGCTGAGGTAGCCCCTTGGTCCAATCAATGGCTGGACAAAACCCCTACTCCTTTCTCATTCCATGAAGAAGAAGACAATAGTTCATAACATAAGAAACCCTAGACCTCCAAAGATCCCTATTTATAATCATGTATTCTTCATCTATTCTACTCAAACTCCTATGATCCAACCTCTACTAACTTAATTAGGACTCCACCATTACAAACTAACTCAATTAGGACTCAACTCAGACAACTAACTTGACTCAACAGATATTAAAATACTTGGGATTAGGCCTTGATGATCGTCCAGATCTTCGAATCGTATCATTCTCTCCCCCTTGAAAAGGGACCTTGTCCTCAAGGTCCAACTGCAGTTGCGGAAACTGTTGACGCAAGACCCCGATCTCCTCCCAAGTCGCGTCGTCTTCATGTAATCCCTTCCACTTGATGAGCACCTCACTCACAATTTTGCCTTTGTGCTTCACCCAGTGGTAACTCTTCACGATTTCAGGCTCTACCTTGGGTTCTCCCTCCTCATCATATGGTGGAAGCTCAGTCATTACGGGATCTGTATCACCTACCCTCCGTTTGAGCAATGAAACATGAAACACCGAGTGAATCCGCGATGTCTCAGGTAGCGCCAGTTTGTAAGCCACAGCACCAATCCGCCCTACTATTTAAAATGGCCCAAAGAATTTGCTTGCCAGTTTTTGATGTGCCCGGCGAAAAACCGATCCTTGACGGTAAGGTTGCAACTTCAAGTAAACCCATTCTCCTTCAACGAACTCCTCTTCGCGCCGTTTCCGGTCAACTATTTGCTTGGTTCGGTTGGTAGATATGTGTAAATTTTTCTTCAGCCTTGTCAAAATCTCATCTCTGTCTAGCAAGCTTCTGTCAACTTCAGCGACGGGTGATGCTCCAGCTAAATAATTTTGCACGATCGGAGGCCGACGACCATAAAGAGCTTCAAAAGGCGTCATTCCTGTAGAGGCATGATAAGCGGTATTATACCAATACTCCGCCCACGGTAAATACTGTAACCACCTCTTCGGATTCTGACTTGCGAAACAACGAAAATATTGTTCCAAACACCTGTTAACGACCTCTGTTTGCCCATCCGTTTGTGGATGGTATGCTGAGCTCATCTTGAGTTGGGTACCCTGTAACTTGAAAAATTCTTGCCAGAACTTACTCAGAAATATGGGGTCTCGATCACTGACTATCGAGCTTGGAACCCCGTGTAATTTTGCCACATGCTGTACAAAGGCTGCCGCCACCCTTGCTGCCGTATATGGGTGGGCCAACGCTATAAAATGTCCGTACTTAGTAAGACGGTCGACAACCACCATAATCACATTCATACCTGAAGAGGTCGGTAATCCTTCTATAAAATCCATGGAGATGTCCTCCCACACCTGGCTTGGTACGGGCAATGGCTGTAGCAACCCCGCTGGACTACGCGAGTCGCTCTTATTCCGCTGACACGTTTCACAGCCCGTCACATATTTTTTTACATCCAGCTGCATCTTCTCCCAGTAGAACACTTGAGCAATCCGCTTCAATGTTCTCAGCACCCCCGAATGGCCCCCAACCGGGGAATCATGAAACTCCCGGAGTATATGCGGGATCAGATCCGAACCTGGTGGTACGACCGCCCTCCCCTGATAGTAGACTACGCCGTCCCGGACCGTGAAGGATGTCTCGCCTCTGGAGGCGGTGGCGGTCGGCTGTTTCTGCGTCGTCTCCTCCATGATCGGCGTCTCCCGCATCGTCCGTTCCTGTCCCTCCTGCAACTCCAGACCCCACCTCCGTAGTGCTCCGGGCTCCACCGCTGGACTTCGAGCTTCACCTCCGAATTGCGTCTCCGGCCGCTGGGTTGCTTCTCCGGCCCCCGTTTCCAAACCCTGAGTGACGTCCCTGGCAGCCGTCGCTAAGGCCCGGTAATCCACTGCCAGTGGCGAACCCGCGTCCTCCTTGCTGACTCGCTGGTGTAGGTTGCACAAATACTCGTCCCTCTGGTTTGCTGCCTTCAATTTCTTCCAGATTGGTGAGATTGGGAAAGTGATGGCCTGCAGGTCGGCGTCCTGTGCCCGTCGAGATAACGCGTTTGCTGCCGCGTTCTCACGTCCGGGTTTATACCGGATCTCATATTCATACCCAAGTAATTTTGAAACCCATTTTTGTTGTTCTGGGGTGACCACTCGCTGCTCGAGAAAATATTTCAGACTCCTCTGATCTGTTTGTATCACAAATTTCCGCCCCATCAGATAGGGACGCCACACCCGGATTGCTTCCACAATAGCCAGCATCTCTTTGGCATAAGCTAACCATGACTTCTTTGTCGGAGAGATCGCCTTACTCAGATAGGCAATTGGTCGGCCCCGCTGCATAAGCACCGCCCCAATGCCCACGCCTGACGCGTCAGTTTCCACCACAAATTGCTCACTGAAATCTGGTAAAGCTAACACGGGTACCGTCGTCATGGCGCTCTTAAGCCTCTCAAACGCTTCCCCTGCCTCTGGACCCCAAACAAACTGTCCCTTTCGGAGAAGAGCTGACAGTGGCGCTGCAATTTTTCCATAATCCCGTACAAATTTTCTGTAGTACCCAGTAAGCCCGAGAAAACCCCATAGTTCTGTGACATTTTTCGGATGACCCCACTGTTGCATCGCCTGAATCTTCTGCGGATCTACCATAACCCCGGCCTGTGAGATTATATGGCCCAAGTATTCGACTTCCCTTGCGGCGAAACTACACTTTGAAGGTTTGATGAAAAAGCTATTATCCTGCAGCAATTGCAACACCAACCGCAGGTGAGATAGGTGATCCGACCATGCTTTACTGTAGACCAGTATATCGTCAAAGAAGACCAACAGAAACTGTCTCAAATAAGGCCGGAACAGATCATTCATGGCTGCCTGAAAAGTGGAGGGTGTGTTACATAACCCAAAGGGCATAACAAGATACTTGTAGTGCCCACTGTGAGTACGGAAAGCTGTCTTGTAGATGTCCTCTGGGTGCACACGAATTTGATGATATCCCGCCCTGAGATCTAATTTTGAAAAATACTCTGCCCCGTGCAACTCATCAATCATATCATCTACTGTCGGGATAGGAAATCGATCATTAACAGTGACCGCATTCAGGCTCCGGTAATCTGTACAGAACCGCCAGGAACCATCTTTCTTTTTCACCAACAGGACTGGCGATGAAAAAGGACTAGTACTCGGCCGGATCATCCCAGATCGAAGCATCTCTGCCACTTGTCTCTCTATTTCATTTTTTTGATAGTGGGCGTACCTGTATGGTCGGACATTCACTGGGGTGGTACCCTCCATAAGAGGAATCCGGTGCACAAAGTCTCGGAAAGGTGGGAGTTCGGTTGGCTCTGCTAACACGGTTTTGAACTCCTGAAGGATCTCTCGTACTTCTGGTGCCACGGCCTGACTGGAGGTACCAGCTGGTTGCGCTGCCAGTTCCACTTGGACCGCGTACATTTCAGCGCCCGCCTTCCACGCCTTTTCCAGACCCCGACACAATGCATGCTGGAGAGAACCGGGTTTACAGGCAGAAATTTCATGTGTCCTGCCGCCCATGGAGAATCGCATGCTCATAGTCTTCCAATTGTTAACCACATCGCCCAGCGTCTCAAGCCACTCGACTCCCAAGACAACATCCAGGCCCTTTAATGAAATCGCATACAGGGTAGTAGAAAAGTCATACCCTTGTATGGTCATCCGTACATTCAGGTGCTTCAACTGGCACATTAATCTTTCCCCATTGGCCACGCGCACGGCGAACTCATCGACCGGTTGCACCTCAAGACCCAGGCAACTAGCGATATCTGCGTCTATGAAATTATGAGTTGATCCACTGTCAATTAGTGTCATCACCTGGTGCTTTCCCATGAAAGCTATCACGCGCATAGTACGAGGCCCTGCCTGACCCGCCAAGGCATGTAAGGATATTGAAGGACTCGTCACCTCTACCTCCAGGCCGTCGACTGCGCCGTCATGACTCACTTCTAGCTGCTCGGCTGCAGTCTGGTAGAACTGATCGCCGTCAGCGCCCTCCGGCTCAATCAGGAACGCTTGAGGTCGTTGACATGTGTGGCTGGGAGTGAATCTCTCGTCACAATTAAAGCAGAGTCCTTTTTCCCTCCGCTGTCGCATCTCGTCAAAGGATAGGCGTCGGATTCCGGGAGGCGGTCGCCCTGGAGGTGCGGCAGGACGGCCACGCCCAGGTGGCAATCCCGGTACCGTACTCTGCAAGCCGCAGCCAGACACAACAGGACCGCCGATACCCCTCGGAGCCAGCCGATTGGGCTCCCAACGTGAACGCCATCGCTGATTCTGCAATTTCTCGTCCTCAAGACGTGCCCGTTCGATGGTCTCAGCTAGTGTGGAAGGATGAAAACGCCGCACTTCATCCGCAATCTCCTCATGCAGACCGCCCAAGAACGAGCCAATCAAAGCGGACTGAGGCCAACCGTTCACCCTGTTAGCAAGCGCTTCAAATTCCTGTAAGTAATCTCGGAGGGCACCTTTCTGGCACAGGCGGCCCAGAGCCTCGTCGTAATTGATGTAATTTGTTTTGCCAAACCGGGATTTCAACTCGCGAACCAAGGCGTCCCAGGTCAAAGGAAGTTGGGCGTCTCTGTACATGCGTTGAGTCCACTGCCACCAGTGGTTTGCCTCCCCTTCCAGGTGGAAAGATGCCCAACGCACGCGATGGTCGAGCGGTGTGCCGTTGATGTCAAAAAACTGCTTCGCCTGATTCAACCAAACGGTGGGATCCTCGCCGGAGAAGTGGGGGAACTCCAGTTTGAGTTGATGTCGGCCGGCGTCAAAGCCGCCCTCCTCCTGAAGGAACAAGCGCCCGCCCCCAGAACCACGGCCGGATCCATGGGAACCCGACGAGCCAGCCGACCCGCCCACAGAGGGTTGCTGAAGAGCTAGAGCCTCCAAGCGAGTGAGGACCTCGTCCAACCGGCCATCCACCCCTTGAAAACGGCCCTCCAAACCGCCGACCTTGACCTCGAGAAGCCGCAACCGATCCTCCGACGTCGAAGCCGCCTTGTCCACGGACTCATGGAGCGCACGAAGTTGAACAGTGACGTCCTCCATACCTTCTTCAAGAACCTCCAGCCGCCGTCCATGCGTAGGGTTAGTCATGGCCCAGGAACGACGAAATCTGATACCACTTGATGAGATAAAAGTAGGGAAGATGGAACAAAGGAAGTGCAGTAGTAGGGATGATGAAGAAACAGAGGAAAGGGAACAGAGGAGACGGAAACAGAGGATTTAGGAAGAGATAGTTTCCCCACTTAATGGCTGAGGTAGCCCCTTGGTCCAATCAATGGCTGGACAAACCCCCTACTCCTTTCTCATTCCATGAAGAAGAAGACAATAGTTTATAACATAAGAAACCCTAGACCTCCAAAGATCCCTATTTATAATCATGTACTCTTCATCTATTCTACTCAAACTCTTATGATCCAACCTCTACTAACTTAATTAGGACTCCACCATTACAAACTAACTCAATTAGGACTCAACCCAGATAACTAACTTGACTCAACATATATTAAAATACTTGGGATTAGGCCTTGATGATCGTCCAGATCTTCGAATCGTATCATGACCCACACATGACAAATATGATCCAATTTAGGCATCGAGGGGGACCCCTTCAATAGCCTTGACGGTAATGAGTCACATGACATCACATAATTAAAGGTTTTATTTGAAGCTTTTGAAAATTAAAGACCTTATTTGAAACTTAGGGATGACAGCGGGACGGGTTTGGGGCAGGTTAACATAATCCCAAACTCATCCCATATAAAAAAATGCATCCCAAAATCCGTCCCAAATTCATTCGGATTTAACTTGACTTCCCCGTACCCAATCCAAACTCATTTAGGCTTACTCCAAACCCATACTATTAGGGCGGACCGGGAAGAGAACCCGCTTAACCCGCTCCATTGCCATTCCTATTGAAATTTGATACAAGATATTAAAATATATTTTACCCTTAAAAGACATGAGAGAAAAGGAGTTACATGATCTTACATGACCCATCTTTCATCATGGCCATTGACGGTGGTGCCACCGCTTAAAAGGCTAAAATTGAAACAAATTTGTTAACATAAGAGTCTTATTTATAATATTTTAAAGTACCGGGTTTTATTTGAAAGCTGACCTAAACTATTGGTACTAAAAAATATTTTACCCTTGGGGTGTGTTTGGTGAGGGTGTAAATTTTGACAGTGTAAAATTACAATGGTAAATTGCATGAGAGTAACAATTAAGAAGGTAAGGTTTACATATTACTTATATTTGGATAACAAGGATAAATTTTAAATTGTAATACTCAATATATTAATAAAGCTCAACATATTCTCTCTCTCTTTATTTCTCTCCCTACTCTCTCTCTCTCACGTTGTCTCTCTTTACTTTCTCTCTCCTCATTTCTATCATTATTTATGTCTCTCTTCTTTCTCGATCCTATTTTCTCACTTCCGCACTCTTATTTTTAGTCTATCTTTACTTCCTCACTCCTATTTTCTCTCGATCTTTACTTCCTCACTCCTATTTTCTCACTCCTATTTTATCTCTTTACTTTCTCTATCATATTCTCTCTATTTCCTGACACATATTTTCTCTCTCCTATTTTCTCTCTCTTATTATATCCCTCTACTTTCTCTATCCTATTCTCTCTCTATTTTCTCCCTCACATTTTCTCTCTCTATCCTATTTTCTCTCTCTACTTCCTCTCTCCTATTTTCTCTTTCTAGTTCCTCTCACTCTCTCATATTTTATCCATGTACTTTCTCTATCCTATTCTCTCTCTACTTCCTCTCTTTCTCCCCTATTTTATCTCTACTTTCTCTATCCTATTCGCTCTCTATTTCCTCCCTCATATTTTCTCTCTCTACTTTCTCTCTCTCCTATTTTTCTCTCCTCTACTTTCTCTCTCTACTTCCTCTCCCTATTTTCTCTCTCTACTTCCTCCATTTTATTTTTTCTCTGCTCTCATAAAAAGAAAATAGAAGAGAGGAAGTAGAGAGATAAGATAGAAGAGAGGAAGTAGAGAGATAAGATAGGAGGGATGAAGTAGAGAGAGAATATGAGGGAGAGATAAGAGAGAGAGAATGGAGGGAGGAAGTAGAGAGAGAGAATATGAGGGAGAAATAAGAGAGAGAGAGAATAGGAGGGAGGAAGTAGAGAGAGAGAATAGGAGGGAGAAATAAGAGAGAGAGAGAATAGGAGGGAAGAAGTAGAGAGAAAATATGAGGAAGATTGGAAGAAAATGAGAGAGAGAATATGAGGAAGATTGGAAGAAAATGAGAGAGAGAATAGGAGAGATGAAGTAAAGTGGGAGAAATAGGACGGAAGAAGTAGAGAGAGAAAGAGAATAGGAGGAAGATTGGAAGAAAATAGGAGAGTTAAATAGAGAGAAAGAAATAGGAGGGAGGGAGTACAGAGAGAGAGAAAATAGGAGAGAGAGGAAGTAGAGAGAAAAAATAGGAGAGAGTGAGAGGAAGTAGAGAGAGAGAATATGAGTGGGGAAGTAGAGAGGGAAATTAGAGAGAAAATAGGAGAGAGAGAGAATAGGAGAGAAGAAGTGGAGAGAGAAAATAGGAGGGAGGAAGTGGAGAAAGAAAATAGGAGAGGAAACGTACAGAGAAAACATGAGAGAGGAAAATAGAGATAGAAAGTGGAGAGGGAAAATAAGAGAGGAAGTAAGGGGGTGTTTGGTTGCAGTGGAATTACTGGTGGAATGGTGGAATGAAAATATTTCCACCATTCCATTCAGTTTTCTTATGTTTGGTTAGGGTGAGAAACGGTGGAAACTTTTTCACCATTTCACCAAAAACACCAATTTCCACCCAAATGTTTTCACTCAAAATATTGGTGGAAACAGTAAAAATGGGTGGAAAGGAAACTTTAAGTGATGGAATAATTCCATCACTCGCCCGATATCAATCTCCCCAGCCCGATACTCTCGCCCGCCTAGGGTTTCCTCACTCTCCATCCTCTTCTCGCGTCTCCTGGCTCTCCCTCCTCTCCTCGACGACGCGAAGCTTTGAGGGTTTGGAGCTCTCTCTCCATCCTCTCCCCTACGGCTCGCATCTCCCGGCTCTCCCTCCTCTCCTCGACGGCGCGAAGTTTTGAGGGTTTGGAGCTCTCTCTCTATCGTCTCCCCTGCGGCTCGAGTCTCCCGGCTCTCCCTCCTCTCCTCGACGGTGCGAAGCTTTGAGGGTTTGGAGCTCTCTCTCCATCCTCTCCCCTGCGGCTCGAGTCTCCCGGCTCTCCCTCCTCTCCTCGACGGCGTAAAGCTTTGAGGGTTTGGAGCTCTCTCTCCATCCTCTCCCCTACGGCTCGAGTCTCCCGGCTCTCCCTCCTCTCCTCAACGGCGCGAAGTTTTGAGGGTTTGGAGCTCTCTCTCCATCCTCTCCCCTACGGCTCGAGTCTCCCGGCTCTCCCTCCTCTCCTCGACGGCGCGAAGCTTTGAGGGTTTGGAGCTCTCTCTCCATCCTCTCCCCTACGGCTCGCATCTCCCGGCTCTCCCTCCTCTCCTCGACGGCGCGAAGCTTTGAGGGTTTGGTTGCTCTGTCCGGAATGTTTGCGAAGTCCCTTCTGATCCCTTTTTTGCCTCTGATCCCCCATGATGTATTGCCTCTGATCCCCCATGATGCTCGCATTTCTGATCCCCCCTGATGTTGTTGCTGTTCTTGAATAGGAGAGAGAAAGTAGAGAGAGAAAATAAGAAATAGAAAGTAGAGAGAGAAAATATTATAGAGGAAGTAGAGATATGAGATAGAGAGAAAAATTAGTTACATTATTAAAATAAAATAACAATTTTTACAAAGGAAGCCATAAAATAACAATTTTCACTCTTTTACACCCTCACCAAACAGGATTCGGGAGGCCTGACTTTACCTTTGTGGCTGCCCAATGGGGTGGGGATAGGTGGATCCCACCATCCACCATTTCCCACTCCTTTTCTTAATATTTATTTTTCTCTTAATATATATATATATATATATGTAATATAAAATAAAAATATATTTATAATAACATACATATAATATATAGATCATGTATATGTATAGGGTATGTATGTTATGAGCCAATCGAATGGGGACAACTGTATCCCACCCACTCCTAATTTCTTTCTTTTCTTTTTATATATTCAAATATATTTATATAATATATTATATATGTGTATACATATTATGTATATAAAATAAATATACATATTCATAATATCCATATAATATATAATAAAGATATAGATTATGTGTATGTATATCATATGTATGTTATGAATATAAAATTAATAAATTTCTTATGTGTGTTTTTCTATATATATATATATATGTTTATGTATATAGTATGTATGTTATGATATGTATTTACTATTATATATATATATATATATATATATATAAGGGAATTTTCAAGAGGAAACTGGTTCCCTAAGTCTTATGTAGGGAACCAGGAGTCCGGCCAGGATCGCTGATCGGTCTCTAACACCCCACCCCACCCTCTTAAGCCCCTCATTCCTGCCCTAGCTCTCTCTCTCCCCCGACGATCGCCACTGCCCGGCCCGGCCTCCCTCGACCTCGCCCGTCCCCGTCCACACTCGACCTCGCCCGCGCCATCCTCCGTCGACCTCGCCCACGCCGGCCACCCTCTCTCCCGACGATCGCTGCTGCCACAACAATGGTGTCTTCGAAGTGTTGTCCACCAGTGGAGACACCCGTCTCGGAGTGGAGGACTTCGACCAGAGAGTCATGGATTACTTCATCAAGCAGATCAAGAGGAAGTATGGCAAGGACATCAGCAAGGACAACAAGGCCCTCGGCAAGCTCCAGAGGGAGTGCGAGAGAGCCAAGAGAGCATTGAGCAGCCAGCACCAAGTGAGGGTGGAGATAAAGTCTCTGTTCGACGGGGTGGACTTGTCGGAGCCGTTGCCGAAGCTTCTCCGTCCACCCTCGCCCCGTCCGCCGCCACACGCTCGAGCATCGGGAGCCGCCTTCAACGACCGCCGCCGACGCCTCGCCCCGTCCACCCTCGAGCCAAACAGATTTGATGAAGAGATGATTGAAACACTTTCTGGTTACAATTCACAAGGTTCAGTGAGAGACAGGGAATCAAAGAGCAAGAGCTTGGCTATTAGCGATCATTTTATGGAGTCGAAGAGATTGCAAAATATCACCATATTGATTAGGACCTTAAATGCTACATGATCTGAACATGTCTGTGATGCTTTGATGAAAGGTGCAGTTTGTTTAGAACTTAGAATAGTAGCAGTTCTATCATGTGCCACAGTTGTCTTTGTTATTACACATGATTTCATTGAATATTGCAGAAGCTGTCATGAATAAATTCTTAACTGGTTGGATTTAGGTAGTGGGTTATCTGCTAGGATGACTCCTACGAAGGAAGAAGACGAAAAGCTATTTAACTACAAAGAGGATGCTAGCAAATTAGGCTTAGCAGAGATCATATGGTTTGCTTTATGAGATACTTACAGCATGTCAAAGAGCTCAAGAATAATGAGCAAGCAGTCTTACAGAGCTCAAGAATAATGAGCAAGCAGTCTTACAGCATGTCAAAGAGCTCGCAGAGTATTATCATGGAGACTTGAACAAGAATGAAGCAAACCCTCTCAGAATTTTCATGATAATTAGTGACTTTCTCGGTATGCTTGATCGTGTATGTAATTTCCTTTCTGATTTACAAAGAAGAGATCATATGCTTTGTTTTATGATAGTAATGAGCTTTTTTTTGTTTTTAATTATGGTAACCATTTCAGCCATAATTCTTCAACTTCCTCTAACTTTTTATGCTTAAGAGCTCAATTTCTACATATATTGCCTGCCAAAAAGGTTTGAATAAAAGAGCTGTACTCGTTCAAAATAACATCAGACCCTCTATTACTAGCATTGTTGTTCTACAGACTTGAGGAAAAAGAAACATAGATGGACGTATATATCATCGTATTATACAGAACAAATATGAGAAAAATAAAGAAATTTCTACAAGTTATTGACATCATCATCATCCTGCGACTCCGAGTAACCTGGTGGACCTCCTCCACGGCTCCACTCTTCTCATAGACCTGCTTTATGATAGTATTGCATACATGCTCCAATTCCTTCAGTTTCTCCTCATAATCCTCCTTCTCCGTCGTCTGGTTGTCATCCAACCATTCTGACGTTTCCCTCAATGCAGTCTCCATCGTCTCCTTATCATCTGTATTGATCTTACCGGAGAGTTTGTCTTCGTCGTTGATGGTACTCTTCATGTTGTAGACATAAGTTTCGAGCTTGTTCCTAGCATCAATCCTCTCCTTAATCTGCTTGTCTTCCTCTGCAAATTCCTCTGCTTCCCTCACCATCCTATCTATTTCTTGCTGCCTGAGTCGGCCTTTATCATTGGTGATTG
>OY986968.1:7076203-7195041 GCA_963920575.1 Narthecium ossifragum
AAGAGATCTAAGCATTCGTCTGTAGACATTTATGGCTTATAAATGAAGTTACTTACAAACTATATTTTGACTCTGCTTCACTTGGAAGCCACACAAAGATTATTTTTTTTTTATGTCTCTGGTACTCGTTATTTTTCTTCGATACAGGTACTGAAAGAAAGTTTTAAGATATATTGTGCTATAAATGATGGCATAATCAACCTTGTTGATAAGGTACTTTATTGTGCCATTCTTTTGATTTCTTTTTACATAGGGAATATATTGTACCTCCTGATTTATGTATTGCATGCCTATTTTTCTGCCCACCCCAGTTCTTTGAGATGCCAAGACATGAAGCAATCAAAGCCCTTGAAGTCTATAAGCGAGCTATTCAGCAGGTATTCTAATCATCTTCTTATAAGTCGTCAGGTTATACTCTTTTCATAAATTGGTTTTGGTGTTGGTTGTTGATTTAATGGTCTTGCAGGCTGGAAGTTTATCTGATTTTTATGAAGTTTGTCGGGGATTAGAATTTGCAAGGAACTTCCAGTTTCCCAACTTGAGAGAGGTAGTATTATGTATGATGGCTCTAGTATCATAACACTTTTGTTTATGTGTGTAAAGCTCTGACAAAGTCCTATTTCTTTTTATTCATTTTTCAGCCCCCACAATCTTTTCTTACAACAATGGATGATTACATTCGAGAGGCACCGCGGGTTGTTTCTGTTCCCTTACAGACAATGGTTAGTTCATTCATATTGGATGCTTCACCAATCTATTCTTTTGGTTTTGACATTAGTCTTATTTCTTATGTCCTTCCAAGTCTTTTTCTGGCATGTTTGGCAATTATGACAAAGACATGATGGCCAATATGGCAGAAATTTAATTCAGCTTGATGGATTATTTGATTAGTACACTTTTTTTTTTTCAAAATTTGGGACTGGGGTAACTTGAGCCACATCAACCTCTAATTCTAGTCCTAGTAATTGATCTAAGTAGTTGGGTCTCCTTAGTTCATAGGCTGCTGGAAGAATATGCTGTGTCGTTAGGCCGTCAATGTCTAAGCTGACGCAATATTATACTGCTACCTCAGTTAGCTGCCAATTGAATTTGATATTTCATGATTGTGGTAGGTATACGGACCGACATGTCCATTTCCATCATCTCCGTGATCTTCTCATAATTACACTGTCTACTGTTACTTCAAATGGGCTTTTAGTACGAAAGGGCGCGTGTTTTATGAGCATAGAAACAACTTCGATCATAGTAAATCACAAGCTCTAATATGCCTACAAGATCCAGTAGAGTTCTGAAAAGAGGCTTTGAAAGGCATTTAAGCAGAGCCACCAATAACAGAATTTGAATTTATAGATATTTAATGTAATGTTTACGACCTGTCTTTTAATTTACAGATGTAACTTTAGGGTGCAGAGGAGCAAATGATGGATAAATGAGTAGGTGCCAGCCTAGTTCAGATGCACACACATGATATTGTGATATAGTTGATTGTATTCTGCTAGATGTTTGATATCTTGCATCTAAAATATCTTATTTTATGTCGATTCCATAAAATGTGATAGTGTGAAGGTTTTCATAGATTGGTCATTTGTCTTTAACAGGATTAATATTTATATCGTAGTATTTATATAGGAATTCCCGGAGAGACTTCTTTTGACGTACAAACCGGAGGAAGCTCTGGCTGCCCCTGATGATGTAAAACCATCCCTTGCTGAACTGAAAGAAACACCTGGAGCACCTCGGGAGATTGTAGTTGCATCTCCCCCCCCAAAAGCTGACACAGGAGATCTTTTGGTAACCATTCGCATAATATTGTCTTCTGCTCAAGTTTGTCTTTTTATTGACCTATGACTTTGCAGGACTTAAATGAAATGAATCCTGATGCATCAAGAATAGAGGAAAGCAATGCCTTAGCTCTGGCAATTGTTCCATCTGGTATCGGTGTTTTGCATAAAAAGCTTTTATGCAATTTGAATTTTACATCTTGTATGTTGATGTTGTTATTTTGGATTAAGGCATTGAATTTATTGTCAACATGTTAACAGATACTTCTGGACAGAATCCTGCTACTGTACAAGGAAGAGATTTTGATCCTTCAGGATGGGAACTTGCCCTTGTTACTGCTCCTAGTAGCAGCACAAACCCATCTGCTATACAAAGCCAGTTGGTTTGTCTCTTACCTTCATAATCTTGAATATTATTTTTTGTTGCCTTCAATGTTGTTTATTGCTTTGATATGCAATTGCTTCTGCTTGTTAGTTGGAGTGTACTGTTTGTTTTAATATCCATTATCTGCTTTCATTGATCATGTGATTTCCATGGTTTGAATTCAAACATTTAACAGGTCTTTGTGAATGTGGCGGTGGCAGATATAGTTTTCAGAGCATACTTATTAAAATGCACAAACTTAAACTAGGAGGCTATTTGGTTAGAAGGAATCAATAATAGGAAATGGAATGAAATTTGGAATACTTCAAGAAAAGAACCTCTGATTTAGCTTACGCATAGCTAAAGGGCTGCTCTTTTTTCTTGATCTCTAAGCGATATGATAGAAGGTTGTCACCTATTTCTTTTACCTGCAAGCAAAGATGGGCGCACATTTATGATCAAACACGGTAAATTTAGTGTATCTCCTCTACAGTTATTATAGTTTCATGTGTTTTGTTTGCGAAACTTGATTTTCAAATTTGTTTACATCCTTTTCATCTAGTTGGCCAGATGAGGCCTGCCTCTTCTAACTCGACTAGCACATGTAATTTGGGTAACTCATCGAATGTGAGACGAGATAAATAAGAGACGGGATATTCATTCCTTTTAAAATGTTGATGCAATGGCTTGGTCCCCTTGGGATAAACTAGATGTGTGCCACTTCCTTTTCTCTCTTCTTGCTCCCACCTTTCATTTTAATTTGGTTACTGGCCTATCCAACAATGAAAAAGGATTGGGTTGATCATAAATTCCGGTCACAAAAGAGTTCATATATGCTATTACGTAAATTCTTATATTCTAATATGTCTTGTGTTCTCATAATTAAGGCCTCTGAGTGCTAAAGACCAGAAATTAAGATGATTTGCAATATGAAAGTCCAGATCATCGTCTGATGTCTTTATTATTGTCAGAAAGTTTCCTCAGGCACTGTTTGTTTGGACATATCGAGAGAATCAGAATCTCCCGATTTGTTATTGCAATGTTATCTGACCATTTTGTTGCATCTGAATCTGTATCACGATATACAAATGTATCTACCACTGCCCTATCAAGGCGTCCAAGTCATTTGAGCAGATGTCACGACATAGGTTCTTGCATGCACAAGAGTTGCACCACGAGATTTAAAGTTTAGATTGATTGATACAAGATTATATATCTTACAATGCTCATAAATCACGTTGGATTTTCAGTTATCAAACCTAAACAATAATAGAAGTTTTTGAACGAAGAGATTATGTCATGAGTTATAAATGAAACGCATGACATGTGCTGTTATCACTAGTGAAAGGACCTTCGCATATATGCCTCTAGAAAAAGTTCTCATTGCGTAAATACCCTCAAATCATAAATTATACATATATCATCCAGAGTCTTTTTTTTTTTTTTTACATACAAACTGTTGGATTGGCTTGACTTTCTTTTGTCATTCAGAAATATGGTCATTTTAAGGTAGTGATGGCGAAATACCTATGATTTCATTAAGGGAAATTCTAAAAGCACCAAAAGAATTGCTTAGTAGACCAATCTTTTTTCATTCAATGGTTATAAAACGGATGTATAAAAATATGTTCCGCGGGAAACCACCGAATGTGTCAAAATATGTTTGGTAGGCAACACTGAACTGTTAAATTTTCAAAACACTTTGGTTGTTGCCCCACAGAACATGTTTTTATACATTCGGTGGTTGCCCACTCAATAAAAAAAAAGCGTGGTGTATTTAGAATTGCCCTATCGTTAATGGTTTAGAATAAAGTTATTCTTTGGAGCAAAATGATTAATGTTCATAATCTAGAATAAAACTACCGTGGAACCAAATAGCCTTAGGCTTTTTTAGGTTTGTAGTTTAAACAATGGTAAAACAACAAAAATGTAGAATTAGGTTTGGGTAAAATTCTAAAAAGTTCCATTATTTTTATTGAGACCAGAAGGTAATTCTAGAATAAGTTGCAAAGTTATGCTTTTTTAATTTGGATTTCTATTGTTGAATCCCGTTTCAATTGATTAAATGGAACCTGACATGCATCTTCAAACCTCATGGTGTCAATCACGTGAGTATACGCACATTTGTATGTGTTTACACTGCTCCCATACTCCCACACCTGCTCCCTTATTTGGGACATTAAGATCATATTTGTCCTCAAGAACCTATCCCTCTCCATCCTGCTTTTGTTCCTGCTGTGTTTCTGAGTTGCTGATAGACTCTTTCTTAGTCTTTCTGTTTTTTGGTCAAGCATTTTGCACAAATTTGAGGTGCATCGCTTTTAGCTAGTGTGTATATGAGATGATCATTCTCACACTATGATGCCTTCTTATGCCTGTAGGGTGGGGGACTTGACATACTCACTCTAGACAGCTTATATGGTGAAGCAGCATATAGACAGCAGCCTGCATATGGAGCGGGTGCTGCAAATCCATTCTTGACAACACCAGACCCATTTGCTATGTCGAACCAAATAGCCGCCCCTACTGCTGTACAGATGGCAGCCATGTCACAGCAGCAGCAGCAGATGTCCATGATGATGCAACCGAATCCCTTTGGACAGCCAGTCCACCAACATATGATGACAGGGCCTGCATCAAATCCATTTGTTGATTCAAGTTTCGGAGCATTCCCTGTGAACCCTCATCAGCAGATTAACCCATTTGGAGGAACTGGGCTTCTGTAGATTATGCAAGGTGTTGTATGCTACCACTCATACTAGTTTCTAGGTAATACTGTGCGAGTCCTCATCTGTATCCGTTGTGATTTTTGACATTCATAAATTTGTAAGTAAACACAAAGTTGTCATTTATGTATATTTAGATTGGGCTTGTTCAGATGTCTCGTCTCCCAAGCTGAAGTTTCAGTATGTAGGCTGATTTTTTTTCACTAGGCTGATAAGTTGCAAACAAACTTCAAGGGTTTTTTGATGAAAGAGCTGATCTCTGTATTGTATCTATCTGTGATCTCTGTATGTCAGTGCCAAAGACTTGTGTTGTAGTACAAAGTGGTGGGGGGGGGGGGGGGGGGGGGGATCATTCTACTGCCATAGGCCCTTTGCAAGAGAAGAGTCTCTTTTGGCCATTTTTGTTTACCTCATACCATCACTTCCCTCCTATCATAATACTAATGGTGCTGTGCTGATCTATCTGCTTCTCATCCGGTGGTTTAAATCTTTAGCATTTGAATCCCGATCAGTATTTTATTAATAATATAGATTGTGGAATGAGATTTTTACAAATCTATGATGGTATGAGAGAAGTGATGATATGAGGTAAATAGAACTCCGATAACACTGCAATTACAATCAAATTTACCACCAGTGTGATGGTGTAGCGGCCAAGGCTCGTAAACCTCGACGCGAGAGGTTGTGGGTTCAAATTCGTAGAAGCACCGCACGAGTCGGTTCAAACTCATCAGAAACTGAAACAGCTTCTTGTACTCCTGCTGGAGGTCCTTCAAAGTGCCACATGAATACTTCGGTGTTGGTTGCATAGCAGTCAATTCATTCCGAAGCGATTCAACTTATTAAGATATCGAAGAATAGAAAGAATATCTTGAGAGATGGGTAGCAACTTCTTTTAAGCTTGTAGGCTCGAGCATGGTTGCTCTAGCTGAAGCGAGCTTCATGTCAAGCCAAACTTCCGCCGGACCGAGACCAAAGAAGGGCTATTTGAGGAATGGAGGAAATATGGGGAGGATAGATCAGGTCTGGACAGAGACTAATGTAAGAAGAAGATGAATTGTTCATGTCGTCGGTCTCAAAGACATGATGAAGGCTAGGCTTAATGATACCATGTTAATTTACTATTCCTTAATTTGCATTTATCAACCGCAGCCGAGGTGCCCCCCTCTTAGGATAAACATAAACCAAACCAGGAGAGTGATCTTATTATAACCATCTTGCTTTATAAGGTTAATTTACGAAAGATAAGTAATGGAAAAGCTAATCCTATATACAAAAGATAAGCATATAAAGGAAAAAATAGTGTATTCTTCTGATAATAAATTAAAGTCCTTGAATACAACAGAATGCATTCATAAGTTCCAAGTACACAAATGATTCTCCCATGAGCTGATAGGGCATATAATATGATAGCCCTCCGCTATCTTCTTTTCCGCAATGATGAAAGCAACCGAAAGAAAACAGCAAGGAGCTACTAGACTTATTTTCTAGTAATGGGACAGCAATCATATTTACAAGACCATTACATTTATTTTCTCCTTCATTCACCTATTCTTTCAGTACTCATATGTATTTGAGCATTAAATTGCAGATGTATAAGCTGTCGGAGATAGCGATAGATCAAATGAGGTGACAGAATGTGGCAATATCAGCACATCCATCTCTGTTCCTCCATTTTGAAGCAAGCTCTGAATGGGCACCACCTAATTCACCAAACAAGTGCGCACAAAAACAAAAATCACAACAACATTATTATCACATGCCTAAAGAACTTCCCATAGTTGGAACTCTGCAAGCATAAACTACAAAAACTTTTCTGCTTCTCATTTACCCTCATTGCTGCAATTACGAGCACTTGAGCAGTGATGAGCATGTTTATGACAATGCAATGAAGCCCCATGATTCAAATGAGATAGATAAATGTGCCTAGCATATAGAAGGATGGTTATGGGTACAAGCCTCTTATGAAGAAGTCCAGTTCAAACCCCACTAGTGATAGTTATAATGGGAATTAACGATAGAGCACTCATCCAACGCATCTCCCACCACCAGGTACTGATTTAGGAACCCTAAGCTATAATGGTTAGAAGCTCAACCATTTCAAAAACTAAAAGGACACTTGCAATTGGCATTAGCACAGTAGTCCTATCTGCCGTCCTAGCTATCCAATACCATTTTGTGTGATTTTAGATGTCCTTGCTGTATGTGTGCAAAATTTCAAGAGAAGAATTCTCTTTTGCTGGCAGCAATATGCCTATGCATGCAATTGCAAATGTGATATTCGAATGAAAACACGTACCTTGTTTGGGGCGCTGAAGGAATTTTCATCCTTTAGATTGCTGGATGTCAATATTGTCTTTGTCGAGCCAACTGAGTTAATAACATTTTGCAGCCCGGCTACAGAGATCTTAAGATTCACATTATTACTCCCAAAGTTGACAACCTGCCAGGAGCGTTTTGTAGAATAAGTAAATTTAGGAACTTTACGTACATGTAAACCACCATGTTCACAGAACCGTTTCTTAGGATTGAGTAAAGAGGAACTTGGATACTTGTAAATCACCATGTTAACTAACAAAGTTAAACAGCATGTATTAAAGCAAGACAATCAAGCAGATTCCCACTTGTAAGTGCACGCAGCTAATGTAAGAAGCGGTAAAACCAGTCTGTTAACTGCAAATTTTGGTTGCTTATGATACCTAGCTTTCACTGATAGAGTTACACGTAGATATAAACTTCCAATGAAAGTTAGCCAATAGGGTTAAACATCTCAGCTACCTCAAACGAAAAGATCACAGGAAACATGACTCATTTTAATATTACCCAAGAATGAACTATCTCGAAATAACATGGTCTATTATTCAAAGCCTCAATAGTAAACCTTTCTTCTAATGTCATAATGCATTGTCCCGCTAACTTCAGATATTGTTGCTTATGCTTCATAAGCAGAAACAAGCTGATCTAAGGTTGCATTTCTAAGATATCAATGAACTGTATATCCTTTTATCTTCCATATCCTTGGCATGCACATAAAGGTCAAAGCATTTATTTTTAGGAAGTCAGAGCCTATTATTATGACTCGAGGATTACCATCCGGACACTGGGCACATACTTCGTGCCAACAGCACAGAGGTCTTCAGAGCTAATTGGCTTTGTTGTGGAACAGGCATCGTGCCGGTAATTTACCAGCGCGATGTGTATCTGCCTGTGCTGGTTTGTGCCAATCAGCACACAAATTACTGCTATGAATTGGAAAATTAGAACCCATTGAGAAGACACGTACCTTTATTTTAAGGTAAGTGCTGTCATTTTCTGAACTCTGCCACGTAATTGCAGATGCAACAAAGGATGTGGTACTATTTGCCTGAATTTTGGAAGGATGGAACATTGACCCACTTGACTCCTTAAAAAAATGTTGCATCCAGTAACTAGGAGTACCATATTGCTGCCACGAATTGAAAACAATGGCATCCGGGTTCCACCTAATACAAGCACAAATTTAACTTTCAGTGTAGGTCAAATATTCAAACACAGTATCAAAATTCAAAGGCTCTGAAAGTATATTGTCAAGCCAAGACTTGACCTTCATTATGAGCACAGGAACTTGAAATCTGAAAGCAAATGCTAAGCATACAAAATGAGAATGTAAAGCAAAAATGCTCAAGAAACCTAAACAGAAAGCTAACCTGTGATCATTATCATTGACAAATAGTGGTGCATAGCTTGCCATCTCAACAACGTCACTGCATAGAACCATGGAGAACAATGCCTTCAGCATGTAAAAACCGAAGACTACGGGAATAAAAAGCCTTAACCTACATATTTATCTCCCATCTGGTTGACTGAGAATGCTTAAGCTACATATTTAGGCAACTGAAGTTATCTTAAGTTCAGCATGGCGGTAGATCAGTATTATTCAACCCAACTCACTCAAAATGAACCAGCAGCAGTAGAAATTCCAGAAAGAGTTTTTAGAAGGGAGTTAATTCTCTGCCCTTTAACAACACAGATAAATGATCAAGTCATGACACTGACAATAATGAGCTTGTGGATTAAATAAAAGATTTGATACTCTGGTGTGCTTTTCATGTGGTGAACAAATTCATGGAGGCATGAGGTTAGCTGTATCGCAGTACCAGCAGAAATATACTTATGTTCTCCTTTCAGCAAACTTGCTATAATTTTAGCAGGTGCATTCACACAAGATAACTTACAGAACAAGAAAGTAATCACGGATGTAAAAAATAAACAGACCTGTTTGTTTCCAATCCTATAAGAAAAGAAGCTTCTCCTAGCGCTGCTAAAAGGCTTCCATGGCCAGCATCATTCCCAGTCACAGCATACTCACTAACAAAAGCCTAGAACAATATCATGCAATGAGAATCTTCACTCCTATAAACAGCCCAAAATCCAAAGGATGCTGCTCCATGGATGTTACAACATATGAATATAAAGTTCGATTACATTATATAACTGCAGCATACCTTTGGGGCAGTGGCAGAGCGTGATGTGCGGTCAAACTGATGAACTCTTGAAAACATATCATTAGCTGAGGTGTAAACCTACTCAGGAGCAACATCATTAGAGTCTACTACTTGATGGTAAATGTAATCTATTAACATCGTGATGAGTAAAGTTGCATACAAAGGACCAAAGCTACAAACTTCATGGCAGATTAATCAACATACATGAAAATCATATAGGTCAGCAGGATGGTCCAACTGACGATCAGACCCATCACAGTTTGAAATGATTTGAATCTCTGGATAGGCAGCTTTTATTGCATAGTAAAATCTCAAGTAGTTTCCTGTAGAAAACCATGCAAGAAAATAATAAATTATTGGAGTTTTCTCAGGATAAAATCGAAGAAACCAAATAGGATCTTCCAACCAAACAAAATTATCAGGAACATTTGACTCAGGTTTTTCTTGTAGACCAGTAAAGTTCTTATTATCCACAAATTGTGTCACCTAGTAAAAAAGGATGTATGGGATGGCCCAGAACTTCAAAACATCAAATAATGCATTGGCAGCATTTCTACTACTGTCAAAAACATGGCTTCATTGGATTTGGACGTGTACAAGTCAACAAATATGTTGAACAACTCAGTATGCTTTAGCCCATGCAGTCCACAGAGATGGCACATCAAAGTAAATTCGAAACAGCACCAGTTCAGGACTGCTATGTGCATATAATCCTAATGATTGTCAATCTAATAAATGTGAGCTATAGAAATGCAAGATGCTTTAATAGCATTTACTGTATGACGGACAAAAGAGAAATAACTAAGTAAATTTGGAGGAAAATTGCAATAAAGCTGTTAACTCAAGACCTTTAATGTTCAAACCCATAAAACAATTGAGTTCTACATGATGCTGTCACGATATCCAGAGAATGGAAGCTGAAAGCCCTTGGATATGATACTCGACATAAAGTGTGAAAAAAATAACTACACGCCATAATAGATAAGAAGGATATGAGCATTATTCTCCTTTCAATTTAGTGTGAATCCTATGAGCACTGATATCTGCTGAAAAAGGACCCTTTTAACTAAGACATGGTTATAGGAATGGAACTCAAAATTGTAAGAATTAAGGTGCTACTATCAATTCGTTTGGCATTTCCTATTTGTGAAACGAGCAGTTCATACAGCAAGTTTGACTTCTCTCCACAATCTCTATTGTTTAAAAGAAACATCAATTACTCCTTTTTGCTTTAAAAGGTCAAAATATGGAGTCTATAATGTAGAACTCCATACCTACTTGGTAAGTTGTTAGCTTTGAGTATGCCATGAAGATGTAATCAGTTATTTGTAAAGCTGATGAGAAGCAAAAGAAATATCTTGATCTGAGTGGAGCGTTTTCCATTTTGAAATCAGAGTATTGCCCAACAGCTGAGCCATAATGACTAAATGGCTCGGTCTGTTTGATGGTAGGATGACAACTACACAGATAATACAATATAGGATGGTGATTATATTAACCTGACTATATATGAAGGCAACAACCTAAGTTTCTAAAGGTTTAATTAAAATTACATGCTAATAGTCTTATTGATAAACAGTTCCTTTCCAGCATAAAATACTTTAAAAAGATTCAACGATCTAGTGATACCTATAATCAACGAAACTCAGCTTAACCATCATAAATAAACCTATGTAAATTTGTTTTTCTATGAATTTCATACGATGGATGAATAAATATGGCAAACTCATTGTTTAATCATTCTTTTGCTTTCAGATAATCAAGCTGTATCATTGATTGCAGATTCTACAAGTCTATTCAAGAAATCCATAAGCAACACCACGGACCTCGGTAGTTTTTCTTGCCACAATCCTCATTCCCAATCGCAATATAGTTCAACTCAAAAGGTTCTGGATGTCCCATTGCAGCTCGAACAGAACCCCATGTAGACATGCTGTCCCCTCTAGCAAACTCGATACTGTCAAGAGTATCCTGGAGTAAAATTGAGTAGATAATACAGAATCAGCTCATAAATTTGTAAACTAGGTGATAACAACTAGTCTTACCGCCTTATAATTTTGTGGCAACATTCTATTGTTTGTACTAAATGTTCTCCATTTTATTGATGGTATTTTATGGTACTTAAGCTGTAGTTGCTTTATTCTACTTAATGCTCACATACGTACTGAGAAGCATGGAGCACAATAGAAAGAAGAACAAAAGATAACTTCTGATTGAACGATTGCCAAAAGCTGTTCTGTAATACACGGAGAAGTTTGATGTTTAACAGTTACCTGCACAAATGGTAAGATGCTGGAAGAATCAACTTGGTCGTTATGGCTGACTCCTGCATGATAAAGTTTTTTAATGGAACCAGTAAACTAGCAACTTTGGAACTTAGTTTCTGTTAAAGATCAAGAAGATGAAATCTACCATTGTTCACCACCCACACAGGAGATGCACCTAGATCCTCTGCAAGCTGCACAAATTGACACTCTTCTAATGTAAGTTGCTCAAAAACATCGCCAATAAACTGGAAAGGACAAGGCCACATATTAAATGACAGGAATAAAAACCGACTTGAAGGAACTCAAAATATCCAAGCCCATCGTCAGTCCAGTACATCCAAACATCACCGAAGTGACCAGGTCTTTCTTCCCATGGGCCAATGGTTTCTCTCCATCTGAATGCATTTCTCAGCCATTCACCTTCCACAAAACAACCACCTAAAGCAATACAATGGGGATATTAATATTCTTAGACTTAAATCTTCAAACGAAACTTTCATATTAGTCATCATCATTTTTTCTTTCTTTACTTCACTCCCTCCCTCATTTGGTAGCAACACATAGTATGCAAGATCAGCATCTCAAAATACCACCGATGAATCATTAAGTATCACTTGAAATTATCATACTATCTCTTGAAATGGATCATCGGCATAGAAAGATGATCAAATATCTTGGCATGCATCAAAGCAAAAAAATGCACAAACTAATAAAACCCTTCTTTTCACTTTTTGTTTCCAGTTGTACTCAATTTACTTTTTTAAGACGCAATAGGTAATCACCAAATTCATCGAAAACCACAAAAGATCCTCTCTTTTGATATTGTAGTGAAACCATGTGCAAAGGCACCACTAAATAAGCAGATGATCTCCATTCATCAATGCCTAAAAAGATAGCAGCTTCATCAGATTTATTTAATTAGCGCTTTCAAAACTACTTCATGCCTAACGAATGTTACAAAATAAAAAAAATGAGTACTTTGCATAAAAATCCAATTTTGGCCTTATATTTACACCACATGTTAGTGACGGCCTTCACAATTAAACTGAGTGTATAGGATGCAGTGTTTTAGTTATAGAATATTGTCTCTCCCTAAGAGCCACAGAAAACTTTGGAGGAAAATCCTTGCGTACCAGGAAACCTAATGAATCGAGGCTTCAAATCTGCTAGCATTGCAGCAAGCTCCTTCCGAAAACCATGTCTCTAGAATAAGAGATATCCAGCAGATTAAGGATTAAAATTCAGAACATATATGGTACAAGAATCCCTTCTTGAGTCAAAGCAAAATAGGTCCATGTTATTTAGAAGGTAACATTGCTCCAAATATCATATATATTAGATCGAAAATCTCAAATGTAGCAAGCTTTCTGATGTAATTCAATTATTTCAATGCTGTTAATGGACACTAAAAGGAAATAAGAATAACGCTATGGATACATGACATATTAACAAAAGGTTAGCAGAAAATTATCAATGCAAATATCTTTAGGAGTTGTCTATTTATCATGTATATCAGCAATGTTGGATGAAAGTTATGATAATGCTCGTAATAGTATAGTAGCTTGTTTTAGAGTCGATGATGCAAGACTTTTACACTGAAAAATGAATTGTTTCATGCAAGTGTGCATGTGAGCAAGAATCATGAATGGAACTGGTGTCCGGCTCAAGATGCATGCTCCAAGGTGTTTTGTAAATCAAATTCATAACCAGCTATGTCCAGTTAAATAGCCTAAGATGTCCCAATTTTGATGAAACCAAAAGTACCAATGCTTTTGATTTTTTTTTTTACTCGACAGAGAAAATCCATTGCTATTTCCAAATACATTACCATACAACTGAAAGGATCAATTCAAATCAATCTCGTTTCTGTGCAGGATAAAGCACCATTAATATCTCATCAGATGTAAACTATAAACCTATTTATGGAGCAATTTAAGAATTCTTGCCATCAAATAGGGTTGCTAGCTCTCTTTATATATGCAAAATGTATCGAATTTGGTTGTTTCATGTATCAATCAACTTAGGACGAACATTCTTATGGTGATATAGCAGGATAAGTATGATAACCACACATACCTTGTAAGTGTCCAAGGGCATAAGTGATACTTGGTCAAGCCATATAACACCCTTTCTAGCGGCTGTCACTTGAAGTCTTGCATTACTATTAGATCCAGTAGATTGAAGCAGAAGCTCCATCTTCGTCCAATTTGAGAAAACTGAAGCAGGAGCTCTAGAAAAAAAATGAAAATCAGCATTTCATTCCATCAAAGATTCTCGAGCATTGGTGCATTCTTACCATCTAAAATTATCTAAATGCACGAAGAACCTACATGATGTTGCCAGAAGCCAAGCTTTGCAATCCATCCGAACTCGTTAGTGAAACAGATAAGTTGACTGCGTCTAATGACCTGACGTGCATAATCACTTTATAACTCTTGCCTTGTTCAATATTCTGCAATACCAGAATGATCACTGGAAGATGAATTAGTTAATCATAGAGCAACTAAGGGCGACATGCCACTTACATCGATCAGAATTGATTAGAGCAAATGCTCATATTTTATTAGAATTAATACATCATTAGTTTCTATGAAGGATGAAAACTAAAATGGGTCGTCATTATTATTGAAAAGAACAACATCCATTTATGACCTCAGCAGAAGAACGAGAACAATTATAGCAGGAATATGTATGGTTAGTAGATATCAATGGGTCCTAGAAATATCCGTTCTTGATAGCGGGAAGATGTATGATTAGTAGAAATTAATGGGTCATAAAGATATCAAGATGATGGCGACTAAAACAACATAAAAATCATCCTCCATTAAGACTTTCATGAAGCTATAAGCCAATACCATTCCCCAGTATCCAGGGTTATATACGCCAACACCGCCAGTCGGACATATACTGGATCCTCCATCGCCACACTGGACTTCCATCCGAAGAGCAACCTTGTTACGACTGAAACAAGAAGTGCTGTCAGTAGCGACGGTGATGTATGTTTCGTTCCCAATAACAAACCAGGGATCAAAGTTTGATGGGGTGTTCTGTCCTCCAGCTTCAAAACCTGGAGCAAAGATTGAACGAATCATATGATAGTTAACAGGAAGGAGCATAATAAACTGAAACACACCATTCATATGATTGGCCAATTTCAAAAGATTAGTCAAACCCCAATTGAAGAGAAAAACACACAAACTAGAAGATTTTGAGCCAAACAACAAACTGGTCAGCAGAGGAGAAGCGGCCCATAAACTGGTCATAGAAACACATCCATAATTATAAGTTGTTTCAATATCATTCACATCCTTAATGAGTACTTACACGCATATCTTAATTTAGCCATCAATCCTTTACTGTTCAACTGCTTTGCTTTAATTGCTGGTGGTAAGGTTGGCACCTTTCAAAAATTCAAGCTTTTATCACATTCACATTCTTAATGAGTACTTACACGCATATGTTAATTTAGCCATCAATCCTTTACTGTTCAACTGCTTTGCTTAAACTGATTGTCTACCAGTCTTCCTATAACATCCCATAACTAGGATGCACAGATTAGTCCACAATGTCTTTGACATGGCATCCTTTCTCTAGCTTTTATGAAAGTTGGAAAAATTTACACAGGCATCAGCGTTGATGGGTTTTCAATTTAGAAGAGACTTTATCAAATGATTTTGAAAGTCTTTTATTTTATTTTATTAGTTAAGCATTTTACCCTGTGTCTTAGGGGAGCAAATGCCCTACATTTCCAACAAAATTGGGGGTTTGGGGAATAGAATCTAAGACCAACCCATTATCACCAAGTCACCAACAGGTACTAACCACTAGCTACTCAAGGGCTGTAGATGATATGGTAAGTCATGTTTTCATTTCCATCCAATGATAGAAACAAAAAATAAAATCAAACCCTTCCATGTTGTTCTTTCTGAGAATCCCTCATGTCCCATGTACACACAGGGTGCACCATGCTTGTCTATATAGACACATCCCCTCTACAACACTAACTTTCAATTCCAGTTGCAAATGCAAGAGCTCTATAGCAAAGTAAACATTTGTAAGAAGTAGAAGTCCACTTGCTGTTAACAAAAAATGATGACCAAACAGATAAAAGAGTTCCCCACCCAAATGTGGAGTATCATGACTCACCCCTATTACTAACAAGCTCTGCCCACAACCCACCAGCTCCTGCATGGTTGATTTCCTACACAGCACATATTTAGAAACATTACCTTCAAGATGGATAAAGTCAATCAAATAGCATAAGAACAAATTGCCTGCAACCTAATATGATTGTTATTGTGATGCATGCCTTCTAGAAAGAAGCACAGATAATGATTCATGCTACTAACATACAAGGCCTTAATCCAACTCAATAAGCTTTAGGAAAATCAACTATACGAACCTTTTAGAACCGAAGAAGCAGATCCACAAAAGAACACAAGATCAGTACAAATTCAAGATTCACATGAAGACAAAGGTACAATAACTTGATGATTGCAAACAGTAACTCTCTTTTCCAAAAATCGAATTCATAGAAACCAAAAAGCAAAGGAATCCACTCTGTATGCTTTTAAGAAGAAATCTCTTATGAAAGTGGAAAGACGTTGAAATGATTTAAAAATGCTTCACTGAGTCAAGTGAAAATATCCACTAATTACTCCAGAGCTAATTAATTCGAACTATAAAGTGAGCGGCTAATTCAACAATATGCACCATACATTCCGTACTTTCAAGGGTCCAAAATTGTATCTGATAGCATTCACAATGGTGGGTACAAAGAACAGCTTGCAAAATTGCAAGATATTCTAAACCAACTGCATCAAGCACAGATTCAAGAACGTAATTCACCTCGAAAAATAGACCAAAAAGGTTGTCGGGCATTTTCCGAGCAGACTGCGGCGAACCATCAACAAGGAGGACTGCCGACTGGTTCGCCCCCAACCGATCAGCAAGACATTGGTTCCAATAGGAGAGCACAAACAGGGCACATAGCAGAGCTCGAACCGATGCCATTCCAACACCCATTGTTCCCTCACCACATCCAATCTCCAAAACCACCGATGCCACTTGTATAAATCTGCTAGCAATGACGATAAGATTGAAACCAATCAAAAGCTGCAAGTGTGCCCATCATCCATAACAAACTACTATCACAACTGAACACTTGATGCCAAAACAACTACTTTGGATATAAAAAAGATCAATTTGCCAAATTAGAAGCAAGAAAGCATAAGAACAGGAGACTATCATAAAGGGAAACAGGATTACTAGTTGAATTCTGAAGCAATTGGGAAGCACATGGGATCGAAGAAGCCGGGAGAGGTATAGGGCTTTTGTAGTGGAGTGAGCTAGAGTGAGAGGCGCTATGAGTTCCTTGGAAGCTACGTCTGCGGAAACCAAGCCAGCTTGATGGGAGGACAAAGACGACAGGTGTACAGTGTCCCAGAGGGGGATCTTATCGCCAATTCCGCATCATCGCCGTCGACGCATGATCCGACGGGCGACGAGCTGACTCCCACCATGATGCGTTGCTTGCAAGGCGCATTGACCCGATGGGGCCCCACGCTACTGTGCATCGCTTGACCGTTGGATGAGGGGTGGACGGCGGAGATAAGTGCAAGACCACATTAGTGGTGTTGCCGGAGCGTGCACTCCAGAGAAGTGGATAAATAGAGTAATGAGTGACACGTCAGCAATGCGATAGACGCATGGATGTCCTCTGGGGATCAGCTGCGGGGATAGGAAGCACAAAGGTCGTGTTAGATCCGGTAGACTTTTGCCGCGTATTCAAATTTGGAGAAATCATGCTGTTTGTGCTTGCGTGTGGAAGGTAGGTAAGAGATAAGCATGCAACATAAGAAATGACTCTTTTAAAGAAAACGATATTACAATTACCTCAACAACCGTCATCTTAGTGGCGACTAAATGATGCAATCACTATTTCAACATAGTCTTAAGATCTGATCAGTAATTACTTATCACCACACATCTCTCTAACCAAAGATATATATAGTAAGCCCCCTGCCACCTAGGGTAACCACGCTCTCTCTCCCCACCTCCCCCAGTAATTCCTCACTAACCCCCTCTCTCCCTCCACTAACTTCCGCCCTCCTCCACTATCCCCTCCACGTAGGCTCCATGTAGGATAACCCTCTCCACGTAGGCTCCACATAGGACAACAAGATGGTTAACTTATAACCATCCTGTCATATAATGATGATATATACTAGTGGGATACCCATGCTAGGGGGCACGGTTTTTAGTTTCCATTTTTTTATTTTTCCTTTTTGTTAAATGCTTACTGCTATCGTAAAATTTTAACAATAAAAAATAAGGGTTTCAATAGGGAGCACCATAAGTAGATATTATCCTACTAATTAAACAACAACCATTAGATTTAACTCCTTAACACCGTCTTAGAGTTTAAAAGACTCTTATACCCTTCTCTCTATTATTATCACCAGATCCCCTTTAAAACACCTCCCCCCACCTCCAGATTCACCGTCGTCGTCGCTCCCATATCCAGATCTGTCGCCGCCACCACCCCCAGATCTGTCGCCGGCCGCTCCCAGATCCCGATCCACCGCCGCCGCCGCTCCCAGATACGTCGCCGGCCGCGCGCCGCCCCCAGATTTGGATCCGTCGCCAGCCAATCCCAAATCCAGATTCGCCGGCGCCCCCACCCCCAGATCCATTGCCGGCCACTCCCAAATCCAGATCCGCTGGCGCCCCCACCCCCAGATCCGTCGCCGACGGCTCTCACCTCCAGATCTGATCGACCGCTCCCACCTTCAGATCCGTCGTCGGCCACTCCCAGATCCAGATCCGCTACCGCCCCCACCCCCAAATCGTTGTCGGCCTCTCCTAGATGTAGATCCATCGTCGCCCCGACCCCCAATTCCGTCGCTGACCGCACCCAGATCCAAATCCGCCACAGCCCCCACCCCCAGTTCCGTCGCCGACCTCTTCCTGATCCAGATCCGCCGCCCCCTTCACCCCCATATCCGTCGCCAGCCTCTCCCAGATCCAAATATGCTGCCGCTCCCACCCCCAGATTCGTCGTCGGCCGCTCCCACGTCCAGATCCGATCGACTCCCACCTCCAGAGCCGCCCCCACCTCCAGATCCAGATCTGTCGCCCCCACTTCCATATCCTCTCCTCCACTCCTTCCTCCTCTAGACCCCGGAACCTGGGGCCTCCTCTCCTCCTTCCTCCTCTAGACCCCGCAACCACCGCGACATCGTCGAGATCCTCCCCAGGCTCCAACGCTCGTCGGAACCGACGCCGCCCCCCGCTTCTCTCCTCCCTCCTCTAGACCACACAACCACCGCGACCTCGTTGGGATCCTCCTCGGCGCTGCCCCTGCTCAGCACCATCACACCCGACGTCTCTAGCGCAATCCACCATCAGATCCAAGGACCCCCTCACTACCGCGACCCTCCTCCGTCCATTCTCCGGCCATATTCGGTGACCAAGCACCACCTTCCTCTCCTAGCTCATGGTTCGTCTTCTCCACGAGCTCCAGCGCCGCCTCCTCTCAACTATGTCGCCTCTGGCCTTCCCGGCTCCATCCGACACCAGATCCTAAATAATGTTCCTTTGATTCAAGGACAACCGGTCGAATCCTAAATAATGCTATCGATTGGATATCGGAATTTTTTAGCTTTGTTGTCAAAAAGAAAAGAGAAAAGAGAATATTTAGTCGGTATTGAATTGAAACAATGAACAACATACAAACATAGCAAAGAGAAAAGAGAAAATACAAAATCGCAAAGAGAAAACTGAATATTCAGTATTGAACTGAAACAATGAACAATATACAAAACATAGCAAATAGAAAAGAGAAAAGAGAATATTTGGTCAGTATTGAATTGAAACAATGAATAACATACAAAACATAGTAAAGAGAAAAGAGAAAAAAAAGAAAAGAGAAAAGAGAATATTTGGTCTGTATTGAATTGAAACAATGAACAACATACAAAACATAGCAAAGATAAAAGAGAAAATAGAAAATAGAAAATAGAAAAGAGAAAACTGAATACTCAGTATTGAACTGAAACAATGAACAATATACAAAATATAGCAAAGAGAAAAGAGAACAGAGAAAGCTGAATATTGGCAAAGAGAAAAGAGAAAACTGAATATTAGGTCAATATTGAACTAGACTAATGAACAACATACAAAACACGACGACGCCAAAAGCACGACGACGCCACACTAGAGGAGTTTTGTTGAAAAGATAAAAGAGAAAACGGAAGCTGAGATGCAGACTTGGCCGCCATCATCGGCGAAGATGTCGTCCATGATCTCCGAGTTGATCAGCTTGACAAGATCCTCGTCGGAGTTGGTCCACTTTATGGAGAAGAAATGGCGACGAACGATATTTTCTCTTTACTATGTTTGCATGGAAGTTGAGATGCAGACTTCACTTTTCTCTTTTTCATTTTTCATTTTTTTTTCTCTTTTCTCTTTTCTCATTCGACTCACCGTCTCTGCTGCCATTCTCGTCGATCAGCCACCAGAATCATTCCCTGATGTCCCTACTATCCCTCCTATACTGGTCTTAATCGACGACGAGCTCAACTTTACTTTTCTCTTTTTCATTTTTATCTTTTATCTTTTATCTTTACTCCTTTTCTCCTACGATCCCCCGTCTCCGCCGCCATTCTCATCAATCCGCCACCAAAATCATTCCCTGATATCCCTACTATCCCTCCTATACTGGTCTTAGTCAACGACGAGTTCCCAACTTCACTTTCACTTTTTCATTTTTCTCTTTTTTTCTTTTTTCTTTTCTATTTTCTCTTTTCTCTTTTATCTTTTCTCATTCGACCCCCGTCTCCGCCGCCATTCTCGTCGATCAGCCACCAGAATCATTCCCTGATATCGCTACTATCCCTCCTATATTGGTCTTAATCGACGACGAGCTCCCAACTTCACTTTTCACTTTTTCAGTTTTCTCTTTTCTCGTTTCCCTTCTCCCTTCTCCCTTCTCTCTTTGCAGAGGGTGGGCTCCGCAAAGATGCCGGTGCTGAGGCCGCCGAGGACTCCGACGTGGGTGTGGAAAAAGTGGTGGAAGAGAGGGATCCGTAGCGACGCAATGGCAGTGAGACTGATGGAGTGAAGCTGCGGCGGTGGAGGGTGCTGCGACGGGGAGGCGGAGGAGGGGCAAGCGACGCTAGTCAGGGAATCCCGGGGCGGAGAGAAAGGCGAGGGAGAGGAGAACACAGAGGTCGGGAGGGAAGGAGAAGGCGAGCTCGGTGGTGAGGGCCACGCCTTTGCCCATGGACTCGGCATGCTGGACGAAGCCGTTCATGGGGGCGGGGTCCGCGGAGGTGTCCTCGGAATCGACGATCTGCTCGCGGATGTCCTGGAAGGAGTGGCCGGGGTCGGAGTCGATGTAGACAGTGTCGTCCATCACGAAAACCTCCAGCGACGACGGATCGGAGGCGTTGAGGAGATGCGATGACGGATTGGAGAGGGACTGGGAGGGGAGAGGGACTGGGAGAGGAGGGGGCGGGGAGGGGGAGAGGGACGAGGAGAGGAGGGGGAGAGGGACGGGGCGAGGAGGGGACAATGGAGTTAATTAAAGTTGAGATCATGGTGTGGTGATCATGGGGGTAAAAAGGTCATCAGAAATACATAATCAAGTATAATTGTCCATAACTGATGTCAAATGGTGCTTACATCTTAAATCTAATAACAATGGTGTACCAGTAAACAAGTTCCACAAATTTGGTGTAAACACCAATTATCTATAAAAAAATATTACAAATTGAAATTATTGCTGATATTGAGACAACTAAAAACAATGACAATAGAAATGTAGGCATCATTTTGGATTGATTTAGAACATATGAATTAGATTTTATACAATCACGTTTACAAAGTCTAGATAAAAGGCTCAGTTTATAAATTTAGAAAAGAAAGAAAAAGACGGCTTTTGAAGCTCCTCAGAAGAACATTTACTTGTCTAGATGAATCTATGCAAACCATCAGAGAAATCTACATGATACGGGCAAGATCTTCATCATATAGAGACAGAATCAAATAATAGCGGCAAACTCTTTTGGAGCACTTGAAATAATGTTCAATACACACAAATGTCAAGCGGATATGGAATACAGATGGCTTTTGAAGCATTTTACATAATCAACCAAAACAATCAAACATGACTACATGTGATGTTTTCTCCATAGACAATGCTAATAATTGATATAGACTTAATAAAAAAGACAGAAAGAACAGGCATTGAAAGCCTAGAAACAACATCAAATTAAAAAACTCTATGAGTCAATCCCATTCAATTTGTGTAACACCCCGGCCCTCCACTGGGCCCCGGCGCCGGCCCGCGGGCTCCCGGTCCGACCAGGATCCGCCCAGCGGCGCTGTCACACCCTGACCCAGAAAACCCATCCGAGCCGAGATGTGAGGGGAAACCTACACTATTCATCTCCAACTGGCGCGATACAATGCGGAATTAAAGAAAACTTAAACAATATATTCCAGAGGTGAAACAGAAATTCAATGTACACAACATCAGTTGCACTATTCAATATTTGATACAAATCCTCCAATGAAAGAATATTATACAATAATCCCAAAAGTCCTCAAATATACAAAGATTTACAAAATATGCCAAAAGTATAACAGTCGTCCTCCAGCAACCTCAAACACCTCTGGATGTACTCGCGCCACCAAAGCTGATCCGCCGGCTCTACTGAAGAAGAACTTGCGCCTGCACCTGCAAACGCAGCCCGGGTAGGAGTGAGCAATAAGCTCAATAGGGTTCTACTCTACGGCACACTGAAGGGAGGAAAACAACAACAGTGTTACCTCCCAGCTCAAGTCTAACGGATGCCATGGGTCCCATAACCCTGTTGATGTCCCAAGGGCTCCTGTCATGAAACCTCTCTCCTGAACAAGTTACCAGGAGGCCAAGGAACAGTAACATGCAAGATCACCCTTACCCAAGCTGGAATACCACTGCCTGGGGACCACGTCGGGAACACATCGATTGCATCCTTAGCACTTGGCCTTGGGAGACCAATACGACCTCTAAACCTCAAACATTAATCAGAGTCAACTAGCGTGCATCCTCAATAACATGAGATTCTGATTATACAATCACCCTAAACCTGACTACCCAGCCGCGGTCCTAATGGCTAGATCCGAGCTACCCGAGAGCCTCGGATCGGCGATCAACCCATCGCCCGCCTAACCTCAGATGCCTCTAATGCAATCAAGATGCATGCAATGCTCAGGCACAGATATCAAGATATAAGCATGCAACAAGATGTCATTAATCATACAGGGCTAGGCATAGCTTACAGCTAGCCAAAGGGTAAGCATAGCAAAGGCCTCAAATACAGAATAAACTATGCTAACCATACAGACATCTGAGCAAAGCATGAATACATATATACAATAGTCTTCGGTGCTCTCTTGCACCTGACAGACTAAGGTTCCACAGTTACCCCGCAGGTAACTGGTCACATTTATACAATAGCCCTCGGCACTCGCCGGCAACAGGCTAAGGTTCCACAATTCCTCATTAGCTAGCACTCATGGCCAACTAATGGTTAAGCAAACCAATATAGCATTTAACTACTTATCAAACACGTATTAAATGCGATCAAACCATAGATTCGTCAAAAAGGGAAGATACTCGATTCGATCCTCAAACTCGATAGAAATCCTTTGAAAACCTCATCAAATCCATATACATGCTTCCCAGCATGTTTAGATACTAATCACCAATCAAAACCGTCCAAGGAAAGACAGAAAACCATATTCAAGGGCCCACGGACGATGTCACGGTCGATCCTCCGATCGACCGTGAGGCCACGGACGATGTCACGGTCGATCCTCCGATCGACCGTGAGGCCAAAACGGGGAAAACCACATGGGAGACGATCGATCGGCCCATCGACCGTCGGGAGCCCAAAACGAGACAGAGCCTCACAGACGATGCGACGGTCGATCCGACGGTCGACCGTGAGGCAGGATGAAAAAGAGAGAGAACCCACGGTCGATCGACCCATCGACCGTGGGAGGCTAAAATCCCGACAGAGCCCGACGGTCGATGCGACGGTCGATCCGTCAGGCCCAGAAAGGGTAAAACAACACTTGACGGTCGATGCACCGATCGACTGTCGAGCCTTGGCACAGTTCATCAGAACAGTGCCGAAAATCCATTTCTTTGGATTTCAAGTATCAAATCATGTTGGAATAAGATGAGATTTTGCAAGCAAGTGTATTCAGCCAAGAGGAAGCTAGTGGAGTGAAGAAATCCAGATTTTGACGGTTAAATCTCCTATCTAGGTCCAAATGGACGAAAACCAACAAAACGGCGATAATACGGAAACCAACCGTTAGAATACGGAAAAAGAGAGATAGGAATACTTCAAATCCTTCACACTACATGCACAAGGAGTTACATAGCATTCTAGCAAGTATTCCTACAGCAAAAGAGCAATAATCCTATCCTAGGGGAACCCGATCCAAGGATCGAGGTAGAAACACCTACCTGGAGAGATAGGGCAGCTCCTCCACGCATCCCCCAACTCCGATCGCCGGAATCCGCTCGTCGAAGCCACGCCTCCGGATGCCCTAGCACAGCCGGCCGCAGGAGAGAGAGAAGAAAGAACCCCGGAGAAGAAGAAAAAGAAGGAAAGAAGGAGAAAGAAAGGCTTAAATAGAAAGCTGGAATACATCACAGCCGTCCGATTCGATCTTTCCCGATCGATCTCCGATCTTCCGATCGAAAGCACCCTAAAGGTTCTAATCAAACACATACATCAATCAAAGGCCATGTGTGCAACGCGGGTGTGAAACTGACCACCAGGGAGCATATTTACCAAAATGTCACTGGGTTCAAAACAGCGATGCGATCAACCGATCGCATCCCAAGGCCAACCAAGCCAAACCACAATCCCAGGCCCTCGACCTAACGTGGTCGGACCAGATTAGAGGTACGAGTCCTCACAACCTATTACCCTTAAAGAAATTTCGTCCCGAAATTCAAGGGTAGGGCCGGAAAAGAAAAACCAACTAGTCCTAGTGGCACGAACGCCCACACAAAGGAAACTACCTGCTGGGTCAAACAGTCGGGGAACTCCTGCCACACGCGATCCCCCTGCTCCCACGTCAAGCTCTCTGCACTGCCACGCATCTATCTGCTCATCACCAACGGTACCGATCTGCATCTCAGCATCTGATCTCGTCTGCCCACAATCTGCACTAGCTGCTCTATGTAGGCGACGTCCTCCTCGACTACGATGTCGTTGTGTCTGATCATGTGGGATGGATACTAACTGTACTTCCTCAACGCCGAACATGTGGCCGAAGTACACGCAACTGACAAGTGCGTGACAATATCCGATATGTGAGCAAACCCTCTGTCGCCAACTGCGAGCTCTAACGGCTGTCACCTCTGACCTGATCTGCACTGACCTCTCTACCTCAAAAGGTGTAACGCTGGTGCTGAGCCGTCAACTGCGGAAGTAGGAAAACTCCGCTATGGGGGTGTGCTCTCATCGTCTGACGTCTGCATCAACAATACGTGTTCTAAGTACGTCACCATGGATCTGAATGGTCCTCTCCGACCGTCTGTCCATCTGTGCCGCGAGATGTTGTGCTGGAAGTCAACGCTGTGATCATCGGCTCCCAAGAGCTGTACTAGACTCAAGTCTGTGATCCTGGAATCATGACCTGAAGTGATGGAAGCTGAAGCATCACGCCATCTGATCACCTCTCTGACATGTGGACTGCTACGTGGCACACATACTCATCTCACATGGTATGTGCTGACCTGACCTCTGCATCTGGTCTCTGGATCTGACCTCTGATCCTAAATCTAATCTCTGCATATGATCCTGAATCTGATCTCTGCATCTGATGCTGAATCTGATCTCTGCATCTGATCCTGAATCTGATCTCTGCATCTGACACCAACTAGGCTGATGACGAAATCTACGATATACCTCCATGCCTCCTGAATGAACAGCAACAGGAGATGAGTGAACCTCACATAGGATGTCCTCGTGTAACTCTGGATCTGCTACTCCACCACTGGAGTACAATCAACTGTCTGCCAAATCCGTCAGGAATCTCTATAGGCTCGATGTCATCGTCACTCCACGCCGTCATGGTTCTGGTGCAAACTCTCGGGGTAGGGCTGCCTCGGCCTCCACCTTATGTGGTCTCTGCTCTCTGCCAACTCTGACTGGTCCTCTACACGAAGGAACCTTCAGGAACACACTGCCAGGAACTGAGAACTCCCAAAGATCATCGCCTCTGACCTGAGTAGCTCTCTCGTCTGCTCTGTGCTAATCTCTCTGACGGTTGTCTGACGACATCTAGGATGGTGGATGATGCCTCAACAACCTCGGTTGAGCAATCGGATGAACGGCACGAACTACTGTACTACATCTTGAATGGCACCACATCCGTCTGGACTGATGGCTGCTGAACTCGGCAAACTCCAGCAAAGGAACGTACTACTCCCAGCTGCCTCCTGCAATCTGGTGATGACGTCCGCCATGGTGTGCTTCCGCTCCCACTCTGACACTGGAAGGAGTTGCAATGGATCCGCCGGATCTGCAACACTGCTAACGAAGCACAGCCTGCGATCTGCTGACGCTGTCTAGTTCTCAGTCACGTGCTCGGTACCAACCGCAACATGGATCTCCACGAGCTCCGGATATATACTCTGGGGCTATATCACGCTGGCCGGGAGAGCTGGGATGCTGCAACCACCAAAAGGGAAGTCATCTGGAATCTGATCCTCGAAATCTGATCCAACTGACTGTCTGCCTCCGATGAGCTGACAAATCCACCAAATCTGCTCTAGCCTCTCTAACAACTGCTGGGGGCTATTACCCTTAAAGGCACTGACTTAGTGACTTTAAGGCAAAAGCCCCGGTCTCCTGGTCACTCTGGTCAACGGTCCCACAATCTTGGAGATGCTTCTACTGAATCTCGAATATTGTCTCTGACCTCTGTCGTCGCACATCTGTATCAAGCCCAGCTGAACCAATCGATCTGCCTGCCGCTGAGGCTGCCTGTCGGTCGAAACCTGCCTCTGAAGGCCAACACCTCGAACTGGGAGTCAAATAACACCGATACACCCTCGGCAGCTGCGATGCGAACGCCAAATATCGCTCATGCTCCTCCTCAGCGCGCCAGTAGATGTGATGCTGTCGACGACGCCACTGCAACTAATCAGGATACGGCCTGAAGGTCCTCTACCTCAGATCTGTAAAAGTTGCTGGTGCGTTTGTCAGACTAAACGGCATCACTGTGAACTCGTACAGTCCGTACTCCGTACGGAAAGCTGTCTCTGGGATGTCGCAATCCCGAATCCTCAGCTGGTGTAGTCGATGTGAAGGTCAAACTCTGAAGGAGTCGACGAGTCTCTCAACTGCTAACACATCATAGTTACACTGCAGCGGGTGCATACCTTGTGCTGCAACACTGTCCAGCTTCCGGACGCCTATGCCTGTATGGAGGGAACCATCCACAATGAAGACCGGAACACACTCTGAGGCAACACTCCTGGGCGAACGAAGTCCCGAGCAACCGACTCGGCCGACTGAGTCCTCGACTCTCCAAATACTGCTGGCATCCACGTGCGAACTCGCAACGCTCAAGACTGCCCAAAGGAACCTCAACCTCGAACTCGGTGTCCCGCGAAGGCGACAATACAAAAAGCTCTTCAGACAGGAAAGCTGCACAAACAACAACAACAAAACGAGAGGAAGCTGCTCTCCAGAGCACCCTCGAAAACAACAGGGAGGAAGTTCACCACAAGCCGGTGAACAAACCCCAGCTCTCGACAAACAGAAGGATCGCCGAACCGCGACCTTCAACGAGAGCGAAGCAACGCCGTCAGGTGTACCTACGACACCTTCCCACGGCCAAAGGAGCACAACCCGGTGCGTAACCAACCGACACAACCAAGGAAGCCTTCGGACCCCAACGTGTACCACACGTGGGTGACGGACACCTAAAGGTCTCCAACCTCTAGGGAACGCCCCGACAAGAGCAACCAACCCAAGCTCTTGTCCCAATCGGTGGCTACACCCAAAGCCACGCCCGACTCCAGTCCCAAGCCAACACGGCCACACGGGAACGAGTCACAAGGGGGAAGCCCAGAGCCACAAAGGAGAACGCAAGCTGCGAGAAGCTTCGAAAGCTGAAGGCTGAAGCTGAAAGCCGAAAGACGAAGCTGGCGGCTCTGAAACTGGCTGCTGCTGAAGCCATTACCTTGAATCTGAATTCCCGCGTCTGCCCAAGGTATCTGCCCCAACTGAGGCACTAGTCCACCGCTCTGGCTCACGCCGTGTGTCACGCCCGACTGCTCTGCGGTAAACGCCCAGCGTCCCTCGCAACCAGCACCGTCGGCAGAAAAGACCCACAACGGCTAGCACTCGAGCACCGGTGGAACACCTCTCAGTATGGCGGCCCAGGCTACCTCTCAAAGGACCGGCACGACGCTGCTGCTGCCACGGTTGTCGCTGATGCTGAAACCATTGCCTCTGCCAACGGCCACCCTGCCGTTCCCCAGAAGCAGGAACGACAACCCCGACACTCACCACGACCACCGGCCAACGGCCCGGTGTCAATCCTCAAGTCACCTGTCTCAGTAGCTAGTACACAGTCCAGGGTGCACCCTGCTGTCGCGCTAGCCTACCGAGCCAGATGAACCAGCCAACCCACGTGTCGCCACGTGGTGCGAGTACCCTGAACCAGAGAAGGATACTCCCAACTGCACCACCCTCCAAGGGTAGATGCCAGAGAACAGTACGCGAACTGTTCTCAACACACAACCAACAATGTCCCTAGTGGCCCCGACAAGCGCCACTATGAATCACTTCCTGGGAAGGCAAGAAAACAACAGATTCCCAAGCAAGCGATACTCCAGGATGTCCAAAACATCTGGGATCCGGGTCACCCCCTTCGATCAGTCCTCTACTGTCGAAAGATCTCCAACACCGTCTCTGAACCCTAACAGGTTCACCTCTCGAGATTTCGAAAGTACAAAGACGACACACGTCCAATCCCTACTCGCTCGTCTCCAGCACGGAGAGAGACGCTGTCAGGCGAGGGAACGGACGACACCGGAGCGCATGCACATCTCCCCCTGAGACGTCATGACACAACCGGGAAACAGCAAAACACAACAGCAAACAGATAAATAAGCATGTCACACACAAACGCAAACAAACATGCAAGAATGTTCTAGACCTAGAACTATCCCATTCCACACTCAAAATCTCAACCACAAGCCTAATCCTATCCCTGGGACCTACAGCCTGCTCTGATACCAAGTTGTCACACCCCGACCCAGAAAACCCATCCGAGCCGAGGCGTGAGGGGAAACCTACACTATTCATCTCCAACTGGCGCGAACAATGCGGAATTAAAGAAAACTTAAACAATATATTCCAGAGGTGAAACAGAAATTCAATTTACACAACATCAGTTGTACTATTCAATATTTGATACAAATCCTCCAATGAAAGAATATTATACAATAATCCCAAAAGTCCTCAAATATACAAAGATTTACAAAATATGCCAAAAGTACAACAGTCGTCCTTCAGCAACCTCAAACACCTCTGGATGTACTCGCGCCACCAAAGCTGATCCGCCGGCTCTACTGAAGAAGAACTGGCGCCTGCACCTACAAACGCAACTCGGGTAGGAGTGAGCGATAAGCTCAGTAGGGTTCTACTCTACGGCACACTGAAGGGAGGAAAACAACAACAGTGTTGCCTCCCAGCTCAAGTCTAACGGATGCCACGGGTCCCATAACCCTGTTGATGTCCCAAGGGCTCCTGTCATGAATCCTCTCTCCTGAAAAAGTTACCAGGAGGCCAAGGAACAGTAACATGCAAGATCACCCTTACCCAAGCTGGAATACCACTGCCTGGGGACCACGTCGGGAACACATCGATTGCATCCTTAGCACTTGGCCTTGGGAGACCAACACGACCTCTAAACCTCAAACATTAATCAGAGTCAACTAGCGTGCATCCTCAATAACATGAGATTCTGATTATACAATCACCCTAAACCTGACTACCCAGCCGCGGTCCTAATGGCTAGATCCGAGCTACCCGAGAGCCTCGGATCGGCGATCAACCCATCGCCCGCCTAACCTCAGATGCCTCTAATGCAATCAAGATGCATGCAATGCTCAGGCACATATATCAAGATATAAGCATGTAACAAGATGTCATTAATCATACAGGGCTAGGCATAGCTTACAGCTAGCCAAAGGGTAAGCATAGCAAAGGCCTCAAATACAGAATAAACTATGCTAACCATACAGACATCTGAGCAAAGCATGAATACAGATATACAATAGTCTTCAGTGCTCTCTTGCACCTGACAGACTAAGGTTCCACAATTACCCCGCAGGTAACTGGCCACATTTATACAATAGCCCTCGGTACTCGCCGGCAACAGGCTAAGGTTCCACAATTTCTCATTAGCTAGCACTCATGGCCAACTAATGGTTAAGCAAACCAATATAGCATTTAACTACTTATCAAACACGTATTAAATGCGATCAAACCATAGATTCGTCAAAAAGGGAAGATACTCGATTCGATCCTCAAACTCGATAGAAATCCTTTGAAAACCTCATCAAATCTATATACATGCTTCCCAGCATGTTTAGATACTAATCACCAATCAAAACCGTCCAAGGAAAGACAGAAAACCATATTCAAGGGCCCACGGACGATGTCACGGTCGATCCTCCGATCGACCGTGAGGCCAAAACGGGGAAAACCACATGGGAGACGATCGATCGGCCCATCGACCGTCGGGAGCCCAAAACGAGACAGAGCCTCACGGACGATGCGACGGTTGATCCGACGGTCGACCGTGAGGCAGGATGAAAAAGAGAGAGAACCCACGGTCGATCGACCCATCGACCGTGGGAGGCTAAAATCCCGACAGAGCCCGACGGTCGATGCGACGGTCGATCCGTCAGGCCCAGAAAGGGTAAAACAACACTTGACGGTCGATGCACCGATCGACCGTCGAGCCTTGGCACAGTTCATCAGAACAGTGCCGAAAATCCATTTCTTTGGATTTCAAGTATCAAATCATGTTGGAATAAGATGAGATTTTGCAAGCAAGTGTATTTAGCCAAGGGGAAGCTAGTGGAGTGAAGAAATCCAGATTTTGACGGTTAAATCTCCTATCTAAGTCCAAATGGACGAAAACCAACAAAACGACGATAATACGGAAACCAACCGTTAGAATACGGAAAAAGAGAGATAGGAATACTTCAAATCCTTCACACTACATGCACAAGGAGTTACATAGCATTCTATTAAGTATTCCTACAGCAAAAGAGAAATAATCCTATCCTAGGGGAACCCGATCCAAGGATCGAGGTAGAAACACCTACCTGGAGAGATAGGGCAGCTCCTCCACGCATCCTCCAACTCCGATCGCCGGAATCCGCTCCTCGAAGCCACGCCTCCGGATGCCCTAGCACAGCCGGCCGCAGGAGAGAGAGAAGAAAGAACGCTGGAGAAGAAGAAAAAGAAGGAAAGAAGGAGAAAGAAAGGCTTAAATAGAAAGCTGGAATCCATCACAGCCGTCCAATTCGATCTTTCCCGATCGAGCTCCGATCTTCCGATCGAAAGCGCCCTAAAGGTTCTAATCAAACACATACATCAATCAAAGGCCATGTGTGCAACGCGGGTGTGAAACTGACCACCAGGGAGCATATTTACCAAAATGCCACTGGGGTCAAAACAGCGTTGTGATCAACCGATCGCATCCCAAGGCCAACCGAGCCAAACCACAAACCCAGGCCCTCGACCTAACGCGGTCGAACCAGGTTAGAGGTACGAGTCCTCACAGGCGCCGCGCCCCGACACAATATTGTCCGCTTTTGGCTCACCACAGAAATCTGGGAAAACTTCCCAGTAGGTCACCCATCCCGGGACCGCTCCAAGGCAAGCTCGCTTAACCTTGGAGTTTTCTGGCGGATCACTGCCAGCACGGCTTTAAAACGCGTTGTGTCTATTAAGGGTTTACTATATACTTATATCGAACCCCGGACCATACCCAGGCGTTGTGGGATTGCTTACCCGGCTACCCGACTCAACCCCGCCCTCCATGCGCAGGCATCTTGTCCCACGGTAGACCCATCGGGCCTCACAATTTGTGCCAAAGATATCCGCCCATCATGTACTTGTTCTTTTCTGAACCTGATACAGCTTGTATTACATCACATTTGGATCCCATTGTCATTTAGAGAGAGAGAAAGAGAGATTTCCTATTAAAAAATAGGGATGCAAGTTAAAGACATACATGCAAAATTAAATACAGAACTCCAAAAACAGCCAAATGCTACATATAAGAAAAACAAAACCAAAAAAGGACATAAAGACCTTACAAAAGCCAGAACGAAACCAAAAATTAGTCTGAATATGCAAAGGTACGCAACGCAGATCATAAAATAATAAAATGCAAGCCTACTCTTTGGCAAAGCAACGCAAATCATCAAACAATTGGTCTGCATATACAAATCAAAATCTGAGAACTTGAAACAATAACCAAAGTTTATATGGCCATCAAATTAAATCACATAGTATAAGTTCAGTTATGTCACGGTGATTCAAACTCGTTCAACATCTAAATTATTCAGTTATGTCATGAATATCTCATAACTTTAATAGAGCATTTTCATTAAGATCACCATGTCATAGCATAAAAACACAACATTAAAGCAATTCAAACCAAGCTATTGCACCCATTCCTAGCAGCATGTATGAATTTACAGAATTTGCTATTATTGCTGCCGATGGGGTCAAATAGTAATAGTGATGATGTACCTAAAGGAAAATGATTGGTTTGCTCATTGAACAAAAAATGGTCCTTCCATAAAAGATCATGATGCAAACTGACCTATCTTAAGATTGTACAAAATTTTGGCTATTATAAGCACCACAGAAATAAATTTAATATCTTAAATGACCAAAAGAGAATTTAAAGTCACCACAACGGAAATAAATTATAAGCACTTAATAGGGATTTATGAGTATGCGAGCCAAGTTTAGTGTGAGGCCCGATGGGTCTACCGTAGGACAAGATGCCTGCGCCTGGAGGGCGGGGCTGAGTCGGGTAGACGGGTAAGCAATCCCACAACGCCTGAGTATGGTCCGGGATTCGATATAAGTATATAGTAAGCCCTTAATAGACACAACGCGTTTTAAAGCCGTGATGACAGTGATCCGCCAGAAAACTCCAAGGTTAAGCATGCTTGCCTTGGAGCGGTCCCGGGATGGGTGACCTATTAGGAAGTTTTCCCAGATTTCTGCGGTGAGCCAAAAGCGGACAATATTGTGTCGGGGCGCGGCGCCGCTGGGCGGATCCTGGTCGGACCGGGAGCCCACGGGCCGGGGCCCAGTGGAGGGCCGGGGTGTTACAGTATGGTATCAGAGCCGGTTCCCAGCCGGAAATTGTGCCAGCGAGGAACCTGGGCCTCCAAGGGGTGGGTTGTGAGGCCCGCTGGGTCTACCGTGGGACAAGATTCCTTCGCCTGGAGGGCAGGGATGAGTCGGGTAGCCGGGTAAGCAATCCCACAACGCCTGGGTATGGTCTAGGGTTCGATATAAGTATATAGTAAGTCCTTAATAGACACAACGCGTTTTAAAGCCGTGTTGGCAGTGATCCGCCAGAAAACTCCAAGGTTAAGCGTGGTGAGCCAAAAGCGGACAATATTGTGTCGGGTGGATCCTGGTCGGACCGGGAGCAAGCGGGGCGAGGCCTAGTGGAGGGCCGAAACTCAACTAATCCAAATATTAACCCTACTAATCACCAAACTGACTTTAATTTTGCAGGATATTCAAATTGTGGGAGTTGGAACATGCATATGCGTAGCTAGCTTTGTAGGGTACTTGTGTACTATTTCTCAACAATAATGTCAAAAGAAAACTGGCATGGGATCTCACAGGTTATAGCAAAAAAAAAAATTCCTGAGGAAATTCATGTAACCTAAATAATAATGTTTTCAATTTCTCAACTGTCTAGAGAAATTGATTTGTTAAAAGCTAAGAAAGCAAAGACAACATTTCATCATAAGATAATAAGGAAGTCTATGGTAGAGGAGAGGGACTAACAAAAAGCAAAACCTTGAGCATTCAGATTAAATTTCATCACCACTGAAGTAGCAATTGATGAGTCACCAAGTATACATAATTCACCCATTTAACTTGGCTTTGTTAGCTCTCAAATAATGCATTTCTAATAACTTTTCATGTTATTTCAGGTACAAGAGCTTTCAAAGAGAGTTGCATCGATTCTGGGCTTAAATGACATAAATTAAACAAAATCTGCCATATTCGGATTGATCCAGACCCAGTTCTGATCGATCCAGAATATTTGGATCGATCCCAAAATTATGTATCGATCCAGACCTATTCCGGATCGATCCAACCCAGTCTAGATCGATCCAAAACCCCTTCCAGGGAGCCATGACTCTCTGTTACACATTGGATCGATACAAACTCACAGTGGATCGATCCAAGCCGTTAGAAACTCAATTATTTACATCTTGGATCGATCCAAGCCTATTTTGGATCGATCCAAGACCGGCTGACGGGTAGAAATGGACGGTTCAGATTTAATCTAATGGTCTACTACCTAAGGCCTATAAATAGGGGTTTTGGCTCTTATTTTTGGATCTTTTTCCCTCCTTTCTCCAGCTCTTCTTCAGCCTTCTTCCCCCTTAGAGTGAGAGAGATTTAGAGCTTGGAGGGTGGATTTTGATGGAGAAGATGGGTAAAGCCTCCTCTTTCATGGATCTCCTACCCAAGATGAGTAGCTAAATCCCTTTTCCTTGGGAATTTCGTGATGTCTTAGGTCTTTTTCTTAGATTTCTCTTTTGATTCTTGATGTATTGACTCTTGTGAGATGGTATTTGTATGAATTCACATGTAATTTCATATTTCTTTAATGAATTCCATTATTGAATGGTTGAATACCTCTTTTGCCATGTAATTGCTTGAGAATTAGATGCTTGCTAGATGATTGATTCAATTCCTCAAAGAAGAGGCTATGCTAGAACCATGGCCAACTCTAGGAGATGAATCCTTGATCTAGGGATAGGATCTTGAGGTGCTAGAACCACCCCAAGCCAAAGCTATCCTATCTACCATTCTTGACTTAGATGGGGGATTGGATTGAGGTATTAAACCCATCTCAATCCAAGACCTTATTCATACAAAACCTTAATTCTTTGCCAACGATATGACCTTAGCCCGGCGATTGTTGAGCTATGATCGAATTAAAGTCTCGATCATTGATCTTAACCTTGTAATTCACGTGATGAGATGATCTTAACATGATATCTCATTAGCGACGAGCGATACTAACCCTACGCTCGTCGATCTCCTATTTTGACCATCTCATTAAAATGTCATGCATCTTGATTCATAGAGAATATATTTAGACCCTAATTTGAATCGGAATTCCCTCGGACTTCTTTCTTGATAAATTTCCACCTTAATTGTTTTTAGAATACTTTAGTTAGAACAATCATAGAATCAATCCAATTGCTTCCAACTACTGTAGAGATTATATTACATTTGTTAATTTGACCATCCAATTCCTTGAGAACTCGACCCGTACTCCCATTAACTACGTTGTAGGTAATTAGTAGTTCGGTAATTTGTTTTGTCCGCCTTTGATATATTAACGACACATTTCAAGGCGCGTCAGCAATAAACGCAGATCCTAACAACTGAATAAAGATTTTCCACGTATGAAAGCGGTCTGCCTATGTAGTAGAGATTTGTGCTACGAAAATGGCAGTTGTGCGGGTGGATGCATCAAAGTTACATGGTTCTGCATCGATTGGAGCTGTGTGTGAGGGATGTGATGGAGTTGTATGGTGGTTAAGAGGTAAGCTGGTTGATGCTTGCTCTGTTGTTGTAGCTGAAACCATGGCAGTTCTTTATGGACTGCAATGGGCTTTGGAGCATGGAGAGCAGAAGGTGATGGTAGAGTCTAACTCCAAGTGGGTGGTAGACATTCTAAATGGCAACCAGACTTGGCTGTCCGAGATAGAGCATCTCATCAAGGAGATATGGGCAGTCTCTATAGTCTTTACTTCGGTAGGTTTTGTTGCTATCCCTAGGTCTGATAACACTTGTGCAGACAAGGTGGCAAAGTCATGCCAAGCATCTGGCTTTAGTTTTGGTTGGAACCTGGGTGATGACCCAGGTGTCCTTGAGCACATGTAATTTGTGTTTTATACTCAACCCTGAGGCTCAACTAATAAATAAATTAAATAAATAAATAAAAACTACCACCATATTTACTTTCCATAATTTTGGTATTTTTCACTACTTCCTTAACATATTTTCTTATTTTTCAACATTTTCCCCCATTTTCTATTATTTTCCCCCATTTTTACCTACTTTCCCCCTGCTTTTTCTCTCTCCTCTCACCTCTTCCTTCATCGTCCCCCATCTCCTCACCCCCCGGCCCGGCTGTCTGTCCCGATCACTCCTTCCCCGTCACGATCCTCATCACCAACGGCCACGGAGATCTCCGACGGGATCGCAACCTCCCCTTCACCGACGGGATCTCCAACCTCCCCATCCCCTTCACTGACAACGACGGGATCTCCGACCTCCCCACCTAATCCCGATCGGCCTTCCACCGACGACCTCCCCACCACCACCTCCGACGACCTCGAGAAGGAAGGCAAAGCGTAAGGAAGCCCAAGCGTCGTGGGAGGGTATTTTGGACATTAAAAAAATACATCTAAGCATAACCATGTGTCAGGGTAGTAAATGGCTTAAGGAAAATGTATCCGGACTTACAACTAAATATTTCCTTGTCAAAAGCCCAAACGCCAATTAACCGTTAAAGTAAACATCTAAATATTGCCAGGTAATCTAGAATCATACCAGTACTCCATGCTAATAATTGACTAACCCTGAACAATATAAAATGGACTGGGTTAAAAGTAAAATAAAAGGAAGCAAGGCCTCCTGCTGCATACATACATAAGCCAGGTTCTTTCTTGACTCAAACCCAACTATGGATCTTATAAACTTAAATCAATTTTCAAGCCTATTTCCATGTAAAACAGCCGGACTCGAGTGGCCAAGCAAAGGTTCAAACAACAAATAGGCTTATTTACAATGAAAATAAGCTTAAAACAAAGACATTAGACACGTAACAGGTAGTGCTGTCCCCTATACATCTGGAAGGATGTTATGCACAAAAGGCACCAATATCTACATGAACAACCTTTCATCTCCAAGTCGAAAAGATCACAAATTGTTTCACCTTGTTAGGAATTTAGGAACTTCTTGCACAAGTAGAATAGCGCACAAGATAATGACCAAGAATTCTACCGACAGCTGCGATATGTCTGCTGGCCACAGCTGCAATCGGTGTGCTGGCCACGGTAGAGTCCCCTGAGCCAATAATGTCACAGAAGTCAGTCTTTTAAATGCTAAACTACAGAAATTCAATTTACTGCCATAAAAAAGAACTTAATCATTTCCAGTATCTAGCAATGATCATACATTCATAAAGAAGACGGATATTTTAAGAACATAAAAGGGAATGCATAAATATTAGATGATTTTCCAGTATCTACGAAGTTATGAGCCTCAAGTTGCACAGAAGTCCAAAACTAAGAGTATGGGAGGAGATTGTAACTTATGCATGTTGCATCCAATTAGGAAGACGAATTATCCCTTTTCCTCTCTTTATGAAGCCATAAATACATCAGTGAAAGTCGGTACAAAAATTATGAGGAAAGAGTAGAAATATGGCTTAGTCCTTGCTTTTGATTCAATTCCAAATCTTGTTTTCATTTCTTTCATCTATCCAGAAGGACAAACTGAGTCTTCAAGACTTGAGCAATTACATTAAGCTTGATTGGTTCATTGGTGGAAATATAATTATCAAAGAGTAAAAATTTTCCTCGGACTATGCAAATTGAATACCATATGTTCTCACAAGTGATGGAGAAATATAGGAGAGAAGAGGAAGATGATGCAATAGCACTAGTCTTGGCCAATGACGAGATCTCTCAACCTCAACATAACTCCACGAGTCCAACATCCTCTCAAAATTATGTTCTCCCTGATCATAGTCATGGTCAACTTAAACTTTGCATTGAGACATTTTCCTCTAGTGATTTCATCGACACTTCAGTATTTTCAGTTAGAGTGCAGAGTAAAAGCAACCAAAGAAGTAGACTTATTTTTCTTTTTACACGAATGAGTGCAGCATAGAGAGGCTTCCTAGTTATAGAAAGGAACAACTTGTTGCAAACTAATGTAAACTAAATGGATTTTCCAAGTGCAATGACAGCCTTGTGTACCACCCTTTTTACATTGGTGTAAAATGGTGTCGGAAGCTTTATCATGCTATATTAACCTGGTTGACACATGATACCCATACCATATACAGTTTGGTCAGAAATGAGAAATCTAATATTAAGGTTGAATAATTCTTAGTTTCATCAGATCTTGATGAAAAATTCAGTGCAATAATGAGGAAATTTGCTATAGATTCCACCAGAAGCTATATAATTTTAAACCAAATACCAAGGTCCATACGAAGTTGATGAATGATGATTGAAATCATTGGCAATGTCTATGGATATTCTATTGAGCGCATGGACAAGTGCTAATTGAGAATATCCAATCCTATCAAAATTGCTCTCCATAGGACCAACTGTTGCTAATAGTGCTAATTGATAAATTTGGTTTACACAGTATCATTGCTGCCACTTGCTATGATATCACATTAACCAGATTCATAAGTACTAGGAAATCTGGAGGCAGTTGTTTGCCAACTAATATGCAACAATAAATACTTGTATGCAGTATTGGACACATGAGAAGTATTAAGACATCTAGGAAAATGATGAATAGAGATCATCAATTAAGTGTAAAAAAAGCAAAACTAACGATTGCAAGAGTAATAGAATTCAACATCCAAGTGACTGGGAAATTATTTAAGCTCAAAACTTGCAAGCGGTAACATACCACTAGCAAGTAACTCGGTCTGAAAGGAAAATTTTTGTCAGCATGCTCAAGAGAATAACGCAACATATCCAGTATGGCCAAATCAGCAACAGCATCGCTCGTGTCTGTGAAGGTAAACGAACTTGGTGAAAGTCGAGACTACAAGCAACATCATTAGGAAAAACAACCAATTTTTGAACACAATACCTGGAATATCAAAAATTTGACTATCTGGTTTAATGCCCAATAGTTCCCCCAGATAAATCCTAACACGAGCACGATCAGATAGTGAAAGCTCATCACCATGAGTGACAACAACAGCAGGCTTGTCATCTGCAAAGATTTAGGGATCAAAATCATGATTCAAACAGCAAAAATACATAGATGCTTAAGAGCTCCTAGCGCCAAAATGATGGGACGTCATGACAAACCTGGCATCAATACCCAAGACCACAAGTTTCACCAACCCTATCATCATTAGGGCTCTACAGTATCAAAAGCCCTTTGCTAAAATTCAATTCAAGCAAGATGATCACCTTTTCACCTCAGATTGAAAGACTAAGACAATCCAATATTACCCAGAACAATCCCCAATCCTTTTCGCTTGACATATAAGCAGTCACATAACCCCAAAACCAACTCTACAACTCGTAGGACTCTTAAATTTAGCACAAATCCTTGCTTAGGTTGCAGTTCCAGCAATTATAACCTCCCTGAATCCAAGCAACTTTTTAAACCTGTCCTATGCCAACCTGAATCAAACACAATCAGCCATAAACATCCAACTACTTATCTGGGCATATTTGGTCAAATACCGGTAATTGACTTTATCAGGATGACCTATACAAGGGGTAGCAACTTCCAAGTGTTTGAAGAATCTCACCAAGAGAAGGTTGTATTCCAATCATAATTCTTTAGTGTCACTTCAAAAAGCATGCTAATTACTTATGCTTTTAGTTGTACTGTTTAGTTGTTAAATGGTTTGGTTTTTCTTGGTTTATGTTATACTTAGTCATATCTGTTCGCTTGCATTACACATTATAGTTAATTACTTTCCCAACATAGTATTCTATCACATAGCATTAGCAATAGCATAACTGCATTTGCTGCATATTGTTAGCTCCTATAAATTGTCCTGTAAAAGCAGAGGATGATACTAACAAGATAGCAGGACATCACCAAAGCTGTCATTTGTGTTTGAGTCAGTTTGTAGTCTGTCGTGTCTCTTTTTATTTATCTTTTATATCATGCTGAGACTTAATTACTTATGCTTTTAGTTGTACTGGATCCAGATATTCAGGCTGAGTCAGTGTCTAGTATATATATATATATATGAAACTTTCCGCATATATACAGGAGATGATTATTCTGAATAAAAAATGAACTTTCATTCTCCTCTTCCTCTTTGCGGGTGATTCTGAAGAAAGCCCTAGGAGGTGATTCTTGAGGAAGACAAAAAGAAGTCAAATTACTATAGTTAAAGAACTTAAACATGAAACTAATGCTAGAATACATGTTGCACTGAAAAAACACAGGCCCAAATACAAAAACACAAACCTTTAAATGACAAGAATGGATAGTTGAAGGTTTCAGCCAGCATGTCATCGTACGCTGTATCCTTGCTGTCGACAGATTTCAAGACAGAGAGTCCATCGACAACAAAAATGACAAAGTTAACTATCCTCCTTCTAAATGGGTAAAATGATCCTTGGCGTGTCATAGCTTTTATGGTCTTCCTTGTCAACGCAGAATCAGAATCTCTGTTTTGAGGAAAAAGGACAATGGCCTTAACAAGAAAATCAATACACAGTGTGTATATATACTATGATCATGCAATGATCCACATGAACTCACCTAATGACCATCATACCATTACTGACACCATGCACCATCCAATCTTCTAGCAACTTATAGTTATCTGACAGTATTGGCGATAGACTACGGCTATCATAAACACAAAAGGACTTTGAATTCTTCAGAATCACGTACTCTCGCAAGAAGCAGGATCCTTTGGTCACCGACAAATTATCTGCCGCAAAAGGAAGAGTCTCTAATAAGCAACAACACCATCCTATTTCTAGTTGAAGCACCCAGAGATTTAGAAGAAGAATAAAACTACTCACTCGATATCTGAGCCCTGTCAGGAGCGAAAGGATCATCCTGAAAGACCTTGAGGATCCTGTTGATGAGGCTGCTCTTGCCGGACCCTCTTGGGCCAACAAGAAGCAGCGTGGTGGTCTCCGGCACATCATAATCACTCGTGGCCGTGCCGCCGACTCCCTCAACCCAGTCCCCGGGCTTGTACCTGCCGCATATCAATCAAATGGTATCATCACATACTCCAACTATGCGAATCAAAGTCAACGCAATTCGACGTGCTCCATTTCTAATTTGTTTGGGGGTGGAGGACCTGAGGATAGCGTTCTTGGCGTCTTGGATGGATCCAAATCGAGATGCGGACATCTCGTAGGAGAGCAGAAGATCGAGATAAGCCCTGCGCCGGCGCCTCTCTTCTTGGGATTCGCCCGGCGGCGGGAAGTCCTGGCGGAGGTTTGGGGGGGCGTCCGACGACGACGTGACGGTTGATGGGTTCTCAGGGAAGCAGCGGCCCGAGGAGGACGAGGAGGAGGAGGCGTCGTCTTCAACAACCAACTGAGCCATATCTGCGTTGCGTGGAACAAAAAGTTAGGAATACGAGAGGAGTCGAAGGAGATCATCGCGCGCAGCAGAGAAGAAGGGTGGCCGGGGCCGGCGTACCTGGAGGAAGATGATCGGAAGCCCTTCTTCCACCGCCCATAGCTCGCTCTCCCTTTGCTCGTTTGATTTAGGATCCCAATTGCTTGTTAAGTGGACTTCATAATTTTCTACTGATTATTATCCTCAGAAATCTTTCAAAATACATATTTATGTTTATATTCTTCATATTTTTATATATACCCCTAAAAAGTCCAAATAATCTCAAAAATACCCTTCGGATTAGTTACCGTAGAATCCAGTGGGAATATTCCCAACGCCGTTAACGTTAGCAGGGGAAAAGACAGTTTTGCCCCTGGAGTAGTTCGGACAGCGCCAACACGCACCACACGCCAACACGCACCACATCTTGCCTTTGTACAGCTCGTCATTGGTCGGCGGCGGCAATGGCGGGTACGCCGAGTCCGGCTTCCTCCCGGTCAAGTCCACCTCGTATACCTTCATCCCGTTGGGGTACAACAAACCCCAGTGCCGCTCCGTCCCCGGCCCGGTCTTCTAGTTCTCGTTGTAGAGCGCGAACAGGAACGCCGGCGACGACGATGGAGGCAATGGAGGGAGGATATGGTGGGGGGAGGAGAGGAGACCGGCGAGGCAATGGAGGCGGGAGGAGAGGAGACCGGCGACGGCGATGGAGGCGATGGAGGCAATGGAGGGAGGATATGGTGGGGGGAGGAGAGGAGACCAGCGCTGGCGATTGCGAGAGGAGAGGAGACCGGCGACAGCGATGGTGGGAGGAGAGGAGACCGGCAACGGCGATGGAGGCAATAGAGGGAGGCGATGGAGGAGACGGCAGTGCCTCTAATTTTTTTTTTTAATCCTGTCCAGTCCATCGCTTCCCCTGAGGCCAGTTGGCGGCGTTGAAGGTCCATCCGTTGTTGTCTCCGACTGTATAGGTGGCCGATTCCCCAATCCGGCAGTGGACAAGGAGGATCATCAACAGTGCCAGACCAATGGTCATGGCTTGAGTTGCACTGCCCCTTCCCTGAGCCATCACTCCCAAGCTAATTAACTCAGTGTGATCGAAAACAGAGGAAGTGGGTCGAAAACAGAGGAAGTGGGTTGAAATCACTTAGTTTGGCAATATAAGAGACAAATCTTAGTTAGATGGCATGATCTCGTCTCCTCATTCCACCTTCCACCGGCGGCGCCGCCCTAGGCCAAAGATCCGGCCTCTCCATGTTACCTTGCCAACCTGCAGATTTCCGATTATCACCACAGTGGCCACCCGATGTACAATTAAAACCATCGTAGCTCGAAGGCCTTTGAATCCCCTGGCAACCAGCAAAGAAATACCGGCCAGGGAAGACCTTGTGAACGATGGTGCTGCGGTAGGCTCCGCCGCCTACATGCCATGGAAGCCAGCGACCGTAAGGGAAGGTGGCGATCATAAGGGGAAGGCGGCGGCCATAAAACCCGAAGACGACGCGGCCGAGGCGCTCGGAATCGGGGCAGGAGACGAGATCGGGGCGGAGAGGGGAGGGGCAAATGGTGAAGTCCATGAAGACTCGGTCGGTGATGGCCGGGAGGCAAAGGCGAAGGAGGTGGGAGAGTAGAGATGTCGCTTGGCTCCACTTCATTAAAATCCTGGCCGTTCATCCAAATGAACGGCCAGGATTTAGAACTTGAGGGGATCCAAGGGTGAGACTGTGTAACTGTGTGGGGGTATTTAAGTAAAGTTACCTAGCCCGGTTAGAATTTACCCATGGTTAGGTTACTTAACCGGACAGAAGTAGACGGAAGGGTATTTTTGAGATTATTTGGACTTTTCAGGGGTATATATGAAAATATAAAGAATGTAGGGGTAAATACGTATTTTGAAAGTTTTTTGAGGATATATATATGTAAAAAACCCTTTAAAGTGAAAAATTATGTGCATTTCAAATATATTTAATATCAAAATATTTGGTTAGGATTTGATTTCAATTTCATTTGGCGCTTATCGAGGGCTCATGGTCCGTCACCATGGGGGTGAAGGAAAGGAGTCTGATGGCTCAGCTTCGCCAGCTCCGACAAAAACGCAAGGAGCATAAAGGCAAAAAGGATAGAAGGAAGGAACGTAAGCTGAGTAAGAAGTTGTCATCTTCTTCGGAGAATGATGTAAGTACAAAGGCGGCTGGGAGTGCTGAGGTGGGGAGTACAGCGATGGTAGCTGGAGCTGTGGAAATTTCATCCAGCTCCATGTACCCTCGCATCAACTCTCTGAAACTGAGGAGATAGCTGCAAATGTAACCGGCCTACATTGAGAGAAAGTGTCGCGCCCCGACCCGCGTAGGCCCAACTGAGCCGGGCGACGTGAAGCGGAACCTAACCTACTGCGGAAATTTTGGCGAGGTTTCCCTCTAATCGTAGTGGTTACCCTAGCAATTCATAATCATCCTGTATTCACACAAATATTACAAACCCAAAGACTGAACTAGAATAGATACATGTCCTCAAAATAGGGAAATTATACATCTATCACTCCCGTAGGAGACTATCTATAACAAAAGGGGTAAAACTGGAAGATCGCCACCTCTCAAGCACCGCCAGACGCCGTCACGTCACCAAACACCGGCCCGGTAGGGGCGACCGAAAGGGAACTAGCGCCAGCACCTGCAAAACGCAGCCCGGGTAGGAGTGAGCACTAAGCTCAACGGGGACACTACACTACGACACTCACAAGGGAGGGAACACAACAGTGCCGCCCTCAAGCAAGACTTGGGTGTGCAGCAAGGGTCCCATAACCCTTCGCCGGTGTCCCTGAAAGGAGGCCTCAGTCATGTCCCCAGCCGAACTGGTCACATACTGGGTCGCCCTCAGCGAGGCAGGAAACCACTCTGCCATCTCACTAGCAGGCACCCGACTCTGCTAGGCGGGCAACCACACCGCTGAGTAGGCACCTCTTCCACCCAAGAGACAGTGAACCGGACACCGGTTGCACCCACAACGTCTGGCTCGAGGCCGACACGACCTCTAAACATCAAACAACATGTATTCAGGTCAAACTAACCCTATCATCGAAAACGACTGAATACTACAAATCGAGTCCTGGACCAAGCTACCCGCAACGGTCCTAGAGCTAGATATGGACTACCCGAAAGCCCTGGATCGGCGGTCAACCCACCGCCAGCGTCCTACATAGATGCAACTAATGCACAACACAATGCATGCTATGGACATGCACAGGATAATACATGTAAGCATGCAACAATATGTGATATATATCAAACAAGGTCTGGGCACTGCACCCTGCCGGCCGGGGGTGGTGAACATGAAAATACGGGGTGGTGAACATGAAAATACGGTCTAGGGACTGCTACAGTGGTACCCCACCAACTGTCAGCAGTCCACCACAACACCTGCACCGGGAAGCAGCCCCGCAAACAACAGCTCACAGATAACACAGATAAAGCCCTCGGCGCACGCCGGCATGCAAGGCTAAGGAAAGCTGTAGGGCTACCCACCCGCTTATTCTAAACATCCCGGGAGTCATCACTCCCCCGGTTCACCACTGCCCTATTATAGGGCTAACATGCTTAAACATATATACCAAGTATTAAGACAGTAAAGAAAACCATCATACAAAGCCCCGCGGGCAAAATAAGAAGGGAATTCCTCTCTCTGTCATAGACGGATCGATCCCTCCCTCAAGGGAGGATCGATCCATCTAGTGACGGAGAGCAATCTCCATATTGCGCTGAGTCCGATCGATCCGTCCTCCCAGGACGATTGATCCGTCCTCCCAGGACGATCGATCCGTCCTCTCAGAACGATCGATCCGTCCTCCCAGGACGATCGATCCGTCCTCCCAGGACGATCGATCCGTCCTCCCAGGACGATCGATCCGACTCGCAATAGGGAACGTCCCATGCTATCCAAGGCACCGGGATCGATCGCCCTCACCCAGGGCCGATCGATCCTGCTCGGGTTCAGCAAGCCCAATGAAGAGGGATTGATCCATCTCACAGACGGATCGATCGCGTTGGGTTTCCGGAAAGCCGATGGCGAGAAATACCGTCGAAAAACTCCACCAATTCCCACCAAAACCTGGGATCTAGTGGTACGAAGGATCACGAATCCAAAACCGGTGGAAAAACTACAATCTAACAAGTATACAATAAGATCTAAGCATAAGAACATCGACAGCCGGAAAAACATCCAAAAACCCGAAGAATGTAGGTAGGAATCCCTACCGGAGCAAGAGCAGCTTCAATCCCAGCTGCTAGGCCTTGGATCGTCCGCAACCTCTTCGAAATCCAGGAATTCTCAGCCCAAGAATCCGGTTTTCCAAAGAGATTCAAGGAAGAAGGTTCTGTTTGTTTTATAGGCAAACGAACCGACTAAGCAGGATCGATCCATCCAAGGAGACCGATCGATCTAGCCAAGAGAGCGATCGATCCAGCCAAGGAGACCGATCGATCCAGCCAAGGGAACGATCGATCCACCCAAGAGACCGATCGATCCAGCCAATGGAACGATCGATCCACCCAAGAGACCGATCGATCCTTCTCCGAGTCTGATCGATCCGTCCCAAGAGACCGATCAATCCTTCTCAACGATCCACGTTCTTGGCAAAGACCGATCGATCCTTCTAGCAAGGAAGGATCGATCTATCTTTCGCAGGAAGTTGGACTTGGGCTAAAACTTAAGCCCAGCCCGGATCTTTCGATTCCGGGTCCCACTAACCATTCTAGCCAAACAATACCACAAACATGGTCAGTGTGTGCACACGCGAGTGTGAAACAAACCGACAAGGCGCAATTTACCAAATTACCCTTGCGGTCTACGACGAGTCACAGGAGTAGAGGGACGGGTGATTTTTGATGAGAAAGAGTCTGCCAGACTCAACGAAGACTGGGAAAATGCTCTTTTTTGGAGATTTACTGGCATGAGGGTGCATGTTGCTATCCTAAGGAGTAAGTTGGCAAGGTTGTGGAAGACAACGACATCTTACGAAGTGGCGGAGACGGAGGAGGGGCTCTATGTCTTTTAGTTCATAGAGGAGGAAGACATATCCTATGTGCAATCGAAAGGACCTTGGACTGTTGAAGGGAAACTCATGTCCCTCATCAGGTAGGAGAGTAATTATAAGCCATCCCAAATCTGATTCAATAGAGGGGCTATCAAGATTAGCTTCCCTGACCTACTTTCGGAGATGTATGGGATTATGCCCTAAATAAACTGACGGTGGTGGTTGGAACACCGCTTAAGGTTGAGCTTTCAACCACCCTAGCAACAAGATGTGAGTTCACTAGAGTATGTGTGGAGGTATGCCTTGATGATCCATTGATGGAAGGCGTGGAGGTGATTAAAGATGGAAAAATCTCTTTCCAGGAATTTCACTATGAATGAGTGATGATGTGTAATAAGTGTAGAAGGATTGGCCATAAAGGTGACAGCGAAGGAAACGAGAGGGCGTTCTATTAAGTTGCAATGGCTTGCTTCAACGCAGCCGACTGGTAGCGCTCCTCCGTCGACGGCGAAGAATGGTTGGATCACGGATGGGAGAGGTCGGCACTGGTACCGAGGCACCCAGCGCACGAACCGAGGCGACACATGCGATAGAGGGGTGGCGTGTACTCTTGCCATAGCTCGCCGACGGAGACACGAGATCTACCAAGATCTACCAATGATCTCAGATAAGGGATATGAGGGTGACAACGCCGCCGTATTGGGAAGGAGAAAGGGCGGTCGTCAGCGGGGTGGGTGCCGATTTGGTGAAAGGGAAGGGGGCTGTGAAGGAAAGGGATGAGGTGGAGGGGGTAATAAATGCACAGTATGTATTAGAAGAGCTGGGACTCGGGTCCGAGTCACCTCCTGGGTTCAGTCGAGTGAGACCAGCTTCAACCGGTCAGTTCGAACCAGGTGAGCGAAGTGGGTTAGGTAAGAACCCCGGCCGGGTTGAGTCACAAATAGAGGAGGGAGTGACGTTTAAAACGGTGGCGGGAACTGAGGACCTCTCTGGCTCCCAAGGTGTTGTTATGCATGCTGGGGGAGGGGAAGAAGGTAGGGAGGATGCTGAAGCTTCTATTGAACGACATAATAGAGGGTTCAACTTGCTCAAGAGAGCGGCTGAGGGTGCTAAAGTGAAGATGGCAACGCAGATCTCAGAGGAGGCCTTAGAGCAGGGCCTAACACCGATTTCTGATTATTAAGGCTGTCTCATGGAACTGTAGAGGGGTGGGGGTGGAGAGGGTGATCACAATATGTGACGGTTTGATAAGGGAACTATTTCCATATGTAATATTCATTATTAACACATTGATTTTGGAGGATGGCTTGAGAGTCATCAAACAACGCCTAGGTAGGCGATGGGATTCATTTCTTATCCCGGTTGAAGGTAGACAAGACGGTATTCTGGCGGTGTGGAAGAGGGCTCTTGGGCATGTATCCGTGACTAGTGGCATTACCCAAGCATTACATGCACTTATCACGGTGGAGGGAGGAGTTCATATTTTATTCTCTGCTATCTATTGTGAGGATCCGTACCTCCAACCCGGTCCGATTGCGTTAGGTCGAGGGTCTGGTTTTGTGGTTTGACTCGGTTGGCATTGGGTTGCGATCGGTTGATCGCATCGCTATTTTTGGACCCCAAGGGCAATTTCGTAAAATTGTGCCTTGGCGGTCGATTTCACACCCCCGTAGTACACACACGGCCTCTGATTGTTATTTGTGTTTGATTAGGTTCTCATAGACGTTTTCAATCGGAATATCGGAGCTCGATCGGGAAGGATCGAGACGAGCAGTTGGATCGTGACCACTGTAGCAGGTCGGCTACTGTAGCTACAATAACCCTTTAAATACCCCCCCCCTCTCCTTTCTCTTTTTCTTCTTTCTCTGCTTTCGGCTTCCTTCCCCTGCTCCCACAACCTTCTTCTTCCCTTCTTTCTTCCCGTCACAAGTGAGGCAGAGCTCCGGCGTTCCCTGGCGGCTCGGAGGCACCCCACGACGAGGGAGGAGGCGAATTAGCAAGGTTTAACGGTGGATTAACCAAGGATTAGTGTAAAAAGGTAGGATTTTATGTTTAGGATAGTTTTGGTATTTTTGGTTGTTTTAATTGGTTGTTCTTCAATTAAAGTATGCTAGGTGGTGTGTTATACGTTGCTTTAAATCTGATTAAAGTTTGGTAGGCATTGGATTTGATTTAAGTTGGATTTAAGCATGTTTTTCATCAATTGATTTTCGAATTTTCTGTTCTAGCATAACAGTGGTGTTCTAGCTTGTTTTCCGAGCAAGACGTGCATGATCTCAGTTTATGTTATACATGAAAGTTGTAGATCTCTGAGTTAGCTTTTATTTCTGGTGAATTAAATGAGCTATATGTACTGAAACAGAGCAGCTGGTTTAAATTGAGGATTTAAGTGGTTTTTCATTATTTAATTGGGATGATTTTTGGAGGAGATGATCTTAGTGATCTTTAAGTTTGATCTGCAAATTTTGGTGTTAATCCAAGTTATTTTCAATAGGATTTTGATTAGTTCATCAAATCTGAGATTTTACAGAAATAGTAGGTTTTGATCTATTTTCGTTTATCCGATCGATTTAATTTTCGGATATGTGATTCGGGGTATGCTATTGAGTAGTCATATCAAGTTTCATGTCAATCGGACCGTTAGATCAAAAGATATGATTTTCCGAGTTTCATGATATAATTGGTTTGATTTCTATAAATCGATTATTTTAATCATATCCTGGATATATATTATTTTAAGCTCGTACATAGTTTGTGGTTGAACCAGGGGAGTCGCGCATCCCCTGGGATGTGTAGAATAAGTGGGCCTTAAGTAGGCCCTCAGTTTTGAATAAAATATTATTATATTGTTGTCATAGATGTTTGATAGTTTAGCTAGGGTTGTATCCCGTTTGTAAGCTTGAGTGCCTATTTTATGCCGCTTTATTCCATACCGATGCTATGTATACCCTTAGCGAGTTGTAGGCTACACCCGGACTTGTGTTTTATTTGACATCCTGATGCATGTTTACACTTTTGTTTGTGCATGAGCATAACATGCACCTGATTGCATTAGATGCATAGAGGATAAGACATGGGCGATGGGTTGATCGCCAATCCGAGCTGCCCGATCTAGCTTGAGGACCGAGGTTGGGTAGTAAGGTCTAGAATTTAATCTGTTATAATAATATGATGATTTGAGGTTACTATCTAGTTGGCTGCAATTATGCTTGATCGAGGTTTAGAGGTCGTTTTAGGTTCCAGTCTCATTTCCATTGTTAGGGGGAGTGACGTATCGCGCTGTGTTCTACCTCTATTGTTTCAGCACTGGAGTCGCTTGGTTGAGAGGGACGAGTGATAATAGTACCATAGGTCATCAGGGTGCGTGCCATGGGGTAAACGACGTACGTGACGTGAGGTTCCCCTAGAGATGAGCTGGAACCTGTGACTTTACTATTCCCTTCCTTGGTGAGTGTCATAACATAGAATTATGCTGAACTTATTGCTCATTTCTACCCGGGCTACGTTTTGCAGATGCAGGCATCAACTCTTCTTCCGTAGATCCCAACTGGACAGGTACATGGTGGCGCGTCGACTTATGGAGGTGTTCGAGGTCTTGGGGTTTATTCAATCTTGTTAGATTATTTAAATCTATAATTTCCTTGTGTAAGGATTTTGAGGATTAAATATATTGTATCAGAATCTTGAATTTTATTAGAAATTTTATTTGACCCCAGATTCAATTGTTAATTAGTTGCCTTATTTTATTATGATCGCGTCTTTGATGAATTGAACAGAGTAGGAACCCTCACACCTCGGCCCATATGGGTTTTCTGGGTCGGGGTGTTACATCTATGATGCACGAACTGTCCGGGGGAGGAGAATACTATGGAAGATGCTATCTGAGGTAAATGAGACTGGGATACCTCATGTGCTTATGGGAGACTTTAACGCCATCATTGCACCGTATGAGAAGAAGGGAGGACGACATTTTAAATTGGCTTCTTCTGCTAAAGATTTTCTGGAATTTATCACATCTAATGGATTGGTAGATGTTGGTTTTGTGGGGAGTACCTTCACCTGGTGCCATGGCCTTCCAGGTGAGAGGAGGATATCTGAACGGCTTGATCAAGTCTTATGCACACCTTCAGCGAGGGATGCACTTGGGTGGTTGGAGGTCAGGCATCTAAGTAGGCAGGGCTCTGATCATTGCCCACTGGTCTTAGTGGCAGGTAGGGAGCAGAGGTGTCGCGCCCCAACCTGCGAAAGCCCAATCGGGCCGGGCGACGCGAACCGAAACCTAACAAACCGCGGAAAAAAATTGGCGAGGGTTCCCTCTAACCTATTAGTCTCTCTAGCAATTCATCAAAACACCCTCAATTTAAAAGACATAATTAAATTACAAGCCTCGAACCCCAGATTACAAAACCCAAGTGAATTTAATATACATATCCTCGGAGAGGAGAAGATCCAAATACAACATTTAAACATTCCCGTAGGAGACTATCTAACATAGGTTAAAAGTAGTAAAGATCACCACCTCTCAGACTCCGCCTGGCACCGCCGCACCGCCGACCAACTGCCCGGTAGGGGCCACAAAAGAAGAACTGACGCATGCACCTGCAAAACGCAGCCCGGGTAGGAGTGAGCATAAAGCTCAGTAGGGTTCTACACTACGACACACAGAAGGAAGAGGGAAATGCAATAGTGTCGCCCTCAAGTAAGACCTGGGTGTATACAGGGGTCCCATAATCCCATCGTGTGTCTCTGATCGCAGGCCCAAACACTGCAGACTCTCAACAGAACACAGGACACTGTTTGGCGGACAAGGATACCGCTGGACAGGCAGACCCCCACCCAAGAGTCAAGAACACCGGACACCGGCTACACCTCAGCATCCAACTCAAGGCCGACATGACCTCTATAATCATCAAGCAACATGAGTACCAGTCGTCTAAGCCTATCATCAAGTTTGACTGGACACCACAATTCGAACCGGGTCCAAACTACCCAACCCCGGTCCTAAGGCTAAGTCCGAGCTTCCAGCCTCGGGACGGCGACCCACAGATCACCCACGCTCTAACCATGCAACTAATGCACAACAGAGAATGCATGCTATGAACATACACAGATAAGTGGTAAGCATGCAACAGTATGATAAAACATCATATAAGTCCAACTAGATCGCTGCAACGGTACTACCAACCGCTGCCAACCGATCCGCAGCGGGTCCCGGCACTACGACGGTACCACGATCGTCAACCGCGGACTCCTGCAACGGGAAGCAACCCCGAAAACTTCGATGAACAGTAAAATATAATATTATATGTTTCGAACATATAATTGATGAGTGCATGAAAGTGCACTCTGAACAACCTTATAACCATCTCAATTGCTAGATTATTATCCTTAATCAGCAGCTTTATTACTATTTTTATATCTATATGTTGCTTCACATGGTTGTTTGGAAAATGCAGGAAATTGGAGCTAAAAGAAGCTGAAAAGAGTATATGGATCAACTTCAAAAATTAATCTGTACCTGCTCATGAAAAACCAGATGATGTGCCATATATGGTTGGAAAGCTCTTGAAGTCTAGATTCTGGAGAATTTTACGGTTCGTTATTCTGAGTTTCCTAGAGGAAGTTACTGCAATTTCAGTACCGATGCGCACTTTGAATGGCAGAAAGGAAAATAAGCTGGAAGTCCGAGCGATCCGCCGATCGATCGGACCACGCAAAAACGTGATAGAACATGTGTTTTTCAGCCACAACGCATCCGATCGATCCCTCCATCGCTCCTATGGGGTCCGATCGATCCGACACCAATGGTCCGATCGATCGGACTCGGAAAAAGCCAAAAACAGCGGATTTTTACTCAACCGATCGATCCAACACTCATAATTCGATCGATCGGACTTGGGAATTAAAGGGTGACAGAACGTATGCTTTTTAGAGGAACACAGTTCGATCGATCCATCCATCGATCGAACTCGGGAAGAGCAAGAGACGAAGGATTTTTACGAAATCGATCGATCCGACTTCCTTAGTCCGATCGATCGGACACGGGCAAAGTTAGAAGTTGAAGATTTTAACGCATCCGATCGATCCAGCACCCCGAGAAGGATCGATCGGACGTTCCCAGTGAATTAAATCAATGGTTTAGATCAAATCCGTTGATGGAGAGACTTTGGGGCTATAAATAGGACTCTTTCTAGGGTTTGAGGGGGACTTCTTGGACGTTTTTGGAGGCTCTTTTCAGGACCTTTTCAAGAGGAAGAAGATGAAGACATCTCCATCCATGGCCGAGTAATCCGCGGGCATGGCGGACGGATGATCTAGCGAGGACTAGGGCTTCTTCTCCAACAATGGTTCATAGTTTTTAATCTTTATTGTTAAACTTTTCTTATGTATTGGATCTTCGCAGATTGCTTTGTGGTTAAACATTATTATAAATCCAGTCATGCTTCTTTTATGATATTGTGATCCCATAGTTATCTCCTTTGATTCTCCTGCCGAGTCTCGTGAGACCTTTGTTATGCATTGCCCGTAGTGACAGCTGGTATTGTGTATTCTTAGGGATCTGGTTAGATAAGGTTGGAGCTCTTTACCGTGAGATCTTTGCTATGCATTGCCGATTGTGAGAGTTGGTATTGTGTATTCTTAGAGATCTGGTTAGAGTTAGGGCTTTGTCCCGATGAACTTTTGCTGCGCGTTGCCTGTAGTGACAGCCGGTATCGTGTATTCTTAGGTTTGGTTGGATGAAGTTAGAACTATAAAAAGGAAGAACCAATCATAGGAAGAGACATTTATATTTTATCAGATTCATAATTCTATATCTTCCGGTTAAGGCGATTGGGATGTGAATCCCTTAACTGAGTATTATATGGACCATTGAGAAGAGAAGAACCTAAATCCGAGTGAAGTGATTCCTGAAGCCTGGCCTCATTCAAATCTTGATTTCTTTGTTACCTTTATTTTACCATTACATCTTCGATCTATTTTCTTAACTTTCATCGCTCTTCATTGTTTTCAATTCATTGTTATCTGTGTTTCTGGATCTTTCCTGCTTGTCTCTCTGTGAGATTCGACCTCTCTTATGCTGTACTGCACCGCGATCGCTGTGCGTGACACATTTGAGCGACATCAAAAATTGGCGCCGTTGCCGGGGAGACGGTTCAGAAAAGCGCCAGAATCAACAGATCACGATGATTGAAGACATCGAAGGCGGTAACTTTGTTCCTTTTTCTTTGGATTTTTATTTCTTTTTCCTTAGTTTCCTTTATTTTCTTTTTAGTTTTGTTTTGAATTTTCATTTTATTTTTACTTGCTAAAAAAAACTGACCAAATAAAAAAACTGAAAAAAAAAAGAAAAGATGGAAAATGAATTATATCAATACTATTTGAGATCATGTTCTATGAAGTCGAGAGATGGAATGTCTCAAACAACAATTCGTAAGAAAAGTATATACGAATTGAGGGAGGAGCATAGAATGAGTCATGTTTCGGTCAATGAGTATCTTCCTAATTATATGCTTAACGCATTGAAAAGAAAAATTTCATCCTTTGCACAAAAGGATAATGAGTCATTATGTGATGCATGGCAGCGATTTACAAGTTTAATAGTTTCATGCCATCAACATGGTTATCCTAATTGGCGTTTAGTTAACTATTTTTATTATGGATTAACTGAGCATGAACGTCAAATTCTTGAAACAAGATGCAAGGGTGAGTTTTTGCAGATTGATCCTGATGAAGCTATGAAGCACTTGGATGAGCTTGTTGAGACGACTCATACATAGACAGTTCCGGAGCGTTGGGATGATTATCATGGCCATATCACTGCCAAATTCTACAAGCATCCCAATGTTGCCTCAACGTCCAACAACTATCTGCAGCACAATGAGCCTTTCTACTCTTATCCTAGTGCTTATGATGATTATGTGTATGATACTTATGTTGCTACTTCCCATGATGTGGATGTTGATGAGCCTAACACGTATGATGCATGTGTCGATGACTTTAGTGCTTGTGATGCATACATCCATGATTTTAATGCTTATGGTGCACATGCTCAAGATGTTCATGTTGATGATGCATATGCTCATGACTGTAGCTGTCGCGCCCCGACCCGCAGAGCGCACCCGGGCCGGGGACCGCGAGGGGAAGACACCTACCACTACTAGCCTCGACTGGCGGAAACAGCCGAGACAAAGGCCCAGCTGGCGGAAACAGCTGGACACCACAGAGAAAGAGAGAAAGCAGGAAACAAAAGCTAACAACATCTATTACAAACACATAATAGAGTTACAACAGGAGAAACCTAGATACAACAGATCTAGAACAAGGGGGGGGGGGGGGGGGGGGGTAAACAGTCCCCAAAAAGAAAGCAAGCCACACTGCCCACCGGGGTCTCCACGAAGGCGCAGACAAAGCCATCCTGACCCTCAGACATGGTCAGGAGCCGGCGCGCTGCCACTGGACGACCGACGGGGCAACGGTTGGGAGAACCGGGCACCAGCACCTGCAACAAACACAGTCCAGGTAGGCATGAGCAACAGCTCAGCAGGGTCCCACTCCACAACCCCCACAAGAAAGGCAAACCCAACAACCAACCCTGAAGCCAAGTGCTGAGGCTTGCCAAGGATCCCATAAATCCTATCGATAACCCGAAGGGTCCCTGTCCCGAGTACGTCTCCGACTGCCACTGTTTAGGGATGGACAAACTCCGACTGTCCCTGACACAGGGTGGACATGACGCTACTGGTAGGACACCCTTCCCCAAGCGGGACCTCCACACTTGGCGGAACGACCGAGATCACGACAACCACCTCCCAGCACTCCAAGCCACAGAGCCACGATCCCTGACTCCCGACCAGGCACTAAGTCTAAGGACTGCCAAGGTTCCATAACCCTATCGATGCCCCAAGGGCTCCCGACATGAACCTTGCTCATCACCCTAAGCACCCAACAGGGGAAAAGGTTCCATGCGGGATCACCCTCTGCACCAACAGAGGAACAGAACCGTGCAGGACACCTCCACTTAGCACCTGGGTACGGAGTACAAGGGGGGAACACCCACCCAAACTAGCCTAACATGTCTAATGCACAGTTAAGCAAAACAGGGCAGATAGATATAAAGCTGTAAACAAGCGACAAGGCAAGGGCACACCTTCGGCCCATTTATACTAAACACTCCCGAGGGTCATGACTCCCTCGGTTCACCACAAAGCGGTAAGGGCATACCGTCAGCCCATTTATTCTACACACCTGAGAGGCATCACCCTCCCAGTTCAACCACAAAGCGATAAACATTCATGCATAAATCACTACAGGATAAACCCCGAGGGTAAAACCGTAAAGACCATTACATGCGAAGCCCCGCGGGCAAAACCCTTGAAAACCCTCTCTGCTACTGAAGGATCGATCCTTCACCCAGGGAGGATCGATCATTCAAGCAACAGTGAGCTTCCCTCACTGTCGAGCCAAAGAAGATCGATCACTCCTTCCAAGTAGATCGATCTTTTTGGTGACAGAGGGCACCCTTCCAGTCGCACCAAGGAAGATCGATCCTTCTCCCAGGAAGATCGATCATTCTCAGGACGAAGGGTAACCAGGCTGACCCAGGCCCCGTGATCGATCTCCTCCCATAAGAAGATCGATCATGTGGCTGGGCGCAGCAAACTAACACCAGAGGATCGATCACTTCACCCAGGAAGATCGATCATGATGGGTTCCGATGTACTTCCGGCCTGGAAAACCGCCGGAATACACAACCAAACCCCACCAAACTTGGTGGGCTGGTAGATCCAAGAACCACGAAGCTCCTCAAGGCTTCAAAACAGGAAAAACACCAACTCCACAAGAGATCTAAAACGAAAACCAAAACCGGATTCAAAACCTCGGAAAACAACCGGAGTTTAGAATGAGAACCCTACCTCCTCAACGCAGCTTCGATCCACAAGTCCTACCCCAGGACCTTCCTCGACTTGCCACGAACCCAACGAGCCTTCAAGCTCCCGGAAAGATGGCCGGAGGAGGAAGAACGGAGGAGGAGAAGGAGCGGTCTCAACCGGGGAAGAAACAGAGCCGCGCGAGGGAGAAGAAGAAGAGAGGAAGAAAGGAAGGGGGGAAAGGGCGGGTAAGGCCGGGGAAAAGCCGGGGGAGGGGAAGCGACGGCCACCGTGGTGGCCGTCCTTCGAAAGCCACCGACAAGGACTTCCAGGCACAGGAAGGATCGATCCTCCATGACCAAAGGATCGATCATCCCTGCCCAGAAGTGCAAACTTGGGCTGGAAAACGAGCCCAAGCCCAGAACACCCAAGCTAGGGTCCACCTAACCTTTCTAACAAACACAACCATCAAGCAAGGCCTGTGTGTGCACACCCAGTGTGAAAAACGACCGCCAAGGCGCAATTTCCCAAATTGCCCTTGGGATCAACCACCAGCTATAGGAATAGAGGGGCAGGTCCTCACAGTAGTGCTAGTGTGCATGTTCAAAATTCTAGTTCTATTGATGCACAAGCTATTGATTCTAATGCATGTGATGCATATGCATATGATTTTAGCGCTCATACGCATGTTCATGATACTAACATTCACTATGCATACGCTCATGATTCCAATGTTAGTAATGCACATGTTCATGTCTCTGATGCTGAAAATGCACATGTTTCTACTCAACTTTCTATGGCATAGATTTTGGACTTACTTAAGGAGGCTAAAACCAAGCCTAATTTTGACTCTTTTATTCTGCAGTTACTTATGAAGGACGAGGAGAAAGCACGCCAACTATGCGAGGTAATCACATCTTTTAGCGTGCACGAACTTGGATGGACACATCATATGGAAGAAGACGAAGCACTCCAGTACGGGCCGGCCAGCAACGAGGAAGATCTAGACGACTTCCAAGACCACAAGGACCAGGTATTCGTTGAACCTCCATCGGCTGAACTTCAAGTCATTGCTTCTAAGCCGCGATGTATATTTCCAGTGTTTATTTCATCTCCTTGGATAGTTAGGAAGAACATGACCTTGATAGATATTTTTAAACTTCGACGGATTTATTTCAGATTTTGTGATCTTACCATCCTTGACCACGAGCATGATGGCATTATTGATAGGTCATTGGATGAGTCACAGACACTTGAGCATAATGATGATACATATTTCTATTTGAGAGATCCAGCTATCTTATTTATTGGTGTTAGAATGCAAAAGCTAGTTCTCCCACTTGTCATATGCCACTTGGATTTATATGGTAAACTACTCTTGGTGATACTACTATGGCTAACCTTTCAGATCATGGCACGTACTGATTTTGCATATCATCGTGCTAGGGCACGACCGCCAAGGGCGCGGTTAAAAATCCATGTCTTAGATATAGTAGTTTAGTTTGCTCAATTTGCTTTCTTGTATGCTTGAGAATGCTTGAGTTATTTTTATATTATGTGCTTGCATGTTTGCTTTTGTTTTGCTTTTGTTCATAGGTGTTCGATCAGTCCCTGCTTTTCCGTGGAGAACATTGTCGTTGATCACCTATCAAGGTTGATGGAGGAAGTAGCGGAAAATGAGCCACCAATCATGGATGACTTCCCTGATGAGCAACTCTTTTCAGTTGCACGACTGCCCTGGTATGCGTATATTGTTAATTACTTAGCGACAGATGAGATCCCTTCCTTTTGGAGTGCGCAGGATAAGCGTAGGTTCTTTGTTGAGGTAAAGAAATTTTATTGGGATGATCCTTGTTTGTTTAAGTTTTGTCATGACTAGATTATGCGCCGTTGTGTCCCTGATTATGAAATCAAAAGCATCATTACATTCTGTCACTCTCATGCATGTGGAGGCCATTTTTCGATGAAAAAGACTGCTGCTAAAATTCTTCAATGTGGTTTTTACTGGCCTACTATGTTTCGTGATGTTAATATTTTCTGCAAATCCTATGATAGATGCCTAACATTAGGAGCTTTATCTAGGAGACATATGATGCCTTTGAACCCAATTCAAGCTGTCGAGATTTTTGATTGTTGGGGTATAGACTTTATGGGACCCTTCCCTTCTTCTTTTGGCTATTTATATATATTGTTGGTTGTGGAATACGTGTCTAAGTGGGTGGAGGCTACTGCATGTAGGAATAATGATCATTCCACTGTCATCAAGTTTCTTAAAGAGCATGTTTTGTCTAGATTTGGTACTCCTAGGGTCATTATTAGTGACCAAGGATCCCATTTTTGTAACCGCTCTTTTGAGGCTTTGATGCGCAGGTATGGAGTGACACATAAGATTTCCACTGCTTATCATCCACAGATGAATGGCCAAGCTGAATTAGCCAATAGAGAGATAAAGCAAATCCTGGAGAAGACAGTGAGCCCCAACCGAAAGGACTGGTCCTTGAGGCTATCAGACGCGTTGTGGGCATATCGCACTGCCTACAAGACTACCTTGGGGATGTCGCCGTTTCGCCTTGTTTATGGAAAACCATGTCATCTTCCAGTTGAATTAGAACATAAGGCATATTGGGCTATTAAGTCACTAAATCTTACTTTGGATGCTGCAGGTCAGGAACGGAAACTCCAGCTGTCTGAGCTAGAGGAACTCAGGAATGATGCTTATGAGAGTTCTAGGATCTTCAAGGCAAAGACAAAGGCCTACCATGACAAGAAGATCCTGCGGAAGATGTTTAAAGTCGGACAGCAAGCTTATCTGTATGACGCACGACTGCATCTTCATCCTGGGAAGCTGAGATCACGCTGGACAGGCCCCTTCACCGTTAGTAGAATATTTGAGAATGGGGCTGTGGAAGTTGAAGACCCAAAGGATGGGAGGTTGTTTACGGTTAATGGACAACGCTTGAAACAGATTCCAGAGAAAGCGGACCCTGAGGAGCACACCGTTTCTCTCGTAGACCCTGTCTACGAGGGATGATCTTTCTCCTATCTATCATTTCCCTTTTTGATTAGGATAGTTTGTTTTAGTTTGTCTGCTTTTGTTTTCATTTGTTTTTGTTTGCTCTCTTATTTCTTAGGATGTTGGACCACCGTTTGCCTTGCTTGAGGAATTCGACCACTATTCTGTAGATGAGAAATTCGGCCACCACGAGGAGCCTTGAGGAGATAATCGATATTCTGTCAGGTGGCCTCGCTCTTATTTCGATTTCCTATTTTTATTTCTGTCATATATGAAAATTCAGCCAACACCCTTCTGCTTATTTACATGATTAGCACACATTGAGGACAATGTGAATTTCAGGTTGGGGGGTGTAGGCATGCATGACCTTATGCATGCTACCTTTTGAGTTTAATAGTGTTGAATTGATTATGTTACTAGAGATTATACATGAGCTGAAATTTTTATGCTTATTATGCATGTTGCTTTCATATGGATTGACCAATACATTGATTGCATGCGTGATAACCTGAAAGTATAACATCATGTGATTCATACACGAACACTTTATGTGCAGTGGTAATTATACTCACTAGAGGAATGAGCATGCTATTGTCAATCGAGACCATGATTTCAACATTAGCTAGTGTTGAGTATTACATGCAGAAAAAAAAAGAGAAAAAGTTCTGGAGCTTGATCAAGCTGTGCCTAAACAACTATTAAGTGATCTACTGAGTAACCGGGTGTTCTTGCCTCAGGAAGCGGGGAGCTCGTGTAAAAAGGTAGAACCACTTATAGCTATAAAAAAAAACAAAAAAAAAACTATTAAGTGTTTTGCTAAGTAACCGGGTCTCTGCGCCTCAAGAAGCGGAGAGTGTTCGCGTAAAAAGGCAGAATGTCTGATAGTTGAAAAAAAAAAAAACAAAGAGAGCATGTTATACTTAAAGTGCGAGGGTTGGATGATTGGTCATGAAGATATTAGTATGTTTGGACTAATGGTGGGTAGAAGTTGCCTCTGCACGTAACATTTATTTGTCACGTCACATGTGTTCTTCTGGATGGTGATTAGCATGTTTGATGTGTAGAAGTTGATTTCAAGTGTTGGTAGTATGTGTATGAGTATAAGAAGTTCCCATGCTCTGTACTGCATAAAACACTATCGACTTGATAAGGTAGAATTTTTATCATGCATGTCTACATCCTTAAACCGTTAGTGTGCTTAATTATATTCTATGCGCTTTGAATTGCTAGAGACTAGCAATAAGCTGGTTGGGGGGTGTGATGAGTGCATGAAAGTGCACTCTGAACAACCTTATAACCATCTCAATTGCTAGATTATTATCCTTAATCAGCAGCTTTATTACTATTTTTATATTTATATGTTGCTTCACATGGTTGTTTGGAAAATGCAGGAAATTGGAGCTAAAAGAAGCTGAAAAGAGTATATGGATCAAATTCAAAAATTAATCTGTACCTGCTCATGAAGAACCAGATGATGTATCATATATGGTTGGAAAGCTCTTGAAGTCTAGATTCTGGAGAATTTTACGGTTCGTGATTCCGAGTTTTCTAGAGGAAGTTACGGCAATTTCAGTACCGATGCGCACTCTGAATGACAGAAAGGAAAATAAGCTGGAAGTCCGAGCGATCCGCCGATCGATCGGACCACGCAAAAACGTGACAGAACATGTGTTTTTCAGCCACAACGCATCCGATCGATCCCTCCATCGCTCCTATGGGGTCCGATCGATCCGACACCAATGGTCCGATCGATCGGACTCGGAAAAAGCCAAAAACATCGGATTTTTACTCAACCGATCGATCCAACACTCATAATTCGATCGATCGGACTTGGAAATTAAAGGGTGACAGAACGTATGCTTTTTAGAGGAACACAGTTCGATCGATCCATCCATCGATCGAACTCGGGAAGAGCCAGAGACGAAGGATTTTTACGAAATCGATCGATCCGACTTCCTTAGTCCGATCGATCGGACACGGGCGAAGTTAGAAGTTGAAGATTTTAACGCATCCGATCGATCCAGCACCCCGAGAAGGATCGATCGGACGTTCCCAGTGAATTAAATCAATGGTTTAGATCAAATCCGTTGATGGAGAGACTTTGGGGCTATAAATAGGACTCTTTCTAGGGTTTGAGGGGGACTTCTTGGACGTTTTTGGAGGCTCTTTTCAGGACCTTTTCAAGAGGAAGAAGATGAAGACATCTCCATCCATGGCCGAGTAATTCGCGGGCATGGCGGACGGATGATCTAGCGAGGACTAGGGCTTCTTCTCCAACAATGGTTCATAGTTTTTAATCTTTATTGTTAAATTTTTCTTATGTATTGGATCTTCACAGATTGCTTTGTGGTTAAACATTATTATAAATCCAGTCATGCTTCTTTTATGATATTGTGATCCCATAGTTATCTCCTTTGATTCTCCTGCCGAGTCTCGTGAGACCTTTGCTATGCATTGCCCGTAGTGACAGCTGGTATTGTGTATTTTTAGGGATCTGGTTAGATAAGGTTGGGGCTCTATACCGTGAGATCTTTGCTATGCATTGCCGATTGTGAGAGTTGGTATTGTGTATTCTTAGAGATCTGGTTAGAGTTAGGGCTTTGTCCCGATGAACTTTTGCTGCGCGTTGCCTGTAGTGACAGCCGGTATCGTGTATTCTTAGGTTTGGTTGGATGAAGTTAGAACTATAAAAAGGAAGAACCAATCATAGGAAGAGACATTTATATTTTATCAGATTCATAATTCTATATCTTCCGGTTAAGGCGATTGGGATGTAAATCCCTTAACTGAGTATTATATGGACCATTGAGAAGAGAAGAACCTAAATCCGAGTGAAGTGATTCCTGAAGCCTACCCTCATTCAAAGCTTGATTTCTTTGTTACCTTTATTTTACCATTACATCTTCGATCTATTTTCTTAACTTTCATTGCTCTTGATTGTTTTCAATTCATTGTTATCTGTGTTTCTGGATCTTTCCTGCTTGTCTCTCTGTGGGATTCGACCTCTCTTATGCTGTACTGCACCACGACCGCTGTGCGTGACACATTTGAGCGACATCAATAATCTTATTTAAAACACCAAAATCCTCTACTTAGAGGCTAATTGACCCCATCGATCCAACATCCAAAAGACGTCGGATTCAAAATCCAACTTAGACTCCCGTAACTCAATATGTTGGAATCAACGTACCCAAAATTGGAAAACATCCAACGGCTGGATTAACGGGAAAATACTAATCAAAACTGCTAATCAAACTAACTTATCACTTACTTGCTGCAACGCAGTCCGCCAGTACGAAATTCATAACAAATCATAGGAAAATCATAAAATTATGAATTTAGTTGGGTTTGAGAGTAGATGCAAAGATCTACAACTCTTATGTTCATTACAACCCAAGCACATGCACGTACCGGTCAAAAACCTCGCCGCAAACCGGCTGTTCTTCAAGAACAGCAGAAACCGGAAAATCCAAGATTAAACATGCTTAACACCTACTACAATCTCAACCAAAGCTTATGAAATATAAACCAAAAATTATACTAAGCAAGAGGAATCCAACAACACAAAGAACAACAAGATCTACCGGCTAGATCTAGAGAAAAACCAAAAACAACTCTCGTAGGTAGAAACCTACCGGAAATGCTAAACCTCGGCTGATTCCCCTCAAATTAGTCACCAACAAGGCTTCAAACCACACCATAAATTCTCCTCAGGTCGCCACGAATCTAACGAGCCTTGGAACGCCCAAAACGGTGGCCAGATGAGGGAGAACGGAGAAGAAGAAGCTCGCCGGAAAAACAGGGGAAAAGAGAGAAAAAGAGAGAAGAAGGAGAAGAGTGAGGGGCTATTATACACAGTACTGTAGCTACAGTAACCGACTGGCTACAGTAGCCAACCATCTACAGTGGTCGCGATCCGACCGCCCATCTCGATCCTTCCCGATCGAGCTCCGATCTTCCGATCGAGAACGCCTATGAGAATCTAATCAAACACAAATAACAATCAGAGGCTGTGTGTGCACCACGCGGGTGTGAAATAAATCGACATGGCCAATTTACCAAATTTCCCCCTTGTGGTCTAAGAAACAATAATGCGATCCACCAGATCGCGCTCTCGACGCGAAACAAACAAACGAGTCACGTTTCCGACCCAGCCGATCGACCCAGGAGTAGAGGGACAGGTCCTCACAAGAGGTGTACTGATGGAGCATGGTTATTCCGTCTACGTCAGCATTGGATGGACGAACCTCAGTTCAAAACTTTGGTAAGGCGAATATGGAGTAGAAGGCTGCATGGCTCGCACCAATACAATATGGCTACCAGGTTTCTCGAACTCAAGGACGTGGTGAGGGATTGGAATGGACAAGAGGATTGCGATCGTTTTCAGCGACGGAAGAAATTGGAGGAGGGCATTCTCAAGATGTATTTGAAGGAGGAGAGACAGGGCCTACAACTAGAAGAGGAATTGGAACTCTGGGCATTAGAAAAGCAACATTCAGCAATCATGTCTCTGCAGGAGAGATTAGTGGCGCAGAAGCTAAGGAAAGAGTGGCTAGTTGCGGGAGACCGTGATTCGGCACTCTTCCGCAAGCTAGTCTCTTCAAGGATGCATCGGTCAAGAGTGAAGGAACTTGTTAACGACAGAGATGAAGATGTAACTCAACCGGCTGAGATTGGTGCTTGCTTTGCTAAATACTATGCATATTTGTGGGCTGATGAAGGTCGGTACACACCAGGGGAGATGCCGGAACTTCCCATAATCTCACCGGAGCAATCTTTAGTCTCAGATGGGATTCCTACTAAATTTTACACTAAAAATTGGAATGTGGTGGGAGGCGAGGTCACTAAAGCTATGCTATCCTTCTTTAGGTCGGCTATACTCCCATCATCATGGAATGAGATTTTTGTTTCATTTGTTCGCAAGTGTGAAAATCTCCGTCAGGTTAAATATTTTCATCCAATTAGCTTATGCAATGTAAGCTATAAAATTGTTTCGACAATTTTGGTACGGAGACTTAATGAGGTGCTTCAAGATCTAGTTGGGGTGGAGCAATCAGCCTTTATCACAGGGAGAGTCATTCATGATAATATTTCAGCGGCTCAGAAGCTTCTACATTACATGGAATGTGCACCTATGTCTAGAGCTTCAATGGTGATCAAGGTGGACTTAAAGTCAGCCTATGACCGAGTTCGTTGGCCGGCGGTGGAGGAAGTATTGAGGTGTATGGGCTTTTCAGATGTGTGGATCGCTTGGGTCATGGAATGCATCACTACGACCAAGTTCCCCTTCATTGTCAATGGGAGGGTCTTTGGGAGAGTGATTCCTCAACGTGGACTGCGACAAGGCGATCCACTCTCACCCTATTTATTTCTTTTGATGCAGAACGTACTCTCCATGCTCACAATGAGGCTCGGTGTTGGGTTGAAGGGTGCTCAATTGCGTCGGGGGGGAGGGAGGTTCTCCCATTTGTTGTACGTCGATGATTGTCTTTTTGCGACAGACGCATGTTCTATGGAAGCTCGTTGTCTAATGCAAATTCTAATTTGCTTTAAGATAGCTGTTGGGCTCGAAATTAACCCGTTGAAGTCAAGTGTGTAATTTTCCAAGGTGGTTTCACAAGATCGTCGCACAACCATCTGTAGAATTTTGGGTATGGTAGAGGCGGAGGGAGTGTAGAGATATTTAGGCACTCCGGTGTTTTGAAGAAAGTTGAAAGAAACGGACTTTGGGGAATTATTGAATAAAATGATTCTCAAGATTCCTTCATAGAAAACATCTCTCCTTTCCGAGGCCGGCAGGGTGACCCTCCTTAGATCTGTTCTGCAGGCCATCCCAGTACACTCTATGATGTCTTCTTGTGTTCCCGCTTCACTACTCCGGCAGTTGGAAGCCATATGTCGCATGTTCCTATGGAAGGAGGCTGGATCGATGTCAAGAGTTAAGTGGCAAGATGTTTGTAGGCCGATTGAATGGGGTGGCCTTGGCATTAGAGATTTGGCTCTTTGGCACATGGCCTTGCATATGAGAAGGGCAGCTAGTTTGATGGAGGATCGTCTATCAATTTGGGCGGTGATGACGAGGGATAAATATAAATGGTCGGGACCCCTTCCTCACATGCACTGTCGGGGATCATGTTCTTCATTATGGAAATCTATCACTAAGGCAGCATGGGATCTTCGGGCTGGGATACTGTTCAAGCCAGCTCCTAATAGTAAACTGCACCCACTTGAGGATTGGTGGTGCGGTGATGGACCCCTTTGCTCAAGGCCGGCACTAATGAGAGTAGGCGGAGAGTTGGAGGTATTGAATCTTGGCAGCCTGATGATGGATAGGGAATGGCGGAGGGACAAATTGTTAGAATACTTTCATCCATATATGGCACAACAGATCATTGACGTGAAGATTGATAATACCCTAAACAAGGATAGGGGAATATGGGTTTTTAATAGTTCAGGAAAACCTGAATCAAAATCTATCTATTCTTGGTTATTGATGCAAGAATGTAGTGTGAGCTTGTTTATTCGAAGAGAAGTATGGGTGAACTGTTGGAATGCTCCAGTTGGCCCTCAAGTTAGGCAGTTCATATGGAAAGTTCTCCATAAGAAGGTGCCTACGAGAGAGTCCTTATGGAAAATTAGGTTAATTGATGACAGAAGCTGTCCTAGAGGATGCGGAGGAAGTGAATCTATTCATCATATTTTGGCGGATTGTCCATTTGCTCGGAAGGTATGGGAAATGCTTTTGCCTTTGAGGAGGGAGGTCAGCCTCGGCGATCTCATGGAAATCCTTGTGGCGTCTTCCTCGGTGGATGCAGCGAAAAGATGGAACAAAGCAGTTGTTGGGATGCTCTTATGGAAGGAGAGGAATGAGCTAGTATGGAGGAACCAAACTTGTTCGCCGGAAGCATTGGCATGGCGAAGCCGGAAGATGGCTGGTGAGTTTTGGAGGAGTAAAGGATGGAATATAGATCCTCAGACTTATGTTTTCACTAGGCAAGCGGGCTCTGTTTTGCAAACAGATGGGGCTTGGGTTCATGGCACTATGGAGGCTGGTATAGGGGTTGTGTGCTTCGATGAGGGGAGCAATTCTCCGTGCTGGGAGCTGTCGGAGAAAGTCCTGGCGCATAGCAGTGGTGAGGCGGAATTGTTGGCAGTCCTACAGGCTTTGGAGGAGGCGGTAGCGCAGGGGAATCCACAATGCTATCGTAGAGACTGACTCAATGACCATGGCGAATCGCATTAATGCGAGGGAAGCTTGAACCAGGTATGGAATTCATGCTGCGGAGAGTATGGAGTTTGGCTGCTCTCTTGGGTTGAGTGATTGTTAAGTTCATACCGCGCGAGGCGAACACGTGGCGAATGACCTCGCATGGCGAGCTAGACAATGGACACCTGCTGTTGGGCATGTAGTTATGTAATCTGAGTGAGTTGTAACACTTCACCTTTAGCTCATCTTAGCAACAAAAAAAAATAAATTGATTTCATTTTGAAATGATTAGGATTTGCTTCGAGATGTATTAAGATTTGATTAAGAGTTGATTTGATAGGATTTAATCAGTTAATATTTGATATGTTAGGAAATGATTTGTTACCTAATCTTGGCCATTATTTGTTTAGGAGGATCAATGAATAAAATAAAAGATTAATTTAACCAAGTATTGATTCGTTAATCGCTGTCTTTCTTCTTCCCCTGTGGTCTCTATCTTTCTACTTCTCTCTCTCTCTACTTTTCTCTCTCTTCAAGTGATTCGTGATAGTGATATCAATGATGTTACCATTCGCTTGTTTTAATATTAGTAGAATAATTTGCTTCAGTGTGAGTTACATAACGTATTATCCGTGCAATTCAGTACGATCGAAATTCCAAAGCAGCACTGGCAAAGTACGAGAACTACGCGCAGGATTAGGAACAACCATAAAGGCCTTTAAAAAACTGGAAAACGCATTGCAAAGGAACAAAAGTTCCGTAGTTGACAGGAAGTGACATTCATTCATTTCTAGGAGAGGATTAGCAAAAAAGGACAAAACTGCACAACAAAAAAGCTTGACGTCATTTCAGCTACAACCATCATAAATCAAAGAGAACTTTCTGGTTATCGATTTTAGCAACACGAAAACTTTGTTCCAACAACAGTGTCTTTGCATTCTACCATTAGCATTCCAGCAGGCATCTTGTACCAACAACTCTTTATCAATGGTTAGAAGAGCTGCTGAAGCCAGGGGGAATCAGCTGCATCTTTCTCCAGATCACACTTCAGTTTCTTGACATGTTGCATGGCCTGCTGCAAGTCGATTTGGTCTAAAGGCAACGCCGCGAATTCATGTAAGAAACGACGGGCGCGAGCTGCCCCCTTGGCCATGTCTTCAAAGCTACATATTTGTCTGCGTTTAGATCCAACCTTAAGGGAAATGATGATCCAAATCAGTTGATTCACACTTTTCAAAGTCAATCCACGAAGAATTAAATGATGAACAATGGGCAAGCCATCACAAGTAGAACAATGAGCTACTTTAGCCATTAACAATAATTTCCAGAAGTATTTGAGACCAATATTGCAAGACAGAACAATTCTGAGGGGGGGAAACATTGATATAAAAGTTTAGAATAGACAGTAACCTAGGCATGTGCAAGCCTGCAGTACGATAAATGAATACACTACAAACATTCAGACCAATTTAAATTTTCAATACTTCACATAGATATAGCAGCTATCAAGTAATCAAAGCAATTAAAACTAAAAAAGTCCTTTGATAGGCCATTGTTACAAACACTCTGAAGAATAGAAAGTAGACATAAAAAATCATAAAAAGGAATAGGGAATAGGAATAGTTTTCAATAATAACCAAAGATGGAAACAATTCCAGATGGATAGGGTCATCAATTGCGTGGTTAAACCTATAATTTATCATCTAATTTAGCAATTAGCAGTCAAAAGTTACAATTAATTTCATTGGGCTGTATAATCAAGACAGCTATCAAGTACCATCAAATGCTACATTCCAAAAATTAATATCAAGTAAAAGAATCAAATAAATAAAATATCAATCATGTCTACAACGCTTAGATGGTTTCGGAGCACAAGCTATTTAAGACAGACAAGCAAATCTTTACACAGTATTGGTGTCTACAACCAGATTTATACTTGATAATTCTTTTTCTCCATCTTTTCTTTTATCTTTAACTTGTTTATTTTCTCATGCAAAATTGACAAACTAGAACAGAAGCTACGCCAAACTATAAAAACAAAAAACTGACCTTGTAGGGCGGAAAACAAAACTGAATTTGAACCTAAAAACTTGAAAGACCCATCATGGTGGGCAATTTGCTAGGTAGTAAGAAACTCCGCATTCCATTCATATCAAGGTGCACCTTACTTTTCCTGATGCCGGAAAAGTCATCAACATATGATAAAGTTCTACAATACCAAGAATCCACCAGGCAGGTCAGAACTAGGATTCAAACACCTTCGAGAATCCACCTAAAGGAAGCAAGAATGTTGCCGTCTCGCAAGACAAAGCATCCTCGATGAACAGATGACTCCACGCCCTCATGATCAAACAAACCAGTCAAGGAAGAAGAAAAAGGAATAGACCCTTCCATTCCTGCACTCATTTGCTAGGTAGTAAGAAACTCCGCATTCCATTCATATCAAGGTGCACCTTACTTTTCCTGATGCCGGAAAAGTCATCAACATATGATAAAGTTCTACAATACCAAGAATCCACCAGGCAGGTCAGAACTAGGATTCAAACACCTTCGAGAATCCACCTAAAGGAAGCAAGAATGTTGTCGTCTCGCAAGACAAAGCATCCTCGATGAACAGATGAATCCACGCCCTCATGATCAAACAAACCAGTCAAGGAAGAAGAACAAGGAATAGACCCTTCCATTCCTGCACTCCCCCTTTCCGTCTCTCCCCCTGTCTTCTCCTCTAACAGCATGAGCCCTCTGTGATATCTGATGAGGCTTCAGCCTCACTTGAAGCTAGAACAAAGAGCGCCAGTTGGGACTGTCCACTCGCCAGTTGAAATATTATATACGCAAAATGAATATACATGCAATGGAGTATGTCCGCCATACTAACTTGATACTAAAAGCTAATTGCTAGTCTTATAATGAGTAAGCGCACAACATGTAGAACATAAACCCAATACCAAATGAAATCTATAGTAGAATGAAATAGGTACTGGTTGTGTCACGAACCTCATATTTCGTTTCAACAGAGCAAGTGGGTGCACACTGGAAGTCTTCCAACTCTGCAGCTTTACTTCTGGCAAGCTCTACAACACTTTCAGGAAAGTTTGCAAATTCTGCCACATGGATGCCAAAGCTTTGATCACAAGCACCTGGCTCAACCTGAGAATTTTTCAAGTTAATTACAAGACAAAAAAAAAAAACTCTACATATTAACATGGCAACCCCAGTTACGTAGGTAATGAATACATATTTTGAAGACAAAAGCAGCAATGCATTTCATGACAAATCACACACATTTAGGATCATTAATGAGATACATGGGATCATAACTAAGGTACTCTCAAAAGCAATGAGCATATTCTACTGAATAATTTATTTGGTAGGATAATTAGATACTAATACAGTTATCGGAATATATACAGGAATTGAATTCTTATAAGCATACATATGAAGAAATTCACCAACTGTAGATCGCTTCCATGAAATGCCGTCTCGGTAGTGAAACTAACATTACTTTCTAATTGTTAAGTTCTATCCAACTGGGGGGGGATTCGCGAGCCAAAAGCAAACATGTATGTAAAGACAAATCACTAGCCTCTAGGATCATTTTTCAAGGTATATGGAGAGTAAAACTAGGACACTATCAAAAGCAAAGCATGTTCTAGTAAGTGATACATAAAAGGAAGATAAATCAAAGAGAAATAAGTCCTCAGAATGTAAAACTTAAGTTTTAAATCCATATGGACAATACTATGGAGGAATTCACCGAGGACAGATTTCTGCAAAACAATAACCATGCTTCCATGAAACGGAATATGCTACTGGAAAAAGCGACCTTTTAATCTGGCAAGTATCCCAGAGGAGTATACATGAAGACATGTGAAGCCTATATAAGCACCATCTGAAATTGCTCGTAGAAAAAAGTACAAAAAACATGGACTCTTGTGACAGTCAGCACGATCCATGCCCCCCGATACCTATCATCAAAGTAAATTACCAGCATGATACCAATACTTGGCACGGTTTCCGTGCCAAGTAAACTTCCTTCCTGAAGAGGCTCTGTGTCATCAGCACTGGGTTCGTGCCGAGTGTTGACAGCCAAAGACCAGCATGGATATCCTTGAACAAAACAAATCTTTCATCCAATAGAATTTCAAAGTCAGACAATATTTATTTCATGAAAGGAAACAATTCACCTTGTACAGCATAGTCAACTTGTGACTCAATGGATCAATGTGTGCCCCAACATGATAATTTGCCACTCCATGGATGGGTAAATCATGAGTTCCGCGATCATCTTCATGAGCCAACGCAGTCAGTTCGTGAAAATGAGTTGCAAACAAAGTTGGGGCTTTGATTATATCCACAAGGTGTTCACAAATAGCCCAAGCCAAACCTGTGAATAAAGGTACAAATTTCTAAAAAAAAGAGGCAGAAATATGCGCAACAATGTGCTTTACAATAGCGTGTGCGAACTGCTTAGTACATATGGTTCATACTTCATTGTGGATAAACAAAATGATAAAACACTCTCCTATCATCATAGATTACAGATCAATAAAATGATTGTAGAGTGCTAAAAGGACTCCAACTAAACTCCAAAATAGACTTGAGCTCAAAAAATAACTAAGACAGCAATGGACTCAACAGCAATCATCCAACCACAGTAAACAGCTTGGACCACTCTGGACGAGGGACTTGTCTGATCGGGGATCTGCATCTGGTGTCCGCACCAGGAACGCTCAATTATGAGCCGTTCAATTATTGTAATACATACTATTGCTTGCAATAAGGACCGATGAGCTGCCGTACATTAGGAATTTCATGAATTTAAACCAAAATCAAAATAGAACGAAGTTATTACTCATGAAAACTTAGCAGTACGATAAAAGAACTATCACAATTAAATTACTCTAGAATAAACAAGAGATGTTGCATTCATGATATCAATAATGTTATTATTCCTCTAGACCGATGTAACTGAAAATCAAATATAGCACCATCCAAAGAGAAAAAACTAAAATGACCTATAACAATTATACCCAACTTATTTATTATTTCCAATTTTTTTTCCTGCTTCCAATTTAATGATTTACTTCGGTTTTGAAACACTCTAGCTCAATCGTAAACTTAGTATTCTTGTGTCATTACCAGTCTAAGCTGCTTAGTCCTAGTTGAAGCCACTAAATCTGTTAAAAAGTTGGAACAACACTTGAAGACAAAAAGCAAAACAATCCCTAAGACCATGTGCTCAACTCAGGTGATTGCCATACAATTTGCTCAATTATGTGTATAGTCTCCGTGTTAAAAAAATTAGATTAATGTTAAATGCCAAATTAAAATTTTAGAGAAAGTTTTAGGGACTAAGAGCTAAAAATTACTTAAATGGCAGAGTTTTGCAATCATATAAAGGTATGAAAAGGAAAGAGTAAGAGGCCATGAACAATCTATTAGTACTGTAGCCTATTATGAATGACAATTCAAGAGATCAATAAAGTAAACCCTTGAGAAACCATAGCTAGATTGATATCATGAGCATCTTTCTTGGTGCTATATGACCAATATATCCTTCTAAGAAATGGCAATAAGCCCTGAGATATTATCACTTGTAATGTTACTAGAAGCAACAAGACAATGAATTGGTAGGAAACTAATATGCAGGAGTGCAAAAGACAGATCGGTTAGGAGAGGAGCATGCCTTTATTGTTACGATTGCATCTAACCATCTGATTAGGCCAAGTCCATCTTTCCTGGAGGCCCAACAGGAGTGGGCTGAACCCGCTTTAGTCGAGCCAGATTCGATCAACTAGGTCTGAGTCTGGTCTGGTCTGGTCATGAGAGCTAGGCCAGTCCTAGTCCATCTCTACTTCTTTAGTTTATCTCCTTTCCTAGTTTAGGAGTGAGCTGAGCCCTAGGTTACTTGCTTTCTCAATTATCGTGTATTAGGAATAGTACTTTGATTAGGACTACTACTCTGATTAGGATTACTATTAGCCTTTCTTCTCTCTCAAGTTATTTGCTTTCCTAGTATGGATATAATAGGACTTTTGCCCATGGAAAAAGATTTGTGTACATGGCCAGCTAGCATGTACATTGCACATGCCTAGCTGGCCAATGTATTCTATCAGGAGTGGCTGAGTTGGCAAATAGCATGTGCCCCTTTTTTATTGTCTACATGGCTGGCAAGTTGCGGATTAACGGGTCCACAGTGCACTTTGTTGATCCACGATCAAAACCCTCAAAATGGCCTAATCCATCCCATCCCCCACCAGACCGTTGATCCGCCACCGTGACCCGTCGCCCTCTCCATCGCACTAGTTTACCTCCGTCATCATTCTCCTCGGCGAGGTCGCCAAGCACGCCTCGTTCTCCCCGATGGCACCAATGCCCTAATCCATCCCATCCGCCACCGCCTCCATGACCCATCAGCCTTCTCCATCGCACTAGTTTACCTCCGTTGGCCTCGTTCTCCCCAGCGAGGTCGCCAAGCACGCCTCCTCCTCGGCACCAAGGCCGTCACCAAGCACACCAAAGATGTACGCCTAAAATCCCCAGAATCTCCTACGATCGCTGCCTAGGCGCCTCGCTCGCCCCGGCGTGTTCGCCAAGCACACCGTCTCCGAGATCCAAACCGACACCAAGTTCACCCACTGCCATCGTGGTATGTGTCGCCCCTCTTGACCATATTTTAGTTTTGCTTTTCAGAATTTGGTGTTTTTGTGGCATTAGTTGCTATTTATGACCTTTTCATTTGTTTGTGTCCCCATCGCCCCTTTCCTCTATGTTGCTTGTATCATTAACTCATTTGTGCTCTTAGAGTGCATTTGGCAACCTGGAATCTGACGAATGAGCTGAATGAGAAATGAGATGAATGAGATGAATAAGGAATGAGCTGAATCTGATCATTCTGTGAATTTTGGTTCTGTTGTTTGGCTGGTCTGTATGGAATAAGCTGAATCCGTTGATTCTGGCGTTTGGTTTGTTTGATATGAATGAGCTGAATCTGATGATTTTGTGAATCCTAATGTTTGGTTCATAAATAATTTTCAACTTATATATGTCTCATGCATTGATCCTTAGTCCTTATAACTCAACAAAATTATTACAAACTAAAAAAATTCCAAAATGATAAAAATTTCAAAATGATACAAAAATTATAAATTATAGAAGATCTAAGTCTTACAAAGTAGTAAACTAAAAAAAAGTAACATGCAATCTCATAACAACAAAGGGCATTTCTCTTAGAATATAGCACCTAAACTTCAAATCAAATTCTAATGAGAGACTAGAATAAAAATTTAGGGATTTTTGCATTCCGGTACCATGTATTTTCCCAGGAATGCACTTTGGTACCATCAAGTTTTGAATTTGCAATTTAATACCACCGAGTTATAAATTAAGTGAAATTTAATGCCGATCGCCAACTCCGTTAGTATAAGTTGACGAAAAACCGCTCACGTGCGCGCACGTGAGCGGTTTTATACCCGCTTCCCGGGTTTTTCACCCGTTTCCCGGGTTTTCACCCGTTTCCCACCTTTCTCCCGTCATCCACCTCTCCCAAGCCTCCGCCACCCCGTCTCCTTCTCCCTCTTCCTCTCTTTTCTTCTCTCCTCCTCTACTTCTCTCGGCTCCGGCTAATTAGTCATAGCTCCCTCACAGAGGTTCTCCCGCAACGGCGTCGAGGAGACCTTCTGCTCGTCGAAGATAAGGGAGAACATCGAGGATCCCTCCCTCGCCGATCTCTTCTCTCCCCGTGGTGGAAGGCTCACCAGCCTCTACAGGGTACATCACCGCTAGACGTGGCCGTGTCCAAATTGTAGGAAACAGAGGCCATACCGCCTTCAACGATGAGCTGCGCCGCGGTCAACTCCTGGGGGTGCCACAGAACTTTGCTGTCATGAAGCAGGCCGGGAGCGAAGGGTTCGAGTGGATTTCGTTCAAGACCAACGACAACGCCATGACCAACCCGATCATTGGCAAGGCATCGGCTCTCTGAGGCATGCCGGAAGAGGTGTTGATGAACTCCTACAGGATCTCGAGGGAAGAAGCGAGGAGGTTGAAGCACAACAGGGAGATCGACGAGGAGGAGCTCGACGGGGAGATAGGCGAGCTTCGACGGGGAGATCGACGGCTCAAGGACTCCATTTCTTCTTCTTCTACTCCTCCCACCACCCACGTTGTCCTTGATCTCCGTCTCCAAGCATGTCCGGCTCCCTCTCGCTGAACTACTCGTCATTGATCTCCTCCATTGGGTTGGAGATCGACGGCGAGCTCGAGCCATAGTTCCGAAGGCATCGCTGCCGCCATAGAACGTTGCAGAATCTTTGGTCGAGCCGGAGGCGGCAAAGCCATCGACGATGCTCCACATTCAGATGGTCATGGCTGCAACCACCGGGGAGGGGACCGTGAGCGCGTGTGCAAGAAGAATAAGAAGAAAGGAGGAGGAGGAGGTGGAACTCGACGCCACTTCGACCACATCGTCGACGGGGAAGAAGAAGAAGAAAGAAGAAGAAAGGAGGAGGTGGTTGGGGAAGGGGAAAGAAAACAGAGGAGGGAAAGAAAAGAAGAAAAACAGAGGAGGAGGAGGAGATGCCGGATGAACTCGACGGCGACGAAGTTCCCCACGTGGGTGACGGCGGCGGCTGTGGAGGAGGAGCGGATGCCGGATCGACTTCGAATAAGAAGAAATATCGGTGGAAGAAGAAGCCGGAAGGTGCCATCGAGGTGACTTCGCCGTGTTCGGAGTGCGGCAAGAGGTTTTGGTCTTGGAAAGCTCTCCACTGCCACCTCCGGCTGCATCCGGAATGGGCATGAAAGATCTGGTGGTTGCGCCCCACGAGATCGAATGCCCTCGGCCAAAACCTCTCCGGCACCCTGCTCATGTAGAACCCCGCCCCCGCGGCATAGGCGCCCATCGCCAGCTCCAGTGCGAGCGCGACATGGCACGAGCGGTGCTCCCAGTTTAGAAGGAGAGCATGGACCGTGGGCATGAAGCCAAAGAAGCCCGTGGCGAAGAATAGCCTGGCTTGCAAGTGGCGAAAGCCCAGGGTGGAGAATGCTGGGATCAGAAGGATGGCGGCGGTGGCAAGGCCGAGGGCGGAGATGGCGGAGAGGTAGGCGAGGCGAGCCAAGGGGTGGTAGAGAAAGGCGTAGTAGATGGGCGGGACGAAGGAGGAGACAATCATGATGGCGTCGCCGATGTAGTCAAGACGCCATAGGAAGAGGGACATGCAGCGGGAGTGGCATCACAGGAGGTGCGACACCGAGTTGCATGCGAGGAAGCCCATGGCGTCCACCATGAACACCAGCCTCGGCCACCTTGGCGGCAACGGTTGGTACGCTATCGTCGGATCCAACGGCAGAGATTCCTACAAGCATGCATAGTCCGAAAAGAGATGTATAGGCTTGCCTCAGTGGAGAAGAAGAAGAAGAAAGGAGGAAATGCATGGGCTTTCTCTCTCTTATGTCAGCAAATCGGTCAAAATGCGCATGAAAACAGTCAAAATTACACTTATAACTGGTTGCCGTCAAATTAGTGTAACGGCGTCGAGAGTTTGTATTAAAATGCATAAATATATAAGTTAGATGTATCAAATTGCAAATCCCAAACCTGATGGTACCAAAGTGCATTTTCGGAAAAGTGCATGGTATCGGAATGTAAAAATCCCAAAAATTTATTTGCAAACTTGTGCATAAATGCTCCAATTGTTTCGAATCTATGAACAACCAAAAGTACAATTCCCATCCACAAACTTTCAAAGCTTTTGATAGCATGTCAACTACCTCTGTCAAAATCGATTCCAGTTAGTTAAAAAAGCATTATCTGCATAAAAGCTACCAAAATGAATCCCAAACGCAATATTCTTCACCCCATCCTCCATTCCAACCCTCGCACACAACAAAAGATACCATCGCCTGGAGAACTCGGACAAAGGGTGCAACAAGGGGATCCTTCGAGTTGGGCACCAGCACCTCCGTGGCAATGATCCCCTTGATATGCTCCTCTCCCTCCTCAGAATCGTCGATGGGTACGACAACATCGGATCCAACACTCTCAGATCACGAGATGGCAGCCCCATGCGACGCATGATCGAGTGCTTCCCCACCCCTCCAGACACAAGCCCCCCGCCGCCGCCACCACCAGCCACACCCGGATTGTCGTCCCCTTCCGCCGCGCCCCCGGCCCGAACGACGCCGCCGCCACTAACGACGCCTTCGGCGACCTCATCACGATCCTTTCAAGGCTGGAACTCTCCTCCGCATCACCCCAACATAGTCCTCCATAGAGGAATGCTCGGGGTTTAGAGCAAATGGGATGAGGAGATCGCGATGAAATGGCAGTAGCGGATTCCAAACAGGCTTAGGAACGGCGGACGCCGCGATTCAGAAAAAGTGGAATCCGATGGATGTCGGATTCCATGGATTCCATTTAAATTTAAAAGCCAAACGTCCAATCGGGGGAATGCGGAATCCACCCATTCTCCCATTCACTGGATTCGTTCCCATTCCTGTCATCCAAACAAACCCTTAGTGATCAAACATTTGCATCAGTTTTTTTGCTAGAAGTTTGTTAGCTATATTTATCTCTTTCGGGTATTTTTGAAAATATATATGACTTTTAGTTTCCAGATTACATGAGATTTACTGTTACTAATTATTTCACATGCGTCCATGTTGTTGCCTCAAAGCCTTTCCCTTGGATTTTCATAAACAAAAGTGAACTCTTGCTATAATTAGCTATGGCCTATGTTGCTATGATTTTGACTTCTGAATCAAATTTTTCTTCAATCATGCTTTAACTCAATATTTTATACGGGTGTAAAGGACTGATGTCGTATTTGTCATCATCACCCTCAAAACACATTTATCCCGAGACAAAGTGTCGTTAGGCGTGCTTGCCACACATCGCTAAATCCGGGCCACATCTTTCACACATGTCCCAACCGTCATAACGGGTGCAACCATTTCATTTGGGAAGACATGCTATTGTCTCCTCTGTAGCATCCCCCGCATAAATTACGTCGAGGTCACGGACAATAAATCCGGGCCACATCTTTCACACATGTCCCAACCGTCATAACAGGTGCAACTATTTCATTTGGGAAGACATGCTATTGTCTCCTCTGCAGCATCCCCGCAAAAATTACGTCGAGGTCACGGACAATAGTCCAAGCACATATGAGTGTTGATGAGGCCAAAGGGGAGGTGGTGAATCGAAATGTTCAAGCAATGTGCGAACAACTGTGTGAAACCTATATTATCACTTGGGTCCTGGTCATTGTTGTAACAACTATATTTGTCAAGGTCTTTCTATAACAACATAAAGATCCTTCCATCAACTAGGTTAATGTTAGCTCCATGTAAATCTTGGCTTTATGGTTTTGTAATGTGATAACTCAGTTATTTGCAATGTTTCCCACCATCGCCTGGAGAGACACTTGCAATGTTCATGACTAATGTATGTGACTACCAGTTTTTGTCATGTATGTGTGCCTATGCGTTTGTACCTTGTGTGGGATTTTTTCTTTTTTTGTTTTCCCTGATCCAACACTAGTGCATTGTATCTTATTTGGAAGTTGTTTGTGCTTGCAAAATTGCAACTTTGTTCTAATGCTTGCACAATGCATAAAGACGATCATATCTTATTCTACTTAATGTGCTGATAAATTCATGGTATGTGGTTATGCATTTGCTCTATGCTGCATTCGTGCTATCTCCCTATCTCATCTGGAATATGCTTTACATTGGCCATTTGCCCACATCGTTAACCAAACCATGTATCGTGTATATTCATAGTTATAGAAGAGGAGAGCATCAAGGGCTACGCTTTAAGTGTGCATTGCTCCGCTAAGGCAGTCAATACCCTCGTCACAAAGTGCATCCGTCCGAGACACCATGTACTTGCTGCTAGGATGCCATTTATTTATTTCTTAGATCTTCCAGGTATTGAGGACTTTGTCCTCAATGAGGAGATCTGGCGCAGGGTAAACGTGAACCTCTCTATGGGAGAGACAACCATATTTCTCAAGGAGGAGAAACCAAAAACCCTAATTTTTATTCATCATCAAAAACTGCCCCTTACAAACCCTAAGTCCTCCTTTTATAGGTTTAAGGAGAGACCAGACCAACTCATACATGGACTCAAACATAATTAACCTAATCCAAGTACTAAACCCGGAATTCCAAGAGGAGAAAACCTACTAGAAATAGGAAATTTGCCAAAAATAGAAAGACCGAACAAACCGCCTAAAAAGGAAAGTTTTTCACTAAAACAAAATTTTAAGCCAAAGGAAGAGGAATTTGGAGATTCGGAGGTCAAGGTCATGAAGAGATCTTTGATCTCCGATGAATCATGACGGGCTCGTCGAGCCGATCATTTCGATTGGTCGCACGCCCCGATTGGACGTCGTGGGCGAAAGTTATGCCCATCCGACTGTCGGGGTCGTACGGAGATCTGAGTCGGACGGATGGGGTCCGAACGCGTCCGGATCGCCTCGGGAGCTGCTCCGGATCGGACTCGATCATGTCTGGGTTTGGTCCTGCATCAAGATCATTGTGGGACGGAAAAATGATTCATCCTTTCAAGTTGGATTAAGGGTGATAGAGCTGAAGCCCTATTGACACTGCCATTATTATAGGATTGTTGTGTGGAAGACACCGTCACATTTGAGACATACATGTCAGCTTAAGATATAAATACTTTGTCAACTTAAGATATAAATACTTTGCAAGCACTAGCTTGTTGCTCTATCATTGGAATCAAATTCTTCAGCCTCCAGATGTACGTTCGCAGCAATGAGACAACTTCTTCAACTCTCTCTTCAACATGTAGACTTTTAAACATTCGTATCATAAGGGACGAACAAAAGTTTACATAGCACACACATATCCTACCAAAAACCCTACCTTTAGGTAGTGATCTGAGTAACTAGAATTAGATTGTTGAAACAATTAGAGGCATTATACAAACAACAAAAGTTTGCTGGGAAAAAGAACAAGAATATTACCTACATCCATACCACCAGTAGACTTGCTCAAACACCACCTTCTCGGTCTTCGACAATGATTCCAACTGACACTCTGGATCGAAGGGAGCGGTTGAGGCAGCTGGATCGAAGGGGCTTGACACGATGGGGCGGGTGGGGGGAGGTCGCTGCAGGCGAGGGACTTCGGCGATGGAGGCAGCTGGATCGAAGGGGGTTGAGATGACGGGGGCAGGTGGTGGGCGGTCACTACAGGCAAGAGGGTTCGGCAATGGAGGCGGCGGGATCGAAGGGGGTTGAGATGATGGGGGCAGGTGGGGGGAGGCCAGCTAGCATGTACATTGCACGACTGAGGAGAGAGCAAGAGGATGATGATATCATTTTACCAATCAAAAACCCACCGACGACGCCTAGGAGAGGGCGAGCGGGCACCGATATCGAAGAGAAAGCGGGGCATTTTGACAACGGCGATGTTAGGGCTTCATTCGACGATTGAAGAGGCGACAGGGAGAGAGTGATGTTACTCATAGATTCGCTAAGCAATATATCCATTAAGCCACACCTATTTCTAACCTGTTAAACTACTCGATTAAAAAATCATCCAAAACATGGCCACGTCGAACATGTGTAATACACATGTCTGTGGCCATGTACACAAATAAGCACTCTTTGCTTATTTATAGGCTATACATTAATGAGAAAGACATGAAGTGATGCCCCTGAACGAGAGTTGATTGAGCATGCGCTTAGATCCTTCAATTGTCTGAACTCTGGTACTTCAATCGACTGAGATTCCCCATTTTTATCAGGATCTCCAACACTCCTCCGATCACCTCCTCTCTCTCTCTCTAGTGCAGAGCCTAACCTTTCATCAACCATCACTATTAGATCTCTAGACTCCCATCTTCCCAAACCCTAGCAGCCATTCTAGTCTATCGACTAGTCCCCTCCATCCTCTAATCAATCTCCTCCATCCATCTTTATCCCGAATTGATTTCAACTGATCAGTTCATCAAATCATCATCTCGTTCTCTCTCCTCCTCCCTCCCCCCCCCCCCACCCACACACACACACTCGCAATCGTGATCCCAACCCTTCCTCAGCCCTCCTTCATCGACCCGCCTCCCCCGCTGACCATCTCTCCCTTTGCCAACCACACCACCGCCGAGCTCAGCCCCAACCTCCTTCCGCGCCGTCTCCCCACCTGAGCACCGCCTTCTCCTCTTCTCCAAGCTCACCGCCCTCTCTTCACCTCTCCCGAACTCGATGTTGTCGAGAACCCTTCACCAAGCCTCAGCCAATCTCGACATGCCCCAATCACCTCAACTTTCTCCTCCCTCATCACCTCCCGCAGCCAGCGGTCAACCCGGCGGCCATCCACCTCTAGAATGACCCCCAAACACCCCCACCCCCACCCCCTGCAAGTCAATTTTTCTCGACCCCGGCAACCCTCTACCTTCGAGCTCCCATCGTGTTACAAACCCTCACTCAGAGGCGCAGCTGGTGTCAAGCTTGCACTTGCTGTCATCCTATCGCCATCGATGCCCTGCACCTCTTAATTTCCCTTATTACGGAGATCTCCATCGCTTCCCTGCCAACATAGATTGACACCAAAAGGACAATCCGGCCTTCCATCAGCTGGTTCGACTAAGACAACGCCTAGGAACACAACCCTATCAGAAGGCTCCTAAAGTTATTTCAAGGGGGTAAGGAAGACGACGATTTGACCTAAAATGATTTGAAGATTTGAAAGATTTGTCCAATTTATAACAAAAACTAAAACCAGAAGAGTTGAGGCCAAATAATGGGCGAAGAAACTTTGCAAGAGTTGACCCAAATAGTTTGAATAAAGTATGCTTGGGAACTTACTAAGCAGTACTGTTGGAAGGTATAAAAAACTTAATATATTCTACCAAAAACAATTATTAATGTACAATAACCAACAATGGCACAGTCGCCTTGACCACACGTGCCTCTTGATTTCATGCCAACACTAGGCACGAACTTTGCACTGCCATTAGGCAGCTCTTCTTAGCTAAGTATCAACATCGCATTTCTGCTGATATAAGCAATTACCGGCATGGTACATCTCGTACGTGTCTTTGTGTGTCGACCAACAAAACAACTAATGTTGCCGTAAGAACAGTATGAATTTTTATTGGACTAATGAGGCACATGTGTTCTTGGGAGATTGAGGCCTTGAGGGTATAAGATATCTCACTGAACCCAATGGTAGCTAAGTTGTGAGCTCCCAGAAGAGGGTTTCGACCTAATTTCTGGATCGTCCAAGTATAAGCAACTATGCTTAGATGATCATAAGACTTGAGAGTGATTCAGCTAACTGGGGTTTTGGGTCACCAAAATGAACTTTAAGCTAGACCAAACCATTCAAACTACATAATTTGACTATGTTTGAGCACCAAAGGGCAGCATTGTGGTGAGGGTTTTCAGCATCCGAACGAAGCACTCGAAATGTTTGCTAAAACCTGATTTTATGTGGGTTCTGTGAAAACCTGGAATTCTAATAGGGTGTTCGAACAGCTAGTTATAGCCCAAATTGAGTGAGTTCAGTAATGCACCTCAAAGCTCGAGTGAAGCGTTTGAATTTGAACACTGAAAGCATTTCACGTGGCACTCAGCTTTATACTGTTCAATTAGGAGCAAGGTACACTCTCTAAGAGCCCAACCCTGGTATCCCACCAGTGCAAAATGAGCTTGCCTTCAGATATGGGCTAGTGACTAGGATCTAGTGGTTTTCCTGCTATGCATTTGGCTCTTTCCATAATTGGGTTACATGATGCGGGTGGCGCCAATGATGGTAAGGATGGTGATGACTACAGAGCACTGAGTTGAGCCAGAAGCTGTGAGACAGCAAGCAGGCAATATCCTTATCTTTATTGGTGCATGAGCCCATGGGCATACTTCCTTCTACATTGTACTCTAACTATCATTTACAAGATGTACCATGTATTCATGGATGGTTTTTTTTCTCTATTAATTGCATTAGAGATTGTCCACTATCGCTTCCGAGGTTTCTTTAGTATCTAGTGTTATCTATCGACGATGCATGACGCATGGCTAGTATATAATTACCCAAGACGACAATTACTTGATTCAAACACGGTTTCGCTAGGGAAACAGGTGTCTCATATTAACCTTAAACCAATCAGCACAAAGATAAACAATGAGTTTTAACATTTTGAAATGATAATATCACGACCCAAAGGTACCAATTCAATAATCTGTTTCATTATCTATCTATTGTAGATATAAAGCATAATCAGTTTTCAACCAGCCCAAAGATATAACAATGTGCTTATCCTTTTATCTAAAATGACAATGTCAAGACTCCCCACAAATTGTCGTGATTTTCCATTTATGTTTAGAGTAAACTTAGACATGTTTAAGACATTTTTTCTTAGTCCACACATTTTCCGTTGACAGCTATGCTTACAGAATTTTCCACTACATTCTTCTAAATTGCACATTCCCACAAGAATTTGGCTTCTCTTTCAAGGATGAGGTTGATATTAGAGGTCATTGATGGACATACATAGGGAGCATGCCATCTTATTGAAGGATTGAAGGTTTCTACTTGATCAATACTGTTTATTACTACAGTATATAACATTGGGTGTACTTCGCTTGCGAATAGTTTTAGATAATTTCATATGTATATTGCATAATTTTAGAAGTTAAGGCATTCTTCTTGTAAAATCCCGGAATTTTTTGTACAGTTACAGTTTCGGTTGGATTAGGAGTCCAACTAGGTTAGTAAATCAGTTAATCGGAACCCTAGTTGATTAGGTTAGCCTAAAGTACCTTTTTGAGACCTAATTGCAAGAGTTTGAGTCGATTACAACTCTATTTTTAACCACAAGTTACTGCAGTAATTATAATATGAGTCCTATTAGAACTAGGTCCAACCAAATAAGCAAACTTAGATGGTTAAGTCTTAATAGATGACCAGGTTAGAGTCAATTAGGACTCTAATAATAGATGACCAACTGGTTATTATAAAAGCCGCAACCTTCTTTTAAGGTTTTATACGTATCTTCCTTCTCTTTCTTCAAGTCCCAGCTTACAGGCATTCCGGCTGGCTGTAAGGGAGCAATACTAGGGCTTTTGAAGGACAAATAACGTAGGTACACATGTAATAGATGTTACCCTAACTTGAGTGTTGATCTTCTCTAGTTTTAGGGTTTTAGAGTTCAGATTTCAGATTCCTGGTTCTTGTTTTCAGATTTCAGATTCCTGTTTCTCGTTTTTAGATTTCAAATTCCTGTTTCTCGTTTTCAGATTTCATACTTTAGACTTAACTATTCGTTTGGGTTTGAAGTGTTGTTTGGCTATGCCGGAGGACTGATGATCTTTTCTAGGTTTCATCTATAGAGTTGTCATGGCTGGGTAGCTAAGGATGAGTACTTCTAAGGGTTCACTGTTTGGTCGACTGTGGGTCCTGAGCATTTGAATCCGAAAGAGCCGAGGCTCGACCTTAATTTTTATATGGTCAATGTGTATGATGATGTCAAAAGGGGGAGATTGTTGATCCTAACCTTGTTTTGATGATGTCAATGTGTATGATGATAAACAAATGATTTGATATTTATATCCCTTAATTTGAAACTCATTAAAATCAATATTTAGATGTTTTTGTACTCGTGGTCGATACGACAGTTGATTCACGGATCGACCACGGGGACTGGTTGTGTTAATAGTTTAGCTAAGTATTGGCTTGGAAGGAAAGCCGTTATTAATATTATTGGCCGACGGACGATGTAACGGACGATGCACCGATCAACCGCGACCTATGTGACTTTATTTGGAGAAGCTACGGTAAAACGAGGCATCGACCTTGAATGCATCATTTCCTCACAGAGGTTGACGATTGTTGTGATCGTCGATGCGAAGGTCGACCGTGAAGCTTGAAGGCTGAGGTAGTGGTTGACCAAGGTATGTTTTGAGCGCAACAATCGATGTGACTGACAATACGAGGGTCGATCGTTGCACAGAGTCAAAAATATAGTCATTGAAGAGCCATCGGAGAAGAGCAAAATAGTTGTTGGGAGCTATTTTGAGAGGCTTTGAAGCCCAAGTATAAGAACAAAGATACAATAAACTTGTGATAAGACCAAGGGGATTATTGGTATATATTTTAGCAAGTTCATCTTTCATTTTCATCTTTCTTGAGAGAATTAACTTTTGTAAAACTACTTCAAGTTGTGAAGTAGAATTTAAAAGAATCCAAAAGTGACTTTAGGATACCCAATAGATCTTGGGAGAAGATTGTAAGGTTGCCATGCACCTGAAAGCTTGGTGAAAACTTGTAAAAGGATTTGCAAGTAGTGAAATCTCAAGGATGACCCTTGAGTGGAGTGGACGTAAAAAAAAGTTGATCGAACCACTATAAAAATCTGATGCAATCTCTCTAACCCATCCTCATATTCTTCTAATTGCTTATTTATTTATCATTCATTTCATTTACAAGCATACGGGTTCTTGGTATCCTCCTACCTAGGTTTTCCACTCATCGATTATTCATTAAATGTCCAAACTACCACCCCCTCTTAAACTTTCATTTAGGACTATTAGATTGTAGTTTCTTTCAACATCTGACGATTCTAAGTGAATCTTTTAGGAAGACCGATAAATGAGTTGAAGTTTGAGTTACTTTTAGTAGCTTTGTCCTATTCTTGCATACTTGGTTCAATTTGATTATTTTCAATAATAGTTTCCTTTGAAGACTTTCCATTATCTAAGCTTTGAATGTCAGTGTTGCGTCTCGTGTCATGATAGAGGACGAGTTGTTTCTCTTCAAGATCTGGGATGTTACACTTCTCCTCTCTTTTTTCTTGCATTCATCACGTTCCACAGTATCTTGCTAATTCTACTGCTGTTTCTAAAACCATCTAAGTTATTTCCAAAATTGTACCTCAACCGTATCTTCCCATGTCGCAAATTCAAATCCAATGCTTCTTATAGAAGCCTATTAGCTTCTCTATTTCTCTAATTCTTTCATATGGGAACTTTTTGGAGGTTCAATATTTGCCAAAGCCAAAACTAAAATAGTCATAAGAAACCTCTTCTGAGACACCAACTGATCTTGTGAGGTATGTGCATGCCCTACCTTTCCCTATTTTGCCTAGCTAGAATCCAGAAACAACATTAAGTGATAATAATGCAACAACAAATTATTGCATATCTGCACATTCCTCCCATACAGTTTTTTTTTACTAATAAGTGCTCCATAATAAGCACTTCATTGTTCATAAAAATTGACGATGATGATGATGAAGCATGAAAAAACAAGGACCAATGGACAAAACGGGCCATTATGTATATAATTATAAGATACCAAAACTTCGGAATCAAGAAACTGGTCTTCAAAAAAAAAAACTAAACTAAAACTTTTTCACCTATTCATCTTTGCAAGAATATTAAATTGGGAAGGTAAATGAACACACCAAATCCGTCATAAGTAGATGTACCACGACCCAATTCATCAATGATTACTAGTGACTTCTCAGAGGCACCTTTCAGGATGGATGCAGTTTCAAGCATTTCTTGCATGAAAGTAGAAACCCCACGGAGCTGCAAACAATGACGACAACTTGTGACAATGTGATAAGTGCATAGAAAGAAGCTTAGAGAAACAGTTCACAATTTGTTGGCACAGGAAGCAATTCCCTAGTGCCAACAGATGAATTACAATATGCAGTATTCTTCAAAATCGAGACTACACTTCCATGCGGGAGTCGTAAGAAAACATAAACAGTCACATATAAGATATAACTGAAAATGGTAAACCTAATTTTAAATCTGAGTAGATCAACTGTAGGCGTGAACTTTTGCATACAATAAACTCAAACATACAATGCTTCAAGATCACATCTCTCACACCAAATTAGCTACATATTGTATGGTCATCAAAATTAACCAAAAACTCTTTCAGAATATGATGATCCTCTTGGTGGCCTGAACCACAATTCTCACACGACAACATAGTTGGCTGTCACAAATCGCATTTGGACCCATGATTATTCTGCAAGCTCTCGTTCCGGGTCTCTGACCAATTGTGAAGGAACTTGTAAGATATCAAAACCCAAACATTTTACCCAATTGTGAAGGAGCTTGTAAGATACCAAAAGTGGGGAGTTGGAAATCTAATATCATCTCTCTAGAGAATCCATTGAACTACGATTAAACAAACCAATATCAAAGTTTTCAACAGGAACCAGATAGCCAATACTAATGGTACAAACCATCTTTTCTAACTAAATTATAAACTTATTTAGATAGAACTAAATTATCACGTAATTCCAGCTACTATTATGAGATTCATTATCAAAATTAAATGGAAAGACAACAACTAATGACAACTTCTGCAGAAAGTGCACACGTGTTTTAGGGTATTACATGCATACCATCATAGCGTCATTTAGAATAATTTGGTTTAACTCGTGTCCTACAAAAAGTTTTACACCATATTAAATACTCCAGGCCAAGTAAGAAACTTTTTGAGTTGGAAAAAAATAGCAGTTCTCCATAGACTCCTTAGGCGCTAGCTATATGTCAAATACAGGAAAGTATGAGAAAGTTGGAAGTTCATAGGGTTTGTGATTCCTGGATTCTTTCTCCTTGAAGAGTTCACATAAAAATAATTTTTAACTGGATTATAGACCCAAAAGCATAGTTGGCAAACAGACTCACCTGGCAATCACCAGCCCCAACACGTGCAAAGATGCAGTCTCTTATGCTAATAGCTGCTCTATCACAAGGAACAAAGCATCCAACTTGCGCCATTAGTACATTGACGCCAACCTGCGACAAAACAGATAACAACTAACTGAAGGTGCATCAAATAACAAGAAAGTTTGAGTGTGGAAAAATGTACGAGGAAGATATTTTAAGTTCATGATGGTACACTTGAGATGAAAACAATATTGTTTGCCGATTGCAAGAAAAAATTAAGGAGTTCTTGACTACTTAAGGAATATCCTAGTTTGAGTAACAAAAACCTGTCATATGAAATTCAAAAGAAGCGTATATCAGGAATTTCAAGTAAATCTATGTCATATAACTAAATCACCATGGGAAAAGACATGAACTCAGGTTACCATCTACAAGGCTGAAGTAACAACCAAAGTGTTCAGCTTATGCACAAAAAATGTTCCAAATACCTATGCAAACCAAGTTTCTTTTTGGCATCTTATATACAACTGCAAACATGATCAAAATTCTGAGACGGCATCAGTTAAAATGCCAACTAGAAAGTTTAAAGAACAGTTTGAGTAAGGAAGGTTATATGCTAGCTAAGACTATTACTCTGAGAGTTCAAAACTCAAACAAAGGATACAACAACATGACTTGAGCCCAAAACTTCAGTCAGGAACTCCATCAGATATACAGAGGATAGCAGATGTGCTCAAATAACACAACTTTATAAGATATAAGGCATGAGCATGCTTTAAGGTGGAAAGGAAGGAAGTAATTTTCTCAAGCTCGGCTGTAAACAGAAAGAGCATCTTTAAATTGGGGTAGCAATTGATAGTTTGAGCGCATTCACAATCAGCATATGAATATATAACTTTGCAAAACTGAAAACTAAATCTAAACTAGAGAAAGAGGGAGAAAGGGAGGGAGAGAGAGAGAGAGAGGAATCCAATGATATAAACGAATCTTTCGGTTCAGAAATATCAAACAGGTCTACATATTCAAATTCCTCAACTTTTCTTACCCCATAAGATTGTTGAAGCAATTGTTAATGCAAACAAGCTTTAAAAAATCTTACCTTCATAAAGTGGCACTTCCAGACTGCATGACGTAGGTGATGAACAGATGATTCCAAACACTAAATAATGTCAACGTATAAACCCCGTGAACTATTAAAACTATTAGACCATAGCCTCAATATTCATACGTCGACTTCATCCCAATGCTTAGTCTTTTGACTCTAATATAGATGAAATACGGAAATTTAAAGTCAAATTTTGACATGAAAAGAAGAAATAGTCACAGCTGCAATTATCAGGAATGTTGATTGTTAGATATCGGAGCGGATATGGGCGGCCCTGGGTATGCCCAACTCATTAAACATCTGATCCCCCAAGGAATGAAGATTTTTAACCACCTATTAGTAGTTCACGCAGGGGATAACTTCCCACTGAGGGAAATTGGAGTCGGGAACGGACGTTACATAATAGCAAGAGAGAAACTTTGCATGCTTAAGTGCATAGACAAACTGCTCTCGAGGGAAGTGATACAGAAACGCCATATAGAAGAAAATCTCCAAAGATCATTCTCTCAAAACTATTTGGTGGATCTGAGTTATGGATCTAAGGATATTGTTTGTATACATGATTATGTTCCACTACGAGTATCGTCTTCAATCTAGGATAGCTTCTGCATTAGGCATGTCAGATAATACCCAAGTTATGTCCCTCATTGTTATCAGATGTGTGAGTTTGAGATGTACAGACTGCATCTGCGTTACAAACGTGGGGCTCGCAATTGCACGTGCCTAGTCACTTGCCGGTTCTGGGCAAGGGAGGAAGGTCCGTGATGAAGAATCCCTATTAGGGAAGGAATATAGGAATAGAATTGGAGGAGAAGCAGGCCAAATTTGAATAGGAATCAAAGTAGGAAAGGGATAGAAGTCAAAATAGGATACATGTAAATAACCATAAAAAACTAGGAAATAGTAAATACTCCTAATCAAACTAGGAAAGTGGTAAATACTAAAAAGCAGTAAAGAAAGCTAGAAACCTACTCGAAGTAGGAGGAGAGGCAGGAGAGATGATCCAATGAGTGTGGAGCCCACCTTGGTTGCTCATCCTTGTGTCGGCCCTAGCCCTAAGTGGGACAATCTGACATGTAGAAGGCTCTGCAACAGAAGTGCAGGGCTACTTCTAAGACTACGTTACGCAACTTGACTGTAAAATTCATCTCTTATTCAAAGTTGTATCATTCCATGTAAGAGGCCATGTCCTTAAAAATGAAGAGCAAGTACAAACAATGCTTCAGTCTATGTTGTGCTCATGGAAGCACGTGAGGCAAAATATGATCCACAATAAGAATGTCGAGACATATTAGGACATCTCTCATGACTTGGAGGTGGAAGTTGAGTGCTTGAGGCAACCGAGGCTGCAAGGAGGATATCTGCTATAAAAACTGGATCGTGAAAACTTTCAGGGTTAAGGGCACAAGATTTATGGGTGCTTCTATGGCTATCACAGTACATGGACAACATGGTGAAAGCAGGAAACATAAAAGGCGAATGACATGCTACAGACACAGAAAGTTGGGAACATCTCTTTTGGCATGCACCGAGCTATAAAAAGTGGATTGTCCGAAATATTTTGGGCTAAGCACAAGGGGTATGTGGGTGCTTATAAGGCTATCATAGGACATTGACAACATGGTGACAAAAGGAAAGCTAGAGGCCAAATGAAATGCCACAGATGTGGAAAGTCAGAAACATTTTGATTGGCGGGTGCACCAAGCTGATGAAGGTACTTACAATATCGCACTAACTGTTTTGTATTGAGTCAACTATTGGTTGCTCATTCTACCTTGGGTGGTAGATTTATGAGTAACCAATCATGTAGTGAGACGCATATTCGAATTTGTGGAGCACCGACAGGTTCCAATCGACATCCTGAAGATATTAATGGGAAACAATTCAAGTGTCAATATTTAGGGCAGTAGCACATGTAGAATGGACTTGAAAGTTAACGCACTTTGCTTTTACTTGTACTTTACGCGCCTGGAATTTGTCAAAGCCTACTATCCGTGACTAGCATGTTATCCAGGATTTTATTTCATATAAGAGGGTCGGTCTCTTTGTACATCTCATGGTCTATATATACTTTGTCAAAAACATTTATGGTCATGGGCATTAAATACTGAATATGCATGGTGGTAAGATTTTGTTGCTTATTCTGCATTAATGCATGACACTAATGATGAATATATAACATGACATGCTAAACTTCGTCATACCCAAGCACGAGCAAAGTGTGATTTCTTGCTGGTATTGGATACAAAAATTCTCTCATGGAACATGTTTGCCTTCGATCCTGAATCGCTTCCACAAAAGGTATCTCAGATCATACCCAAGTTATTTCCAATCAATAACCAAGACCAAGTTTATATTTCATAAGTAGATGTCATAGAATTACGAGTTTGAAGCAATTATGTCTTGGAATAAGTATTTTATTCACCTTAAAAAGGAGAAATCACCCTCCTGCAATAACTGAAACGAAAATGGTGTCCAGCCATCTGTGCTTGCCCACAGACTAAAATAAAATTGATAACCTTAACCAGCCATCTGTGCTTATTAGCTAAAATAAAATAAAATCACCCTCCGATGTTTCCAAGTATTTATTAGCTAAAATAAAATAAGTACTTTACACAACTGGAACCAAATTGATAACCTTAACCAGCCATCTGTGCTTGCCCACAGACTTTTGTCCAACTGGTGGCTTACCGACTTGGCTTTCAAGCCCCATTCAGGCGCAAAAAGAACCCTGCTTTGCCACTCGGCACCGGCTTGAGCCAGTCAACTCAGCCGAGCCGATTGTAGCGATGACCGTGAATGAATAGCAGCTCCAATAAGGGATTCGGGTACTAACAGGTTTCTTTAACTTATAAGCCCTCAAGACTCTCGTATACATAAGAATACCCTAATGCCTCTTTCTTTAACTTATAACGGATTTCCCTTCTCCTCTGGCTTCTACTCAGGAGTCAAGGTCTCTCCTCCTCTGACTCTCCTCTGGAATCATCAACCCTCTCTAGCCTCCTCTATGGCTCTCCCTGACCATATCTCATATATCTCTCTGACCTCCCTTGCCACCGGCACGGCGACCGGCAAAGCTAGTGTGGCCGCCACGAAACGTAAATCCCAAACCTTAACAATGTAAAGAAGCAATTCAATCCATGAGGTGCACAATTATCCGCAGCTATGATATATCTTAATCATGGATTGTGTGCCATCCAAACAGACTTGAAATGCCCTTTGTGCTAATGACACGGGTGATTTCTTATATATATATATATATATATATATAGAGAGAGAGAGAGAGAGAGAGAGGTAGACAAGAAGGAGGTGAGAGAAAGATAGCAAGGAGGAAAGGGATCGGGAGGAGAAAGGAGAAGAGCAAAGGAGTTTGGTATAGGCGGAGGAGTCCGATGGAGGCTACCGGAGCTGTGAGGGGCACAAGGGGTGAGGGGGCATGCAATGTAGCTGGGGTTCTGCTTCCTATATCCTTAATGAGTGTTACAATGGGTTTGGGTGGGTACTAACCAATGGATCTTAGGTGTGTTTTAAGTAGATTTTAACCGAGAAGTGACAGATTTCCCTGAAAACCCATTAACAACCATGAGTGAAACCCGCTAACAATCATGTGTCATAGCACTCTTTAATTATCATGCCGGTAAATTACCAGCATGATACGTATTGAGTGGCGCTGGATACAACAAGCGATGATTTTAATCAAAAGCCATCACTATTGCATCTACTCTCTGAAGCATGACAATTTTCTCCTATTGGATACATGAAATCCCAGCTTAGCTACAAAACTGTTGTCATCTAGTCACCTGCCTAATGTAATTCCGTTGGTAACTCTTACTTGGAAAGATAAACAACAAAAAGTAAAAGATATGGCAACAAAGAAAGTTATTAACATCACATTAAGCATGAAGCAACACATTACTTCTTGATTGAGCACAGAGACCAAACCTGTCGAATAAATGTGGATTTACCACCCATATTGGGGCCTGTGATTATCTGGAACCAACTCCTCCCCCGTACCTAATTATTTATACAATGAAGTATTAAGCTTGAGGATTTCTCCTGGTTTTCAAGATAAAATGGTTCAGAAGGTAGACTCACAAGGTTACAGTCATTAGGTATAAAGTTCACACCATCTTGAGCTTCCACACAAGGATGCCTACTCCCTTCAAGGATGATGTCTCCTTTATCCTGTAATTATAACTAGTATTACAGCCACCGAATCCAAGAATGAGAACATAATAAAATAAACACAACTTTAAGCAGAATTAAACTTCTTACAGAGGGTGTGATATCTGGCCTAACATAGGGAATAGGACAAGAGGTAGCCAGATCAGCAAAACTCAGCAATACATCCAGCTCAGATAGCATTGCAGCTAAACTTTCGAAAACCTAAATCAGCCATAGTTCATTCATTTAAGATTATTGTTCATGAGGAATAGAAGGGACCTTACAAAAGCCTTGAGTATTGAGTACCTCAGCAAATGTAGTTGTAGTGTCAACAACTCGAACAACAAGGCCTTTCTGATGATTTACATACTGATTCAATACACTTTGATATTGATCTCCCAACTTTTTAAGCTTTGAATTTGTGAACTTAATCCCATCTTTCCGAGTTTCAAGAACCATGTATTGAGCAGCAAGCTTTTTTCTGACTTTCTGCTCCTCTTTCTTTGTGATCCTAAACACATGACCAAATTGTGTGCCTTTTTCCAGCTTCAAAGCCTTATCGACAGAAAGATCGAGATCACTTGCTGTTTTTTTGTGCAGATTTCTTATGTGTAGCTCCACGGCAGTTAGCTCATCCTTCAATTCCGCTAACTCTGTGTCATATCCAGGCGATATCATGTACTCCCCATTCTCTAGTTGTTCAAGATCAACAGAAGATTCAACTAGAGCAATAAACTTGGTTAACCGATCCTCATCCATTATGTATTCTAATTGATCCAGATATTTCGTTCTTATCAGTGCTGAGAATTGCCCTCCATACCGCTCAAGGATGTTTCTGATATAAGGAAGTCTAATGGTTGACTGCAAATAGTGAAAACAACCATCTGATGAATATCGTGCAGAACAGAATACAACATGTAATCAGCAATAAGGTAAATGCACATGCTCCAGAGGAGGTGACTATGTAGCTTAATCAGATGCACATGAGAGGAAATGTCACTGAGAATTAACTTGAAAGGAAAGCAAGATTTTGACAAGAAGTGAGCATTTAAGTATACATCAGTCTTTCCAATGATTGTTGTAATTCATGTGATCAAGTCCATTAGCAATAAAGAAAATTTAGAAATGAAAACACAGTGCATATTACCTGATAAAGTTTTACGACAGGCTGCAAATTAGCTTTCTTCTTCAGATTATGCATCAATCGCTCTATATCTGATATTCTTTTTAATTGTTGCCTCATTCCTTGACGAAGCTCTGCATCCTCAACAAATGCCTGAACCAAATCCAACCGACAGTTGATCTCCGCAACATCTAGCAGAGGTTGTTTGAGCCACCTGTTCAACAGTCTTTTACCCAAACCAGCAGTGCATGTTCTATTCATCAAGCCAAATAAGCTAAAATTTTTATTTGCATCTGTCTTGTTCTCTAGGACATTCAATGCCCTCATGGCAGCAGAATCTAACCTCATGTAACTATCAAGGTTGTACCTTCGTATTGTATAACTTCCATAGTTGCTGTCATCTGCGAGCAGTTCCACATAAGACAACAATGCCCCAAGGGAACTCAATGCATATTCAAATTCAGAAAGTAAATCTCGAACTGGTTCAATAGAACCCCTGATGATCTTACTTAGATCCTGCACAAGATCTCTTGATTTAAACTCAGATTTCCTTCTCTCAGTCAAAAGCACACCGCATCTTGTCAGTGCATCATGAAGAGTCTTGAGCTCCACGGACTTAACACTTTCCATTGGTAGGAGACATTCCTTGCAACCTAGAGCAACCAAAACTGACTCCAAATTTGTGAATTGGCTATCATCAAGAAATTCTGCCAAACCAAGCTTTCGATTGGTTATATCTACAAAACTTACACCCACATTGAATTGATTTTCACGGAAGATAGGGAACAGAGCAATAGTGACTGGTGTATCCTGCATATCATTATTTGCGAACAAAATATCTTCAAAAGTACCAATGTTGCCAGGTGTTCCTGTCTTAGACAACCTCCAATTTGATCCACTGCCCTCGTAAAGCTCCAAAGTATGATCTATCCTCTCCAGCAACAGATCACGAGCAATCATTTCAAACATGTTTCTACTTACACTTACACTTTGTAAACTATCAGGTCCACCACCCAACTGTCGCAAAGCAGTAGTTGTGTGGTAGTATGTCCTCGCAATGAAGACAGCATTTTCACCATGAGCAGTATAATAATCCTGAAATAATTTTTGAACAATAGTTGAGAAATGGAAATCTAAAAGTTCCCATGCAAGACTGGCATTTTCTTCCGCAAATCTGACAGTTCCCAGATAGATCACATGAAAGACTGGCAGAAACGTGTGCTCCTTATACCAAAAGCCCCACACAACGACAAATCAGTAGTCCTAATCAATTAGTACTTCACATTACATTAATAAGTACAACAGCTGATGTGAATCAAAAAGCCAAAACTGCTGACTTCATTTCTAGAGATCCATCGATAAGCAATAAACTACACAACACCTATAAACCACTCAATGAGAACAAAATATCTTCTTCTCTACTCGAGACTACTACGACGTTATTACCCTACAACAGCTGATGTTAATCAAAAAGCCAAAAATGCTGACTTTATTTCTAGAGATCCATCGATAAGCAATAGACTACGCAACAACACCTATAAACCACTCAATGAGAACAAGATATCTTCTTCTCTACTCGAGACTACTACGACGTTATTATCCTACAAGATGAGGAGCAAGAAAACCAAACTCACTCGGCGATCAAAGAAGCGCACCGCCCTCGCATCCTGCACCAGAGAGTAACCAACAAAAACCTACCGGATCAGGTCAAGAACAAAGGTAGCGCTTTCAAGAATTAATAAGGTCGAGAAGGTTACATGGGGAAGGGTTTTGAAGAAGGAAATGAATCCCTGCGCTTGCTTGGCGTCTGATGAAAACAACAGTAAAGCCGCCAAGATTTAGCGAAAAATATGAAAAAATATGAGGAGATTGCGGACGATCGTCGCATCGGAATAAATGAAGAGGAGATGATTTGGGAATATACCAAGCTTGAGCTCGGGCACCTTGTTGTAGTGCTCCAGAGATGGGTCTGGTTCCATTTCTCTTCTTCCCCTTTGTTGGCGGGAACTTGCGAACTTGACCTAGGGATTCTTGTTCTTGAACCCAAGAAATTAAAGAGGAGGGTTTAATGCCTTGCCCCCCGTGTGGCGGGAAAGCGAGGAGAGAAGTGGAAGCGTGGAAGCGGCAGTCGGCGCTGGGGTATCCAAATAGGCTTTGGCCCGGTCCGGCCCTGGCCCTACCCGATCCTGGGAACTCTGAATTCCGGCCCGACCTAGGTGTTTGTCATGCGGGACCAGGCTGAACGAGACTTGGGACAGGGCAAGGAGCCCTCTAGGCTATCCAGTCCCGCTCTGCCCAGCCTTGTGTGACTTTTTATGAAAAATCTGGTCCAGACCGAGCCGGCCCGGTCCGGCCTGTCAAGATCAAGCCGTTGCAGCATCAAACGATCAAAGGTTAGCGATCTGATTTGGCAGGCCAAATTCAGAGAAAAATAAAAAAAATGTCCTTTTTATCTTTCAATAATATTCAAAAGATACGGATAAGATTGTCATTGGATTCCCAACCAAGCTATTTATAAATGAGTGTTCTCACCTCATTCTTCAGGTCGCAGTTTGGGTTGTAATTAGGGGTGGCAATCCGGGTCATAACTCGTTAACCCGACTCGATCTGACCCGAGATAAACGGGTTTGGTTTGGTATAATCGAGTTCGGGTCATAAACGGGGTCCCCATAAATAAACAGATCGGGTCGGGTTGACCCACGGGTTAGGCGGGTCAACCTGTTTACCCATTTAAGTTTAAGGCTTACTAACCTCATCTCTCCACCATTCCTTTTTTCCCCATCTCTTCTCACCCTCTCTTCTCCCCCCGATCGCCTCTCCTCTACTTCCCCCCCCCCCCCCCCCGATCTCCCAGCCACCCTTCTTCTCCGTCGATCTCTTCTCCCCTGGCTTCACCGTGAACGGCGACCCACCTCTCGACGGCGACTCTCGAGACCGATCTATTCTCCCTCGGCCTCACCGCGAACGGCGACCCACCTCTTGACGGTGGCTCTCGAGACCGATCTCTTCTCCCCCGGCTTCACCGCGAACGGCGACCCACCTCTCGACGGTGACTCTCGAGGCCGATCTCTTCTCCCCTGGCTTCCTCGAGGCCGATCTCTTCTCCACCGGCTTCACTGTGAACTGCGAACCACCTCTCGACGGCGACCGTCGCGGCCTCGCCCCACTCCAACCTCATCCCACCCCATCCATGGCTGGGATCCTCGACGCCATCCCCTCTCCTCCTCCTCCCCACATCCTCGGCTAAAACCCTAACCCGCGCTCCCCACCGATCTCCTCCCCTCCCAGCTATGTCTTGGCGTCGACGGTGAAGGCGAGGGTAACCGGCAATGAAAAGAGGCTGGCGACGGTAGAGAGGAAGGAGAAGAAGATAGGTGGCGAAAAGGAGGTCGATGGTGAAGAGATCCATGAAGAGGAAGATAGGATCTACTCCCCTCCATCTACTTCTTGTTTGGTTTTTTTTTTTTTTGGCTCTCCTTCATTCACGCCATGAGAGCATGAGAGCATGAGAGGGTGGAATCGAGGATCGAGGCTCTGGGCCTCTGGCTGGTCGATGGTGAAGAGGTTGGAGGACCTGACCCGATCCGTTTAATAAACGGGTTAGGCAGGTCGGGTCGGGTTGACTCGTTTTATAAATGGGTTGGGTTCGGGTTTGAAAATTTGACCCGTTTATAAACGGGTTGGGTTCGGGTTTGAAAATTTGACCCGTTTACTAAACAGGTCGGGTTCGAGTTGAGCCTTTTGGTCGAGATATTGGGTCTCAACTTGACCCGAACCCGACCCGCGAACCCAAATTATCACCCCTAGTTGTAATCCTTGAACAAGACCCGACCCGTCCCAAAATTAGTGGGTTCAGGTTTTCTAAGCTCGGCTCAAAGATGGATCAGCCCGTTAGCAACCCGTTTATAAATAGGTAGTATGGTAACTCATTTGACCCGAGATACAAGAATCCAATACTTGATGTAGATGAAATATGGACGCTACAAAAGGTCAAATAAGTGGTTGGACTTGAATCAAGAAACTCGAAGGTCAAGTGGCCCTCAATTCAGAAGAATCGGTATTTTTAAGTATCGCCTCGGTGGCACGGCTGTGAACCATGTATCAAGTCGAGTTAGACTATTGGGTGAAATTAATTTCAGAATTTTTGGATGATGAGTTTTGGTCATTAGATTCCCGAAATTTCCATATTTAGGGTTCAACATGTTTTGGGCTCTGGACGAGCCTCATTGGATCGATGTCTTGATGAGAATACAAACCTCAACTAATAAATAAAGACTTCAAATAAATGCTCCAACTAGACTCGAACTCAACAACCATCATCTTACCATAAAAGAAGGTTGGACCATCCGCCTGTACGACTCGAGACTCGTCTTAGGCTGCGAACTCGCTCTGGTGCTCGCACATAAGTATGCATATTTTCTAATGATGGACCACATTTTAAAGTTTAAAAAATGGGTTAATTACAAATATATCCCTTAAAACCTAAGTATTTACAGAATTATCCCTAAAATCTGATTATTTACAAAAATATCCCCGACTTCCATGAACAATTCACAAGTTTAAAAAATGGCTTAAGAAACCCAATCCTAGTTAAATGCCAACCCCAGCCATGTGAAAGGACTTAAATACCTTGTATAATTTATCCACTCATGTTAGTACCAAGGTTATAATAGTCATTTTGTCTATCACCGTTAGCATTAAACAGAATATTATCAGGATATCCAATGGAAAGTGACTTCAGGGACATTTTTGTAAATTACTTATGGAAGCAAGAAATATTTTTTATAAATAATTTGATTTCATAGATAATTATGTAAATATGAAGGTTTTGAAGGATATATTTACAACCCTAAAACAAAGTAATAGTACACCTTCAGAATTACTAATCCTTAACAAAAGCACCAAATCAGAATACTGAGTGGATTGCTATGGAGTTAAATAGGGGTGGCAATTGGGGTCATGACCCGCGAACCTGACCAGACCTGACCCGAAATTAGTAGGTTTGGGTTTGGTGTTATCGGGTTCGGGTCATAAACGGGTCGACCCATTTACCACCCACGAATAAATGGGTCGGGTCCGGTTGACCCACGGGTTATGTGGGTTCGTTTACCCGTTTAATGTCACTTAGGCTTTTAAGCCTCCCAATCTATCAATCTCAAACTATCCACCAAACCCCTCTCTTCAATCCCAACCGTCCCTAACCAAACTTCTATTAATCTCCTCCCAACCCAAGCATCGTCGTCCCCTCCTCCAAGCCACGACGAACTCATCTTCACCGGTTCATCCCCGACGTCGCCGCAAGACGCCACCGCCTCCTTGACGTTTAAAACCACCACCATGCCAAGCTCCGACCGCCCTTCGTCTTCCTCGGATCTCCTCTCCGACCACGCCACTATCAACCAAGCTCCATCGCCATCCTCGATTCTCCTCTTTGCCAAATTCCCTATCACCTTAGAGCCAAGCCCCACCTTTCTCTCTTCTTTCGCCAACTTCCTCGCAAACCACACCGCCGCTGTGCATGGCTCTATCTGGCTTCTTTGCCGGATCACCTCGCCAACCAAGCTTCGTCATCACCGTTCTCCCAAGTCACCATGTCGCTTCACGGGCACCGATCATCTTCCCTACACGCGTCGCCGCCGACCGCCAGATCTCCCATCCAAAGTGCGACCATCCTCCCCTCCCTCGTCATAGGTCAACCCGACCCAACACATTTTGTGAGCCCCGCTGGGTCTATTGTGGGACAAGATGCCTGCGCCTGGAGGGCGGGGCTGAGTCGGGTAGCCGGGTAAGCAATCCCACAACGCCTGGGTATGGTCCGGGGTTCGATATAAGTATATAGTAACCCCTTAATAGACACAACGCGTTTTAAAGCCGTGATGGCAATGAACCGTAGAAAAACTCCAGTGTTAAGCGTGCTTGAGCTGGAGTAGGTTTGGGAGGGGTGACCTCCCGGGAAGTCCGATCGATCGGTGGGTTTATCGATCGATCGGCTGCGGCGAGCCAAAAGCGGACAATATTGTGTCGGGATCTTGGTCGGACCGGGAGCCCGCGGGCTGGGGCCCAGTGGAGGGCCGGGGTGTTACAGTATGGTATCAGAGCCGGTTCCCAGCCGAAAATTGTGCCAGCGAGGACGCTGGGCCTCCAAGGGGGGTGGATTGTGAGGCCCGCTGGGTCTACCGTGGGACAAGATGCCTGCGCCTGGAGGGCGGGGCTGAGTCGGGTAGCCGGGTAAGCAATCCCACAATGTCTGGGTATGGTCCGGGGTTCGATATAAGTATATAGTAAGCCTTTAATAGACACAACGCGTTTTAAAGCCGTGATGGCAATGAACCGCAGGAAAACTCCAGTGTTAAGCGTGCTTGGGGCCCAGTGGAGGGCCGGGGCGTTACACATTTAATAAACGGGTTAGACGGGTCGAGTCATGTTGATCCATTTATAAATGGGTTGGGTTTGCGTTTATAAACATGACCCGTGTATTAAACGGGTCGTGTTCGGCTTGGGCATATGGGTCGAGATACCTTATCTCGACCCGACCTGTGACCCAAATTGCCACCCCCTAGAGTTAACTATTGTGATTTATGCTCATATTTTCTTGCTCGTCATAGAAATCTTGTTATGTCCGGTATCTATGTTTAGATTTTAAGCTTAGCCCTTCCTTCATGAGGCTATAACTTCTAAACAAACCCAACAATAAACAAATTTCATATTCTTATCTTGATATCAGTATCACCAATGTTGACACCACTTCATCTAGTATCATTTAGCCCCTCGTTTGGCAACGGGGGTAAGAAACTGGGTTAAGGGGGTTAAGCGGGTTAACCCCCTTAACCCCATTCTTATCCCCTTAACCCCATAGCCTTAACCCCATTCTTATCCCCAAATGCTATGGCCTTGTTTGGTTTGGGGTTATCCCCGTTTTTATTTTGTTATCCCAATTTCTACCCCAAACACCAAAAGTAATCATTACGGGTTTATCCCCATTTCACCTACCACCACCACTCTACTTTTTCCTATCCCCATTCCTTAACCCCACTTTTTCTAACCCTATTCCTCCTTAACTCCACTTTTTCTATGGGGTTAAGCTTTTGGGGTTAAGAGGGGTTAAGCCCGAAAATGGGGTTAAGCTTCTCTCTCTCATTTACACCCATCAAATATATTCTAATATTATTTTGATGATGTCAATATATAAAGAATGATAAAATAATATAGTTTTACAAGATGTGAGCCAATTATGGTATAACATGTGACATGTGGGACCGACATATATTAATATTTTATTATAATAATATGTTATTGATATTATTTAATACACTACGCATAGGAAATTGTTTTTACGCCCTTAGACTTTTTTATGCGCTTCTAAAAATACATGCAAATATTTTTATGATGATATAAAAATGTTTACGTGCAAATATTTTTGTGAGCTCATAAACATTTTTGTATACATTTTTATGAGCGTAGAAAAACTTTTGCGCCCGCATAATATTTTTTTTATATACGTATTGTATTAAATAATATTATTTATATGTTATTATAATAAAATATTAATATAAGTGGGTCACATGGCATATGTCATATCATGATTGGTCTACATCATGCAAAAATTATTTTATTTTATTTTATTTTAATAATAAATATTAAAATATTATTATTATTTTAGTATAAGTGGGTCCGCATGGGGATGCATTGATGTGTACAAACATTATTTTACATTATTTTAATAATATTATTATATTAATATAAGTGGGTCCGCATGGGAATGCATTGATATGTACAAACATTATTTTATATTATTTTAACAATAAATATTAAAATATTATTATTATATTAATAGAAGTGGGTCCCGCATGGGGATGCATTGATGCAATATTATATATTGTAAACACTTCACGTACAAACGTTTGAATTAACTTAATAATTAATTCAAATGTTATAATCTTAACCTACTAGTTCACCCACTATTATAATATAATATATTTTATACGCATTACGTAGATATATTTGAATTAATTTGATAGTTAATTCAAATATTATAATCTTAACTCACTAGGTTATCCACTATTATGATATTATATATTTTATAACTTTACTATTCTTATCCTTATTGCAAGCTTAACCCACTAACTTATCCATGTTTCTGAACCAAACACCAAAAAAGTGGGTTAAGTTTACCCTAATTTCTTATCCTCACTTTTTTACCCCTAACCCCCTTAACCCTATTCACAAACCCTATTCCCCTTAACCCACTATGTTATCCACTATTATAATATTATATATTTTATACACTTTACAATTCTTATCTTTATCACAAGCTTAACCAATTAACTTACCCATGTTTCTGAGCTAGTGGGTTAAGTTCACCCCCATTTCTTATCCCCACTTTTTTACCCCTAACCCCCTTAACCCTATTCCGTTTAACCCCGAACCAAACGGGCGCGCCTTCGTTTGGCCCGCTTGGTTCGGGGGTAAGAACGGGGTTAAGGGGGTTAACCCCACTTTTATCCCACTTTTTACCCAAACACCAAAATAGGGATAAGTGGGTTACCACTATTCCACCTACCCCATTACTCTCTATTTTTTCTTACCCTCATTCTTACCCAGGGGCGGATCTATGGGTGGGCTGCACCGGGCTGTAGCGGGGGCAGCCCACATGATATTTTTTAAAGGGTTTATATATTTTAGTTCATTTAAATTCAATATAAATACATTAAATCCAGCCTATATAATGACTAGCCCACCCGTCAGCCCTCCAGTACTGCCAAAGCAGCAAAGAGTCAAAATTAAAATTAAAAGGCAATCCAGTACTGCCAAAGCAGCCAAAGAGTCAAAATTAAAATTAAAATGTGCTAGGTGGCCTGCTGACATCACCGTAGGAACTAGTCAAAATTAAAATGTGCCCGAGAGTCAAAATTAAAAAGTGCAATAGCTAGGTGTCAGTGACCAGTGACTGGGTATTGAGCGGCCTGACGTATATTTAGTTCATTTATTCACATTTGTTTACTCGTTTTTCAAAATGTTTGATAGACATATAATTTATTCACATAGTATTTGATTTTTGCAGGACACCAATGGGTTCAAGGCTTTAAGTTAATGTCGTGGCTCCTAATAGCCCCTTGATTTTATTGTTTTGTCTCTCTTAAAAGCAATTTTCTACAACGTACAAGGTAAAAAAAACGACTTTAAAAGGTTAGCAGTTGTATAATTGAGAGATTAGATCCCACTTGTAATTTTTTTGTTTTTAGAATTATTTTACAAATAATTTTACTGTTCAGAAAAGAATGTGCTTTGAATATTAAGAACACTACTTGAGCATTTACTGTTTGGATATAGTCTCTTGTTCTTATGTAGAGTAACAATAACTGAAACATAGGAACGGGCCTTTTAAAATCCATTAGAGATATTACATTAAAATGTGAGCATGTGATTGGTATAGTTTTCAACAAAACCAAGGCAATCCATTAGGATAGTGTTAGTCCGGGCGGACTTTAAATCCTGGATCCACCCATGTTCTTCCCCCCACTTTTTCTTACCCCCGACCCCCCTTAATCCTATTCCTCTTAACTCCGAACCAAACGGGAAGAGTTCCAACAAAACCAAGGCAATCCATCCCCTGAGTCAAAACACCAGACAACAGCTATAGACGTGGGACCATAACTTTGAATCTAAACCCATTCTTTGAGCACTCCAACATTATAATCTGAACCCACTACACATACATTGAAAGCTACTGATCATTCCACTGCACCTCCCCGGGTCTTCAGCAAATTAAGCCAGCTATTATTGCCGTATTAGCAAGCATGTCTCCTCGGGGAGATGGTTTGACACCCTAGGTCAGCACTCCTCTCTCTCTCTCTCTCTCTCTCTCTCTCTCTAGGAAGCTTCTTCTTCATTGGAAAAGGGAAGACCGACGCCGATCGAGTAGTGCCCCCCCTCCGCATAAAATGGCCCCCAAAAAACTCGAATCCACTTAAACAATGGAGTCTCCAGTAAGCAAATCCACCCGTATTTCTTGTTTTCCTTTACCAGCCTCTAGCTGTCATTCTACCTCCAACGTACGCCAGGTCTATACACACCACCATGATACCAAATTCCTCATCTCATTCATTCCTTCCACCCCTCATGACTTCCTCCTCTTCCTCTTCTTCTCCGTCTCCGCCATGGCCATAAGGAGGCCGCCCCTCGCCCCCGTCCTTCTCTTCTGGCTCGTCGTCGTCTTCCTCGTCTTCCATGGATACTGGAGCCACATGACGAGTCGTCCGACGAGCATTGCGGCCCCGTTTCCTCCTACGTTGGTCAGCCGGAAGGTCCTGCTCGCAGCTGCCCATCATCGCCATCACCACCACCGTCACCAGAAGGGGCATGTGCATGTGCCTGGGCACCATCCACAGCATCCTCGGCCTCCTCCGAGCGGCGGCGACGACGGCGACGAGATCGACCCGCGTTATGGAGTCTCAAAGAGACTCGTTCCGACGGGTCCCAACCCTTTGCATCATTGATCACGTACGTCGACAATCGACATATGTTTTGTAGCATATATCGATCGGCCATTCGGTATCAACTATATATTTAATCATCAATACAGTTGCAGCTGCCTGCACCCGGCCAGCAGGTCCGGTGCTCGTGATCGATCTCTCCTTCTTACATTGCATTCTTTCTGGTGAGAAAAAACTGAAGCTCGAGAGTATATTTTCTGATCAATTATCTCTGATCATATGTATGTAGTACGTTGTATACGTTGCTTAAACTGTGTGGAATTTGCTTTTTTTTATTGAATTAAACATACATTACTTAAGGGGCAGGTGAGGAAGGTAAATCTATAAGAGATGCGTGGCAATGATCACTCTGGAATGATAACTTTTCATCGGGGATTGTGTCGGTGCGTTCTTCTTCTATATATGCTCTACGTTACGTTCTCTTCCTACGTAATTTAACAATGAGTAACTGAAACGGCACGGCGCGGCACGCATTACCAAATGCTTCAATGGATCTTAAACCATGCAGGCTCATGTGGTTGTGTGGCGTAAACTTTTATTAGTCTCCTGGAGTGATCAGACCATGCAGGTTCCTATATACACATATAATTATAAAATCAATAAATTATATTATACATAAAATGCTAATCGAGTTCGGCTCACTAGCTTTTAAGCCGAGTCCAAGAGTGGTCGAGTTCGAGCTCGATAAAAATTCCAGTCCAAACTTGACTAGAGCTCGACCTTAATTGAATTTGATGTTCGAGCACGATCCTAAGTGATCTTATTTACCAACCATAAGCTTTAAGAAAAAAAAAGTTGGAGAAAGTTGAATGGGGCTCGGATCATCAGAATGGGTAGTCTTAATAAAATAGTTGTCTAAACTAGGTTTAACTTGGTGGGGCGGTGCTTTATGAAGATGCCTTTCATAGTTGACTTTTATTAAGGAATGATGGTGTGCGGCAAACACTGAGGACGACAATGCGAGCTTGTGCTTAAAAGTAAGTAACTGGGGTACAAAGTCTGTGGAGGAGAAAGTTAGACGGATGAGTGAGGATAGTGGACGTTTTTAGATGTCTGGACTCGATCGCCTCTGGACGGTCATGCTGAATACTTGGTTAGGTGACTGTTTACGTCAGCAGCACTAAAAAGACGGGCATAATGTACTCTGAAGGGGTTTTGTTTTAAAAAATACTCAATCAGTAACGTGGAGTTCTGTGAAAGTTTCAAATAAGGCCTAAAACATTGTCAACTGAGGCCCTTCAATTTTATTTCCGTTTCAATACGGACCTATGCCTAACATTCGTCAGCCATCGAATGGTTTGACCAGTTTGACTGAGTTATTAACCCAATGTGAACCAACGTAACATAAAAATGCCACATCATTCTAAACCAAGATTGAGATTAGGAGAGAGAAGAGTAGAGGGGCCGTCATTTTTTATGCCACATAGTACTCAACAATGAATAATGTTTTATATATATGGCCACGTGACATGTGTAATGCACATACCATCTAATCGATAGTGAGATATCGATTAATTGATTTATTTCATCGGTAGTGAGTTAATAAGTATCCTCGTTATTTTCTAGTTTTATGAAACGGCTTCAAGTACTGTAAACAATTCTGTTATAAATCATGTCGCAAATCACATTATGCTTCCTACAGTCTCTACTCATGTGAATCATGGAGAGAAATCGGATAATTCAATGGTTCTGATTTTAAGAGATGGCAATAGAAAATATTGTTTTATCTCACCACCATGAATCTTGTAAAATTTCTTCAAGAAAATGCTCCAATTATTAATGATAAAGATTCCAACGAGCATGTAATTGCTATAGTGAGTGCATGGAAGCATTCTGATTTCTTATGCAAGAATTATGTTCTCAATGCTTTTGGACAATATATTATATAATGTATATAATCCAATTAAGACTGCTAAAGAGTTATGGGAATCCTTAGACAATAAGTATAAAATGGAAGATGCATGTTACCGAGGAAAATACTCAAGCGTTGGCTGACACATACCCATCATCTAAATCAATCAACGACCGTTAATTCAAACACGTGGCATCCATCTAACAGGTATAACATTTGCAATATCAGACAAACATGATAGGTGGATGAACCAGCGATGGGGGTTAGTGGAACTATCACGTACGAGACCACGCGAGAAAAGAAGCGCCGGCCAATAGGAAGAGATGCGCATTAAATGCTACTCGACGTCCATGTTCAAACACCATTAATTATCACGCCGTCTACACATTTATTATGATGCAATCCAACAATACGATACTCGAAGTTTCCCAAATCCGGGCTAAGCAACCCCGAGACTGCGTGGGTATTGATCTTGGGGCCATATGACTTCGAGGTCGGATCACCAACATGAAACCAATCCCGAGACCAAACAATCTCGAGATCAAGGCACCCAACAACCTCGAGATCGAGGCACTAAATAACCTCAAGGTCGAGGTATTATGTGAAGCCCTAATATTGAAGTTGTGCAACCTCTAAGTCAAGATACTATCACAATGACACATGGGTCACATCCCCATGATCTACCTAACCACTCCTCAAAAGCAGGAGCGTAAGAAGTGGAACCAAAGATCGGTTGAACAATTATCTTTGACTGGCCACGCGTCAAGATGTCAACGAGATCCGACCCACGATGAAGATTATGAAAGGTCGTGGGTTGTTACTCGTGAGAGACAGACAACGACTAGTCACGTGGAGGCGGCGATCAAGAATATAAAAGTTTTTAAGACAAAGGAAACAAACCCCCCGACTCAAATAAGAACTTGTCTATTATTTCGCTACTTTAGTCACTGTAATCCAGTTTAACTTGTAATCTTAGGAGTTGCTTTCAGAAATCTTTTTTGGAGTTGTAATCAATCAATTGATGTTTCAATGGAAGTAAATAGTTATTTCTTGCTTTAATTTTCTTGTCTTTCTCTTTTACTTAGGAGTAGCACAGTAACTTTAGGAGTAGCTTAATCACTCTAGGAGTAACTTAATCACTTTAGGAGTAGCATCATCATCCTTAGGAGTAGTTCTAATTACTTCTAGACGTAGTATCAATTTTAGGAGTAGCATAATCATCTTTAGGAATCATATAGTCGATCTAAGAGTAATCTAATCATTAAAAAACCTAAAAATCATTTGTATTTAGACTTAAGTCATCACTCAAAAAGTCCTCTTAATTGAGACACAGCTGAATCCACATACCCTTCTAATAACATTGCGCTACGGTTGGCACACCTCACGTGTCTGGCGACCACGTATCCATCTCGGGTACAATTTTTGAACAACACGTTTTTTGGCGACCATAATGGGAGGCCAAAAATGACACTTAAGTCTACCATCGTCGATCCAAAGGATGGTTATGATCCAAATGATCAACAGCCTGACTAGAACCCTCAATCGTACATCTTCTTGGTTTATCATCTTGAGTAGAAGATCATAAAAAGGCTGAAAATACATAGTAAGTTATTTTCTTGGTTTTAATTGCTACCTAGAGTATGTAAGTTAATAAATTACTAAAAGTACATCCTCTAAGCAGTGCTAGAGCATTGTCCCGATTCATTTTCATCCTTGCTGAGATTTGAACTCACCACATGCTCAGTAAGATCATCCAAATGAGTCAAAATACTATGTATGATAAGTAAAAATGAGTTATGAAAGGCAGGTTACAATTAAAAATACTCCAATAATAAGCTATTAGCATACCTATGTGACCATACAAGCAATCACGCATGCAAACTAAAGCCTCAACTACTTGAGGCTTAAGTACACTATGATATTGATCTAGCACTCGACCACCACCACTAAAAGTGAAATCAGAATCAAATATGGAAACATATAGATAATATATCACCAGTCATGAGTGAAAGTTAAGGATATAGATATCGATTAGTTGTCCAAAAGTTGAGAACATCAATATCTTCGTTTCTATCCATTATGGGCTCATCAAGATAAAGCTCCAATTAAAAATCTTGAGTTTGAAAAGTATCAAAGGTCTATATAATATGAGACATTTGATCAAAAATCCATTCATGCAAGCAAATAATACAAATATATGTAAAAACTTTATCAATGACAAATTTCCAAACCTTCATAATATCTTCACTCCTTAGGATTTTTTTTTTTGATTAGATAAGCCCGAAGGCTGGGATTACAAAAGTAGGCAATCAGGTGGCCACAGCGGCCCACCGAGCCCCCGCCGCCGCTCTATGATAAAGAGAACTTTCAGAAGTAAAAGCCTCTCGAGTTACATTGGACCCACTTAAATGAGCTTGTGTTTTACCATAAGTGCTCATATATGTGTTAAAGAGAGAAAACAATCCATCTCGAAACTCAGCCATTTCAAGTGAATTGCTGCCATATAAAGTCCGATAACAAAATTTCACAAATTGGATTTTAAACCCAGGATCAAATACACCAGCTATGGAAAGAATCAAGCTGTAGTCTAACCAATACTTTTCAAACTTAGTAAACATTTGTGTAGCCATTTTGCACAAAATAGTCTGGATCTTCCTTCCATTTCATCAGAGTAACTTTAATGAAATAAACTTGAAAGAAACACAAGTTTGTCGTGTGATACTTAGAGCCAGAAAATATGCAAATAGCACTATAGAAATAGCCAAAAGTTTACAAAATTTCTTCAGTTTATCCCGCTCTTCTATTGATGGGTAAAACTTATAACTAGAATCGCTTAGTTGCAAATGAAGCAAAGCCCAGCGGTAGAAAATAACACTCTCAAGCATAAGCTATGTAGAGCTCCACCTTGTAAGAACATTTAGGCGTAACCCTTTTTTAAATCGGTTGCCTACTTGTGACACACATCCCAAAAACTTTTACTTTCTTGATTGAGAACCTTTAATATATGAGCAGTGATATATAGCCAACCTGACGTGGCGTTGGCAATCAGCCAACCTGACGTGGCGTTGGCAATCAGCCAACCTGACCTGACGTGGCGTTGGCAATCAGCCAACCTGACCTGACGTGGCGTTGGCAATCAGCCAACCTGACGTGGCGTTGGCAATCAGCCAACCTGACGTGGCGTTGGCAATCAGCCAACCTGACGTGGCATTCATAGCTGATCAACACGTGTCCCAATTTTGAAATTTACATCAATTTTGACCCGGTAAAACCCATCGCCCCTCTCCTTCCTTCTCCTTCCTTCCTCCTCCCAGAGGCTCGCAGGCGTTCATACCTTCTCCCGCGGGCTCTCCTCCACTGATCTCCCCTCACCTTCTCCTTCCTTCTCCCGCGGGCTCTCCGAGGTCGATCGACGTTCTCAACGTCAGCCCGACGTTTTGAGGGCGGTGCGGGTCCTTCGCATCGAAGTCGGCGTTGCCGTTGTTGCCGTTCGCGGGAAGGGGGTGTGGCGCACGATGTTTTGCAGTTCCTACGGCAGCGGCTTTTAGAGGATCCTCCGCTTCGCCAACGCCTCTTCCCCTCTCAGGCCCCTTGGCCGTTCCGATCATTCACCCCGTTCCTCTCCGAGGCGTCGAGCGTGTGACTGGAGAGAGAGATCGTGAGGAGAGCCAGCATATAAAACCCCTTTAGTTAGCCTTTTCTCCCGTTAGGGCACGACTACGAGAGAGATCGAGAGAGAGAAGAGAGGTGAGCGGTGACCCGATCGGGTAAGAGAGGGAGACCGTGGCCAGAGGAGAGATCGCCGGCGGCGACCATGGTCGGAGGAGACCGCGACTTGAGGGGATCAAGAACGACTACGAGCTTGTGGGCGACGACTACTCTGACTCCGATCTCCCGTCGCTGACCAAGTCCTGGGTCGCCCTCCCTTTTCCCGGCGCTCTCCCAGTCAATCTCTCGCCGGAACCTCGTCCTGACCTCGCCTATCGCCTGAACCCCGACGCCCACGCAGAGGTAAATTACTTCAATTTTGTTACCTATGTGGTCTCTTCTCTCCTCCGCTCTCGCTCTTCCCTTTTTTTTTTTTGTTGTTACTTGCCCCCACTGCCACCCGATTGGGAAGATCACGCGGCTCAAGTGCGTCGCTGCGGTCTTTGTTGCCGTCGCAGTTTTGCTCTCCGCGATCTTCTGGATCCCTCCGTTTATCCTTCGAGCTGGCAGTTTTTGGGATCTCTATGCCAATCCGGAGTCCGTAGGTGAGGATTTGTGAGGGTTTGTGGTGGTTAAGAGTACTGGCATTGCGATGAACTGGTGGATCTTGGTGTTCTCCAGTTCTGTTTGGGTGTATTCTTCAGCATTTTTGCTGATTGATGCGCTGCATTCCCCTTTGGTAATAGGTGAATTTGCTGGGAGGAATACTAGATCTGCAGGTTCAGTTGGTGAAATTTCTGAGTATTTGGCATTTTTGTTATCTAAGTGATTAATCAAGATGCCAAAACTTGAAAGCATCTCATTACAGTAGATGTGAATTAAATTTTTGTAGATCACTAATATGAGACAACTCGTGATATTTCACTTTTCTCTCCCTAGTCTTAAATCAGTTTGAACACATCCTGCCTAACATATTTTGATAATTTTGATATGATTATTGCTCATATCTGTAGCCTTTTATGTCAGAAATATATTTGATACATCCATCTCCGATTTTGCATAGCATGAATAATGGATCAAATGCTCGATCAAAATATCTCCCAAACGACATGCGAATATAGCTAGACGGATATCTAATGTACATCTGCTCCGTTTTCCATTCATATAAAAAATGCACCATTTTAAACAGCCTAAATCAATATATGACACAAATAATGCCTTTGATAAACCTCCTTATAAACTAATGGAGTTAGTCCAGGATATCAAGAAGCAATTCATGTCAACAGACTGATAAGTAATTTCACAACATAAGGTCTCTTTTTAGTTATAGTGGATTCTCCACTTTACTTTCCTTGATTACTCATTGTTAACAAACTACTACACATCAAATTCTAGATCATCTCAAAATTCACTTGGGAACTCCACTATGACAGCAACCTTAGTATAACATGTAGTTCTGTATTTCCTTTGTAAGCTCAAGTTCATAGGACAAAGCGGTCAAAGTTATTTGATAATCATGATATGTGTTGGAAATTCTTACTATTATGCTTAGTGTTATCTATTGTTTACTATTCTTGTAATAAAATGAAGGATGTCGCAATCGTCGTCATCTGTATCTCCTCGGTTGTTTACGTTAAGGTGTAGCTGTGGGCTCAACGTTGTGCGGCGAACCTCCGGCACTTTGAAAAATCCCGGTCGCATCTTTTACGCGTGTTCGAATCGTCGTGAAGGTTGTGGTTTTTTTATTTGGGAAGACATTCTACGTTCCGCTCCCGAAGCACGATCAAACGCTAGTGAAGTCACAGAGGACACATTGGGTCTTCAAGTCCAAGTGATGCGCGACCAATTATGCGAAATGCGCATCGTCACTTGGATTCTAGTTGTTGTGGTAACGGTAATTTTTGTAAAAATCTTTTTGTAATTGATGTACATGTGCTTTGTGATGACGTTGTTTTAAGTGTTTTTTTGGTGGTCAAAATTGATTATACAAATGAATGAAAGGTGTGGACTGCTACTTACTTTCCTGATTCAAAGAAAGAAGCTGGTCCACCTTCGTGGCTTCAACCTCTCAAATTAGAGAGTAGACAACAACGTGTCAATCGATACAATGCTTGTCCACATGCAGGTAGTTAGCTAAGCACCCTAATTTCCACTATACTTTTACATGGTAAAATCTGTGACAAGGAATCTCACACCTCTGGAACCTTGTAAACATCAACACACATCAAAGTAGAGGAAAACCCATAATACTTCCAATCTAGTCCTCAACAAGCTGGAGAAGTGAAGCAGGTTTCTTGTTCTTGGTTGGCGTTGCCCCAAGAAGAAATGAAGAGCTTGTTGTATCTCGACACATGAACTCCGAGCAAACTCCATGGCTCAAATTCGACACTCAAATTTGGAATCGGCCCGACGGTGGACTATTAACTTAACTATAGCAGCTTATATTCTGTCTCAAATTTGAGCCGTGTTACTGTCTAATTTGGAATCAACCATGTTACTGTCTAATTGAGTGAAACTATAGCAGCTTATATTCTTCTCATCCACCTTTCCTTTGTACATATTTGGAGAAAATTTTGACAGCATTTCCTTTGTATCTTTGATATAGCATCAAGTGCATACAATTGTTTGAAATAATAGAACAACCATTCACTCACACATTTACTCCATCACAAAATACGAGGTACACCCTCCAAACATTCAATCAAATATACAAATGAGGAGGTACTCACTCCAACTCATTCACAATTGTAATCAACTTCCTCTCAAAATTAGAAGTATGTCACGTTTATCATATAATGAAGTACAACTTCGAATATGGAACTCAAAGTGTAAGCCACAATCACAATTCTCCATCGCTGTCATTATGAGACGACTCATACATGCTTCTCTGTTGGAATTCCTACATGAAAATCATTTAAATTAGCATATATAATTCACTTGTCTCAACTCTGAAAAACTACATACATGTTATTTTGGCATGTCACCTAACCTGAGATGTTAATTCTATTGTATCCACTACAACTAAATAAGTGTCTCTAAGATGAAAGCAGCACCTCTAAGATGATATAATAGAACGATCTATACACGACAGTTTAGAAAGAGACTTACATGTACGAATTAACATGATTAACCAAATTCCCAAACTAAATGAATCATTGAAATCTAACAACCAAACTTACATAATTATATTGGGGATAACTGGAACCAGCGCCAACATGAGACAAATCATGCACTTATGATCCCAATCTTTGTAGAATTATAACATGATTTCGTGACAACATGTAATAAATAACAAGTGATGTAAAAATTTAAAACTTACCTAATTATATTATGGATAACTGGACCCAGCGCCAACATGAGGCAATTCGTGCACTTGTGGTCCCAATTTCTGTATGCCAAAAAGTGATTGTGACCTCTGTACAATTATAAGATGATTCAGTGACAATATTGGATAAATAACAAGTGAATATGTAAATTTACTAGTTTATGTTAATCTTAATAGTATAGGCAATGTAGACACACCATGTTCATGCTCTCTTGTGTGCCAAAAACCTCCGGTGTCGGTGTTATTGATTGATTCACATCACCAGATTGTTTATCTCTTTTAACCTGCAATTTAAATCAGGATAATCAAATCATGCCAAGGTTAGCTATAACATAATCGAAGTTTGTGTATAAACATATAGTTTTGTGCTTACATTTTGCTTCTTCCCCTTGAGTTTAAGTCTACGGACAACCTTGTCCACTTTCGATTCTTTTCTTTTTTCTGACGGCCTTCCCTTGCCTCGCACTCTAAGTGGACTATTAAATCTAACCTCATTAAAACCATTGTCTTCAAAGCTTGACATTGCTTCTGGAGGAATTCCATGATTACCATCGCTCTCACCTTCAGTGTATGTGATAGAAAATTTATGACACATGTCCGTTAGGCCATCCAACGCTATGGTGCACCTCTTATCTGTTTGTACACCCATGTCTGCTGCCTCACTGAACTTTGAAAACATCATGTCGTATCGTTGCATTTCAGGTGTAGGGTCTAACCCACCATAGCCCACTCTCATCCGTGAATGACGCTGGGGAATATTCTTTCTCCACTTGTTTAAGATGCAACGATCTGGCATGTGGAATATCTTCTTATATTGCATGGCAGTTATTGCATGGCGGTACAATATACCTCGATGCTCAAATAGTGGACATTGACAATATATTTGACACCCGGACTCCACATAGCATACATTGATTTTTCTGCATCTTTCTGAATCAGGATTCATCTCTTCTATGACAAAAAGAGTTGCACCTTCTTGATTGTCAATATGTAATACCTGACAATATGTTTTGCATCTTACCTCTTCCTGAAAATCTTTGAATTTGGCAATTGTATAGACTTTTTGTAACTGTTTTTCAAATGTAAATTTTGTAATGCAAGGAATATTCTTGTGGAATGATATGTAATCTGCATGCGTTTCTTTTTCTACTTTACTTCGTAAAGCATTATCATACTGTTCAACAAACTGTTTGAGTGAAGTCTTCGAATTAACAAAACCCTCAAAGAACGCATTCATACTCTCACTACGTTGTGTAGTAGACATTCCTGCCCAAAAAGTGTCCTTGACAAAGGCTGGGACCCATCGTTGTCTATCTTCATAGAGTCCTCTCAACCAATCATTGCCTCCAAGCTCATATTCCTCGATCACACTTTCCCATTTGTCCTCAAATTCATATGTAGTCAATGAATCATAAACAACATTCAACAAAGATGATCTGATAGCATCATATTTACCATCATATCCACGGAGTTTCTCAGGCACTTTCTTCATTATATGCCACAAACACCATCGATACCTGCTTCTTGAAAAAACCATCTCTACTGCTTTAGTGATTACACGATCCTGATCCGTAATTATAGTATTTGAATGGCCGGACATGCATGTAACCCAACTCTCAAACAGCCAGGTGAAGGACTTTGCATCCTCAGTGGATAACAATCCACATCCCAGGAGAATTGATTGCCCATGATGGTTCACTCCTACAAATGGAGCAAACGACATGTCATATTTATTAGTAAGATAGGTGGTATCAAAGGTTATAACATCTCTAAAGTATTCAAAGGCTGCCCTGCTACGCGCATCCGCCCAAAACAAATTCTGAATCCTAGAGTCATCATCAAGATCAAAAGTATAGAAGAAATTTGAATTTTTTGCCTGCATCTTTTGAAAATAAGCAAAAACTGCCTTGGCATCACCTTCACCTAGCCTCAGACGCATGGCCTTACTAATATGGTTTCGACAATCCAGCTCTCCAAATGTTAAATTTTCATACCCACCTGCTTCAACCACAAATGTATTGAAATTCCGGCACATTGGAATGCCAGCCTGATCATTTAATTCGAGCATTTTTTTCGTTTTTCCATCTATGATCTTCTTTCATGGGAAAAACCTTGCTTTAGAAGGGCTAAGTGCATGGTCATGTTCTGTTACGATTGTGAGGACTACCAACCTCCCATCAGCACCTACCGAAGCATGCAACCTAGCATGACAATCTGTCTTACATGTGGGCTACATCTGTAGTGTGTTATTTGCATTTGATTGTGTTTTCCTTGCACGAGAACACACTAGAGTTATATGTTTTAGATCTCCATTATCATCCAACTTTCGGCTTCTCTTGGCCGTAGAAAATCCAATTTGACTACCATAAAGTCTGTAATACTGTACAAGCTGCTCCACAGAATCAAATATCATTCCACATTTAGGTTCTTCAACTATTTCACACATGCCCATTGTGACATTAGAATGATCCGACAACAAATTAAGATCGTTTGCTTCATCTCCCTTTGAATTCGATGAACTTGTAGCCATAATCTCTAACCTTGTGACTAACATGAACATAAATAACATAGAAGATAAGACATCAATATGTTGAAATCGAAGCTAAAAAGAGAACTCTTAAAAAAAGAACTCAATAACAAGAATTGCTACATCTATTATTAGTATTCCACTTGAGATAAACTGCATTATAATTGAAACAGAACTCTTGAAATGGTGCATACTACAAATAGATGCTGAAGAACTGACATGTTTTAACTAGGATATAAAAAATGTTTCAATCGTAGAGCACCAGCAATCATTCAATCGGAGAAAGGAAATCCAGCAATTTTTTTTCCATCGGAGGGCACCAACAATCACCAAAAATAGCCAAAAATCCAACAAAATGCACGAAACCACAACAAGAAAGAAATTTTTTTCCCCATACCTGAGGTCGATGTCGATCGAAGAGCACCGACAGCATCGCGGTGGAAGTCGTTCGCCGGAGATTGATGGAGGTTCAAGCCGGACGTCGGGTGGAGGCCGTCCGCGGTGGAAGCCATCCGCCGCTCACCAAGATCGATGGAGGGTTTGGCAAGCAGCATCGTCGCAAGCGCCGGGAGCGATGGAGAAGACTCGATGCGAGCTAGATCGATGGAGGAGCCGCTGCCGCCGATGGAGGAGGGGTGATGGCTAGAACGATGGAGGAGCCAATGCCGCCGATGATCGAAAAGGTGATGCCTACATCGATAGAGGAGCCTCCGAGAGATGCGTAGATATGGGGAGGAGGTATTGGTGGAGGAGCCGCCGGGAGGAGGTTTGAGGAGGAGGTATTGGTGGAGGAGCCGCCGGGAGGAGGTATGGGGAGGAGGTCTGGGTGGAGGAGGCGCCGGGAGATGCGTAGATTGATGGAGTTCCGGGTGGAGGAGCTGCAGGGAGGAGGTCTGGGTGGAGGAGGCGTCGGGAGATGCGTAGATCGATGGAGGTATGGGTGGAGGAGGCGCCGGGAGGAGGTCTGGGTGGAGGAGGTGCCGAGAGGAGGTCCGGGTGGAGGAGCTGCCGGGAGGAGGTCCGGGTGGAGGAGCTGCCGGGAGGAGGTCCGGGTGGAGGAGCTGCCGGGAGGAGGTCCGGGTGGAGGAGCCACCGGGCTTAGGTGAAGCATAAAGGACTGAAGCCCTCGATGGGCTTAGGCAACTAAATGAGTGGTTGGCTATCCACCGTCGATTTCACAACCACGTGTCGACAATCCAAGCGTGCCACCTAAGGTTGGCTATCAACCAACTAAAGGCAGGTTGGCTAGGGATCATTTTTCTTAATATATACTTGACGGTCTCCCAAATATTTTGTATAGATTCATCAACTTCTTTCGATCCTTCTTGAACAATTAAATTGAGAATGTGCGCACAACATCTACGAAAGAAATCACCATTACACAAAAGGGCTTCATTTAACAAGAGCTTGCTATTCAACAACTCAACAAAGGAAAGATTCACGGAAGCATTATCCAAAGTAATAGTAAATAACTTTCCCACAATTCCCCACTTGGCCAACAAACTGAATATTTTCTTAGATAAACCAACATGATTACGTGGAGATAAAGCAAAATCCAATGATTTGTTTTTGTAAATGCCAATCATTATCAACAAAATGGGTAGTAAGGGAAAGATAACCATTTGTCGCTATACATGTCATCAAATCATATGCCAAACTAATCCTCCCTAGAATAGAATTTAATAAGCTTGCGAATTTTCCTTTTTCTCTCTTATACAACTTCAATACATCAGTCTTGCATATATTTCTAGTCATTAGTTGAATATCTAGACAGATATATATGAAAATATCTCTAACTCCCTCATACTCTATAAATCCAAAGGGCAAATCATGCACAATAGTTTCTTTAGTTATAAGCTCATGTGAAATATCAATATCTATTTTGAATGATCTCAAAGACATGGTTCCTTCGTATCGGGATAAGAGCATTTGGCTTATATCTCGATGTATCATTTTTTGAACAAATCAAGAGATGGCGTTTTAGATTACCAGTTCCATGAAAAGAACTAGCCATATATTTGGTTCCACATTTCTTGCACTTACACTTTTATTTATTACCAGGACCCACATGCAACTTCAAATGACTCCAAATAAATGAAGTTTTTTTTTTAACTTACGCTTAGCACGTGCGACATTTTCAGCTGATGCAGATTCTTGGTTGCTTATCTACGGTTACTTCAATGCTATCATCACTATCAATAAGGGTTTTTTACATATATATCCTCAAAAAACTTTCAAAATACATATTTACCCCTGCATTCTTCATATTTTCATATATACCCCTGAAAAGTTCAATTAATCTCCAAAATACCCTTCGGTGTACTTCCGTCAGGTTAAGTAACCTAACCATGGGGTAAATTCTAACCGGGCTAGGTAACTTTACTTAAATACCCTTAGCAACATGTCAATTAATCTCCACCCTCTCTTCCTCTTCTCATTCATCCCCTTAGCAGCATGTCGCAACCACCTCGCCGCTACGCTCCTCCGACCTCATCTGCCGGAGACGATGGGGTTCGAGCTGATCAACCTCCGGAAGCTGTCCGTGAACTCGAATAAGCTGGCATTCCTCCCCTACTCCACCTCCCACATGACCAACCTCCGCGTGCTCGACGCCCAGCTCAACTGCCTCCGGTCACTCCCCGACGCCCTCGAGAACCTCATCCGGCTAGAAATCCTCAACGTCAGCCAGAATTTCCACTACCTTCAATCCCTCCCGTACGCCGTCGGACTGCTGATCTCATTGGTCGAGCTGGATATCAGCTACAACAAGATCGCCGTCCTGCCGGACTCCGTCGGGCGCCTGGTGAAGCTCCGCAAGCTCCACGCGAGGGCAACCCCCTCATCTGCCCGCCGATGGACGTCGTCAAGCAGAACGTGGCGGTCGTGCGCGAGTTTTTGGGACAACTCTTCTTTTCTCATCAGCTGAAGCTTTTGGGACAAGTGGTCACTTTTATTAATTCAATATTCACATGACAACACCGTTTATTTGCAAGAAAAAATAAACCTTAAATTGTGCAACTAAATGACCACTTACAAATGGATGCTTAAAATTATTGGCACAAATTGCCAAACCAAAGTTGCAGAAGAATGGGATGCTTGGCAGTAACCAATGGGGAAAAAGATTCATAAACAGGTGTGAGTTTTTGTTCTTTGCTCAAGTAATTAATTAATGCTCTCAAAAGCCATGTCACTTGCAGAGCCTGAGCTTCTTGAAGTAAGCTGCCACCTCCGAGCACCGGTACGGGCGGGTGGCGATGCAGGTGGCGATGTTCTCCGGCTGCTCGATCCACACCTTATGCCCCACCCCTCCGGCCACCAGCTTCACCGCCAAGCTCTTCATCTGTGCCTCCCCCTTCACTTCCAGTGTCACCTAATAATAACACCACACCATATAGTATATAGTTGTTTAGATCCCAGCTATATATATATACATATAGAGGGATTTTCTATAGGGAACTGGTTCCCTATATCTTACATAGGGAAC